>JANHMN010000007.1:44586461-44602787 GCA_030674055.1 Rhabdomys pumilio | reverse complement strand
TATATATATATATATATATATATATATACATACATATATATATATATATATATATATATATATATATATATATATTGGTCTCTAACTTCTTTAGTTCTTAATTTTGGATATTATTCCTCTTTGGATATAGGGTTAGTGAAGATCTTTTCATGATCTTTAGGTAGCTGTTTTGTCCTATTAACAGTGTCCTTTCCCTTACAGAAACTTTTCAGTTTCATGAGGTTCCATTTATCAGTTGTTCAGCTTAGAGCCTGAGCCATCGATGTTCTGTTCAGGAAGTTGTCTCTTGTACCAATTCATTTTACATGCCTATCATTCCCCTCTCTTTAGTTCCTCCAGTGCAGACCATCCCCCTCCTCCTCCTCTGAGACGGAGACCTCCCCACTAGGTGTTCTACCACCCTGGCCCATCAAGACTCTGCAGGGTACATTCTCACCAGTGATGTCAGGAGACATTCTCACCAGCTCAGTTAGGAGAACAGATTCCACAGACAGGCAACAGCTTTAGGAACAGCCCTTACTCCAGCTGTTGGGGTATCCACAGGAAGACTGAGCTGCACATTTGCTACATATGCACAGGAGGCTTCAGTCCAGCGCATGTATGCTCTTTGGTTGGTGGCTCTAAACAGGAATGGATCTCTCAATAGGCATGGATGGAGGAAGGGCTTAGAGTACCCTACTCATCATTGCTGACCCATTTCCTATAGATGGACTCAGGAGAAGAACAGTCCTTGCCTTCAGTTATGTATCCACTGGTCACTCCACTGATTTCAATAAAAGTTCCAATCCAGTGCTCACACAGACAATTCTTGTTTATTTAAATGTGTAACAAAACAAAATCAAAAGTCAAAAACCTGACAGACCAGTAAGGATAAAGGGACATTGAGACAGGAAGGAGATTAGACAGGGTGGTTGGGGAGAGCAATCAGAATAGATAACACATGTAAATAAAAACGTCAAAGAACAAATTAATTTTAAAAAGAAGTATACGTGTTTATGTGTACAAATGGAGCTTTCACCAAGAAGTATAAATAGCTTCTAACAGTTGAAGGAAACAGCTAACCATTAAGTCAAAATAAACACCTGACATGGTGCAAGCAATAATGAAATATGATAGAGTTAATGAAACACATCTCATTACCCTTAAAAAGTTCATTGTCTCTTATGTCTATTAACATAATTTGTATTGCATCTCTCTGTGAATCCTTGGTGTTAGTGTTACAGTGCCAGTATATGTTTCATTTTAAAGAGTTTTAATTTGTATATAAAATTCACAAACAGAGAAGTGGGTCTTATTTAATTCTCTCCTCACCACAATTTTGGGTTCATATTACAGAACAATAGTTGAAGCCCATCTCATTAAAAGGGGAGATGTTGCTCAGGTTACATGCAAAATATCAATATCTAACTTAAACGGAGTGTCTCCTAGCAAATGGAGTGTCAATAAAATGGGTAAAGAAATTAAAGCTTCTAGCAAAACAAAAGTGGCTTGGTGAGTGCAGGAAAAGAGTTAACTGGTTTACAGGAAATTCTTTCATTAGAAGGCTATTTCCATCTTCTTGAGAACAATTTAAGGGGACTAGAAAGGACTGAACACAAGCTGTAGATACCTAAAGGATCCATGAGAGATAACATATTGTGTATAGTATGTGCATGTGACTCTATGAAATGGGACTGTAGCAGCACAGGATAGTAGCAGGAAAGTAGTAGTCAAAGCAGATTTTCACTTCATTTTTCTAGAGGAACAGTCTCTAAAGTGCATAAAACTCTGCAAGGAAAAAGATTCCATGGCTGTCTCTGTAGCCAACACCCACCGTCCACAGGAGTCAAGAATGCAGTTTGACTCAACACAATTATGTAGCCAATACTGGTGGTTCAAACTTAGGGAATCTGCCCCCTGAGAAGTCTGCTTTAGGCATATGTAGGCATGGCAAAATTTGGTGAAACTTTCCTAATGATAATTAATTCAATCCCCTGTATACAATAAAGCACAAAATAAGCCAAGTGAAGACTGGATGTAACTTCATCAAAACTCTGTAAAGTACACATGCCACCCTCCATAAAAATCAGCTCTAGAGATTGACTGAGCAAAACAAGCTTATTATAAGGTTCTGCGGGGACATTCCAATGTGGCCTCTGTTCATACAGATAGTACAAAGCTCACCAGGCTACTGACTATATCCAATTCCAGCCTCCTGGGTGCTTTACACGCTATGCATCTCTTCTTTTTAAAAAAAATATATAATTCTTATTGGATATTTTATTTATATTTTAGATGTTATCCCCTTTCCCTATCCCCCCACCCAGAAGCCCCTTATCCCATCCCCCTCCTCCTGCTTATATGAGGATGTGCCCCCACCTACTCACCAACTCCTACCTCCCTGCTATCAAATTCCCCCACACTGGGGCATCCAGCCTTCACAGGACCAAGGACCTCTTCTCTCATCTATGCCTGACTGGCCATTCTCCCCCGCATATAGAGCTGAAGCCATGGGTCCCTCCCTATGTGCTACCAGGCTGGTGATTTAGACCCTGGGAACTCTGGTTGGTTGGTATTGTTCTCTCTTATGAATATAAATGCAATAATATGCAAATATTATTAAAATAAATTTTATAAAAATATAAAATTCTTGCAAATCATCCATCATGATCAAGTAGGTTTTATCCCAGGAATGCAAGGATGGTTCAATATACGGAAATCTATCAATGTAATCCACTATATAAACAAGCTCAAAAAAAAAAAACCCCACATGATCATCTCACTAGATGCTGAGAAAGCATTTGACAAAATTCAACAACGCTTCATGGTAAAAGTCCTGGAAAGATCAGGAATTCAAGGCCCATACCTTAACATAGTAAAATCAGTATACAGCAAGCCAGTAGCCAACATCAAACTAAATGGAGAGCAACTTAAAATCTCTTCTTTTAAAGGAACAACACCATGCAGGTTACATTACAGGTTCCCTGGTCCTCATCTGTGAACACCAGAATCCCTGTGCCTCCTACAAGAGACTGCACTAGTTGAAAAGAATAGACACAACAAATGGAATGAGGAAGAGGGAAGTGGGAAGACTGAGTGGAGTAGCAGGAAATTCACACCAGGCAGGGCTGCTTTTCTCTTCACAGGACACCAGCATTTCAAATGAGGAGACTAAAGACAGAACTAGAGGCAGAAATGAAATGCATACTGTTCTGTTCAGGTATTAGGAAGACTATGATCACCAGGCCCAGCCTTTGACCCTCACTTACCCAGGGACTGAAGGAAATAGAAAATATCCATATACATGCCACTTACTCAACCAACACACTGTCACAAAGGGACATCTGGATGAGAACCCATGTGTGCATTCAAGTGCATTCAAGGAAAGGAAGGCACAGTAAGTATGAAGAAAAAAAAAAGTTCTAGCTCTGCCAAGCATTCTGCATCGTCAGTAAGAGTGTGCACAATTACTTTACATAGTGCAGCCCCTTGGTATTTGGTACTTTCCTATAACAGAGGGGAGTCAGAACAGACAAAACCTATTAACACATCCGGCAGACTCGCTCACTTCTGCTTCTCAGAACTGTTTCTCAGCCCCCTCTGAAGGTGCCCTGGAGACATCTCAACCAACACAATGAAAGGTGAAACTACACACAGCAGATTTGTTAAACCAGGCTCACACATTCAGAAGGAAATATCACTCCCCAATAGCACTGCCATTAGCAAACAATATAATATTTATTAAGCACTCAACTGCCCAGAGTACCCTCCTGTAACCAGTAAAGATTAGAAGGTAAAAGCCATAGGAAACATGAATTTTCCTTTTTCAAATTCAAACAGGGAGTTCTTTGTAGTTTCATATAGGCTGACGTAGCACTTACTCTCAGAGAAGGATCATTTTTCTTGTCACCTCAACACTGTGTCATTTCAGCCCACAAAGCCCTTGAGAGGTGCCATTCAGGATCTCCTCGATTGCTCATCTTCCTCTTCTTTGTACACATCTTCCTTTCAGGAAATACAAATAATTTGGAGTCACATCAAGGTTGTTCGAGTATGTGTATGCATTAAATATCCAGTACCTGCTGAAAGAGTACCAGACCCTGCCTGGCACTAGGAGATGTTTAATGCTTGTTGAGGTTAAGAAAAAAAATGGAAGAACAGATATGTATGTGATAGCAAGGGAGGTGAATTCAGGGTGAAGGACAACAAAATTAGAAATCATACAACTGGGTTCTAGCCAAGCCCACTTAGGATGATCAAAAGAATTCTTCCACTGGAGAGTATGGAACAAGTATGGGACGAGTGGAACCATATCACCAGACAGAAAACATTGTAAGGTCGAGCTGATCAAGGAATTCTCATAATTGAAAATGGTAGGCTTTTGAAATTGCTTCCTACCTGGTTCCTGTACTGGAGCACTTGACCACAAGACCCCACTAAGGGGACGATAACAACTGGTCACTGAGATATCTAGATGGTTCTCCAGGGTTTAGCCAATAAGCTTTCCTTCCTGGACATTCCTTCCTGCAAAAGGTATTCTGTCTCTGGTCCACCTTGAATAAGTCATATGTATCCATTTTCCACGTGAATAAACAGTCTGGACAAGCAAGTGTGTCAGCTTCATCAAGGACTGCTGAGGTGGGGAAGCATTCTTTATATGATGCTTCCCACAGAAGGCCTATCTGCAGTCCTGGCACTCACCCTGAGTTAAGCCTGACTCCCCTGCCCTGGGTTCTTCTCAGGTCCTTGGGCCCTATTCTCAACTCCTCATCATTCCTAGTGGCATCCAGGTGCCCAGGAGTTAGAACCATAGCCTTGGTTAGCATCCACACTGTTTCTCAACACAGGCTGGAACCCCTAGCTAAGGCTATGCTCCCCCTCCCCTGAGTAGCCTGTACCTGTATCCCATGATCCTATCACCCAGATGGCAGTGAAGAAGGAACAGCCTAGCACCTCCTTGAGCAGCAAGCAGCCATCTGCCCTGACACCCTACAGTGTGACAAAACACAGACCCACTGGAGAGTGAGTGGTCAACTTACCAGAGACTAATCTTGGAGAAAACTGGCTCTCCTAGAAGCTCAGATAGTGTTCACTCACATACTCAAGCCAGAAAATGAATATTTGTTTTTTACTGCTTCTTTCTCACACATCTGTGCTCACCTGCTTTACTCTTCAGTGCCTCTGGCTTCACCTCCCAAGCTTTCTCCACATTAGTCATCCTTTGCCCAGTACTTACGCAGATTGACACCAGCTCATCTCCGCTGCGTGACTGCAGCACAACCTTAGGGGTTTTCCCCCTAATCATAGAGTTGATCATAACTATTATGCTCTAAGTAATCCTTTGTCATGTGTTTCAAGTGTCACTTCTGTCAAGTGTTTTAGTGGTTCCTTTCCTGCTACAGGACAAAGCCCTTTCTACCAGGCCCTTCATTCAGTCCCACCCCCCATTGAACTTCACAGTGAGTACTCCAGTAAATTCTGGGTGCTTTGCACTTGCCCTTGCCCCTCTTTTGCATTAGAGGATTTTAAGTATCATATTGAAATGATCTGTTTGTTCAATTTTACCATAGTTTAAGGCCATAGTTTAAGGTTGTTACCATAATGCGTTTATTCTAGTAGCTATGACATCTATCCCAGTGAACCAGCATATTATGGAAGTTAATAAATACAGAATGAAAATCAACTTTATCTAGCCAAACAAGGTGACTTCTATAGTATCCTGCTAACCTTTGATTTATATTATCAACTATGGAATAAGCTGAGCTATGCCCAAAAAAATGGTATATTGGTTGCAATATGAAAGAAGAGATTCTCCTTTAATGTATTATCCATTTCATAGTTACGACCCCAAAAGACAATTTTCCTTTTTTGTGTTTAACTTGTCATCTTTCAAGTGAGCAAGATGGTCTATACCCACGCACACACTATCCATTGCCTAGTGCCATGATGCTACAATCACCAGTAAAGCCATTTGTGGTGAAGAAAGAATATAAATAAATGCAGATTCTTTATAAGTATCAGGGATTGTTTTTTGCCCATGACAGGATCCTAGCATAACTGTCATCTGAGAGGCTCCACTGGGAAGCCAATGGTAACAGATGAAGTGACCCACAGCCAAACATCAGATAGAACTGGAGAGTCTTATGGAAGAGTTGGGGACAGTGGATCCTTGGGGGCTCCCAGAGAATGAACCACCAACCAAGGAAAATACATGGGTTGGACATAGTCCCCGACAGACATATATAGCAGATGTGTAGCTTGGTCTTCCTGTGGTCACCTAACAAACTGGAAAAGGGGCTGTCCCTGAATCTGTTGACTGCCTGTGGATCCTGTTTTTCTAACTGAACTGCCGTGTCTGTCTTCAGTGGGAGAGGATGTGCCTAGTCCTGCGGAGACTTGATGTGTAGGGTAGGGTGATACCCAGGGAAGCCTCCTTTTTCTCAGAATAGAAGGCAAAGGGGAACAGGGGAGTAACAGTGTATGGGGAGACTGGAGGTGGATATTGGGATGTAAACTGAAAAAAGAGGAGAGAGAGAGAGAGAGAGAGAGAGAGAGAGAGAGAGAGAGAGAGAAATTCTATCTCAATCGGGGATAAGAAAGATTTTCATGACTTCTTGCAACATATTGTAAAGTTCATTAACACTAATACTATAGGTTGATTGAAGACTATAAGGAATATAAAAAGTGAGCATTTGGTAAAGAAAACAGAACAAATACTCTTTGTAGGGACTAATCAAGAATAGCTGTACTTACTCTGAAATTCTTTTTAACTTTTATGTACCACAATAAATGTCAAGAAATTCAAACAGGTTTATGAAAAAAGCTTACTTTCTCTAGAGTGGTCGAAGAATGATGAAGAGAAAGATTAGGAACGGGCTTGATTTTTTTTCTTCTGATAGTACAGAATGCTAACTGGTGCTGTATTTCACACCCCTAAGCACAATCCACTCAGCATGGACATCAGTTGTCTCTCTCTGCCTTGCCTCAGGTCCAAATGTTTTATGGAGCAAAGCAGTCTATTTTGGATGAAGATAATAGGCTAGGGTTTACGGTATGTACAGATCAGGGCAGGGAGTCTGTCCCTGTTGAATCTTGTTATTCTTGAAGCAGGAAGTTGAACTTCCCCACCTGCAAATGAAACTGGAAACCTCCTCACCTCCCCTCCTCCAAAAAGGACGAAAGAAAGAAAGAGGGGGAAAGAGGGGGAGGAGGAGTTTTGACTGGGAGGCCTCTCTAACAAGTACACAAAATGCCATTCTTCTTTCTCCACTGCTTGGCAAGGCTATGAGCTTCCTCTAAAACGGCTGCAGACTTTCAGTGGAAAGCCCAAGGACCGCTCATTAAGAGCAAAAATCACATCAGTTGTGAAAAGTGGGTCTATTTTGTTTTCCAATCTTCTTGATATTTGGGATTTTAAGAGTTTTCTTCCAAAAATACTTCCTAAGTCAATGTAGCTATTCTCCAGCATCTCAGCCATGGGGACCTCTCATAACTTTGCAAAGAGAAGGCAGTTGTTTGCCTGGCCCTAGGTGTACACTGATTCTTTCATGCAAATATATCTTTCTACTCCTGTGGCCAAGTGCCTCGCTGTTATCGCCATGTGTTTGTTCAAGTGGTGAGGAAATATTAAATATCACACGTTCTCAGCAGAGACCGGACAGTAATTATCAACAGATGGCTGCAGTGGGGGGCTGAGAGAGCAGAAGAGTCCTCCCACAGGGGGGCCAGTGCTAAGCCTCAGGCCATTCATTGGTCACCAACCTGGGCAGAGAAGATGATGTTGACTACAGATCTCTCTCTCTCTCTCTCTCTCTCTCTCTCTCTCTCTCTCTCTCTCTCCCCTCTCCCTCACCCCACACACCTCTCCTTTTTGGCATTCTTCTGCCATGTGGTGTGATTTTAGACTCATCACAGACCAGAAACAGCAAAGCTAGTGACCATGACTGGCACCTCCACAATCTTAACCCAACACCAATCTTTCCTACTTTCTTACTCTCTCTCTCCTTTTCACACTATCTGAAGCTTCTGTGGCCTCAATCCTAAAGAACTAAGTCTAAGCTTCCACAGAAGTGACAGGAAATTTTCCTGTGGAGTAGGATCAGTCAGTAGTCCTTGAGGAAAAAGAAGCATCACTAAGTTTTAAATGATTGGGAAATGAACACGACATAGGTTCCTGTGGATGTCATGAATTCAGCAAATGTGTACTGAAGGCTTGTTCTGTTTCACACACTGCATAAAGATCGTAGCAACATGGTGATTTTTAAAATATATATACCTAGTTCTTGGGGAGTTAGCATCTAATAGTTAAATATCTGCAGCCATGGAAATATATGCACTGGATAAAGGGTCATAAAAACCCTGTCATTGTTCATTCTGTCCAAAACAGAAGATAAGGAGATGAAGGACTTATTTATCAGGTACTAGAGGAGGGAAGGAACAAATGGATCCCACACCACACTTCCAAGTGAGGAGCTGTGAATAGTATGTAACTTCTGAGGAAGGATGAGGTTTTTCTTAAGATGTAGTCCTAGTAGGTCCACCACCATCCTGTGGATGGCCTAATACCCAGGAGCATATGGACAACAGAAATTGGACTTGATGGATTATTTTTCTAATCAGAGAATAATGGAGGTGGGATGCATCTGAGAGAGGTTAGGGGAAGGAATGGAGAGAGAATATGAGAAAAATACATTATACGTAGTGCTAAGAAATTAATAAAAATATTGCTTAACTTTAAATAAGAGATATCTCTTCTAGGCTTATAAATAAGAACACAATTGTTCTAAAAACCAAAACAGCTTGTAGGCAATCTGAGCTGAAGCAGGCAGATGGGATCATGTTCTAGTGAAGTATCCAGTGGACCTGGAACAGGAGCATGAGAAAGGAATTCTTCCAGAAAGCAGGAACTTGAACAAAGGCCTAGAGGATAGGCAGAGCTGGGCACAGCTGCCATTCCTTATTCGTCTTTATTAAGCTGATATTTGTGCCAGTGACACTGGAAATGTGAGTTTGGAACACTTCGAAGTGTAAAAGTCGCTATCTCAACCACTGTAAATGATGATGCCGATCTCAAAGACAGATTTTAGAGTGCAAGTGTCTCCTTAGATGTCTGTGGAAGCTAAATTCTTATTCAGATGTCAGCTGCTTCATACGTGAAAACAACTGTATTAATCCTTTTGAGAAATTGTGCTTCGTGGACATGTGAATGAGATGGAGTGTTACAAACGGAATCTACGGAAATCTCACTGCCCCTTACAATCATGCTAGGAAAGAGTACAGACACCTCCAAAGCAGTCCACACCAGTGAAATACTCAGTGTGAACTATTTAAGGAAGCAGAAAATAATTCTGACATTATTTGCTTCCACCACCCAAACTTGCTTCCCTTGATTGTCTGAAGAAGTAAATTCAACAGAGAAATCAAGTTTCTTTTATAAGCCTTCCTGTTCTCATTATTCCCTATCCTTATAATCTGTAAATTATTTCTTCTTTGGTTCTTAATATTAGATTTTTTAAAACTATCTTACAAGCCTAAAGTGTCTGTCTTTTTCCAAATGACTTAAGGATTTACAATATTTCAACTGTTCATGTACAAATCAGTCTATTTTTCTTCCTCTTGTTATCTAGACTTAATTTAGTGAATTGATTTTCTTTTCTATAATTTTCACCTTCATTCAATACATCAAGAGATTCTATGAATATCTGTTCTGTGCTCTTACTTGTGTCCACTCCTCTTTGTGGATTTACTAGACTTTGTAGTAGAAAACTTGTCAGTTCTTTAAGTAAGATTTGTAAATGTTAGATTATATTTAAAAATCTATTGTCAGTTTAAAAAGATTCACAAATGGTGATTTTCCTTAACCTTTGCTTTTCGGAGTTTTTAAGTTTCACACTCCCTAGTGAATGCTAATTAGCAGTTGGATATGAGTTTACAACTGACTATAATTTTCTCTTTGAAGACAGCATTCCAGATCTTGCACCATCCAGTCTCCTCAAGATAAATCACATTCAGTTTACTCGAGTGGTAATTAGTCCCTGCTGTCTCTGCTGTACAACTGTTTTTTAAAACTTGCTATTCCTCAATTCTGTAGTGGTTGCCTTGCTTTCCGTGTGTCTCTCTGATCCAGCTCTAACATCTTTCCCCAACTGCGGACAATAATGACCTTTCACCTTCGGAGTCTCTTCTCTAAGATCTTATGGTTTTGTTTTTGTATCTCCTTTCACACTCAAGATAAATTAGCTATGGACGGACATCTTTCCCTGACTGTCTGTTCCTTCCCTTACCTGAAAAATACTTTGTTGAGTGCTTAATTTTTATGATTATGATTTTTAATTTTTAATTTAATTTGTCATCTTTTAAAATATGTACATGCTCTTATATTTTTTGACAGCTTATAATTCCTCACTTCTGCCTCCCTTGTCCCTTACCATTTTTTAGGTATTCTGATGGCTCAGTTATTGTTTTTTTATTTCATGAATCACACACTTCCAGCCATGGCTCGAGGTTTTTTGTTTTTTGGTTTTGTTTTGTTTTGTTTTGTTTTGTTTTGTTTTTCGGGGGAGGATTGTTTCTTTTTGTTTGTTTGTTTGTTTTTTGTTTGTTTGTTTGTTTTGTGTGGCTCTTACATCTGGTTTTGTAACTATTCTATGGAATTTGTTTGAATCAGATGCAACCGTGTAGTTTGGTTATAGGTGGATGTGAATGATACCTTATCATCATCTTTTTCTGGAGCCTTGTTCCTCTTGCCTCCCTTTGCCCCCTGAAGCTTGGTTATCCTTAAGAAACTCTCAAACAAAACTGTACCCTATCCTCTGTGTTATAATTTCTGGACCAGAACTTTGCCTGTGTTCCTGGAGGCCTACCAGCACCAGGGAAAAGCAGGTAATACTCCACCCTCACAATCCTCTGTTTTCCAAGTCTACCTAAAGCAGATAGTTGTAAACTGCACCCTGTTCCCTGCACTTCATGTTCTAGCTCACAACTCTGCCTGCGTTCCCAAAGATTGCAAGCACCAAGGACAACCAGATGGCTAAAGACCAGCTTAAGAACACAATCAGCAAAAGCAAGGGCAATATGAAACCACCAAAGCCCAGCTTTCCTACTACAGCAGGCCATGGATATCCTAACACAGACAAAGCACAAGAAAATGACCTTAAATCCAATCTTATAAAGATGATAGTGGCCTTTAAAGAAGAAATAAATAAATCCTTTGAAGAAATACAGGAAAACACACAGAAACACGTGAAGGAAATGAATAAAATTGTTCAAGACCTGAAATTGAAAATAGAAGCAATAAATAAATCACCAACCAAGGGAATCATGGAGATGAAAAACCAGGGAAAAGAACAGAAACTACAGACAAACATAAGCATCACCAACAGAATACAAGAGATAGGCAAGAATTTCCGGCATAGAAAATATTATAGAGAATGATGCATAGGTCAAATAAAAAATCAAATCTAAAATGTCTTTGGCACAAAGCACCCAGGAAATCTGAGACACTACAAAAAGATAAAAACTATGAATAAAAGAGTTGAAGAAGGAGAAGATTCCCAGCTCAAAAGCTAAGAAAATATTTTCAACAAAATCATAGAAGAAAAATTTCCTAACCTAAAGAGAGAGAGAGATGTCTATAAATATACAAAAAGCTTACAGAACACCAAATAGGTTGGACCAAAAAATAAAATTCTCCTGCCAAACAAAAATCAAAATAATAAATGTACAGAATAAAGAAAGACTATTAAAAGACAAAGGGGAAAAGGCCAAGTAATATATAAAAACAGACCTACTAAAATCATACCCTACTTCTCAAGAGAAGTTTCTTTAAAACTAGAAGGGCCTGGTGAGATTTCTTGCAGCTTCTAAAAGACCACAGATGCCAGCCTAGAATACTATACCCAGAAAAACTTTCAATCACCATAGATGAAAAAAAAGATATTCATCTCATGGCAAACCAAATTCAAACAATATCTATTCACAAATCCAACCCTACAAAAGATACTAAAAGGAAAACTCCAACACAAGAAGGTTAGCTATACCCATAAAAACACAAGAAATACATAATTTCATAGCATCAAAACCAAAAGTTGTAAAGCACACACTACCTTTACCACTATTAAAATAACAGGAGTTAACAAGCATTGGTCTTTAATGTTGCTCAACATCAGTGGACTCAATTCTCCAATAATAAGACATAGATTATCAGAATAGATATGAAAACATGATCCATCATTCTGCTGCAAGAAATATACCTCAACATTAAATATAGGCAACACCTCAGAGTAAAGGGCTGAAAAAATATTTTCCAAACAAATGAACCTAAGTTGCAAGCTGGAGTAGCCATTTTAATATTTAATGAAAACAGACTTCCAACCAAAATTAATCAAAAGAAAGGGAGAAGGACATTTCATACTGATCAAAACAAAAATCCGCCAAGATGACATCTCGATTCTGACCATCTGTGCTAAAAATGTAAGGGCACCCACATTCACAAAAGAAACATTACTAAAGTTTAACAACACATTGTACCTCACACATTAATGATGGGAGACATCAATGTCCCACTCTTACCTAATGTACAGGTTATCCAGACAAAAAATAAACAGAGAAATAGCAGATGTTATGACTCAAATGGACTCAAAAGAAATAAAGAAAGAAATTAAAAGAATTCAATGAAATGAAATGAATTAAATTAATTAAAGAATTAAAGAATTCAATGAACACATATATACCCAAACTTATGAGACACAATAAAAGCAGTGCTAAGAGAAAAGTTCATAGCACTAAGGGCCTTCACAAGGATATTAGTGGGATTTCACACTGGGAATTTAACAACACACCTGAAAGCTCTGTAACAAAAAGAAGCAAACATATCCAAGAGAAGACAGCAGAAAATAATCAAATAAAGAGAAATCAATCAAATCAAAGAAATCAATGAGAACAATACAAAGAATCAATGAAACCAAGAGCTGGTTCTTTGAGAAAATCAACCAAATGGACAAACTTAACTTAAAAAAAAACAAAAACAAAAAAAAAAAAAAAACAGAGAAAGAATATCCAAATTAACAAAATAAGAAATGAAAAGGGGGATACAACAGATACCAAGGATGACCAAAGATTCATTAGGTCTTCAAAAATCTGACTTCCATGAAGTTGAAAACTCGAAATGAAATGGATGATTTTCTTGATAAATATCACTTACCAAAGCTAAATAAACATCAGGTAAACAATCTAAATTGACTTAAAATCCCTATGGAAATATAAATGGTCATTAAAAGTTTTCTACATGCCCCCACAAAGAAACCAATAAATCAGGATCAAATGGTTCTAGTTCAAAATTCTGCCAGACTTTCAAAGACAAAATAATACCAATACTCTGTACATTATTCCACAAAATAGAAACAGAAGGAACACTACCAAATTCATTTTATGAGGCTACAGTCACTCTGAGAGCTAAACCATAGAAAGACTCAACCAAGAAAGAGAATTTCAGACCAATCTCCCTTATAAACATTGATGTAAAAACATTCAATAAAATACTCACAAACTGAATCCAAGAACATATCAAAAACATCATCCATCCTGATCAAATAGGCTTCATCCCAGGGCACAGAAATAATTCACCATATGAAACCCATAGGTGTAATCTACCTTTAAACAAACTGAAAGGGAAAAAATATAATCATCTCATTAAATGCTGAAAAGGCCATTGACAAAATCCAACACCCCTTCATTATAAAAGTCTTGGAGGGAACATGGATATAAGATGCATACCTAATAACAACAAAGGAATATGCAGCAAGCTTATAACCAACATCAAATAAAAATGGCAAGAAACTTAATGTAATTGAATCAAGAACAAGACAAGGTTGCCCACTCTCTCTGTATCTGTTCAATATAGTACTCGAAGTTGCAGCCAGAACAATGAGACAACTAAAGGAAATTGAGGGAAAAAAAATTGGAAAGTAAGAAGTCAAGTTGTGCTATTTGAAGATAATATAACTGCATGGAATTTGGTATAGAAACAGGTAGGTTGGTTAATGTAAGCAAGTCAGAGAACCAGAATTAAACCCACACACCTACAGACACTGATTGAGAAAGAGGCCAAAACTATACAATGAAAAAAATCAACAAATATTTAGTCCAACTAAATGTTTACATGTACCAGACTGCAAATAGATCCATACCCTTCACCCGGCACGAAATACAAGTTCAAGGGGAGCAAAAACTTTCAACATAAAACTACATACACTAAATCTGATTTTTTTTAAAAGTGGATAATAAGCTAAATTACATTGGCAAAGAAGACATCTTTCTTAGCAGGACACAGAGTTCAGACACTAAGATTACAAATTAGTAAGTGAGATCTCGTGAAACTGGAAATCTTCTGTAAAGCAAAGTACACCTGAAAAAATGGCAACCTACAGATGAAAAAAAATTTCGCCACATCTGACAGAGGACTGATATCCAAAATATAAAAAGACTCAGGAAACTAGGCATTAACAAATCAAATAATCCAATTAAAAAAAATGGGATTCTCAACAGAAAAAAAAATCTCTAATGGTTGAGAAACATTTAAGGAAAAGTTCAACATTCCTAGTCATTAAGGAAATGCAAATCAAAACCACTCTGAGATTCCATCTTATAACCTTCAGAATGACTAAGGTCAAAACCTCAAGCAATATTACATGCTGGCAAGTTTGAGGAGCAAGGGGAATACTCCTCTGTTGCTTGTAGGAAAGAAAACTAGTACAGCCAGTTTGGAAATCAATTCGGCAGTTTCTTAGAAAACTGGAAATAGATCTACCTCAAGACCCAGCTATACCACACCTGGGCATACACCCAAAAGAAACTCCACCATAAAACAAGGACACTTGCTCAACTATGTTCATAGCTGCTTTATTTATAATAGCCTGAAACTGGGAGCAGCCTAGATATCCCCCAATTAAAGAATGAATAATGAAATGTAGTACAATTACACAATGGAGGATTATTCAGTCATTAAAACAATGAAATCAGAAAATTTGGAGACAAATGGATGGATCTAGAATATATCATTCTGAGTTAGGTAACCCAGACCCAGAAATACAAACATGGTATGTACTCACTTATCAATAGATATTATTCATAAAGTACAGGATAACCATGTCACAAACTACAGATCCAAAGAAGCTAATTAATAAGGAAGGTACAAGGGGGATGTTTCAATTTCCCTGAGAAGGGGAAATAGACATCTGGGGTGGAGGGAGGGAGGTGACTCTGTGGAAGAGAAGATGGGGATAGGAACCAGAGGGATGAGTTGGGGGAGGACTGAGGGAAATAGTACTGGGAGAAAAAACTGGATTGGGGGCCTATCTGGGATGAGCTAGAAACCTAGATCAAAACAACCTCCCAGGACTCTGTGAGGGCAACCTTAACTAAGATTCCTAGCTATAAAGGATATTGATCCTGAACTGGCCATCTCCAGTAAACGGACAAGACTTCCAATGGTGGCACTGAGACACCCACTCAGCCACAAAACCTTAAACCCATCATTTGTCCTGCCTACAAGATGTGCAGGAGTAAAAAGATGAATCAGAATTTGAGGAAACAGCCAATCAATGACTGTTCCAGCTTGAGACTATGCTATGAGAGGGATCTCATCCCTCACACTATTAATGATATTCTGCTATACGTGCATCAGGAGCCTCACATGACTTTCATCACAGGGGCTTCACCCAGCAATGGATGGAAACTGATACAGGGACCCACAGCCAAACATTAAATGGAGCTTGGGGAATCCTGTGGAAGCGGGGGAGGAGGGATTGACGCAATCAGAGGGGTCAAGGTACCACAGGGAAACCTGCAGAATCAGCCAACCTAGGCCTATTTGGGCTCGTGGAGACTGAGCTGCCAACCAGAGAACATGCATCGGATGGACCTAGGGCCTCTGAATATGTGTAGCAGTTGTGTAGCTAGATCTTAATGTGGAACTCCTAAAGAGGAAGCAGAGGCTGTCCCTGTCTACATTGTCTGCCTTTGGGTCCCTTCCTCCTAACTAAGCTGCCTTGTCTGCCCTCTATAAGGTGTGCCTAGTCTTACTGCAACTTGCTATGCCAAGGCTGGTTGAAATCCATGGTAAACCTCTGCTTTTCTGAGGAGAAGAGTAAGAAGAATGGGGTTGGCGAGATAAGAGAGAGGGACTGGAAGAAGAGGAGGAAGGAGAAGCTGCAGTAGAGATGTAGAGTAAATAAATAACAATAAAAAAAGAGAAGAAGAAGAGGAGGGGTGAGGAGAAGGAGTAAAAGGAGGAGGAAGAGGAGGAGGAAGAGGAGGAGGAGGAGGAGGGCAGAGGGGGAGGGGAGGAGG
>JANHMN010000007.1:44511171-44586061 GCA_030674055.1 Rhabdomys pumilio | reverse complement strand
AGGGGAAGAGGAAGAAGAACCACCACCATCACCTTCAGACACAGCTCTGAAGTTGGAGATTTTCTTGTCTGGAAGGTTCGCATATGTTACAACTTCATGGGAGTGACTTGACTACCAATCAGAGACAGACATCCCAGAGCCAGATAAACTGGATTAGGGTCACTCTCACTTAGCATCAAGGACTGAGCAGTGAGACTTGTCAGAACCCCAGATATCTGCTGCCTAGTAAGCTCTCACCTCCTTGTATTTTTTATTTATCAAATCACAAAAGTGTCAGTCCAGAGTTTTAAGTAGTATGTGGTCCCCTTTTGTCCACTGCATTTCATCTGTTATTTCCATAGTTGAGAAGTGGCAGAGCTCTGTGACTAACAAGCCAGCAGCCTCCTGCCTCTCCACAACCAGATATCAAGTCCCAACGGGGGCCTATGCTCATTCTTTCTTGAAATCTCCTTCCTAGCACTTACCCTCCTAATACCTGAAGATACAGCTAGTGTCTGCTATTTCTCAAGAACATTCCTGTAACATCCTCCACTATCCTCCATCTCATTCCTTGCTCCTCTCCCACAAAGCAGCAAGAACTTCTCAAGGCTTGGGCTGACTTCATCTCACATTCTTCTTAGGCTTCCTCTTTATGGTGCTCAGTCAGCAGTTAGGGAATGAGCAATTAATGAATGCTTTATTTGCTCAGCTTTTAGAAAGCTCAAATGTTCAGAGCCTTGCTTTCACTGTCCTAAAATCTTCTAGCAACGTTTGAAAAGAGTAAAACAAAAACAACTTTTCTCTTAAAGTCATCCCAAATGCCTAAACTTTTACTCTAATGTCCCAAAAACATGCAGAGATTTTGTAGTGTCTCCCAGGTCCATGAAACCCAAAGCAGTTTGTTCTCCTTGCCATTTCGAAAGATAAATAGGATTTGTAGAGGAATTATGCAAACGTTCCCTGGAAAATCGAAAGACTTTTTAAAAACCCACAGGCAAACCTCAGGAAAGCCAAAATCAACTAGTTTCATTTTACATGCAGAACTTTCTACACCTCACTATAAAATAATGTGGATGATTAAATCTTACCAAAATGTAAAAAAAAAAATCAAAGAAATATACACCAAGGACTATTAGATGAGTACATGTGCATGCAAACGTAGCACATGCATTCATGAAAAAGAACATCAACTTTGTGTAAACTAAAGAATAAATGCAGGAGTACGCAATCTGAGCCAATTTTTTTTTAAGTGACTAACACTTGTTTTCCAAAGGCAAAGATTACTTAGAGTTTATCCCAAACACATCTTGGTCCTCCGACAACTTGAATTTGAATCCATCTTGGAATGACTTTCCCAACATCATGGACAGGATCAGGCCTGGATTAAATTCATCCTCTCCTGGGAAGCTCTTCCTGATATATCCCTGTCCCCTTGCCATGCCTCCTTCAGAGAGTTTTATCCAAAGTATTTCTTCACATTTCTTTCCTTCAACAGACTGTGGCCATCCAAGGACCATGTGTCTTCAAGGGCCAAGTGGATTCACCTTTGAATCCCAGCCTAGTACTCTGCCTTGATAAATGATGAGATAAAAGAATAAGTTTTGAGTGGATGAATAAACTACAGTCCCTGGAGTGCATTTTCTGTTGCTGCATAGGCTACAAATGGCTTCCACTTTCTCCAGATGGTCCTCTACAAACACAACTGGGCTGTTGCACATGCATCGCCTGCTTTCTGCACGAGTAGCTTGGTCCTCCTGAAACTAAAATAGGTAAGCTCCTCCCTTAAAAAAAATTACCCATTTTATACCAGCAAATAAACACTCAAATGACATGTTTTTCTATTAAAAACTCATGGGCCTTAAATTTCTTTTTAATCACAGGCTTTAGTATTATTACACGTGTTCCATTAACAGGCATATCCAATGAATTCTCTTTCATAAACACTAGTAAGTTCAGTGCAAACCAGCCAGGTGATTAATTTATAATTCTTGACACATTAGGTGGGGGTGGGCTGAAGGGAGGAGCAACACATAGGTCCTAGGATGGGGCCTTTCATGAAAATGCTGTGGACACACACAGAGAAGGACACACACACACACACACACACACACACTACCCCTGAACACCCACTATGCTGACTTGGCATTGGATCTCAATCTGACAAACCAATGCCTGAAGGCAAATAACAAAGACTAAACTGTTGCAGGTTCCTTTTCCCATAAAAATAATAATAATGAGTAAAAGTAGTTGGAGCTTGGCCGAGCACAATGCAACACAATTTCTAAAATCAGCATCCTCCTTCCTCCCACACATGAATTCCCCAACTGCTCCATCAGTTCTCTGATGCCTTTCTAGGCAGGCTACTTACCTACCTCAAACAGGATAGCATCCAATGGCTACGTCAGTCAGCATTAACCCTTCTCCCAAATTCCAGAAGCGTGGTGACCGCACAAGAGACAGCTTTGGGTTAAAATTGAGCAGCCACTAACCCACTGTCATTTTAGGAGGGTCAGATCACTTCTCTTTTTTTTTTTTTTTTTTCCGAGACAGGGTTTCTCTGTGTAGCCCTGGCTGTTCTGGGACTCACTCTGTAGACCAGGCTGGCCTTGAACTCAGAAATCCGCCTGCCTCTGCCTCCCAAGTGCTGGGATTAAAGGTGTGCTCCACCACCACCCGGCTCAGATCACTTCTCTGTGCTACTTAAGTGAGCATGAGCATTGAGTAGGTTGGCTGGAATGATTCCTGGTTCTTCTGATTTTTTTAGGCAATTGTTTATTGATACTCAGGCATAGGTTCTGGAGCCAGGCCATGTCAAAGCTCAAACCCATCATTGTCCTACAGTGACACTGGCAGGTTAGTCTACCTTTCTATGTGTTGGTTTATCTCTACATCAGTATCGAAGATCAGGGATGATCATGATGTTGCTGATGATAATGTTGTTGATGATGGTGGTGGTGGTGATGATGGTGATGATGGTGGTGGTGATGATGGTGGTGGTGGTGGTGGTGGTGGTGGTGGTGGTGGTGGTGGTGCAAGGAGTGATGAATAGTTATGATATTATAGGATGGCAATAAATACTTTCTAGAATCATAGAGAAGGCTAAGTGATGATTTATATTTGGTTTACAAGAGCCTAACTAGGCAAGCCCTACATTCATATCAGTTATTGCCAGAAAACAACAAATAAAGGTTTCTAAAGGACATATAACTGACTACTATCCTATCTTTATGTTTCAAAGCAAAACAAACAAACAAAAAAACCAGTTTTTAAAAAGACAAAGTTCCAGTCTTTCTTCTGACCACACAAAAAGACATCTTACGCTAAAATATATGACTCAAAATCCACAAGGTCTTGGAAGAATGGTTGGTGCTATGGGCACTGAAGAAGTGAGCAGGAGACTTATGGTGTCTTTGTTACACAGGTCTTGGCAGAATCTGAGACAATTTGTGTTCACCAAAAACTAGCCACAAAAAAACCCAGTGCCTAAATGAGTATGGAAACTTCAGAGTTTGGAACTTTCAGAGATATGTCAGGCCAGGTCACCACTGAGTCACACAGCAGCATCCTAGGATGAGAGAGATTGATCCAAAACCTATGCAGAGAAATAAAAATTGTTCCACCCTCCTGAGCTGTGGATGCAGGGAGCTTCTCAGGCTCCGCATGTGAGACAGAGAGATAAACACAGCTGGGGTTATTAGAACTGTGATAGCCTGGTTTACTTGCAGATGTTCTTTAGAGTGAGGCACTAGAAACTGCTTTGGCACTGGGTAGTGACTTTCCTTCCACTAGAATTGAATAGTAACTACGGGAATAATTTTGGCAGGGTCTAGTAACTATGTAGAAAGTGAGGTGGGAGAAGTAAGGCCAGTGTGAGTACCTGCCATCTGTGTTTCGAGTAAAATGTGGGGACAGTGCAATGTCTTCATCATACCCAGTCCTCACCCAGTATAGCATGTAAACATGAATATCTACGTCTCAGCCCCGGAATTCACCAAAGAACTGTGTGGCCTGAAGAGAACTCTCAGCCTCTCTGTGCCTGCTCCATCAATGTATCCAACATCAGCCTCTTTTCATGGGCAAGGCCTAAAAGTGCTGCTTTTCAGTCACATGACCTTGACCTAGTCATTTCTCCAAACTAATGGTTAGTTTTCTCATCTATAAAATGGGAATAATGACTACTGCCTATGTGACAGTCTTAATGTTAAACTCAAATGAAATGGTGAACACAGATGTACTCCATAAGCTACATGCCAATGCCTTGGATTGTCATCATGATAATGAATATTTAATGAGACTCGCTGTGAGCCTCATAGAGTTCCAAACTCACCTATATTTACTGTTTAGTACTATGAGAAAAGTATAGTTGCTGACTTGACAAATGCCCCCCCCCCAAAGTAGAACCTGAGGCCTAGACTTTCTAACAGACACTTTATTTAGATAAGTGATCACAAAGAATGGAACTAAGCTGGATGGGCTGAAGGAGGGCAATAGAAGGACAAGAGCCTGGGCAAGTGTAATAAGACCTTTAGTAGCCAGCAAAACTTACCTCAGAGCTAGCTGTCACCCAAGGGCAGAAAAGGGTTATCTTACTTAACAGACTCCTCATGAGATGCCTAACACTCTCAAACACCAGACTGACAGGACCAGTCATCAGAATGACTGGGCATTGCTCAGCATGTTTGTCAGACAGCAGGCAAAGACGGTCCAACTTAAAGAAGCAATTAAAAGGGAGAGTAGAGAAGATGCCAAGTTAGTGTAAGAGGTATCAACTAGTGACCTGTGTTAAGACTTCTGCTCACCCACAGAACTGTAAGGGTGTGATGTCTAACTTAAGCTGTGGAACTTAATTACAATCAGTGTCTCCAGTTTGTCACTGGGTAATGTGCACACTGGGTAACTGGAGTGTGCACAGTGTGTCCCTGGGTAAAGTGTTACTCACCAGTAAGTGTAGCACTTTGACCTGAGGTAGAAGGATGGTAAGTTTGAGCCAGACCTAGATGACATAGCAAGGCATGTCTCAAAAAAAAAAGAAAAAGAAAAACCAATGTTCTAATATGAGTACATCAATTATAAAACATGTACCCTCCCTGACATGAAAAGTTCACAATAGAAACCATGGTGATTTAGAGAAAGAGAAAAAGAATACTGTCTACTATCTGTCTCTGTGCTTTCTACTAAGTTTGTGAACATAAAAGATAAACCAGCCAAGGAGTCAACACTACAGTCCTCTTCCTCTCTCCCACATTAAGCAGGTCTTGCTCTTGCTTGTGGTGTTCATTTTGTTGTTTCATGACACTCACGGAGTCTGATTGAGTGTGGTTAGACTGCATCTCCATTTCCTGCTAGTCCCCACTCACCTCGACACAACCCAGATATCAACCCTTGAGGAAAGATCCTTTGAATCTTTTGTTCACTGATAAATTCAAGGGAACTGCAGGAGGGATAACAGCCTATGAATATTTTTTGAGTGGATGAATGGATGAACGAACAAATGAATGAATGATGACTCCAGTTGTCTCAAACCTCAGCACACTAACTACAAAACAGAGAACACATGAGATGAAAAATAATTTTTTCAGAAAGAGAAATCAGAGGTTTCAGTTGAAGGCTATTTCTCTCATAAAGCTAACTAGGGTCCCCATTGTATTCATACTCCTAAGAAATCACCAGAAGATACTCAGAAATTACTAGTTGCCTTAAGACAACTAAACAGCAAATAAATAAATAAATAAATAAATAAATAAATAAATAAATAAATAAATGCAACAGTCGCTAATTACCAAAGTTAGCAACTTTGACAAGTCTTAGCTGCCTCTTCAAGAGATTGACAGTAGCTCTAAGATCATGAGTCCACAAAACAGTGGTTTCTGTTTCTTCTGAGATTCTCTACATCCAGTTATACAAGCAAGGATCATGAGACCATCAGACGGCAATGCTGACAAGGAAACATTGATAAGAGTAGTTGCTCCTTGTGGAGGTCTTATTGTGCGTAATGCATCACTAGTCATTACTACTATCGATGCTGTCTCCATTGTAGCAGAGATGATGATGAAAAATTCAATCACTTCCACATTTTCCTGACACACAAGACCACGTTTCATATCACCAATCTCCAGTGGCTTCCAACAAGAATTGGTGCCTAGATCTTGGAAGTTAACTAACTAACTCATGGAAGTTAGGCACGAGGCATGTTCCCACCTCCAGGTACAGCTTCTTTATGATAACCACCATGGCCTTCCATGGCCTCCATCATGAGTCTAGAAATGGAGAAAGAAAAGATAATTGCATCAAGCCACTGATACTTGCTTAGTTACAGAAATGGCAAAAATTACCTTGTATATTCTCAACTATTTTATAGAAGGGGAAACTGAGGTATTGTTATAGAAACTGGTCATCCCCAGTTCTAGAACTGGCATTTGAACTCAGGTAACTGCTCTGGTTCTATGAGTTTAATCCACAAGCGTGGACCAAGGAAAGAGCCAAGAGCTTTCATTAAGACACATTCACTGATAGCAGAAAGCTAGGAATGAGCAGCGGAGAGTCTGAGAAGCAGAAACAACAGTTACTGCACCAGAAGGCGGCCAGTTATTCTGTGTCTAGCACAAGTCACATAATTTATTTTGATACAGATGGTGCATGGAATTTTCTGTTCATTAAATTTCTCAATATAACTTTACAGTAAGAATGCTTGTCTCGTATTTCATACGATCCCAAGCGTGCTACAAAAGGGAAGTAAGCCACCCAGCAACACTACATGAAACTAATTAATTGGCAAAATTCATGATTCTTACAAGTATTATAGTCCTATTCATTTGGGGTGGGGAATAGATGAAGGAAAAGAACCTCAAAGAGAACTTGGGAGGGAGGAAGGAAGCTTCTATTCATAATAAGCCCTGCGAAAACCGGGGAAAGGCTACCTATAGTCTTTACTCCCTCCACAATTCTGCTAATACAGAAGGGCAGGCAGCATCTTTGTCCCTTTGTCACAGACAAGAAAATGGTGCAATAGGAAGGCAAGTACATTTCAAGACTTCACAACCCACTTAAAGCAGTAAAAGAAACCGTAGAGTACTTTCAAGTTACTGTAGATTTCCAGCCTTTTATATGAATCTGGACCCTTGTCTGTGCATGTAGATGCCATAGGGTGATACTGTTTTCCTCCACTCCACTGTTCTCCACATGATTTTTCTTTGAAGCATGGTCTCTCACTAGACCTGGAGCTCACCATTTTGGCTAGACTCGTTGGCCTGTGAGCTACTGGGGAATGCATGTGTTGGGACCTCAGAACTCACAAGGTAGAAGAGAATAAAATTCTACAAGTTGATGCATAAGAATATGCACATTCAGTGAATAAACAAATGTTTAGAGCTCTTAACATTTAGTTCTAAAGTCAACAATTGTAAACAAATTACAGTTTCCCATTGTATTGGCCAGCTTTCTCTCATTATAAGAAACAAGCACGATATAAAAGCAGAGGTAAAAATATTGTACACAGAAAGTTTATTTGAGCTCTAATTTTCAGAGCCCTGATAAGTTGCTTTTATTGCTTTGTGTCTTTGTGTCTGTGGTGAGGCCATCCATCGTGGCAGAAATGAATGATGAGCAAAGCCACTCACATCAAGACTAGAAATCAAAAAGATCCAGAATAGATCTGCCCAAAGTCTCACCCAATGGCAGAGTACTTGAGGCCTAAGGACCCCCACTAAGCCCCACCTCCTAAAGATTCTGTTATCTCTCAATAGTACCCTAGGAACTTGGCCTTTAACACATGAGTGAGGAACATTCAAGGTCTGAGATTTAGAATCAATTGGATCGGATGTTAAAAATATGAACTACCACCTCCACGGATCAACAGCAAAGGGCAATAGTAGATTATCTCAACAGAATATTTGCTATGTGTTCAGCATATTACATGTGTCTTGATTCTGTCACACTCAACAGAGAATATATTACTGTTTTTAGTCCCACATTTACAGATACGGAAATGGACATGTGAAGATAGCTTCATTGCTGTAACAGCTTAAAGAAGCATGTATTAGAAAACTCTGTGTATCCCAAATTATGGGTACAGCTGATCCTTTGGCTCAGAATCTCTCAGAACTGTCAGTCTAGATGTTAGGCAATATAGTCATCCATGGCTGGACCAGGGGAAGATTTGCTTTAAAAATCATGAATGAAATTTCCAGTAACATTATTTCCTTGTCACATTGACCTACCTACAAATATTTCCACAACCTACACAGAGGGTGCTGATGATGCCACAAATTCAAGAATGTGTATAGCAAGAGGTGACATAATTCATAACGTGAAGGGCAACAGCAAAGACCAATGGTGCTGGAGCCAATAGCTTCAGGCAGAGGTGTATGGAATAATTGAAAAATAAGAAGTACTTGTCATTATAAGGACGATGTTGATGAAAAGATCTTATTGTGGAAGTGTAAGGCAAAGAAAACAAGAACTCATCAAGAGCCCCCCCCCAAAAAAAATGCCAGATTCAAAATAGGCAAATAAGACTTGGTAATGCTGTCTGCCGGGGTTTGGGTAAAGCCTTTCCTAACCTAGTAGCTAAGAACCCAAGAGGACTCCAGGATATGACTGTGTCTGAATACATAAGCACCTATCTAATATAAACATAACAAGAAAGCCTGAGTGATGTAAGTGTAGCCTCAAGACTGGTCCTTGAACTATTGCTGCAGGTACAAGGATGTGAAAGGTAAACTGGCATCACATTTAAGAGTCTACAACAGTCCTCCAGGGTACCTACAACATGCCAGGGGCATCTTGACTGATGTAAAGGTTATATGTTTGGCACGGAAAACAATGGCACTGATTCAACCAATGGAGCAAAATCCTCTTTGTTCCAAGTGCCCAGGTATTCAAATGAAGCAACTGAATCTTGCAAAATTTTATGAAAGTTTGGGAAAGGTTTTGCTGTCCTAAGGGCCATCTAGAACACTGCTATTATATGTTCACACTTTACTAAATGTATGGAATTTGGGAGAGAGCTGTGGAGACACATAAACACACTTGAAGACTTTAACCAAGGTTCTCACCTGTTGAAGAGAAATATTTCATATAATGGAAAACATAGTATGCAGTCAAAACTTGATCTATTTCTACATACTGCCATACCTATCAACAAGCAATATGTATTGATGCCTCGGGCATTCTATCAGCTATTCTGGAATGTCAACAGAAGACAAATTGATGATTCTGTCACCGTAGCCACTCCATTATCTAGCATTGAATTTTTCGTCAACATTTTAGACATTCTCCAGGTTCGGTGTGCCTCAGCTCTAAATGATAAGTGTCCATGCAACCATAGTTTTAATTGCAAAAAAAAAAGTATTCAGTACATTCATGGGAAATTTAACGCTTCATAAAATATGCTTAGTAATAAGTGCCAGTCTATAAATTGATGTAAGGTGATGAGAATATCCAAAGTAGTCTGGGATAATCTATGATTAAATGTATTTTTTTAAACTTGAGATATCTACAACTTACAATAGGTTTGTGAGGAAAACCCACTGTGAGTTGAGAATGACTACAGAAAAATACCTACTGATTTACTCAATGTTTCACGTATGTCATATACTTTGTTGAAAATTTCCCAACCAATTACCTCAGTTCTTTTTATAATCCCTAGTGAGTAGTTTAATCGCTTCCCATTCACCATAATAAGAAAACCATCTCTAAAGAGGATGGCAAAACCTTTTAACTTCATGTTAACCTGAGAGCCAGGATAGTTATAATGTCTTCCAAAACACTTTGGCCAAAGGTCTATCAGATCAAAGAAAGGCAAAACTGAATGTGTACAAAGAAAATTTTAGTAGGAGACTCAGACTCATAGGAGGCCCTGTGGTTTGAATAAGAGCGTCCTAGAGGTACATGGTGGCCAGCCTGAAGATGCTGTTGCTGGACTTTCCTCTCCAGATGTTGTAAAAATTTTAAGAAAGAAATTCAGTGCAAAGAAGAGATGTGATTGGTAACTTGTCATTGAATGTTGCAACCGGCTCCGCTCTACCTGGCTTGAGACAAAAGACTTAACAAAAAATGTTGCAGCTTGCTCAGGTCTTCAGGTCAGGGTCTAGAGGGAGAGAGAAATGGGGATAAGGGGAAGAGAAGCTAGGAATGGAGACAAGACAGAGGTTCTGATCCAGTCTCAAGTCGTCTTTTATTGAAGGTAAATCTGAGGTATTTATACACTTCTGCCATGCCCCTTGTAGGCACCTGGATATAACATAAGCCTTGCAGGCGTGGCTAGCAAGTGCACCTTACAGGCATGGATAGCTGCTTTCTAGTCGCTTTCTGTTAAAAGTCGGCTTCCAACAATTGAAGGCAATATTTGTACCTTAACCCAAAGGCAGTAAGTAGAGTCAGGAAACCATGGTCTGAAAGCTAAATAAATCTTTCTTTTTTAAAATTTGATTATTTCATCTATTTATTATGATATAAAAAGTTGACCAACAGAAAATAAGCAGAGTGAATATGTCTAAAACAAAGTTAATAAGGCCTTTAAAACTGGATGCAGGAGTCTGTACGTTATAGAAAGGCTAAAATTCTGATTAAACTTAACTGTGATTTTAGTAGTTGATAACAAAATGAGCACACTAAGAGACGTTTGAAAAGTTGCCATTGTAACCCTGAGCTTTTGGGTGGGTATGACCTTAGGGAATCAGAAACTAAAGGACATCCTTGTCACACCAGGGCAAAGAATCTGAATGTGTTATGTCTGCACCCTGAGACCTTGCAGGAGGCTGAATCTAAAGGTATATGCTGGTTGATTTGAGAGAGAAAATTTAAGCAATAGCATTCAGGCAGAAACATTATTGGTTCTTTTGAGACAAAGTTACTGTTACACTCAGGAACAGAGAGTGGCAGGGTAGGAAATTTGGACAATATGCAGTACAATCAGAAATGAAGAAAGTTATCCCCAGCATAGGGGAATGCTAAAGGGGTGAGACGAGAGTGGGTAGGTGGTGGGGGAAGTATCCTGTTAGAGGCAAAGAGGAGGGAGAATGGGATGAGATGTTTGGAGAGGGAAGACTAGGAAGGGGGACAACATTTGAAATGTAAATAAATAAAATTATCAATTAAAAAAAAAGAAATGAAGAAACTTTAAGGATGATTCTAAGAAGGGTATAGTTGATAAAGAGATTAGCACTACTGGAGGGGAAAAGGCTAAGTAGTTTGCACAAGACCAAAAGCAAAGATGACTCAAGAACAACTCATGATTTAGCCAGACCCGAATGACCAAAGCAATATGATTTAAGTGTTAACTTGTTCCAAAGACTTTCTTGTGTGGGGAGAAAAAGCATGACATGATGCATAGACCCACTTAGGGAGTTTCTTCCCAAAGATTCCGTCCTGTGTTTAGCTGTCAAGGTACTCAGGGACCATTTCAGGCCAAATACCACTCATGAATATGATGCTGCCTTTGCAGACCTTTGGAAATCAAGAGTCATAGAGTCATAAAGGCTTCTAAGGAAAGCCTGAGAAACAGGCACTTACAGAGTAAGTCTTTATGAAGAAATTCTGACACGTTGATGCTAGAGTTGTGACAGTGAAGCCCGGTGAAGACCCCAAGGACACTAGAAATGCCAGAACTGTGGAGTGCCTGCTGAGCAAAGCTTCAGGTATAAGGAATCAAAGGATCTCAAGAGATCAGTGTTGATGTCCTTAACCAGCACGGCCAAAAGAGCCGCTCATGCCCTTTCAACCCTACATTTGATCACAGTGTGATCCTAGTGCTATTCATGGGACTTTAGGATTAATGGTTTCCCTGCTGAGAGTCTATCTTACTGTCATCCAATCCTGTTTTCCACATCTCTATTCCTCCTTTTTGCAATGGGTCTGGTCACTCTGAGTCACTACATCTTCGAAGTATGTGACAGCTAACTTTTATTTGTTTACATAGAAACTCATGCTTAATTTGGCTTGAATCTCAGAGGAAACTCTGAAATCAGATTTGGGGCTACAGAGTCATTTCAAGTCCAACCTGGGCTACTCATTAAAACCATGTCTCAAAAATTGTAGAGGAAAAAAGGAACTAGAGGATTTGTTCAGCGATACAGTGCTTACCCAACAGCACACAGGGTCATAAACTCAAAAACCCAAGACTGCACCAAAAAAGGGAGGAATCTATTCATTAAAAAGAAAAATAGAAAACAAACATTGAAACTATAGCAAAATTCCTTGAGGGCATCTCAAGAATAAGCCAGATTTTACCTTTCATTAGTTCCCATGTATACAACTTACAAATCCATCTGAAGTGCTTTCTATGAGAAGACAGAGCTTTTGGGTGACCTTCTCACTAGGACTACCTGGGGAAGTTTGACAGCTGTTCAGAGACTACTGTAGTCATGGAACAGAATTACCCTGCATGGGTGAACAATGGCTCTCCCACAAATCAGGTTATTAAATAGAGTCATAGTGCAAGGCATGTGGTGTCTTCCTAGGAGCTATTGCTCATGGAGGCCCCAAAACAACACAGACTATGGTCATTTTCCCAATTACTCACTATAACTACATACCAAGACCCCCTTTCTGAGACACCACACACTTTGGCTATTGAACATATAGAAATCAATCTCAAACTGAGCAGGAAGCTTCCTCTCTGGTGGCTACATTTTATATTACCAGAAGGTATATACAGGTTCACAGGGTAGAAAACACATCAGTCTTACACAGTGCTGAAGCCTGAATACTACAATATGGACTTGCCTGGCAAGACATACCCAGGGACACAATAGGGACTACGGGATAAGGCTTCTGATTGGATGTGAGGCCTACTCCACAGGGGAGAATTTTACCCCTAATCTTATAATCCTGATCAAAAATAGCTGTGGAGGTCATGAGCCCTTAAAGGGGGTGGGGGGACAACTCTGCTATTATTTTGCTAGATGTTGTGAGGTTAATCCACCTTCTAAAGTTTTATGTTTATACCCATAAATGTGGGCTGCTTTCACATTTGGTCAGAGAAGCTTCTTTTGCACAGTGGAATGGAGTATAATTATTCAAGGCGGAGAATGAGCCTGAGTGTTCAGCCCTACACAGAGCACAGATTTTCTTTCTATCCTCTGAGTCCTACATTCCTTCTTTCTCTTCTTTCGCAACATTCTCTGGGCCTCATTGATGAGATGCTGCCTTCTGGACATGGCCTGGCTTTTGAAATCATGAACTCACAACAGCTGTGCTTGCCTGCACACAGTCTCTACAAGATCAAGCCAGCCAAAGTCTCATCATAGATGGGATAGACACTTTCCAGGCCCCACTCCTTACTGAGAAGCTCCTGGCAGGGGATAATTGTGGAGGAAGCAAGAATCATTCTTCTTTGAGGCTGTGACCACTGGTAGGTTTCCCAATGCTCCGGTGGATGGCCCCACACCATGCACAAAAGGGCAGCACTAACTAGATGTAATAAGTTTCAGAAAAAAATAGACATGACCTTGGGAAAATGGTGTGCCATGATGATACAGGTGGAAGTTAAAAGGGAAGTATGGTAGATTCAATAATACTCCATCCTATAAAGTATGAAATTCTCCAAACCTAAGGCAAACATTTTAACGTGCAAGCATATGTTCAGTGACCAGTGACACAAACACACTCATAAAAGCTATACAAAGAAGACGCATAGCTGGGGTTTCTCTGGGAAAGGATGGAAGAGACAGAACAACGGGAGGAAACAAGAGCCTTCCCCTTCAGCCAGCACAGCTCCAGACCCTCCCCCGCTCCCCATTCAGAGCTATCCAGACCAGAACCCAGAACACTGCTCTCAGCGCTCACATTCTTGTTTGTCTGGCAGGTCGTTAAAGCTGATCAGACTTCTGTAGTAGCCCTCTCTAGGTTCATCCAATGCTTTTCTGGAGTTCTGGGAGAAAGAAAGGCATGTCTTCAGGTTCAAGTGGCAATTCGGTACTGGAAGCTGGGAGAAGAAAGAGCCCTTTGTCAATGAGTGTCACCCTCGGACACAATCTTATTTTCAGTTAATCAATTCATATACAGAAAAAAAAAGCCCCTAATGCGGCTCCTCATTAGCCCAGGGCTATAAAGAAGCTGGGTCTCAGGCTGCCCTAAACCCCAGAATGGCTGGCACCTCCACCCGGCGATTATCAAATTGGCTGGCATTAATCATTTTAACGACTAAACTGTGCTTTTTTTCCTCTCTCCCTTAATTTTAAAAATGAATTTTTTAAAAGACAGAGAAAAGGATCTTCACAGTGATTACTAGTATAAAGAAAACAAGGCAGTTTAGTAAAATCCCGAAGTTTTGCATGAGAAAGTTAAGAAAAGGGAAAAAAAATAATTAATAAGTCTGAATCACTTTTGTCAGCCATTTGAGCTGTGACCAGCAAAGCCCACTGTCAAGAGGGGTCCTTGCGTGGAGGCCTGCCTCAGGGAGCAGAGGGAAGCCATCAATGGCCCCTTTATTTGTGAAAGATGGATTATTTTAAATAAATTACAGAGCACTTTCACTGAATAAACAGCCCTCTGCGGCTGTGGGGCGCTGCACATGCTTAATTGAGCCACAGAAAATCTTAAATGACTCTGGAGCTGGGGACTGACTGGCCTTGGGTTCCACCGATGGGACCTGAGCCTGAGTGGGTTTCGGACTGAAGGGCAAAGTCTTGGAGAGGGAAACAGCAAGCTTAATCCAGAGTGTATACTTAGGAGCTTTCGGAAAACCGCAGGCATGGAGGATGCCCAGCGCTGCACAAGGCTGCCTCACAAGCGAGCCTTGCGTGTCACTGTTATTTGTGTTTGATATGTTAAATTCTCCCAGCGTTTCTGGCGTGGAATCCCACTCACACATTGCAGAGATTCTTTAGCCTAAGTAAGAAAACTTCAGCCTTTTTGGCTCAACCTCAGCACCAACACCCCCTGGATCCCAAAACACTCACACACATCTCCTGGGAGAATTCCCAACAATCATTTCTTTCGCCATAAGTTCTAGTGTAAGAATTCTACCTAAACGATCCTTTTTAATCCTTTCTTAAGAAATCATAGCACCGACAGACATTGTTTTAGAAACAGGTAAACGTAATTTGTTATCTGCAGAACCCACAGTACAGGCGGGAGTCAGTGGAAGGTTGGGATCAAGAAAGAGCGTTTGAAACCTTGACTAGGAGCCCAGGGCTCAGCATCCTGTGAGAGATGAAGACCTATAAACCGAAGCAAATCAAGTCAGGAGAACAGGTACCTCTATGTTTGGGGAAGTAAATAGCTTGTCCACTGCTATTATTCCCCAAATTAAACAGCAACAAGCAGCTACTGCCTGCCAGGGTGAACAAGCAAAAATTTTAAAAGATGAATATGGCCGGGCCTCAGAAAAAAAATTATAGAATGCGGGGTCTCTTGAGATTTTTCAACATAGTACTTTAATAAGAGACTTATCACCCTCCCCCCCAAAAAAACGTAGCTGTGAAATTCTTCCCCAAAGGTGACACAATTAATTGCACTTGCAGTTAACACAATTAAACCATGGCTGAAAGACTGGCTGACACCTCATAAATCTCAGACATTCAGAGGGATAATCAAGTTGATCAATCATTGGCTCGAACCACCTGAGAAAGTCTATAAAAACCCAGGGCCGTGGGAAATGATGAGTAACTGCTGGCCCAGCTTTCCCTTTATATGCCACAATTGCTTTGAATCCTCTTTAATTTTGCATGTAATTCTCTCCTCTTGAATTTTTGCATTCACTTTTGAGGGTTACATCGCCTTCAGCCTGTGGTTATGAAATACATTTAAGGGTATATGGAAACACTATATATGTCAACATCAGGCTCATGACTTTATTTCCATGAAAAAGTAGGATCGGGTGGAAAAATAAGACCTACACCTAAGGAAAAGAAAATGAATCCCATCATACAATCGCCAACTGGAAACTGCAGAGTATGTAATAGATATAGTCTCCAATAAGTTACTTAGCATCCCTGAGAATTAGATTCCTTATTATTTAAAAGAGGGAGACGTTGCTATTAAATTAACCCACTGTTTTGAGCAATGCAAAGAAATACAGGGAGGTCCCCAATGGTAGATACCCTGGGAATAAAGAATAAACAGAATGTGTGTTGGGTAATAGAGACACAAGTCATATTCTAGAGAATGGCAAAATCACCCTCTTGCTTTCCGTTCACACTTGAATATGGGGCTTAGGACTTTGTGAATAAAGTGTGTGTGTGTGTGTGTGTGTGTGTGTGTGTGTGTGTGTGTGTTGGGAGTAATAATATCAAAACTGACTATGCCAAGAGTCTTGTGCACAAGAGTAGAAAACGTACTGTGGGAGCAGAGATGTGTGGGTTTTGTTTTTGATCAGAATTGTCTAGATATAAAGACAATGACTTGGACTTACAGTGTGATTACAGATGAGCCAAAGGACAGGAGGAGGTGAACTTTAACCCTGACCCTTAAATCCTGGGGACGCTGAGAGGCTGCCTACACTCAGTCATTTACTCATTTGTCCTGACAGTGTGCTTAGAGACACAAAGTACTTGCATTCTATTACAGTTCGACTTGAACATAAACAGTAGGACACGATGAGTCCTAGAACTGATACAGCCCAGTGCACAAAGCATCCACTAGCGTGGCAGTGAGAAACTCAGGAGAGTAAGAAAGGTGTTAGACCTTGAATGGGAAGTGTCTCCTGTAGAGTCACATAGTGAGTGCTCAGTCCCCATCTGGTGGCATATTCTGGGAGGCTGTGAAGCCTTAAAGAGACAGAATCTGATTGGTAGAGCCAAGTAGATATAAGAAAGGCTTTGAGCCCAAATCTGGTTTAGCTCTCTGTGCATCTGATGTACCAATGAGTAATTGAGCATCCACCACATGTTCCTGCTGCCAGGAGTTCTGCCATGCGTTCCATGCTATGAAAATCCGAGCTGAAATAAATCTCTCCTCCTTGAGCTTGCTCTTGAATAACATGAAAAATAACTAATAGCACTGGCTCTGGATATAAGTTTCCTTCGAGAAGAAGGAAACATCACTTGGGCAGAAAGAACATCATGAAGAAGAACACAGAGGCGTGAGTTTGAATGTCACATGTGAGAAACAGATAATTTTATTGTTCTTGAATTTCAAGTTGTAAAAACAGAAAAATGAAGCTGGGGAGATGATAGAAATCAAACCAAGATTATTCAGCCTCGTATCAAAGAATTACAGTTTTATTTTATGGATCATAAGGAATCCAGTAGTCTCCAGCACACTCAGCGCTAAAACATTATTAATATATTACAGACATGAATATGTACATATATATACATATGCCAATACCCACAAATATATGCATAGAGTTAGATAGATAAGGAAGTAGGGAGAGATGAAGTGAAAGAGTGGAGAAGAGGGACAGAGAAAGATTGAATTGAAACATGCTGAATAGGAAGGGATTCTCTCATAGAAATGTCCAATACATAGTTACATAAATAATTCTAACTTACAAAAAATTACTCACACAGAGAGATGAATTTTGATGTTACTGTATAAGTGTAGCTAGCAATGATTCAAATGGTTGTCATGCTCTAGAGAAGGTACAAAGTGATAAGAAGGGACTCCTTGTCCAGACCTCATACTGACAGAGACAAATCAGACCAGAACAGATGAAAGATTGGACCATCTCTCTGTAGTGGTATTAGCCCAGGAGAGGAAGTGGGCAGGATTCAAGTAGTCATAAGACAAGAGCTAACAGAAGCTACTCAGACAACCCACCCACTGTTACAGACAGTCAGACTCAGAAGGAAGGAAGCTGCCAGGAAAGGATCACATGCACTGCAGAAAATACACACACTCATGAAGAACCCCAGAATTTACCTGGAAAAGCAAGGTTAATCTTCTCATTAAAATAATCTAAGATGAGACTTACTTTCCTGTGCACCATGAGGTTCATTTCACAAATGCAATTGACAATCTGCAATTGGCAAGTTTTCACATCAGGAAAAGTCGTCGCATGAGTTTGGCTTGCCATGGCCTTGAAGGAGAGGGCAGAGCCAGCTGTGGAAGACAGACGACAACAGGTCGTTATATTAGGAGGAAATGCCAGAGCTTGACCAAGAAGAGGTAAGAATGTGCATGCTATTTGGATGGGCAACTAGAAACCTAAACTGTCGAGCAGAAAACCTGAAATTAGGAATAAGAGGAAACAAGATAGGATAGGCTGGAATGAGCTAAACTAGGAAGGGCCTTGAAAGTCAGGTAGAAAAATGTGTTTACAGACTCAGCCTTAATTTGGAGCGACAGTTTGGAACCTTTTGCTCCATGCACTCTGAGCTGGCTCATGGGCATCCTTTCATTCCTTCATACCTTCATGCATCCACCCAGTGGTGAGTACAATCTGAGAAACTAAGAAGCTTAGGAGATCTGAAGAATTAGCTCACTCATCTTTCCTGCAGAATTGGAGTGCCAGTCCAGGTGGGCTCTTTGCTAAAGGGAGGATTGTAAAGCCTGGCACTATGGCATAGTCTGTTGTCAGGAAAATTCTCTGTAACTAGGCTTCTTCGAAGGACAGCCCCTATATCTTTTTGATTTAACAAGATTTACTTCCATTGAGAACCCCATTTCTTCCATGATCTACCAAAGACTGCAGAGCTGGAGGGGGATTAGGTGTTCTTTCTGTCACTTGTCAATACCTCTGACTATTATCTACTCCTCCTCCCTGGAAGCCTAATCCTCCTTAGACATGTATGCCAGTAGGACACACTGCTGGAGCTGCTTAGTTTCAACCATCAAGTTGACACAACCTAGAGTAAGGGAAGAAGAGAGTCTTATTTTATTTTATTTTATTTTATTTTACTTTACTTTACTTTATTTTATCTGCATTAATGTTTTGTTTACATCTGTCTGTTTGATGGTGTTGAATTGCCTGGAACTAAAATTATAGACAGTTGTGAGATGCCATATAGGTGCTGGGAATTGAACTTTTGTCCTCTGGAAGAGCAACCAGTGCTTTTAAGCACTGAGCTATCTCTCCAGTCCTAAAAAGGGAGTCTTGATGAGGATTACTTAGATCACATTGCCATGTGAGAATTGTCTGTGAGGGAACATTTTTATTATTAATTGATGTAGGAAAATCCTACCCATTATGGGTTGTAGTCATGGGCTGGACTGGTTAAGAGTAGAGAAATATAGCTGAGCAATGGACAAGCAAGTAAGCAAGCAAGCAGAACTCATGTTTATTCTCGATTTGCTCTTGACTATGGATGTGGTGTGACTACCTACTTGAGCTCCTGCCATAACTTCTTCTCGGTGATAGACTGTAACCTGGAATTGTAAGGTAAATAAAACTCTTTCTCTCCTATATTTCTTTGTGTTGAGACATTTGACACAGCAACAGAAATGAAACTAGGACACGACCTTAATCTCTTGAAGCTGTCACTAATAGGCCCCTGAGACAATCTCCAACACCCCTTTTTAAAACTGACTTCCAGCACTCTCTCCTACATACATACATGTGGTGATAAATATCCTCTTAATCAACACTCTAATTTTCTGGCCTTGGCCATCCTCCAGGGTTGTGGTTGACACACTGTCCTGATCAATTTCAGGATCACGTTCCTCAGCTCTCTGCCTTTCCCTGTCCATCAGCTCTCTCTGTCCAGAAAGTCTCCTCCAGGGACTCTTCTCACTATCCTTGGCTTCCTTCTACCCTGGCATAGGTTTCCCAGGCTCCATCATATGCTCAGCCCATTACTCCTGCACCCTCTACTGTACTCACCTAGAGAACCCTAGCCTCCACTAAATTGAATACAGCTTCTGCAACTAAGCAGTTGATTGTGGCTAGAGAAAAACTCATTACAGAGTTGAATTCCACTTGAAAAACAAGAAAGACACCCATTCAAGAGGACACATCTGACACAAGTATTTTTCTTTGCTATCTGAACTTTTAGTCACCCACACAGCCTACCACACCTGCCTCTCTCTTTCCAAGTCTGAAACCTCTTTCCCTCGCTACTTCCACTGTCCATGCATTCTGTTACTCTGAGAAAGCAGAACACCACAAGAGAATGTGAATGTCAGCTTACTCCACAGCCTGCTTCCCAGGAATAACTTAGCTCTCAGCACACTCTGTGATTTTTGGATCGGGGGAAAAAGATGAGCAGCTAATTAAAAGAAATAAATAACCACCCAACAGTACATCAATGCCCCCTGATGGCAATCACCACATGTATTCATCTGTCACTACACACATTCCAACATTCAGTCTTTACTGTCGTCTATAAGACTGACATGGCAGTGCTACAAACTGGGATAAGCTAATCTTGAAGACATTTCTCCTGGGAGGTAAAGAGGACAGGGGTCCTGTTCAGACAGGAAGAATAGAATACAAATACAAAGATGTGCTGTGGTTATGTAGAAACTAGTTGGGGTTAGTTTAACTGGATTATTTCTGGGAAGGGTAGAGTGAGTCTGTGTGGATAAAGGTTAAAGTTCCAGGAAAAATGTAGAGTGCACACACTTATGAATCAAGAAGTTTTTGGTTTTCTAGTTTGTTTGTTTGTTTGTTTGTTTGTTTTCTGTTAGAAGGATGGCATTCAGGTTCTTTGTTATTCCTAAGATTCTCTGGAGAAAACCAATTCCACTCTTTTGGGCTATATCTGAAGCAATCATCATTAAATATTAAATACTGGCCAATAGATGGGTTTTGGTCAAGACCACTTTTTGAAACGTTGAGCTTAGTGGCCCCAGACAGGAGTTGCAAATATTTGTTTATAAAGGCAAACCCTTAGGCCACTATACTTTCCCATGAGGCTTTTGTTGTATTCCAAGAACTACAACTCCCAGGTTACCTGGTTCTTGGGCAGGTGGATCTTACAAGTTAATTTTGGGTAGTACACTCTGGCCTTGTACATGCTAGACAAGCACTCTAGCCCTATGCTACATTATTAGTGCCTTGTACTTTGAGATAAGTTATCTTTATAGCCTAGGCTGGCCTTGTACTTATGCCCCTCCTACCTCAGCTTCTCTGGGACTGAAATTCTAACCATACACTACCAAAACAAGCGATCTGGCTTCATTTTAAGCTCAGCCTAACCACATATTACCAGCTGACAAATTCAGGAGAATGTCCCCCTTAATGGATAGAAGTTGTGTTGTTCTTGTTAAGTTTGTGTCATTTCATCAGTTTCTAGACTAGTGCCTGGAAATACAGCAATAGAATTAGTAACATGGCTTGGGGAGTGTTCTGGACAGTTTTATGTAAACTTGACGCAAGCTGGAGTCATCTTAGAGGAGGGAGCCTTAATTGAAGGGAGCCTCCATAGGATCAGGCTGTGGGCAAGACTGTAGTGTATTTTCTTAGTTCGTGGTTGATAAGTTGCCCCGACCCATTATAGTGGTGCCACACCTGCACTGGCAGTCTTGGGTTCTATAAGAAAGTAGGCTGAGAAAGCCATAAGGAATAAGTCAGTAAGCAGCACTCCTCCATGGCCGCTGCATCAGCTCCTGCCTCCAGGATCCTGCCCTGTATGAGTTCCTGTCCCAATTTCCTTGGATGATGAACAGTGATATGGAACTGTAAACCAAATAAACCCTTTCCTCAGCTTGCTTTTTTATCATGGTATTAAAACATTTTAACTGATTTGGGGCTGAAGTCTGGTTGTAGAATGGACTCCTCTTGCAACTTTTAATAGCTCTGTGACTTGAGGGAAGCCACTAACTTATCTCCCCTTTCATTTCCCTGTCTGCAATACCAAACAGCACCTTTCTTGCCAGATTGAGGAGTTAAACTGGAGAGTGTACATGTGGCATTATTTCCCTGCCTGGGACCCATTAGTGATTACTAGCTATTGATATCACTATTTCAAGTCTACCTAATGATACTTCCTTTTTTTGTCATACAACCATAGCTTTCATAAGCCCTTCCTCTAGAAGGACAGACATCTTATAAGTGAATTAAGCCTGTCACATAGTAGGTTCTTTTACACCACCTTCTCTTATAATCTTTTTTATCTTAGTCAAAAGGCATCTGCTTAGATCATTCTTGTTCCGGCTTACCCACAAAAAAAAAAAAATCCTTCATCTCTTCAGTTGGGGAGTTCCTGCTGCTTGCTCCTCTCTGCCTTCCTTCCTTCCCTTTGTTGCCTTGTCTGGGCCTCTCTGGAAGGGGTCCTGTCTTCTCTTCTGCTCTGGGCTCTAAGATTTCAGTTTTCATTTTCCTAACTGCTGGATGACTGAGATGTGGCCCTCAGGTAAGAAAGCCCCAGAGAGAGAAAGGCCAGCAGGAATCCCATTAAAGCACAGAGCATCCTGCAGGCAAGTCTTCCTGGCTCTGTCCCTGCCTCTCTCACCACTCCCCACCACCAAAGATGATCATAGCAGCACAGGACTATAAAATTGACTTTCATGGTACACATTACCTAGCTCCCTAATGACGCTCTGGTTGTCCTAAAGGAAAGGATATTTTGAAGAAGGAATAAACAAAGACATTGGTAGGACAAACAGTGTGGTGGAGTGGAAAGATCTACAGCCAGCCCATGAAGCAGCACTCAAGAATTATTCTCACCTGGGGAAAGGGTCGTCCTACTTGGACTTTGGTTTCCTCCTCTATAAAGCTATAGTCTAAGTATACATTACTTGGCTCTTCTTTCCAACCTCTGGATGCTGAGAAACTACTATTTGGCATCATATAGAATGGGTAGAATGCCTACTCACTCCGTGCCCTGCTGTGTGGGACTCGTTCACTCTATCGAGGCTGAGTTTGCTCTCTTTGTCTATTTGTTGCTATTTTGGGCATGGAACCAGACACACTATTTCTAAACTACACTCCAGCCTTAAGCCACAGAATGTGAGCCAGGGACAACTGTGTGAGCTCAGTTTGTTTTGAATATCATTGAAACACTCAGAGTGAAGTATGATTTACTCAACACACAGCCTCGCAAAAATGTTAATAAACCTCTATTAGCACACAGGATGTGCTTAAACGTCTGTTAAATTAAATGGACAGAGAAGATTGGGGAATAGATTCTTTTAAGAAAATAAGGCTAATTAAAACCCTTTATTGATCACATCTATATTCTGATTAGAAGATGCAGGAATTACATAAATAAAAAATCTGTTCTCTGGATGATGATGAGCTCTAGAAAAATAAGATAAGAAAAAAAATAGAAACTGTGTTTTGCATTCACTTGATCACGAGAAGATGCCTTAGTAAGGTGACATCTGAGCAGAGACCAGCAAGATATGAAAGAGCAGCCAAAATGGCAGGTAAGGACATAGTTGGTCAAATATGAATGCCATAAAGTACAAAGACATAAAGGCAGATGTCAAGTTGGTAAGCTTGGGAACCAGCCAGATGTCTGTGTAATTTTAATCAATCAAGCCAGTTAAACAGTAGATGGTGACAATGCCAGAGATCAGTGGGCATGTAAATTGTGGTACTTGACTTGAACCTTAATGGAGACTGGAATCCAGACAGAGAGTTTAGAGCAGAGAAACATACAGAGTATGATATATATATATATATATATATATGTGTGTGTGTGTGTGTGTGTGTGTGTGTGTATGTGTGTATATATGTATATTTGTATATAGGCACATATAACTATTATTTATTTTATGTATATGAGTACACTGTAGCTGTCTTTAGACACACCAGAAGAAAGCATCAGACCCCATTACAGATGGTTGTGAGGCACTGTGCGGTTGTTGGAAGTTGAACTCAGGACCTTTGGAAGAGTAATCACTACTTAACCACTGAGCCATCTCTCCAGCCCAATTGTGATAAAATTTTAAAGGCCAATTGGCCAATCTGAGAAAGAGGAGGGTGTGGAAGTCAACCAGAAGAGTAATGGAAAAGTTCAGGAAGGAATGATGCTTTGTTTTCCATTACCTGATCCAGTTCAGGATATTACTCAGATTCTACCCATTCAGTACCATCTACCCATTATGACCACCTCTTCAAGCACTGATAACCCTCTCTCCAACTAGATCTTAACTTGTTTGTAAGCAATAATTCTAACCCACATTTCCACATGACTACCAAACTTTTAGTAAAGATTACATTAGTAAAATAATAATTTATGTCATTCACATTAGCCAACATCCATTAAGGATCAAGTTCCAGCCCCATCTCCAGTGTCACAAGGTCAAATCCTATGAAACATATTTCAGTTCCCCAAGCCAAATAGTTTCTGATTTCATTTCCTTACTTGAGGAGGTTGGGATGTTGGTCTGAATGAGATGGGGTTAAGGAAGGATGTGGTTGATTTTACACTGGCAAGAAAGAGATAAAATGTTTTTTAAATGATGAAAAAACACCACAAGGAGATGTTGAGGAAACCATCACAGAAGTAGCAAGTAAAGAAGAAAGAGGTTGTAAAGGGCCAGAAGGTGGGTAAGGAAGCGTTGACAGGAATAAGGTCAGATAGCATGCAAGGTGCAGGGGCTACGTGACAGGGTATCTCGTTCTGTGATGACTGCTTTTATACACATGAGACTGTGGGTGGCAAGAGGTTTAAGAACAAATGTAAAATTTAAGTATTTGCTAGTTAAAAGATAAAAACCTGAATAGGAGCTAAAGAGGTGGCTCAGTAGTTTAAAAAGGTTGCTACTCTTCCAGAGAAACTGAGTCCAGTTCCTAACACTTGTACAGAAAGGTTGACAGTGCCTGTAAATCCAGGTTTGGGGGATCTGAGGCTTTGTTCTGGCCTCTAGAGACACACATATACACTTGGTATACATACAGAAAACTATACAAATGTTCACACAGACAGACAGAGAGAGACAGACAGACACAGAGGCAGACACAGAGACACAGAGACACAGGCTCAGCAGTTAAAAGAACTGGTTAGTCTTCCAGAGAATCTGGGTTTGGTTGCCAGCACCCACACAGCTACTCACAATCAGCTGTAAACTGGCCTACACACCACACACACACACACACACACACACACACACACACATACACACACACACAAATGTGAAATATACAGATACAGAAACTGTAGCTATCTTATGACTCAGCCAAATCATTCATTCCTGGCTGTGCACCCAATGGCATTTAACTCAGCACACCACAGAGGTGCTTACATATCTGTGTCTACTGCTCCAGTACTCCCATTAGCCAAGACATGAAGCCAGATTAGATATCTATCAGCAGATGAATGAATAAAGAAAATGTGACATATACACATGATGGTATTCTATTCAGCCATAAAGAAAAATGACATTTGACACAGGAAAAAACTAGAACATATGATCATCATATTACCTGGAATAAGCCAGGCTTAAGGACAGGTTTTACTTCTTTTCTGTTATTTGTGGAATTTTTACACATATGTGAGTGACAAAACAGTAGATGAGGAGGTAAGACAGGAAGACAAGAAAGATATCCAAGAGGAAGGAGATTAAGAACCAAAAGGGGGTGAAATATCATATGTTTTCTTCCATATGTACAATCTAGACTATGTGTGTGTTAGGAGATGCAAGAAGACAACAGAAGGGAGATCACTGAGAGAGAAGAAGAGATCAGCAAAGGAGCAGAGATAGAAGGTAATAGGGAAAGAATAAAAGTATAATATCATATCACACACACAAATGCACACGAAAGTCTCATGATAAAAACCATTATTGTTGCACACTAAGTAAAAATTAGTGGTTAATTTTGTAGTAATTAATTAGTAATAAAGAAGCTCACAATAATTACAGCACTTTTCAAAAGACTTGAAGTTCTCAGTTATTATGTGTGACTTTGAAATATAAAATCTTGTAAAAAGCTCAGGTTTCAGCAGAGACTTTATGTAAGGGGATTTGACTTGGTTTCTGTAGGAAGGGGCAGTCCTGGATCATTTGGGAGCCTGTCTGATAGCATCCAAGCTATATCTCTGGAAGACATATCTGGAAGAAACAGAGTTCTGAGATAGTTTCTTTTTTTGACATGTAAAACGTCAGGACAAAAGTAGAGATAGAGATTTAATAATAAAAGACAAAAATGTATATGCTGAAGAAGTCTTAGGAAATAAAATGGTGGGCAGCTTCTATGATGCACTGAGCAATCTGTCTAGAATCTAGTAGAAATGGGTGAGACAGAAACAAGACACGGGCATAGTCCTGAGCCTAGCACGAAGGCACAAAAGCCGGAGTAGGACAGAGGGTAACAGGAACAGGGAGAAGAGAACAGACATGAGAGCTTTTTACTCATGGAGACACAATAGGGCCTGCAAGCCAAAGCAAGCACGGCCATCCCCACAGAGCGCACTTCCCACATTATTAGCCAAGCACTCTTGAGCACTGTTCAGACACTAAGAGTTCAGGTCAACACAAAGACATCTGATTCCAACTAAAACCAAGCAGCTATTTATGTCTTAAAAGAAGAAATTCAGACACCAAGAAGGGAAATTAACCTTTCCCTCACAGAAGCCATAAACAGCATCCAAATGTGGAAGAGAATGAACCCACCAGCCATGTGTTTAAAAGAAACATGATATCATTGGCTGGCTGAGACAAGACCCAACCGGGAAGCAGGCTCCAGTATTAAAATTCTAACACATGGGTCTCTTGGAAAATTAAAAATAGACTCAGTGGGATAGAAAGACTCTATCTAAATAGATGAGACAGGGAGAGAAATGATCTATTGAGCTACAGCCGAGAAGGCAGCTGAGATCGGGGTGACCGAAATGGAAACAGCCACCAGAGGAAAGGTTATTGGCCCCCGCAGAGAGATAACTCAAAAGAGATCCACAATTGCTCCTAAGGATAGAAGTGGGAAAACAAGAATATGGCCCGACTGGGAGGATCATTTTCTCTAAGTGAGACTGTAAGAATCCAGGCTTCCCCCTAGAAGCCCCTAAAGTGCTGCTGCCTCCAGCCCCCTGCCTCAGTTCTCAGTTCTGCAAAGGAAACCTCTGACTACCTGAGACAAGGAACATAAATGCCCTGAGAACTTCAGGAGCTTCATTTTCATGGCAAGGGCAGCCATGTCCACTTCACAGAACAGAAAATGCAGTCAGACAAGAAGTACGGAGACTGCAGAGCCTTCTAGACTAGACTTTGGCTTTTAATTGATTTAAGCCATATAGAACTAGACTGATTGACTCTCACTTGCTAGACTTTCCTACATCTGATGCTGCAGCTGACAAATCACCCTGAGAACCACCCCTTCTCTAGGGAAAGACCCCTGGTAGGGGCCCTTAAGTCACACAAATTGGTGCCATGGGGAAAGCACGAATCATCTCTCCTTAAGCCACTAGCCACTTTGCTGCTACAAACTACCCCTTTTCCCCACAGGAGAAAGTTTCTTGAGAGAGAAGAGTATCTTCATTGTTTTCATACCTTGGGTAACATCTAGAAGGATGAGAGGTACAAAGCCGATACAGGTTAAGTGATGTTCAGTGATGAGGATCTATCCAGCTCTATTAGTGAATTCAACTGAGGAAGGTGTCTTGGTTTATCTTCAACAGCTAACACCATGCCTAACACGAGGTAGATACACTATCCTCATTCCTGAAACAAATGACTGATTAGACACTGAAATGAACCAGGACCATAATAGAAAAGTTTTCTTATCCCTTTGGCATGGCTAGATGTGCATATATGTTATGCATATATGCATATATGTTGAATAAATTATATGCTCAGATATTGCTTACATGCAATGCATACACACATACATGTTGAGCCTATGCATATACATATATACATATATATCATACCTAAGCAATAGCAGAACATATCATATATGCATCAATATACATATACACTCACAGATAGAAAATCATTGCACCCCAGACCCAAAACTTTTATGATCCTGACCCATTTCAATTTCTAATCAGCCATCAACAACTTTATAAGCACTTTAATTGAAATAAAGCCCCATAGAAATGAATAATACATCAAAAAGTAATGTGTCCTTTATCACAGTCCTCTGCTGTGACATGCAGATATTTCTACCATGTACAGCTTATAGTCATTTTTCTAAAGCAAGTACAACAATTGCCCCATTTTACAGAAAAAAAATGTCACTTAGAGAAATATTTGTCTGGAGCCAGTGGAAGCCCTCAGTTCTACCCATGGCCTTGTTTTGCATGGAATTTAAACCAGAACTTTCCAAACTATCAAAGAGAGAAACCTCAAGAGATAACTTTCTTTTGGCTCCAGGTCTCTATTTTGGATGTACTCTGTCTCTGCCAACTTGACTGTCATGGTCCTAACAGTTTAAGAAGTAAGGGGACTAGAAGCTTGAAACAGCCTGTTGAAGGTCTGTCTGGCTTGGAGCCACTAGAGGGGAAGCTACAGGTGAGATACTATTTCAACCATCAGTCACACAAAGAAGCCAATACTGGCCACAGATCACGAACTCTTACCAGCCGGTTTCCTTAATGACTTGCTAAATTTCCTCCCAATCCACCCCAAAAGTCACACTCTCTGGAAAACTCTGCATCTCCAGGTCCAGCCCACACCATCATTACCAACATTCCTGGCCTGAAACCAAGTCTTGCTTCTCAAGGTTGCATGTGAGCAGGCTTGCATGATTCCAAAAGACTGGAGGCACACAAAGTAGTCAAACCTTAGCCCAATATACAGTGGACAGCCAGGACCCAGTGAGGAACCTTAAAGGCGCTGCACTTCCTGGATCCCTGTGCCTCCCTGCAAAGGGAGATCTTCGGGTTCAAATGAAACATGAGAAACACATGCAGGAACAGTGCTTCGAAGATCCACCCGAGTCCTCCTCCTTCTCAGATCCCACACCGCTCTCTCCACTCCCACCCTCTGGTCAGGTCCATCTCAGCCTAATTACTTTAGAAATAGGAACAAATATATAAAATACTTAGGAAAAATAAAAAAGTACTATCAAAATTTCTGTGTTCCCCAAAATATAATGTTTAAATCTAAGTCTCAAGGTGAAGATCTCAGGAAGTGGGGCATTTGGGAAGATGTCTGAGCCCTCATGAATGGAATCACTGCCCTTGGAAACGGGGTCCCAGGAAACCATGTAAGGATGAAATGAAAAGTCACTATCTCAAAACCAGAAACTGGACTCTTGCCAAACAAGTCTGCCGATGCCCTGATTGTGGGCTTTCTAACCCTCTCCTGGAAAGGAAGAGGAAGGTTGGTATAGTTGATCCCCCATTCATCTAGCCCTCTCCTGGAAAGGAAGCGGAAGGTTGATATAGGTGATCCCTCATTCATCCTCACACTTTGATGAGTTAGAAGAGAGCTCCTTCACCACCACCCACTGCCAAATGAAGCTTCTCTGACCAAAACTGGGAGCAGCACAGATCTGTAGCCGTAAACATAAATGTATAGAATACAGACCGACAGCGTGACTACTCAGCCAAACAACAATTTTCTGTTGTGTTTAAGCCACCCACTCAGAGTGCACTGCTACAGAAGAACAAATGAGCTGAGGCACAGGAACTGATAGCCAGACCAAGGGGGAACCAGAAATCCAAACTCCTTACAGTTAATCAATGCTCAGCTTTCCAGGAGACACTACCCTGACTTAAATTAAAAAAAAAAAAAAAAAAAAAAGCTGAATCTTCTTAATGGTGGCTTATATTTGACCAGCTTCCACTTGTCATGGTAAAAATGGTCTACATGCAAATTATCTTCTCCCAAAAAGTCCTTGGTGTGCAGTCAAAGGAAATGGCATCATTCAATATCAGCACCAATGAGCAGCTAAAGAAAGGTAAGAATCTTCAGTTATATAATCCTCAAAAAGTTGTATTTGACCCCTTCCCCTTTGAAATAAAGGATAAATTTATGTGAGAGAATTTTTTCTTGCCTGGGAAACACTTTACCCAACAGTCCCCATTCTTGGGTCTTCTGTTTCCATTACGACTGTCTCCAGGTGACGTAGTGGAGAGACATGTCCAGCTGCAGCTGGTCTGCATATTGCCCTTTGCATCGACACCTCCTTAAGTGTTGCATCGGGGTTCTATGCCTCTATGAAGCACCTTAGCAAGCAAATCGTGTACTTAATAACCTCATGTTTCCCAAAGATGCTGTTCTTTAAAACAGTACATTCTTAGATCATTCTCACCAAGTGAAAGAATCTAATCAACATTGCATAGGAGTCCCACCTCTGCCACCGCCTACCTGTGTGGCCATAGTTAGCTAGGTCAGATAACATTCTGGAACATTGTCATTACACAACAATGACCTTCGCAGTCATTATGGAGACGACAGATGGTGTATATGTACTTCCTGGGAGGTACTGGCAAAGAGAGACTAGCATTCTTCTCTACTACATGATAAGCTCTTCGTGATGACACAGCTGTGTCATCAGCAACTTGCACAGTGGTCAGTAACTGTTTGAAGCAGTAACCACTGTTTAACAGAGAGACTGAGTTAGTGAATAAACACTGATCAACATATGTACAGTCATCAAGGACTTTAACATCCATCATGCTTGACTTTCTAGCCAATCAGAATGGGTCTTTTAGAACAATCCCGAGGAGTAGTGTTTTTGTTTGCCATGTAGAAAGGCCTGGTTAGGTAGACACATTATCATCTTTTACTCTATATGAATTCCCCTGACTCTACCCAGCATGTGACATAGAGTAGGTGCTCATTATTTCATTCTTTTCACAAACAATTCTCGCTTACTTTACAAGGTAAGCCCTCAATTCTGGATGATTAGAGGAAGCCCTGATCTCGTAGAGTTTCTGTTTTAGCTAAAGACGTAAGCAGGTAAGTAATGGTTTGATTAAAGGTATCATACGATAAAGGAGAAGGACACTGCAGAGGGAGAGTATCCAGGGAACTGGACGGTGTACGTGATAGACTGCAGTGGCCTTGAATTAGTAAGTGTTCTACTAGGGAGGAAGGGAGAAAAGAAGGAGCAAAGGGAGTTTTCAAATATCCTCCAATTCAATGTTCAGTGTCTCCTAATGCTTCGTGTAAAACTTCATTCACCTTAAAGCTCTTTGTCATCAGTGATTATTCATGGATCCAGAAAGTATAAAGAAGCTAAGACTCAAGCCCAAGTCTGTCATATACTGTTGCTGACCACCTCCACCCCGAGACACTCCTCTGCCTCAGTTGCAACAGGAGCAGGGTTGAAGTCATCACTGATGCGGTTGCTGTGGGATGAAATACTAGGACACATGGTACAAACCAGTTAGCAGAGGCGGTCAAAATGAAGTCTTAAGGAATACTGACTGTACCCTACCTACTAGGGGAAAGAAGCAGAATGCCTAAGCATTTGGGGTGGGGGAGGTGACTAGAATCTCATTGAAGTCAGAGGCAATGCAGGGTCATGGGTATCTCCAAACTCTTCACAGAAAACCACTATGTTCTTCAAACCATTTTAAAGTTATAACAAGAACAATATGCATAAAATGACACACGATAGAAAAAAGTCTTCATCATTTAAGAATTAATTCATAGTCCTGTACTGGACAAGGCTGTGGGCTCAGGATTGTTCTGGAAGCTGAATTAAGATGGGAGATTGGAGTGGGGAGGGTTGGGGGTAGGTGGGATTTATCATCTCCTTGACTCTCTGTCACACAAGACCAGCAGCAACCTGGACTCCTTTAGCTTGGGAAAAGTAAGAGTTGAGGAGAAGGCCTCCAGAAATTCCCCAGACCAGACCAGCTACTTATGGTCACAGCTTACAGGAAAATCTGCACTTTCTTACCAACTACTCACCATAGAATTCAGCTATATTACTAAAACCCACAAAACAATTTCCACTTTGGTGTGTGAAGCATTGGGAGTGTTCCCCTGCAGGATTTCAGAACACTGAGCATCACAGAAAGTATTTCCTCTCAACATCCTATAAACTAATTATAGATAGATCAAGAAGCAGCCATCCTGAACCAAATAAACACCTTCATATGAGCCAGGCCTCCTGAAACTATCACACACTAAAATCTATTCATTGGCCTCTCAATGAGCAGTTCCCAAACACCTACTAATAATAGCCACCCCTAATGAGGGCTTACCAATGCCAGGTCCTTATGGAAACCCCTAGCATCCCTGTGGGAACAGAAACTATGATTATCTCCATTTGACAGATGAGAAAACCAGACCATAGTGCCAGTCACCTTCTTCAGCCCAGCCTTAGCCTCATACAGTTCTGTGTTAGCATCCTCAGGCCAGCCATTACACCATGCTTTTTCTGCAAAGTGTTTGCTGGCTGTTGAAAAGGATGCAGATTTGAATATGTGAATAGTGAAATGCCTAACATAGGTTTATCTATCTGTGTCTGGTTTCCAGCTGGTGGTGTTGTTTGGAAGGTTGTGAGCCTGTAGGACATGTGCCCTTGCTGGCAGAAGTGCATTTGTCACAGAAAGTGAGAGCTGATTTGGGCTCTAGTCTGAGCTCTCTGCCTGCTGATCTAACAATATATATCAAACAAGCCCCATGTGCCCACCATAATGAACTCCACCAAACCTCCCTCATTATGATGGACTGAAACAGTGAACCAGAATAAATCGTCCTTTAAGATGATCCTATCAGGTTCTAGTACGGTGCCCATCACGAAGTGTGGCAGAGACAATCATACCAAAAACAGCAGAGAAACCAAGTGAGCAAATACTGAGTATGCACATGTATGAAGCAGAGATCAGTCCTTTCCTCTTGACACCGCCACTAGCCTAGTTGCTCCACCAGGTAAGAAAAGCAGGTATGTAGAAACAAGAAGAGCTAGTCTAAAATCAAGCAGTCCATAAATAAAGCATGGACCCTGAGTTTGTGTTCAAATCTGTTCCTAAAATCACAGGCTTTCCTCTTCACTTGACAGCTGTAGGTGTACTCAGTGGCCAGTGGCATCTTAAAGCCTCCTTGGAGAAATCTGAGACAGAGACTTTGCCTACCTGGATGGACCAGCAAGGCTTCAGAGAGAACAGAATGGAAACGGGGTTAGGAGCAAGTATGAGGTCCGGAAGAGATTGAAGAAGCATTTGCCAAACAGAAAATATTTACAGCCTATTCACAAATACACTCCACTGTCAGATGACCACATGTTCAGAAGCAAAATCTTGGTGAAGATACTTAGCTGTCAGTTTCAGGGTGAGGCATGGGGGTGAGGACATTTGGGAGGATACTATTGAGGGCCCATCACAGTATCTAATGTGGAATCTATACTCAAGGCCAATGAGGGCTCACTTAGATAATTATCAAGTTCAAAACCTCTGAATATTAGACTTCAAAATAGTGGGAAGTGCTGGAACCTTTAAGAACGAGGTTAGTAGAAGGAAGTTGGAAAGAGATACTTGGACTCCATCCCCCATGTCCTCCTACTTTTTGCCTCCAATTTCTCTTCCCCTCTCTCCCCCTCTCTCTCTCCTGTCGCAACTGAGGCAGAGGAGTGTCTCAGGGTGGAGGTGGTCAGCAACAGTATATGACAGACTTGGGCTTGAGTCTTAGCTTCTTTATACTTTCTGAATCCATGAATAATCACTGGTGACAAAGAGCTTTAAGGTGAATGAAGTTTTACACGAAGCATTAGGAGACACTGAACATTGGAGGATCCATGGGGAGCCGACATCAAAACTGCAAAACAAGATCTGGGAGACATTTTCTGCCTGAAGACAGTGGGCCGTTTGTTCATTGAATACTAAATTTTCTCATAGGCTTAACACTCCCTAATGGAAAGAGGGACATGTGTTCTCATCTGAAATACCCACTACTACACCCTCCTGTCTCCTAGCTGCTTGTGGTCATTAGAGGAGCTATAGTGTAAGGAGGTAGAAGGCTGGCTGCAGGTGAAGCTTCACCAATACATCAGTTGCAGACCACTGGCCTGGGATGAACAGATGTTTTTTCCCTGTCTCCCCAAAATGAATAACCCAGAAGATACATTTCAGATCTCAGGCAGCAAAGCAGACTGACTGTCAGAGAAATCCAAAGTTCTTTCTGCCTCACATAGCACTATATGGATGCGAGAAGGGAGACCCACCAGTCAGGTATTTTAAGGCTTGCATCTCATTTCTCCTCAAATACCATCCTTTGTCCCTTCATTGAACATTTGACCAAATTCAAAAAATAGAAAGCATATGGGTTGTCATTTCAGAGAGGTCCTTTTTTTTTTTTTTTAAAGGAGGCAGACAAAGTTAGAAAGGAAGTCCACAAATCAAACTACAAAGAAATACAAGTCTTCGCCATCATGATCAATTGTAAACTGGAAGCCCTAGTAACAGAAGGATTCAGGTCACTCCAATCTTTGTAGTTTCTGGACAGGCCAATGAAGACCAGGCCAATGCTGGGGCGCCACAAGCAAACCACAGAAACTCCCGCCAGCCGGATCAACCACATCCGACCCTGCCATGGATCCAAACACGTGCAGCCAGCCCAAAAGACAGAGTGCCGAGGTAGGGACAAAGAAGAAAAAAGAAAAGCAGTGCACCAGACGTAGCCAGTTAGTAAATTTACCATGAGTGTGATGGACACAAGAAAACATAATAGATATTGAGAACCTAACTGGGAGAGCTGGGGGAAGAAAAACAAGTTGGTGAAAAATAAACATGGTCTAAAAGCACAACAAAACATTTTTAGAGTTTGTTTTACCTAGAATTAATGACAGGAAAACCCCATAAATGTGGCACAGAATGTTTAATGCCCCATTGAAGGCCAACATTCTGCCATTCATCTGTCCTTGCAGGTGTATTATTTCTAGCCCCCAGGATGAAAAGAAAAGTCGTTGCCCATGGCTTTTATAGTACTTAAAAATACATATTTCCATGGCTTTATAGCCAGAGGCCATACTTTCTTCCAGAACCCACAATAACTAATCATGTTACTGCCACCGAGTCTAGGACTTTGGATTAATACTTGGCTGTCGGGAGCATTTGCTTCCATCCTATGAGTGATCCTTACTTTAACGACCCCTACAGTTAGTGATTTCTCCTAAATATTTATTTCTCCCTCAGGGAAAGATTTCTCTAAGAACTTGCTCGCTGCCCAGCATATTCACAACTCTTGATCTGTTTTTCTTCTATTTGTCCACTTAGAGTTTTTGCTGGAATCAATTTTACTAATTTCCTTCTGAAAATTAGCAAGTCAGAGTAAATCTTTCCTGTCTCCCTTACATTCCCCTCTGCTTTCTTGGTTTTTTCTCTCAATGGACGATCCCTAGAGCCTTGCATGGCTTTCTCTCAGAAAGGCTCTTCAGTTTAACAACTGTCAAAGAAAAGAAAGAAGAGGGAGGGAAGAAGGATAAAGGAAAGAAGGAAAGGAAAGAAGGAAGGAAGGAAGGAAGGAAGGAAGGAAGGAAGGAAGGAAGGAAGGAAGGAAAAAACTGAAACATTTACAAGTTTTTTTGATTTAAATATTGCACTCATCAACTATACCCACCATTTTTGTAAATGACACTTCTCTTGACATTTATAACACATTTTTCAATAAAGGACATCATCACCATGACACTTTATCTCTCCTGCCATCAAATTGACACTAGGCAACGCTTCCAGTGTTCTCAGCCTTCTTGGAAGATCTATGTCCAATCCGTTAAATTAATTCAACCATGGTTCAAGTCCAGTTTCAAAGCTGGCAAGACTTTTGGACTGTGTATGCATCCAGGAGCAGAGGTGAGTTACTCAAACTTCAGCATCTACAAGTGTCTTTCCTGAAAAACAAATGTGCTACACCGGATCATTGCCAAGAGCCTTCCGACTGTAATATTCCATGTGTAAATGGTTTCAAACTGATAATTCTCATTTTACTTTATGAGAATTCAATATCCACCCACTGTCCGTGCACTGTACCTTACAGGTTAAACAGTAATAAAAATCAATTATACTTTAAAAACTAAAAGCTTTACTAGCTGTACAATCCGTTTCCAGAACCCCAAACCTGGTGATTCGCTTTGAGGCATTCTCTGGCCTTGCTTCCTCATTGGCTGATCTGATGGCAGCCAGCTTGTTAAGTAACTTTTATCGTTTGTTTTCACAACAACCTTGAGACTCCTTAGAGCAAATTGCAATGGGCAAAAGCGTACTCTCTGACTGGCAGCCAGGAAGCCCAGATCACAGCCCAAGAGGAAAGGCCAACTCCTTAATTCCAGGCTGATGATGGGGCAGAAGTCACCCGGAGGTTAAGTGACTTATGCAATTGCATGGAGCTAGCCAGCATCCGAGACAGGATCCTGGACTTGCCACTTCACAGCAACACTCAGCTCTCCCAGCCACTGTCCTCTGAATGTTTTCAGTCTGGCATGATCCACAGATAAAGGAAACTGTGGTTTTCACATCATGGCGGAAGCTATTTTTTCATGGTGAATAATAAAAGCAGAGTGACCCATTTCGGAGCTTCCAGAGGCTCCCATTCCAGCCTGCATTGTTTATTTCTTGGGCTTTCAACAGGTTTTATTTGGAGATGTGAGTTTTTAACACGTTTGCATAGCTCTGCATTTCATTTCAGGGCTCTCTGTCAGAACCATTCATTTTCCCCCCCACCGGCTAAGCTGTTGAAAAAGAAAACTGTCTCGAGGCCAGTCCAACCCTACAGTTTAAAAGCTGGCAGGGTCTGTCTTCCTTTTCCCCCTTGGGAGGATTAATTTGCTTCTTTTTTATTCTCAATGTTTTATGATTCCAAATAAAGGATATAATGGTGCCATTGAGAGTTGAGAAACTACGGAAGATAAATAGTCTATGTGGGAACTGCTTAAAATGAGAATCGGAGTTTTCGAAGGAGGCAAGAGTAGAGACGGTTTTTATCATGTGAGTGAGGCCTATTAATGATAAAGGAAATTTCCTCCTTCTAATGAGTCTCACCTTTATAGACCAGAGGGAGAACGGACGGCTCCATTTGTGTCATAAACGTAAAGAAGCTGAAATCACACTCTCAGGAATGTAATATGCTTAATTCCAAAGTTGTGGAAGCAGACATGCAGAAAAAAAAAAAGTACGTTATTTCTGGACAAGTAAGATGGAGTGTAGATTTTTCATCTTGGTTTCATTGCCTGAACACTGGCAACTTGGAGCAATATGTGAAAGCCATTGCAGGAAACTACTTGACCAAGGAGAAGTCATTTGAATAAATTCTTTTGGTCAGATTAACTTTGATTAGCTTCTGTCTTGGTAGGAGCCACCTGTGGAACGATCCATTCGAACCAGGGCTCCTAGAGCCCAACTCATCATCAAAGGACTTCTATTAAGGGCTGTCTGGCACTTTACAAAGTAAACTGGGCAAATGTTACTAACCTCCAGGAGCTCATAATTAAGGCCAGTGAAGTAGACATTTACTGACAAGGCACTATGCGCAAAGCACTGTGGGAGGTAGGGCCAACTCAGTCATGACTCCTACTATCCTGGGTCTCCCAATAAATGAAAAAGAAGAGAACATGTGCTCTGACTGGATTGTGTTAGTACCACGAGGCCAGAACCCCAAGACAGGTTCCTTCTACCAGCAAATGTTTTATAGTTCCAGCTACGTTTGGATTCGTAAGATTTCAATCAAGTGATATATTCATATCTGATCAGTTCAGCCCCACTTAGACACTCAAGCCTATCCTTTGCATCTTGGACATTTACATTTACCATGACCTTCAGAGCCTTGAATGCAGCTCTTCCTAGGTCTTTGACCTTATCTCATATATGCATCCCATAACGTTTTCCTTCCATGATCTCCAGACTCCTGCTGTCTCTCAGCTTCTCTTGCCTCCCAGTCAAGGGTTCCACTAATCATTCTGATCACTGCCAGCTCCTAAGGGAGGCCTTCCTTCACTGCCCAGTTTAAATCTCTTCACCATGACTGAGGTTCCCTCAATCACCTCATCTCAATTCGTTACACGGTAAATGACACTCAAAAGGGAAGGCCCTCGGCAATCTACTTCCACCTCACCTGTCCCCTCCCACCCTAAGTTAGAAAGTCCACGGCAGAGAATTCCCAGAGTTGCCTATTGCTGTATCCACAGCACCAGGGCAGGTTCTTCTTGGTTATTATTAATAAAAAAGAGTGAATGAATGAAGAAAAGAGAGAAGTCATTTTAGCCATGTGGGCAATTGTGGGTGGTGATCAGAGGCCCAAAGGCAAGGTTAGTGTAGAGAAAGTATTGGGCTGCTGGAGGACCGAACAGGTAAGACTTAGGGTAGACTGTAGTCTTTAAAGCTAAAATTACTTTTCTAAATTTTGGAGACTCGGTTCCTAAGGGGGAAAGAAAATGTTTAATAAGGTAAACTACTTTGTCTCCAGGTCTCTCCAAATTTCCACTATTTGGTTTTTTTTTTTTTAATTTTTGTTTTATTTGGAGTTTTTTCATATAAGATACTTCACTAATTTATACTACTCCTTTTGCAGTACTTCAGATGGAAGTGATGTCCTCATGCACGCTAGACAAGTCTTCAGCTCTATGTTGCTAGGTCCCCAGCTCAAAGTTTATACTACTGATAACACCCATATATCTCATTGTGGAATTTTCTCTGGCACATTCAGAAACCTGTGCCAAATGTAGGTCCCTCTAGTTTCAGATCTCTTGAGCTATAGTTTACAATATCCTCACAGGAGAAAGAGACATTCCATATTCATGGGAAGCCCTGTAACAGGCATGCCATCCTGAGTGTGGGCTACCAGAAGTAACTACAGTGTGTGGTTTCTGTCCTCTGCACTGTATTGGACAATCCCATTGCTAAGTGTATCCTAAAATGTCAGCCACCACATTTGAGGGCAGCCAGCCATCTCGGGTGGGCCCTCCAAAGGTGGGGATGTTATCAGAAGACCATCGAAGAGCACTTAATGTACCTCCACTCCTAAATAAACACTTCAGGGGGACATGGGGCAAAGCCTACGACCTGGTTGTTTGTGTGTTCCTGTCAGACCGGTCCATTTCACGGGCCTGCAATTTCGAATTGACTTCCTGCAGCATGAGATTGCACAGATCTGCCCTTGTGGGCACTGGTGGCTAAGATGGGAATGGTTTAATGAATCTCAAGTCAGATTCTGTATATAAAGTCCACATCCCTGGGAGATAGCCAGGCCTCTGCTCAGCACAAGACAATTTATCTTCCCTGGGTTAGACCCTGAACTTCTGCTCACTCACTCCCCTTTCACACCAATAACAATGTTATCTCATTCCCTAAAGGGCCCTCGGGTCTTATTTGAGGCCCTTTAAAACCCAGAGCTGAGAGTCTGAATGACACTTTAATTGCACTGGTTGTGATGAGGGGCCAGATTAACCCTTTTAGGGCAATGTGAACAATTTCATAAAGACAGGTTACATCGAGAAGAATGTGCTATCATTGCCCTGGACACTCAAATCCAAATGCCTGACTGCCCTGCCAAAAAATACTGCATTGTGTCACCCCAGTCCCTCAGGGAGACTAGCTTAGAAAGACCCAACTTGTTCTGGTGCCACCCTCAGAGACACCTGATTTGGTGTCTTTGGAGTTATTAAACTTCCGTGACTGTTTGATATGGGAAAGTCTGTCTGTGTCCTAGAATTCAAAAGGGTTAGCCCAAAGTTTGATGATATTCTTCCAATCCAGGAAGCCTAGGGTTTAAGGAGTGCTTGATTTGATACATTTCACTTCTCTTCCTTGGCTACCAACAAATCCTTTTCCTCTTTCCCCAAGGAATAGTGAAATGGCTTCTTTTCATTGCAGATACTTAAAGGTGAACAGCGTATGGCTTTGGCGTAGGAGATCAAATGAAGTCACACAATCATGGCTTCTCAGTAAGTCTCAACTCAGACATGGTAAACACGGTGACTCTCTCGATCTCGGGCTGATTTACTATTTTAACCAATTGTGGAATTTTATTAGTCACTGGAACAGTTCCTGATTTTTCATTACTACTTCATCTGTTGTGGAAAACTATGATTGGTGATCCCTTTTCCTTTTTTTTATTTATTTAATTAATTAATTTACTTGATATGAATCCAGTTTCCCCTCTCTCCTATCCTCCCAGTCCCTCCCTCTCATATCCCCTTCCTCATCTCACCTCCCTTTCTCCTCACAGAAGAGTAAGCCTCCCATGAATATCAACGAGACTTGGCATATCAACTTGCACTAGTACTAGGCACATCTTCTCCTATTGAGACAAGACAAGGCAGTTCGGTTAGGAGAAAGGGGTCCAAAGGCAGGCAAAAGAATCAGAGACAGTCCCCACTGCTGATGTTACAGATCCCACGTGAAGACCAAGTTTCACATCTGTTATATATGTGTAGGGATCCTAGGTGCTTCACATGCTTGTTCTCTGGTTGGTTCAGTTTTAGTGAGCCACTACAGGCTCAGGTTAGATGATGCTGTAGGTTTTCTTGTGGTGTCCTTGACACCACTGGCTCCTTCAATCCTTCATTCCCTTCTTCCATAGAATTTTCCAAACTCTGCCTAATGTTTGCCTGTGGGTCTCTGTAACTGTTTTCATCAGCTTCTGGGTAAAGCCACTCAGAAGACAGTTATGCGAGGTTCCTAGCTACAAGTATAGCAGAATATCATTTTTCATTAATTAATTTATTTATTTATTTATTCACTTTATGTCCCAATTTCAGACTCCTCTCCTATTCCTCAAAGAAGGGGAAGCCACTTTTGGGTACCATCCTACCCTGGAATATCCAGTTGAGGCATGACTAAGCACATCATTTCCCACTGACGCCCAACCAGACAGTCCAGTTATGGGAAGGGGATCCAATGTCAGGCAACAGAGTCAGAGACTGCTCCCTCTCTTATTGTTAGGGGACCCACATGAGACCAAGCTGCACATCTACTACAAATGTGCAGGGGGCCTAGGTCCAACCCCTGCTTGCTCTTTGGTTGTTCGGTCTCTGTGAGTTTCCATTGGCTCAGTATAGTTGACTCTATAGGGTTTTTTTTTTAATATTTTATTTATCTGTATTCCAGTCCTTACGCCCTGCCCATGCCTCCACAGTTTCTCGCTCTATTCCCCCTTTCCTCCAAGAGAGTGCTCCCTTGTCCCCCCTCGCCCTCCTGAGTATCCCCCTTGCCTGGGACCTCAAGTCTCTCAGTAATTAGGTTCATCTTCCTCTATTAAGGTCAGACCTGGCAGTCCTTTGCTATATATGTACTGGTAGCCTCAGACCAGTCTGTATATGCCAACTTCTTGGTAGCTCTGTCTCTGGGATCTTTGGGGGGGAGTTCCATGTTAGTTGAGACTCCTGGTCTTCCTATGAAGTCACCCTCCCCTTCAGCTTCTTCAGTCTTTCCCCTAATTCAACCATAGTGGTCCCCAACTTCAGTCCATTGCTTTGGTGTAAATATCTTCATCTGTCTCGGTCAGTTGTTGGTAGGGCCTCTCAGAGGACAGCTGTTGTAGTCTCCTGTCTGTAAACACATTATAGCATCAGTAAAAGTGCCAGGTCTTTGTGCCTCCCCAACCCAATGAGATGGGTCCCAAGTTGGGCTAGTCACTAGATAGCCTTACCTTCAGTCTCTTCTCCATATCTGTCCCTGCAATCCTTTTAGATGTGAAAATTTCTGGGTCAGTAATTTTGACTGTGGGTTGGTTACCCAGTCCCTTCATTTGGGTCCCTGTCTATCTACTGCAGGTGGACTCTTCAAGTTCCCTCTCCCCATTATTGGGAATTTTGGCTAAGATCATCTCCATTGAGCCCTGAGAATCACCTCCCAAAGTTCTGGGACTTTTTAGAGGGTCTCTGCACCTCCCGTACCTCCCACCCCCAGAAGTTTTATATTTCCATTCATTTCTCTTGGTCCTCTGGGTTTCTTTCCTGTTCCCCCACCACCCCTGATTCTGTTCTACTTTTCCCCTCTCTCTCTTATCTCCCACCCAGTTCCCTTCTTCTGCTTCCCATAATTATTTTGTTTCCCCTACTGAGTGGGATTAAAACATCCTCACTTGGGCTTTCCTGCTTGTAACTTCTTATGGTCTATAGGTTGTATCCTGGGTATTCTGTACTTTGCCTAGTATCCACGTATCAGTGAGTACATACCATGCATATCCTTTTGGGACTGGGTTACCTCATACAAAATGATATTTTCTAGTTACATCCACTTTCCTGCAAAAATCACAATCTCCTCATTTTAATAGCTGAATACTATTCAATTGTGTAAATGAACCACATTATCTGTATCCATTCTTTGGTTGAGGGACATCTGGGTTGCTTCCAGGTTTTCACTATTACAAATGAGGCTACTAAGAATATAGTGGAGCATGTGTCCTTGTGGTATGATGAATCATCTTTTGGGTATATGCCCAAGAGTGGTATAGCTGGGTTTTCAGGTAGAACTATTTCCAATTTTCAGAGAAACCTCCAGACTGATTTCCAGAGTTCTTGTACCACTTTGCAACCCTACCAGCAGTGAATGAGTGTTCCTCTTTCTCCACATCCTCGCCAGCATGTACTGTTCCTTGAGTTTTTCATGCTAGCTGTTCTGGTTGGGGTAAGGTGGAATCTCAGGGTCATTTTGATTTTCACATCCCTGATGACTAAGGATGTTGAACATTTCTTTAGTTGCTTCTCAGCCATTGAAGATTCCTCTGCTGAGAATTCTTTGTTTATCTCTGTAAACCATTATTTAATTTGGTTATTTAGTTTTTTGGAGAATAACTTCTTGAGTTCTTTATGTATTTGGAATATTAGCCCTCTATTGGATGTAGAGTTAGTTAAGATATTTTTCCCAATCTGTAGGTTGCCAATTTGTCTTATTAACAGTGCCTTTTGCCTTAGAGAAGCTTTTCAGTTTCATGAGGTTCCATTTATCAATTTTTGATCTTAGAGCCTGAGTCATTGGTGTTCTGTTCAGGAAATTTTCTCCTGTGCCAATGAGTCTGAGGCTCTTTTCCACTTTCTCTTCTATTAGATTCAGTGTATTTGGTTTTATGTTGAGGTCCTTGATTCACTTGGACTTGAGCTTTCTGCAAGTTGATAAATATGGATGTATTTTCATTCTTCCACATGCAGACTGACAGTTAAACCAACACCATTTATTGGAGATTCTTTTGTTCTCACATGTATATTTTTAACTTCTTTGTCAAGATCAAGTCCATGGTATGTGGGTTTGTTTCTGAGTTTTCAATTCCATTCCATTGATCAACCTGTCTTTCTCTGTACTGTTTGTTCTTTATTGCTATTGCTGTGTGGTATAGCTTGAGTACAGGGATGGTGATTCCTCCAGAAGGTCTTTTATTGTTCATAATAATTTTGGGTCTCCTGAGTTTTTTGTTTTTCCATATGAAGTTGAGAATTGTTCTTTTCATGTCTTCAAAGAATTGTGTTGGAAATTTGATAGGAATTGCATTGAATCTGTAGTTGTTTTTTTTGTTTTTTGTTTGTTTGTTTGTTTGTTTGTTTGTTTTTTGGTAAGATGGCCATTTTGACTATGTTAATCCTACCACTCTATAATCATGGGAGATCTTTTCATCTTCTGAGGTCTTCTTCATTTCTTTCTTCAGAGACTTAAAGTTCTTGTCATACAGATCTTTCACTTGCTTGGGTAGATTCACACCAAGATATTTTATATTATTTGTGGCTATTGTAAAGAGTGCTGTTTCTCTAATTTCTTTCTCAGCCTGTTTATCATTTGTATAAAGGAAAGCTACTAATTTGTTTGAGTTAATTTTATACCCCACTACTTTGCTGAAGTTGCTTATCAGCTGGAGTCTGGTACAGTTTTGGGGGTCACTTAACTATACTATCATATCATCTGCAAATAGTGATATCTTGACTTCTTACTTTCCAATTTGCATCCCCTTGATCTCCTCTTGTTGTCTAATTGCCTAAGCTAGAACTTCAAGTTCTGTATTGACTAGATAGGGAAGAAGTGGGCAGTCTTGTCTTGTCCCTGTTGTTAGTGGAATTGCTTCTAGTTTCTCTATATTTAATTTGATATTGGCTGGGTTTTTTTTTTTGCTATATATTGCTTTTGTCATATTTAGGTATGTGCCATTAATTCCTGATCTCTCCAAGACTTTAACATAAAGAGGTATTGTATTTTGGCAAAGGATTTTTCAGTGGCTAATGAGATGATTATGTGACTTTTTACTTGAGTTTATTTATATAGTGTATTATGTTCATGGAGTTTTGTATATTGAACCATTCCTGCATCCCTGGGATGAAGCCTATTTGATAGTGATTAATAATGGTTTTGATATGTTCTTGAATTTGGTTTGCAAGAATTTTATTGAGTATTTATGCATCAATAATTATAAGTGAAATTGGTCTAAAGTTCTCTTTCTCTGTTGGGTCTTTGTGTGGTTTTGGTATCAGTGTAACTGTGGCTTCATAAAACAAATTAGGTAGTATTCTTTCTTTTTCTATTTTGTGGAATAGTTTGAAAAGCATTGATATTAGGTCTACTTTGAAGGTCTGATAGAATCCTGCATTAAAACTGTCTGACCCTGGGCTTTTTTTCATTGGGCAACTTTTAATGACTGCTTCTATTTCCTTAAAGGTTATGGGACTGTTTAGATAGTTTATCGGATCCTGATTTAATGTTGGTACATGGTATCTGTCTAGAAAATTATCCATTTCATCCAAATTTTCCAGTTTTGTTGAGAATAGGCTTTTGTAGTAAGATCTGATGATTGTTTTAATGTCTTTAGTTTCTGTTGTTATGTCTCACTTTTTATTTCTGATTTTGTTAATTTGGATACTGACTCTGTACTTTTTAGTTAGTTTGGTTTATGGTTTCTCTATCTTGTTGATTTTCTCAAAGAACTAGCTTTTGGTTTTGTTGATTCTTTGTATTGTCCTCTTTGTTTCTAATTGGCTGACTTCAGTCCTGCATTTGACTATGCCCTGCCATCTACTTCTCCTGGATATATTTACTTTTTTTCTGTTCTAGAGCTTTCAAGTGTGCTGTTAAGTTACTAGTATGGGATTTCTCCAGTTTGTTTATGAAGGCACTCAGTGCTATGAATTTTCCTCTTAATACTGCTTTAATTCTCTCTCATAAGTTTAGGTATGCTGTGTCTTCATTTTCATTGAATTCTATAAAGTCTTTAATTTATTTCTTTCTTCCATGGCCAGATTATCATTGAATAGAGAATTGTTCAGTTTCTGTGTGTATGTGGGCTTTCTGTTGTTTTTGTTGTTATTGAAGAACAGCCTTAGTCCATGGGGATTGGTTACAATACATGGGATTATTTCAATCTTCTTGTATCTGCTCAGGCTTGTTTTGTGACCCATTATATGGACAGTTTTGGAGAAGTTTCCATGGGGTGCTGAGAAGAAGGCATATTGTCTTGTTTTGGGGTGAAATGTTCTGTAGATAGCTTTTAGGTCTATTTGATTCATAGCCTCTGTTAGTTTCATTATTTCTTTGTTTAGTTTCTGTCTCAATGACCTGACTGTTATTGAGAGTGGGGTATTGAAGTCTCCCACTATTAATGTGTAAGCTTCAATGTGTAACTTAAGCTTTAGTAATGATTCTTTTACTAATGTGGCTGTCCTTAAATTTGGGGCATAAATGATCAGAATTGAAATGTCATCTTTGTGGATTTTTTTTCCTTTGATGAGTATGAAGTATCCTTCTCTCTCTCTCTTTGATTAATTTTGGTTTAAAGTCTATTGTATTAGATACTAGAATGGCTACTCCAGCTTGCCTCTTGGGTCTGTTTTCTTAGAAAACTTTTTCCAACCCTTTACTCTGAAATTATCTTTAATTTTAAGTTAAAATTATCTTTAATTTTAAGTTGTGTTTCTTGTATGCAGCAGAATAATGGATCCTGTTTTTCCATCCATTCTGCTAGCCTCTTTTTGTTAGAGAATTCAGTTCATCGATGTTAAGAGCTATGAATGACTAATAATTGTTTATTCCTGTTATTTTGATGTTGTTTGTGGGATTTTTTGTTGTTGTTGGTGGTGGTGGTGGTGGTGCTGGTGGTGGTGGTTGTGTGTGTATGTGTTTCCCTTATTTTGTTTTTACTGTTTTATTTATTTATTTATTTTTTATTTGTTTGTTTGTTTGTTTGTTTCCCCTGTTTTTATGGGTGTAGTTAACCTTTTTGGATTGGAGTTTTCTTTCTAGTATTTTCTGTAGGACTGATTTTGTGGATATATATTGTTTAAATTTCATTTTGACTTAGAATACCTTGTTGTCTCCATCTAAGGTGACTGAGAGTTTTGTTGGGTATGGCACCTATATTGGCATCTGTGGTTTCTCAGAAGCTGCAAGATGTCTCACCAGTCCCTTCTAGCATTTAGAGTCTTCTTTGAGAAGTCTGGTGTAATTCTGATAGGTCTGCTTTTATATGTTTCTTGGCCTTATTTGCTTGCAGCTTTTAATATTCTTTGTTCTGTAGATTTAGTGTTTTGATTATTTATGTGACTGGAATATTTTCTTTTCTTCTCCAATTTAATTGGTGTTCTATAAACTTGTTATATGTTTAGAAACTTCTCTTTCATTTGTTTAGGGAAATTCTGACTTGTTGAAAATATTTTCTGCTTTTTAGAGCTGGGACTCTTTACCTTCTACTCCTATTATTCTTTTTCTTAAATTGAATATTATTGGGTTTTTTATTCCATATTTTATTTACATTTCAGATGTTATCCTCTTTCCCCACTTCCCCACCTAGAAACCTCCTATTCTATCCCCCCTCCTTTTGCTTCTATGAGGATGTACCCCCACCCACTCCCATCTCCCCACCCTCGAATTCCCCCACACTGGGGCATCCAGCCTTCACAGGACCAAGGACCTGTGCCCGACAAGGCCATCCTCCCCTACATATGCAGTTGGAGTCATGGATCACTTCCTATTTGCTCCCAGGCTGGTGGTTTAGACCCTGGAGAGCTCTGGTTGGTTGATACTGTTGCTCTCCCCATGGGGCCACAAACCCCTACAGCTCCTTCAGTCTTCTCTCTCACTTCTCCATTGGGAACCCCATGATCAGCTCAATGGTTAGCTGTGAGCATCCACCTCTGTATATTTCAGCTCTGGCAGACCTCTAAGGAGACAGCTATATCAGGCTCCTGTCAGCATGCACTTTTTTTGGTGACTGCATGGGATGGATACCCAGGTGAAATAGTCTCCGAATGGCCCCTACTTCAGTTTCTGCCTCACACTTTGTCTCCAAGTTTGTTCCCATGAGTATTTTGTTACCCCTTCTAAGAAGGACCAAAGCACCCACACTTTGGTCTTCCTTCTTCATGAGCTTCAAGTGGTCTGTGAGTTGTATTTTGGGTATTGCGAGCTTTTGAGCTAATATCCACTTATCAGTGAGTGCATGCCATGTGTGTTCTTTTCTGATTGGGTTACCTCACTCTGGATAATATTTTCTAGTTCCATCCATTTGCCTAAGAATTTCATGAATTCATTGTTTTTAATAGCTGAGTAGTACTTTATTGTGTAAATGTACCACATTTTCTGTATCCATTCCTCATTTGAAGGATATCTGGGTTCTTTCCAGTTTCTGGTTATTATAAACAAGGCTGCTATGAACATAGTGCAGCATGTGTCCTTGATATATGTTGGAGCATATTCTTAGGTCTTTTCATCGTGTCCTAGATTTCCTAGATGTTTTGTGTCAGACAATTTTAGATTTAATATTTTCTTTGGCTGATATATCAAGTTCTCCTATTGTACTCCTCCCAATCTTCTCTCACTTCATAGAGGCCCCCACCCCACCCCATAGAAAATGGGTAGTCATGACTTCTTGTAGGAACTCCCAGCTGCTTATATGTGGAGCTTCATGTCTCAAAGGAATGAGCCTTTATTTACTTTGGTGAGCTTGGCCTAAGGTTTAAGTTTTTAGTTTTGTTTGTTTTTGTTTTATTTTAATATTTGAGGATTTTTTTTCCTATATTCTCCACAGAATGAATGAAAATTCTAATGGATATGTAAAATGTAGACCTGCCCTCGCATCAAGATATCAAAACTACCTACATGATTCAAGCATTTTTTTTCTTCATCTCTACTTCTTTTTTTATGTGAAAAATTTTTATTGAATATTTTATTTACATTTCAGATGCCATTCTCTTTCCCCATTTCCCCTCCCTAGAAAACTCCTATCCCACCCCCACTTCTCCTTTTTGCTTTTATACCATTTTTTTAATGTTGATCAAAGGCTTTATAAGTTTGGTAATGCTCAATATCAATCAGAAGTGTAACTCCAAGAATGCCCAATTTCTTCTTTAATCCAAGACAGGAAGCTGTCAGGAGCAGACAGGTCTCTAATCAAAATGAACATTAATACAGAAATGTTTGCAATGTCAATTTTGTGGACTTCTGACGTTTTGAAAACCAACTATCCATGTAAGGCAATCTGAACTATTGTTTGTTAACTCCTCTCAGCTAAATAAAATATAGAAAACACCCTAACAATAAACTCAGAGTCATGAATTTGCTATAGGCTCTTAACTCACAGGCTAACCATCTCAAATCAGTTTAAAAACTTAAAGAAGGACTGGGTCTAAGCCTTGTATTCCTAAATGTGTTATATAGGCACAATGCCTATGAGAGTAACAATATTAATCTCACTTTATATCAATAAGAAGCTTGTACCAATGAAAACCTTAAATTAGAAATCAAAGTAAATTTTGTACCATTTAAGAAATTATAACTTCATCTTAATAACAATTATACATATTTCTAAGAATAGGTTATGGCTATGCAATAAATCCTAGCTAATCCTCCCTGTTCTAACAAAACCACTACTTTTCCCTAGAAAGACAGCCTAATATTAACCACCTCAGTCCCCAAGCCCAGTGAATAGGGGCGCCAACTCTTCATTAGCTTCTTCAAGAAGATTATGGGTGTTGAAATATTAGAAGAGGGGCAGGGGGAGGAGTAAATTGATAATCCTCGTCTGTGTCTTCACTGCATCCAGCTGGAATTCCATGACATCAGAGATTCAAGCAGGTCTGCTCAGCTCACTTGATGAGTAGATACACCGAGGCTATGTATTCTGCAATATAAAATTCTCAAAACAAATTTTAGTATCAAGATAATTTTTTGTTTGAATTCTGGAATCTACTCTTCTGTCAGTCTGCCTCTGTCATGTCTAATCCATATAATTCTGGGAGTTTCTATGAGGGTGTACTCCCACCATCCTCCCATTTTCACCTCCCTGCTCTCAAATTCCCCAATACTAGGGAATCCAAACTTTCAGGCACCAAGGCCCTCTACTTCCACTGATGCCTAACCCCTTACCTCATCCCTCCCCTCCAATTACTATGAGGATGTGCTCCCACCATCCTCTCATTCCCGCCTCCCTGCTTTTGCAATTCCCCAACACTAGGGAATCCAAACTTTCAGGTACCAAGGCTGTCTACTTCCACTGATGCCTGGCAAGGCCACCCTCAACTACCTATACAGGTGGAGCCATGAGTCCCTCCCTTTGTGTTCTCGGGCTGAAGATTTTAGAATGGCTACTGCAGCTTGTTTCTTAGGGCCATTTGCTTGAAAAATTGTTTTCCAGCCTTTTACTCTAAGGTAGAGTCTGTCTTTGTCACTGAGGTGGGTTTCCTGTATGCAGCAAAATGCTGGGCCTTGTTTATGTATCCAGTCCATTAACCTATGTCTTTTAATTGGGGAATTAAGTCCATTGATGTTAAGAGATGTTAAGGAACAGTCATTGTTGCTTCTTGTTATTTTTGTTATTAGAGGTGAAATTATCTTTGTGTGGCTATCTTCTTTTGGATTTGTTGGAAGAGGATTATGTTTTTGCTCTTTCTAGGGTATAATTTCCCTCCTTGTATTGAAGCTTTCCTGCTTCAATGTAATGCTGGGTTTGTGGAAAGATATTGTATAAATTTGGTTTTGTCATGGAATATCTTGGTTTCTCTATCTATGGTAATTGAGAGTCTTGCTAGGTATAGTAGCCTGGGCTGGCATTTGTGTTCTCTTAGGGTCTGTATGATATCTGTCCAGCATGTTATAGCTTTTATAGTATCTGGTGAGAAGTCTGGTGTAATTCTGATAGGTCTGCCTTTATATGTTACTTGGCCTTTTTCTCTTACTGAATTTAATATTCTTTGTTTTGTACACTTGGTGTTTTGATTATTATGTGACGGGAGGTATTTCTTTTCTGGTCTAGTCTATTTGGTGTTCTATAGGCTTCTTGTATGTTTATGGGCATCTTGTTCTTTAGGTTAGGGAAATTTTCTTCTATAATTTTGTTGAAGATATTTATTGGCCCTTTAAGTTGGGAATCTTTACTCTCATCTATACCTATTATCCTTAGGTTTGGTCTCCTCGTTGTGTCCTTGATTTCCTGGATATTTTGTGTTAAGAACTTTTTGCATTTTGTGCTTTCTTTGACAGTTGTGTCAATATTTTCTATGGTATCTTCTGCACCTGAGATTCTCTCTTCTATCTCTTGTATTCTGTTGGTGATGTTTGTGTCTATGACTCCTAATTTCTTTCCTAGGTTTTCTATCTCCAGGGTAGTCTCCCTTTGTGATTTCTTGATTGTTTCTACTTCCATTTTTATGTCCTGAATGGTTTTGTTCAATTCCTTCACCTGTTTGGTTGTGTTCTCTTGTAATTCCTTAAGGGATTTTTGTGTTTCCACTTTAAGGGTTTCTAACTGTCTACCTGTATTCTCCTCAAATTCTTTGAGAGTGCTATTTATGTCCTTCTTAAAGTCCTCTATCATCATCATAAGAAGTGATTTTAAATCTGAATCTTGCTTTCCCAGTACTATGGGGAATTCAGAACTTTTTTGTGTGGGAGAACTAGGTTCTAATGATGCCAAGTACTCTGGGTTGCTGATGCTTATGTTCTTCCACTTGCCTTTTGCCATCTGGATCTCCTTAGTGCTACCTGCCCTGTCTCTGACTGGAGCCTGTCTTTCCTATTATCTTGGTTTTATCAAAACTGTGTGGGGTGGGTGTTGCTACTGGGGTAAGAGCTGAGCCCCAAAATCTGCTCAGGCCAGGAGTGACTTCCTGGGTCCTAGTGGGTTCAGGTTACTGCCTGTTTGGGGCAGGCATTGCTGTCTGCTTACCTAAGATAATGCCAGGGTTAGAGTACCTGGGAGCCCTGCTCCCTTTGGATTCCTAGAGATTGGGTGCAGAGATGCCACTTGGGATCTGCTCAATGCTCAGGCCCAGACTGGAAGGAACCAGTGCTCTGGGCCAGGAGTGACTTTCTGGGTCCTTGTGGGTCCCAGTTACTCCTTGTTTGGGGCAGGCGTTGCTTTCTCCTTACCTAAGATAATACCAGTGTTAGAGCACCTGGGAGCCCTGCTTCCTCTGGATTCCTAGAGATTGTCATCTCTACTTCTAAGGCAAGAATGTTTCTCACATTATAAAGAGCAGTGTTAGCATAAAATAAAAAAAGTATCTTTTAGGGAGTTGGAAGGATGGGGTTCATATTCACTAAATGACATTTTTCTTACTTAAACAAATGCTAGACTCTTCTAGCCAATTCTACAAAACAGGAAAAAAAACTGAAGTCAAATTGTATATGTATGTGAAACTGCAATTTTTAAATGTTAACTTAGCAGTTTTGTAGGTCAGTACACAAATGCTGCCTTAGATTACGACAAGATTAAGGTACAGATTTCAATTTGTTTTTAAGATACATTTCCCGATGTTGCAGAGTTCTCATGTTAAGTTCCATGGTCTTGTACATTTAGAAATAACGTGTAAATAAGCTCCCCCCTTAACTGTCTATCTACACTATGGCACTTAGTAAATTTCTAAGGGGAAACTCTACAAGGTAAGCGTTTCTAAAAATTTGTAGCCATGAAGACCCTTCCCGTAAAGGACTTTCACCAGCAGCTTCTGAGTTCCTGAATATACTAGAAAATGCTAACCTCCATCAAAGGAATATGAGAACCTGCCTGTCTTAGTTAGAGTTAACATTGCTGTGAGGAGACATCATGGCCAAGGTAACTCTTATAAGAACAATATTTAATTAGGGCTGGCTTATAGCTTCAAAGGTTCAGTCCATTATTATCAAGGTGAGAGCATGGCAGAGTCCAGTCAGGAATGGTGCAGGAGGAGCTGAGAGTTCTACATCTTCATCTGATGACCACTAGGAGAAGACTGGCTTCCTGGCAGCTATGATGAGAGTTTTAAAGTCCATATCCGCAGTGACAAACTTCCTCCAACAAGGCCACACCTATTCTAACAACACCTTACCTTCTAATAGTGCTACTCCCCGGACATAGCATATTCAAACCACCACACTGCACAAGCTACTTAATTTGCTGGCTAGTTATTGTTGCCTACTATTGTCATTTCTGGTAGAAGCCAGGATGTGGTGAAACATTCTATAATGCACAGACTAACTCTCAGCACCAAAATCTCTCCATCTCCATTGCAAACCAAACTGAGGTTAAGAACCCCACCCCCACTCCCAGGAAAACATAAAGGTATAGAGACATGTGCAAGCAGTTAATGTTGCTTTCTAAAGCTGAAAAGACCACCTCCCTCCTCCACATTCCCAGGTCATCAACTCTTGCATCAGCATGAAACAGTCACTGATTAGTGGTTGAAACACTTGAGGACTTTATTTCCTTTCATTCTGGAGCCTCAAGTCTGCAATGAACACATTAGCAGGATTGCCTGGTCTCGTGTGATTCCAGGTGTTGTGAATGAGAAATATTGCCATAGCTGCATGGATTTGAACACTTGGTCTCAAGTTGGTGACACTATTTGAGGGATGTTATGGCATCTTTAAGAAAGAGTGTCCCACTGCTGGGAGTTTGGGAAGGCTTATACCTTTGCCCCACTTTTGCTTGCTCTCTCTGTTTCTTGTGTGGAGCAGAGATATGATCTCTCAGCTCTCTGATCCTGCTGCTGTGCTATCCTCCATTGTTAAGGATATCTGAACATCATATGCCAAAATCAACTTTTTTCCTTAAGCTGGTTTTAGTCCTGTTTTTTTTTTTTTTTCACTGCAATAGAGAAGTAACTAATGCATCAGATATCCCTTGGCACATGAAAGCTTAACACAATATGTCTTTACCTCCACTAGTTTTTAATTTATCTCTTCTTCCAGATCTATGACTCCTTCTCCCCTTCCTCCTCCTCCTCCTTGGTCTCTTATAGGAATATGGTTTAATTGAAACCTCACTTGGTTACTTCAGGATGATATCTATGCAAAATCCCTTGGTTACACCTGCAAATATTTTTCTATGTAAGGTCAGTCTCAAACCCTGGCAGGTAGTATCTGAACATCCTGTTTCTAGTGGCACCACTCAAAGCATGGCAGCAGAGGGATTTGCACAGCAGTACAGAGAATCATGCCTAGGGAGAAGAAAAGGACACTCTATGTAGGTGATAATTCCCCCTAAGGATGTCGGTGATACTTCTGACACTCCCTTTACTGAAGCAAAAGGATGAAATGTTGGAGAAATTTCATCTGGGGACTAAAAATACCTGTGCACACAGTATGTCTTTATAAACCATAAGCAATGCAAAAACAGGAAACCAAGCATGGGAGAGTCAACAAAATCCTCACTTCATTTGCATGGAACCCTATGAATCCAGTCTCTGGTGTCTACTCAGGGCTAAGATCCCATCTGAACTGTTGGTGGAAAGTCTCATTTTCTCAGGACTGAAGTAAAAGTTGAAAAACTCTCTAAGAAGCTCTGGAGGCCACAGAGTACCTCCGATGAAGTCTAGTCATCAACATAAGGAACACTGGGCTTCTGTGTTAAAATTGGCACCGTCACCTTGAATTATCCCTACTTCTTGTCTTGACACAACCTTGAAAGCCTGCTACACAGACATGGTTGCATCAAAGCCTCACTGGTGTGAGTTTGGGACATACTTAAAATGACCCAACTGAGAAACAAGCCTTCAGTCCTCTAAATGAATATGTTATTTTAAAGATGGGATTGAGTCCCAGAATATCCTGCAATCCAATGTTTCTCAATAAATCTCCTGTAATAAATACTGCCCATATGTGAAGATCTGATCTTGAGGAAAGCATGTGCATCATACAACCACAATGGGAGAAAATTAAAATACAAACAAGAGAGGGCCTGGGACCACTGATGCGTTTGAAAGTGGCTACAAGATCCTGTTACCAAAGCAAGCATGGTTACTGAGGAGTTGAGATGAATGACCAATTGAACAGGCAGCTTCCGCAGACCTCGAGTTGCTAAAGACGGGCTTTTTCATATCACACAGATACTCTGCTGCCTTTGTGTTTGAAAGTTCAAGTTGGAAGGCAGGTGGGAAGGCTTTCTGCCCTGAACGACTTTCAATGTAATAATACTTAATACTACCCTTTGAAACCGTTTCCTCTTTTTCTGAATATTTTCTTGGGACTGTAACCCATTTGTACATAAAATTGGTTGAAAGTGACATTTTGAAAAGTCCAGAAAACATAGCAGCAGACTCTGTTTTCAAGGAATATAAAATGGAGCTCTGTCTGACACCTTGAATGTGCTTATGAAAACAGAACGTCACATCTCAGAGGGTTATTCTTGATAGGTTTTTATAAAGCTAAATAAAATAAAATAAACAGACCTCTCCAGGCAAACAGCCTTTTTGTACTCTGGTTTCCATAGAAACACTGGCAATTGTACTTTTCATGGGATAGTCTTTCTCATGAAGTTGTTAAAAGTCTGGTTGGTGCAGCTCAACTGAGAAACGTGGGTTTGTAGAAAATTCTCTTCATCCTCATGAAGAAGTCATGTGACACTCTGAAGGAGAGCCCCTCCTACATGCACAGGTTGAAAACAAAAGGCATATATGTATGCAGGTTGCATACAAAAGGCCCTATTTTATCATGAGTTGTGCTGTTATGTTTCTTCTCTTTATCTGATGCTCTTATTTTGAAAATTCCTTAATTAAAGAGAGAAAAGAGAAGGGAGACAACAATGTAATCATATTATAATCTCAAAAATAAAAGAAATTGTTTAAAAGACATCAAGTATGCATTTAGAATTTTGCTCACAAAGGAATTTTAATAACAAGATCTGCTCTCCAGGAGGATGGGTCTTATAATGTATAAACCTTTCAGTATGGCTTTCTTCTGAAAAACACTATGTCAAGAGTCCAACCATAAGCCTATGGAGGAGAACCCCAGTAGAAACCAGCACTGAAGGCTGCCATTGGCTATGATAAGTCATTGTAACCTTGTGTGTTTCTTGACACAATGGGAGGAATGGGTACCTCACATCTACATACTTCTTCCTCCAAACACTAAATCCAATATAATCATGGGGGTGAGATGTGGAGATAAATCTTAATTAATGGCCATACTATTAAATATTTTATGAATAATCTTCTAAAGCTATCAAGAATCTAAATACAAAGAAAATCTAAGACATTTATAGATCAAAGGAGACATGATCATGAATAAACATATTTCCTAGATTTTTACCTTATAATATAAAAAGCTATGAAAAAAACTAATTCTCCTGACTGTTACTGTAATATTTAAAAACAGCAGCACCCAAACTGGCTTGTTCTTAATCAGCCACCATCTTCCTGACTAGAGAAGGCCTATAGAGCAATATTCTTGCCACTGCTCGGCTCAGGCAACCAGAAACACTGGTCCTGCCACCCACAAGACACCAGTGTGGGAGATGGCTCTGCCAATCTTCCACACAGTCTCCACAATGCTAGGCTGAGCCCAGACTATCCCGCCATTCACGCAGTACCAGTAGAAATGAGACTCTAATGTTTAAAAATTAACCAAAAGCTTTATATGTTTGATAATGCTCAAATAACAAGATGTCCATGTAATTAGAAGTGTTAACCAATTAACTAACCTAGATATAAGTTGTTACCCAGGACTGCTCTTCATACATGCATGGCCATCCATCCCTCCTACATCTCTGCCTCCCTAGCTCCTCCTCTTCCTTCCTCTTCTTCCTCTCCTTACTCCTCCTCTTCCTCTCCTTACTCCTCCCACCTTAGCTCCTCCCAACTTGCAGGGAAAATATGCTGCTATGCCTGACAATAAAAGCTGTGGTTTACTAATCAGTCTTATACTAATATAAACCATTCAGACTGAACCAATGAACTGTCCTCATCTTTATTATAAGAAATGGAAAAAAAACTGATTAAGTTGTGTATTAGTCAAGTCTCTACTAAATATGTCCAAATCTCAAAAACGTACAAGAGTAAAATATGAAAGCAATCTTAGATCTGCTGGTGAACTGTCATTTTGATGCAATGCACCTCAGCCTCAGTTTCTACTGCCACAAGATTGTGATAAGCATTACTTCTCTCAAAGAGCTATTATCAGCATGAGATATAAGTCAGGTAAAAGACATTAAAGGGGCTTATTCTTGATAGGTTTTTTAAAAATTAAATAAACACACCTCTCCAGGCAAACAGCATCTTTGTACTCTGGTTTCCATGGAAACGCTGGCAATTGTTCTTTTCATTTCAAAGTCTTTTTCATGTAGTTAAAAGTCTAGTTGGTGCAGCTCAATTGAGGAACCTGAGCACTCTTCATCTTGATCACTGTGACAGTCTATAGGGATAAAACGAAGCAGAGAGATGTGGTCAAAGCCAACAAATTCCAGTATCACAAGGAAGGGAGATCCTCCAGAGGGAGCATAGCCATGTACAGTCCTTGACTATAAACCTCTGACCTCCAGAACTGTAGTTTGGACCTCCACATATGCGGTAACCTGCTATAGAAACCATTGGAAACTAACAGAAGCTAAGAATATTGGGCGATGCAGAACAAGAAGAAAAGAGAACACATTCAGTGTCTTCCACTGGAAAAACTGAAGAATCTCAGTGTGCTTGGAGACTTGAGGTCCATCTGGAAAGGAAAAAGAGAAGAGTCCAGGGGGAGAGCAAGAGCCTATTGCATAAAGGTCTCCAAAGCCACATGGAGTCACCAAAACTAATTCAGAGAACTACTAAAGCTACTGAAGAGAACATTAGATCCGGTACATTACAGAATCATTATAAACAGATATCTTAGAAAGTGATGAATGAAAATCAAGAGTATCTACCTGACTTATGTTTCCACTAAGTGAAAGGCTTGTAGGCTATTGAGGAAGATAGGTGTTAATGGAGTCATTCTGCACATGAACATACTATACTGGTCAAAACAAAATGTCCTGTGAGAAAGGACTTAGAACTGTAAGTATTCCACATGCCCTAAACCAAACATGTGGGAAAGACTTCCCTGAGGAGCTTTAGTTGTACTGAGAGGTGAAGTCATACCGATGTCTACCAGAAATTCTGAAGTTTATCAGGATGTAAAGGTCCTATTGCATGTTCATTTCTTTAAAACATAACAGAGTAAGGCAGTGGAAGGCCACTGTATATCTAAAAACAAACACTGTGAAGTCAGGTTTCTAGTTCTTAAATTTCCCCCTGCCCATGTCTACTAAGTCAAGTTGACCAGAATACCATTATTAATGAATGAGTACCTTATTCTTTTTTCCTCAAACTGGGAAATTTTGAGTTTACCTTAATAAGTAACTTTATTTTCCAAAGATCAACTGGTAGGTACAAGGCATGCCATCACAGTGGCAATGAAATTCTGGTCACCATTCAACAATTTGACCCTGAAGACAAGTGAAACTGAGAATTCTCTAAGTCTGAAATAACCGGGCCCCAATTTCTCAGAACCTGAGGTACCAGGTATTTTTCCATGTAGAATTGGCCTGGAAATGCAAAGGAAAAGTTCATACAGGGACACGGTGTCTGCTTGGCCTGACCATGTAGGGCTGTTTGCCTTAACCATACATTTTTTATTGTCCAGTTAAGTTTTGAGTAATTCTGTTGATGTGACTTTCAGCCCTTCCCATGGGCTGTGACTCATTCCACCATCAAATTAACAGCTTTTTTGGAAAATGTGTTTTCATGACTTGGCCAAAAATTTCCATGGCTTAATTTCATCCCTTGTTTCCCACAGAAACTCTTTGAACAAGTCCCATGATTGTGCAAATGAGAAGAGTCTTTATTTCCAGCCGTGGCAAATGCCTGACCAACCTATCACATCCAACTCCCCTTAGCACCACTCTTACAGGCCTTTACCTATCCCTCCTGCCTACCATCAATTCTCCCTGCACTGACATGTGTCACAGACTCATGAAGCCCCTGATTCATTAAATTATTGAAAGTCACTTAATAAAAAGTGTTCAGGAGGGTGGGTTATGATGCCTAGAAATTTAACTAAACTAATTCCTCTCTTGTTTCCTTCATCTAAAAAGTAATGCTTTCAACTACAACTGCTATCTTCCATCTACAAAGCTGAAGAGCCCAATGCACACAAATCAATATGAAACAAAGTAAGAGTTTGTCTACAAAGTTCAGATGAGGTGCATATGTAAAACAGTGTTAACTGAGTACACTGCACCGTCTTGACCACTAAATAAGAAAGATATGTGCAGTCCACTAATCAACTACCTTCTCAGCACTTCATAACAAGTGAGCCATGAAGAGGCTAGCACCCAATATGCATTATCTTACTTAGATAAACTTATCAGCTGGGCTTGGCTTCAAGCCACTGGTAAGATTTAGATTCACCCAGTTTGTCTTTAATCTTTAGGGACATAGTTTTCTCACAGCTGTCACTGGAATCAAGACCCACAATCCACATGAGTATAATTAAGCCTCTGCTCACAGTCCATTATCTTACATTCTTTTGGCCAAATTATGCCATGTGGACAAGATCAACATCAAAGGGGCTGATATATTTACTCCACCCACAAGAGGAGAGCAGAAAATATTTCTGAAACACCATTCAAGCCATTCAAATCAAGACGTATAGCTTTCTTTCCTTTCTGACTCAAACATCCAATAAGACTAACTTCTAGAATATACATTTTAGAGGAGAAATTATCTTTAAAAGAGAGCTGGGAGTACAGCTCGATGACGGAATACTTGGCTAGAATGCATAGATCATTGGGTTCAATCTTCAATTGCAAATAATAATAATAACAACTACTCTACCTGCCTTAGCCTCCTCAGACTGTTAACAATAAAATTCTCTGAAGTAGGTAATTGATAAATAACAGGAAGTTATGGCTCATAGAAGTTCAGTAACATGGAGGAGCAGACTCAGTGCATGGCAAACACTTCTCCTTTGCTTTCTACATAGTACATTCTTCCTGCCTTTTCACAAGACAGTATCATAAAACAGCTTCTATGAACCTGCTAGTGAAGATATTCTTCTCATTCATAAAGAAAAAGCCTTGTGACCTAACCACTCTCCAAGGACCCAGTCTCTTAGTACATTGAATAATTAGAAGACACCATCATCCATACCACAACATTACCTATATGACAGTTTTCATGAGACCACAAGAAATTGAGCAATAAAATTTTGACTATTTTGACTATATACTAGGCAATATTCTCAATTCCTCTTAATTCATTAGTTTTTTTTTAAATTGAGCTATCATTTAAATATCCCAGCCTGGTATTATTAAATACTCTGGACAAAATTAATTCCAAAGATAATATATTTCTTATTTATACCATCTAAAACATGTTGATCTGAAAATATCCCTTGGTTACTGATCAATATGATTGGCAGTTATTAAACATCCCCAATACATCAGTTTTCTAGGAAGGCAAAATGAACTCTGATTGCCCATATAATATTCAGAAAAAATAAACATTAGATAAGATTAAGTAGTAGTTCAAAACCAGAGCCAAAATGAACCCAGATATGCCAAAGACCAAACTCAATGTCTTGTCAATATAAAATTAACCAAGGTAATGGTGAAACTGCATAGAAGGGAGACACATTGTTAGAAGTTTACCAAATAAATGAGAAATGAAAGAAAACTGGAATGAGAGAAAGAAGGAAGAAGAGAAGAACTTCCAAAATCAGAAAACTGAGAATATAAGAAATAAACCAGTATTAAATACAGCACTTTCAAATATTAACCAAGGAAAGCCAAAATTTATTTACTAATGGAGTGGTATGTATGTAGGTGTTGTGGCTTGAATGTGAAATTTGCCCCATAAGCTTACATATCTGAATGCTAGGTTTCCAGCTGGGGGTGCTGTTTGAGAAGGCTGTAAACCTTTTAGAGGTGGAACTCAATGGAAACCGTGGATCACTAGGAACAGCCCTTTTGGTTTTATGGCATGACTATACTTCTGGTTCACTTTCTGCTTCTGAATGTGAATGCAATGTGACTGCTTCCTGTTCCTCCCACCATGTCTGCTCAGCCTGCTTCTATGTATTCCCATGACGGAATATACCCTTCTGGAGCAGAAAGTCAAATTAAGCCCTATCTCTCTGTCTTACTTACATTTCTATTGCTATGCCAAGACACTATGACCAAGGAAACTTATAGTAGAAAGAATACATTTGGGGCTTACAATTTCCAAAGGATAGAGTCCATGACCATTATGACAGGGAGCATGACTGCAGGCCAACAAGCATGGCATTGGAACAGTAGCTGATCTTGATCACAATTGTGAAACAGGCAGAGCGAGACAGAGAATGGCAGGAGTCTTTTGAAACCTCAAAGTCTGATTCTAGTGCCACACCTCCTTCAACAAGGCCACACCTCCCAATCCTTCACATATAGTTCCACCAAGTGGAAATCAAATATTCAAACTATGAGCCTGTGGGAGCTATTCTCATTAAAACCACCATAGTCAGTGAGGTTGTTTTTGTGATGGTATCACACCAGGAAAACAAACTAAAGCTGTGGACTCTTCCATTTTCTGTCCATCCAGTAATTCACGTTAACACAAGTCTCCATGTAGCATGAAAGCAGGTGATGACTGTGCCCACAGATGACAACGAAGCTTATCTGACTGATCAATCATTTTGTACAAGTGGCCTTGGATGCTCTTTCTCAAGCACAATGCTCAAGTTCCATACAGTTTTGTTCACATACTTCTCTACCTGTCCTACAACCACTATCTGACTCTCTTAGTCTTGAGCCTGTACTTCTTCCAGGCTCTGTTTCTGTTCATTTGCCCTTTCCTCTGTTTGGAATTTATCAACTCCTCTCATCTCTACTTTTTTCTCATCTTTTAACATCCAATATTATTGCCCTTGTTATGGCTTAAACCTTAAATACCGCCCAAACATCAAAAGCTAAAGGTTGTTTGCCAGCCTGTAATACTATTGAAAGGTGATGGAACCTTTGTAAGATAAAAGAGAAAATATGCTGGGGAATAGCCATGCTTTTGTTATACCCAGAGGAAGAGGTGGGCAATAACTGAGAACTTTTTTCTTACCTGCCTGATTTATTCTAATTCTTCCTTCAAGACTCATCTCTGCCACACATACCTCTAACAGGCTTACAGCCCTCCCCTAAAACCAGATAAAATGTGTATGCACCCTGACTACTCAAGTCAAGGTCAGTTTGAGGCCACTCACAGGACCTTGTGCTTGAAAATGGTGACCAAAGTTAAGTTATGGTGACTTCTCTTCTTAATCCAATCAGCTGAAACGGTAACCAAAATTGGAGTCAGTGTCTCAATCCATGAAATAAAAATATGCAATAATCTATTATTATTCTTTTACCCCTCATACATACCTCTTCAGCATAATTGCCAGCCTCCAAAGTAGAATGCAAGTCCAATCCCTTAGCACATCATCCCTATTCCAAGTTCTTATTAAAGTTTTCAGCAGGCTAGTTGCCCTTCCTGCTTCCTTTCCCATCTCCCTACAAAAGTTAAAATTATAATTATTTACTACAAATTAGGATTTATTACTTCTCTTCTTAAAACCTCCAGTAGTGTCCAACAGGCCAAATGCAAGACCATACACACAGTTTCTACAAGGTCCTGGGATGTCTAGGCCTGCCTCATCCTCTCATTTCCCACTACCACACAGGGAACAGTGGGTTCTGCAACCTTGTCCTTTGCTATATTGCTTTTGCATATCACATTTGTCTCTAAATTAAGGCCTTCACACTTGATAATCCTTTTGTCTTTTCAGTCCCATTCAGCATCTCCAAAGAGGCTTCTCCAATGGCTCTAGTGAAAGTGGAAATAAATACACACATGTATAAACTCATGAGCTCACACATACACATTCACACAGAGAGACACACACATATTCATTCACATACACATAAGCATATACATATTCATGCATGTATATGAATTCATACCTCATATAAATGCATAAAAACATTCACATTTGTATATTCACTTATAAAGATAAGCATCCATAGATATATGAATAAATCCACACATAAATCACACCTGTGTGTATACAAACACATCATATATGCACACATATGTTCACTTCGAACATATGGCATTCACACATTCACATACGTAAGAGTACATCAACACACATATGCACAGATATACACACAAAAAAACATACACACATATCTAAACCATCATAAACATAAAGTTAAGAGTTGGTTAGACAATTCCAGTCTGGTTCCTGCTAAACATTTGATATTTTATTTGTTCTCCAAAACTGTATTATCTACTGGAGTTTCTCAAGTTCCACGTTTCTCTGGAATGTGTTGTCTCAGTTTAAGAGGTAGGAGAATATTAAGAAAAAGGTCAGTTTTCATTGTTTTCAAGCAGTCTAGAGAGCTGTATCTTTCGCTAAATGCTAGGATTTTATTTAGCTCTCTGGTCTCTCCTAGAAAGGAGAGCTCATGTTGACAGCCTGAATCCTACAACAGCTGAAAAACCAAGGCTTGATTTGAGGCACCTGAGAGCTAGCTCTGCAAACATTACAGGTCTTCTGGAGCCTATGAATTACCTCCATTTAAACTCAAAAGCCCCAGGACATGGTTCCTGGGGACTGTAAACCCTGTGATACCAACCATAACAACTCCCCTGGCAAGAAATAAGCTTCACATCCCAGGGCCCATAAAGGACCTTGCCTGACCCTTAATATCAATTGGAGTTACATGTGCCTGTGAAAGAAGCACAGGCCTGGAGCTTAGAGAGCCTCCGCTCTCTTGGCAAATGCCACAGGTATACCAGCCGCTGCAAGTTTCCTTTCTCCCTCCCAGGGGAGGCAATACGAAAACCTATCACAAGATCCTATGAAGACCAAAAAGCCAAAAAAGGCTCAGCACACCTTCATCAGAACCCTATTCTCAGCAGTGCCCGAGACAGACCATGATACAGCCAGGCTCTGACAGGAGCACAGAACAAGGGGCAAAAATCCATCCCCACCACATAGAAACGTATCTTCCTCCCAAGGAAATTCAAGTTTATATCAAAGTGTTTTATTTCATAAAGATTTTATAATTCAGTAAAGTTACATTGTGCGTCATTTATTATCTAATAGACATTTAGAAGATGAAGGACTTCATGTATTTATAATAAAAGCAAGCAGATTCTTAGATTTGTCTCATTTCATGAATCTTCCATGTGTCTCGTGCATTCCCACAAAATGTATTTCCAAAGTTTTTCTCTGAAATACAACTAACCCTGTACTTTCCTCAGATGTTAACACTGTGTCCTCATTATTTTTAATTTATTGACATATTAATTCAATGTATTGGTTGGGTAGATACTACCCCACTACTCTTTTTACTCTCTGACGATCTTTCTTCCATGTTCAGGTTTCGTATTCATATTACCCACATGATAAAGGACATGTGGTGTTTGTCTTTCTGCATCTACCTTGCCTCATTTAGCATAACGTCATTTATTCCCATCCATTTTGCTGTAAATGATTGTATTTCATTCTGCTTTCTGGCTGAATAAATTTCCGTTACCAAACAGATCACTTTAACATATTGGGGCATGTAAACTGTCTGAGAGGTGTGGGAGTGCTATAGAGAAGATGTTTAATAACTCTTCATCCTAGAACAGTGGAGAATTACTGCCATATTGGGGTGCACACACATTCTGGCTTCACCTGGACAGAGACACTTCAAAGCCATTGTTCTGGGAAAATTATTAACAGTATCTTTTTTTTCCTCTTATCACAAAAACATCAGAGAGAAAAATATGTATTTAGCCCAGCCAGTGATCTCAGTTGTAGGAAGAACTTAAACCTTACAGGGGAGGTTTCAAAGCCACAGGCATGGTGCCTTCTTTGCCACTAGGCTCTTCACAGAGAAGAGGAAAGCATGCTTGTACTATAGATTCCCAACATTTGCACATTATACAAACCTTAAAATGTTTTAGTACCATTTCTTACTTAAGTACTGTGGTCTGTGTGTGTGTATGTGTGTGTGTGTGTGTGTGTGTGTGTGTGTGTGTGTGTGTGTGTATTCTCACATTAACTAACTTAAAAGAAGGTATATGGGGTAATAAAAGCCATAAGTCAGTATATTCTAACCCAAAACCAAAAGATACCTGAGGAACTACAAAGATGACCCACACACACATACATACACTCTCAGATGCTTTACTTTCTGTGTCCTCATACTACTGTCAATTTGAGCCACAACGCTTTTGTGTTATATATACTCTGGAGCTTAAATGTGAATCAAGAGTAACACCTGGCCATCTCAGAGATCCCTGCCACATTCAATTGCCTGCTAAATGCCAACAAATATGGAAGCACCAGTATCTTTCCTGTATATTACCTCCCCCTGCATCTTTCCCTCAAGTAGATGGCAGATCTACATGCCTGTTGTCTTAGATTGCCATGGCCCTTGTTCTGAATGTCAGCTCTCGTTGCTCTTGTGTATGTCCTCTGAGAAGAGTTGATGTGAGATTCTCCTCCCAGCAGTGATTTCTACCTTCCTTTGTGCTATCTTGACTTCTGGAATGCATCCTCCTGACCAACAAAATACCAAAATATGGCGGGCTGTCACTTCCATGAGTGGAGCACATAAGAATCTCACTTTCATCTTGCTGATAAACTCTCTTTGCTAGTTTGAATGAAACAAATCACCCACGGAAAAGCTTTCAGAGCAATGAACAAAATCTGGCTTCCAGACAAAAGGCAACAGAAAACAGATATCCAGTCTAGAATAACTTGCAAATTATTGGATTCTGCCAACAGTCACATTAATTAAGACTTAAAGCCTTCCTTCAGTGAGCTTTCAGATAAGACTTCAGCCCTGGCTGACTCATAATAAAACATGAGGATACTACTAATCTATGCTTGCATCTGAGCCACAGAAACTATAAAGCAACATATGCTTCTGTAACTTGTTACAGAGAAATAGAAGCTAATACAGTTTTCAAATGCAGGCGTGTCAGAGTGGCATGCACCTAAAAACAGTCTTGGGATTCAAAGTCTCCTTTCAGTGTCATGTGAAGCTAAAAGTGACCCTCATAGAGCGCCTACTACATGTGAGCATTTTATGGGCTCTTGTTTGTTCGTGTACATGGTAACTTACCAAATTCAGAAATGTTATTCTTCCTCTATAGGCAGTAAAACTGCGGATCAGGTAACTGATTCAAAACGACAAAGCTGAGCAAAAACTAAGCCAAACTGGGAGCAAACCTCCATTACTGTCTGCTCCACTGTAGATCCACAAAATTCAACACGGCTGACAGACAATAAGGGAGAGAGATCAGAAGGCCATAAGCATGAGAACAGGTGGTCCTTGGACCTGAAAAAAGTGGGGAGGTCTGCAAAGTAAGAGGAAGAAAACCAGAGAGTTTCTGTGCTGGATATGACCTCAGGGAATTCTCTTGGTCTTCCTGGGAAACTGGAATCACAGCGAAAATAAGATTGTTTATCATAAATCTTGGGGTTCTGAACATTTCAGGGAAAGGTTTGAAACCCACAGATAAAATTCCATAGTCAGTATTCCAAGGGTTGTCATAAAGCCACACAGCTCTGGACCTGACCTAAATCAGACCCTCTCAAAGCACATATCCGGCTGCTTCTCCTGTTCATCTCAGTTTAAACACCCTTTTGTGGCAAAGTCCCTTCCCACTCAATGTACATTCTGGCAAATGTTTGCATCTCCTGGAAGTTTCCCATTAACCTTGCAAATCCCTTCCCCTCCAGAAGCTGCCTCAACCTTCAAAACACCAAACGGGGTTCAAGGTGGGGGCAAGGTGGGGGGCGAGAGAGAAAAAGTTTACAGAATGCTTGCAAGGATTTTGAGGTGTAACAGGCAAGTTCTCAGAGAGGAGCCCTTTGAAAAATGAGCCATGAGTCTCTGAGAGAAAGAGAAAGAGAGAGAGAACAGCCAAGAAGTCAACCTCTTCCTTCCCTCAGATTTATGAATTTTCCAGCTAGAGGCAAAAGCATCACTCGGTCATCACCGAAGTGCAGAAAGGTGAGAAGGGAAGCGAAAAGACCAGAGATTCCCTTGGCGTGGAAGTATGTCTGTTTTATGTAACATACATGGTTTGTGTTCTAGTGAGCTTGTTGCATAGAAAACCCATTTAATTGTCCTCATAAAATAAATACTTCCTTTGCATTAAAAATGCAAAAAGGATGGATATATTCCTTTCCTGGATTGCATGAGACAAAGGTTCAAAGTTGGTTCAGAAAACTAATACGGTATTTTGCTAGTGGAAAATAGCTTTTGATTCCTCAGGACGGGGCTCAGATTTTTTTTTTTTTTGAAAAGTAAAATTAAATATAAAGATGGAGAGTATTTTCAATATTTGAGCTGCCATGGACTATTGTGCTAAGGTACTTAGTGAGTAAGAGTGTTTTTAGTCATTTAAGACAAAATGGGCTGCAAAAGCTGTCCGAGAAGATGATGGCTACACCAGAGCAATAATTGTTTGCAGAACTTAGCGATGTGTGCTCTGGATGACTCTCTGCATAAATGCCACATGATTCATACCCTCGGTGATATTCGGTGTTTAGTATTTGTTGGTTGGTGTTATGGTCATTACAGGAATGCCGTTAAGCAATGTTGCGATCGTAGAAGGAAGAACCAAGGCTGAAAGACATCGACATGTTAGCTGTAACAAAAGAGCCCCGCAAAAGGAAACGAGCATAGCAAAGTGCTGCGTGTCTCATGGTACACACCGCAGCCAAATGTGACATGTGCAAAGAGCTGTTCCGCTTTGTCTGAGTAAATGAGTACCTCATTTATCAACATTTGCTGAAGCCGCACAGGCTGACCAGGGATGAAGAGAGAAAAGCCAGAGAACAAAGTACTGGAGTGAGGGTCTGACAGCATCACTTCTGGCATGGAGCCTTCTTACTCATCTGTAAAATGGCACTGATACTAAATGCTTTGCCAGAATCACCTATTTGTTCCACTAGCCATTAACTTATTTTTTTATTTTAATTTCCAAGGCATTGAATACAAGCATAAGTATACTATAGGCCCTGCCCTCAAGGAGTTCCCAGTCACAGAAGGGACAGGCAGTAAGACATGTACCTGGGAAGGAACACATTTTTATCGAAGGAACTGCCATATTAAGAAGTAGCCAATTAGAAAAAAAAAAATGGCATCATCAAGCTGCCAAAACGTAAAGGTCACATTAGCAACTTTCTTGCAAACCACAAAATATCATGATAAATTTCTTTCTGTCACCCCTATTTCTAGTACCTTCTACCTTCTTACTCTTATTTTCTGCTGGTCTAATTTTTTTCATTAATTGTAAGTTATTCTTCCTGTTAATAATTTCCTTTTGTTATTGGTGGTGGTGTTAGTGTTTGTGGTGTATATATGCATGGTGCATGCACACATATCTGAGCTTGTAGTCACAGAGGCCAGAGGAGAATAACACATGTACTGTTCTGTCATCTTCTACATTCGTCTTCCTGAGATGACATCTCTGACTGGACCCAGAATTTGCTTTTGTTTTCTGACTATGGTGATAGTATGCCAGCTCCAGTGATATCTCTGTCTCCGCCCACAGAGTACAGGAGTTACAAGCATGTACAGCCATCCCTGGCTCATATGTGAGTATTGGGGATATGAACTCAGGTCCTCTTGCTTGTTTGTTCAGCAGGCATTATTACCCACTGAGTCATCTTCCCTGCTGGAGAGTCTTTTTCTTCTTCATAGATCCTTTCTAAAAATCATAATGTGTATAAAGCAATGTTGATGGCAATGTTCATATGGACTTGTGAAAGGTAGTTGGGTGTAAGGAAATAGAGAATGGGGGAAGGCTTGATCAAAGTAAAGTCTTCATGAAGAAACTACATGGGACCTATGATCTTAAGACTCAAAAGATTATAAGGAGGTGATCACAGAACACACATGATGTGAAAACTGGGAGGTCGAATATTAAAGTTTAAAAGAAGGTGGAGAAAGGAAAGAGAAGGACTATAAGGTGGGTGAACCAAAACTAAAGTTATGTGATAAAGTCTTACAAACTTCCACTAGTCTGTAAGTCAAATTACAAAATATTTTTAAGGAATTTGAGCATAGGCACCCTGCACACATGAGCAATCCTGCTTCCAGAAGACATGGCTTGCTAAATAAATCTCAAAGCCAGGTACTGGTTACCTCCCTACAACCTACTGGTCAGGGAAGCCCCAAAAGTATTCAAAATAGTACTGTGTATTGTCATTGTTTTTGTGCTAGGTACCATACTAGATGGTAAGATTATATTGCTAAGGACACTCTACACTTTTGTTACAGGACATGAAGAAATCGACATTGAGGTGACTAGGAAAGGTCCTCCCTAATGTCCAGTTTTCATAACCTGTGTTATTCAGGTTGCTGAAGGAGGAAAGACATCAGTGGTCTTACCCATCACTGAACTTTGTGTGCTATACTACAAACCCTCCACATAAGATGTGCCTACTGGTACAATGGTGACAAGAATGTTTACGGGATAACCAGATGCTCTCTTGAATGGACTTGAGGTCTGCTCCAAACTGTAAGCATAGGCAAAACCCATGGCTAAGGAATTCATAGGCCCTACAAAAGAACTTTTGTACAGAGTGATACCATGTGAGATTTTTATGTCAAATATTGATTTTATAGTTTAAATATGTATGAGTGTGTGGTATATAGTATGTGCCCACACTATGGGTATTAGGCCCATCATGTCGCTATAACAAGTTAACTTAGGTGATAGCTTATGAATAACAAAAATGGATTACTCATAAACTGACAATCAAGATGTAAAGTGTTAACTTCTACAAGACTGTGAATCTGGGGACAGTTTGTTTTTCATAGATGACATTTTTCTGGTGTGTTCATACAAGGCAGAAAAACAAGGGAGCCCTCTGGAGTCTCTACTATTAAGGACATAAATCCCATTCAGGAAGAATCTGTCTTGTGATCTAATAAACTTTAAAAGGCCATACCTCCTATTGCTTGAGAGAAACATGATTTCAACAAATGAATTAGTGGAGGCACATTCATTTGTCTGTGGACCTCTCTGGCCATGTTTTGTCATCTGTAAAACTGGGATTGTTAACAACCAATTCTCAGAATTATAAAAAGATTAAATAGGCATGCATGTAGACCACCTGGCAAAGGCCCTACAGAAGAGTAGTCCTTCAGTAGCACTGATTTCTTTTCATTCCCAAATGAGGAAACCTAACTAATCCCATCCTCCTGTAAGAGTGAGGAGAAAAACATCTGTGAAAAGAAAATTAAGCAACATCAGAAAAAAGTGAATACATCTGTATAAGAACCCATTCCTGCTTCTGTAGGAATAATGGAATATTCCATGTCTGCACACCAGGCAATTAAGTGGCCAAGCCCCCACTCTCACTCCCCAGACATCCATCTATGCCTAAGATATGGTGGTGTATATTAAACTTTTAGTATGCTTGGCTATATAATTCTAAAGATAAACAAAATTGAACAATGGTGAAAAGTATAACATTTTTATGTCAAGTTTTGAATGTTTTTTTTTAAACAGAACAATTGGGTACCTCCCTCTCTATACTTACATATGAACCAGAATAATTTGCTCAATTGAAAATAAAAAGTCATAATGAAAAGAAATCCAATGATAATTGGCAGCAAGAAATTTTATTCCCCCTGTCCTTTGCCCAGGCATACAGCCATCAAAGTGTTATTTCATAAAATTTAATTTTTGAGTTTTGAATGATTTACAGTGGAGCAGGGTATATAAATCAGGGTATATAACCATTGCCATGAATAGAAATGTATGTTTTTCCAAAGTGTCTAAGTAAAATACTTTGAAACATACTAAAAGACTTGCACAGTTCTCCAAAGGCAGCCATAATTGAAGTTAAACATGCTTATTTGGAAGGAGAGAGATTTACTGACACCTCTCCACCTCCCTCTCCTTGAAATAAAGTAATCAAATAGCCATCATCTCTTCTTATGGAAGCAGTTAATCACGTCAGTATGCCTTACTGGGAGTCTATCCTTGTCTACTATGTTTGAGAATTTCTCTAATGTTTTGGGGTGCGTCTTCAATTAGATGTGGTTCTCATCAGGATGTACAGAGGGTTACTGCATGAAAGTCTTGCATGTGATGCTAAAAGGAGATGCCTCCTTTTCTTCTGTATTACAGTTCCTGCTCTAGCAGAAAAATATCTACCTGTCACTGCTGCCACCTCGCCAGTCTCTTTCCAATTCCTATATCACTCAGACTACACAAGGACATTCTGACTGTCCTCTTGAATTTATGCTGAGCATGTGGAAGTGAAATATCTCAAATGAAACTTGTGTCATTGTGGTGGTTTGAATATACTTGGCCTAGAGTGTGGCACTATATTAGATTTGTGGGAGAAAGTCTGTCATGGTAGGGTTGGGCTTGAAGACCCTCTTCCTATTTGCCTGGGAGACAATCTTTTCTGTCTGCAGTCGGATAAAGATGCAGAACTCACCAGGTAGTGGTGGCACATGCCTTTAATTCCAGCACTTGGGAGGCAGAGGCAGGCAGATTTCTGAGTTCGAGGTCAGCCTGGTCTACAGACTGAACTCCAGGACAGCCAGGGCTACACAGAGAAACTCTGTCTCAAAGGAAAAAAATAAAGAACTCTCAGATCTTCCAGCACTATTTCTGGCTGCATGCTGCTATGCTTTCTGGCATAATGATAATGAACTGAACTTCTGAAACTGTAAGCCATCCCCAATTAAATATTGTTCCTAATAAGAGTTGCCTTGGTCATGGTGTCTCTTCACAGCAATAGAAAACATAACTAAGACACCCCTCACTCTTTAAATCCTCTAGTGCCTTTCCATTGCACAAGTAATGTGCACTATGGGTCACAGGGATCCCACCAACCCACCTACTCAGAGTTCTCATCTTTCTCAATATTTCTTCACCAATTCTTTCTGCTCTACAGACATATCACATGATACATGTTCACTGATATAAACCTTGAGGAAAAATTCTTAAAGGATCAAGAGACAGGTGGATTTCATATTCTACATCAAAGATACAGATGATATAAATACCATCATACTAAGAGCCTTTATCTGAGGTGGGTTGCTTATCTTTGCTCTAGACTAGCCTGTCTTTTATGTTTACACTGTTCTAAAAATTACCTTACCTTACTTCAAAGGGTTTTAAAATAATAATAAGTGATAGACGTTGGTTATGTTATTTAAGACTCCACAGAGAAGAAAAAAGATTTTTCAACTCAGAAACACAGATAATTGCAAGGTTTATGTCTTGATTGTGTGGAGGACAGAAATCCATATTTTACATTTTAGTATTCACATAGAGTGACTAGCCAATCAAAAAGTTTATTTAGTATCTTCCCAAAGCTATCTGTCATCAAATACACAGAGAACACTTGGCCAAGGACGGAGACCCACTGCTGAAACATTGTAGCCATCAGAAGGCATGGAAATCACGTGAGTCATCAAGAATCTGATGCTATTAAAAACCATGGCACAAAACTTGTGGACATAACCAATATCTGATTTGAGTTGAGACCCAAACTATGAAATGGAATCCGTAGCTAGCACTGCTTGTGTGATCAAGAATCTGAGACTAGATAGGATTGGGCCTAGGGGAAAACCAAATATTATTTTTCTGCTAAAAGAATAAAGTAATAGAATGGCCCCTAACGACATTTTCCTTACTCACAGATCAATGCCTTGCTCAGTCCTCATCAAAGCTTCTTTATGCAGTAGATGGGAACTAACACAGAGACCCACAAGAGTAGAATCTGAAGAGAGTGAAACTTTGGAGCACCAGTCCTAAATGGTTCATAAAACCTCTCCTCTCAAAGCTCAGGGATCTATGCAGAAGAGGGAGGTAGGAAGATTGCTAGAGGCAGAGGTAGTGGAGGATTCCAAGGAAACAGTGTCTTCCAAGCCCACCATGACTAATAAACATCTGGACTCACAGGGACTGTGACAGCATACACATTCTGCACACAGATTCAAAGAGAGAATCTCAGTACTAAGAAGGTTATGTGGATGCAAAGTCCCACCCCTTACAAAGAAGCTGTTTACAATTGAGGCCAGATGGAAAATGAAAAAAATCAATTTTCTCCAGTAGAGTGTCACTGGGTATATTAACCCCACTACAGGGTAGACCCCATGTAGGAGAAATTGGCCAACACAAAACACTCCAAAGTTGATCTTGGTTTGTTGTTGTTGCTGTTGTTGTTGTTGCCGTTGTTTGCTTGTCGTCTTGTTTTGGGGGTGCTTTTGTTTTGAGTATGCTTTTAGTTATGTGCTGTTTGTGATTTTAGTTTGGTTTAATTTTTTTCTTTCTGCTTTTGACAACAAATATGACCTTGGGTGGATAGTGAGGTGCGGAGGATCTGGGAGGAAAAATTGATCAAAATATATTACAGAAAAAATAATTAAAAATTATTTAATTTTAAAAAAATGCTTAAAATTGTAAATGTCTTCAACCAGACAATCAATGCTATAAAGATAAGTATTATGGTTTGGATCTCAAATGTGCCCCCCAATCCCTGTGCTGCATGAAGTTACCCCCTGTGCAGCAGTGTTCATACGGAACTGGATAATGCAGGCATTAACTCACCCATGGCCTAATCACTGATGGATCCAAAGCCAACTGAACTGCTAGGAGCTGTTGGACACTGTAGGGTTGTATCTTCATTAGAAGACGTAAGTCACTGAAAGATTACACTTGAAGGGGTTATTTTGTCCTCCCTACCACTGCCACTATCTCTCCTTCTATCACTCTCCAGTCTCTCTCCTCCTTTCCTTCTCCTTCTTTCTTTCTGTATTTCCTATTGATTGACTCTATCTGTGTGTCTTTCTCTGTCTCTCTCTCTCTCTGTCTCTCTCTCTCTCACTCTCTCTCACTCTCTCTCCCCCTCTCCTTTTTGGCATTCTTCTGCCATGTGATGGGTTTTCAGCTTCATCACAGACCAGAAACAGCAAAGCTCGTGACCATGACTGACACCTCCACAATCTTAACCCAACATCAATCTTTCTTACTCTCGGTTGATTTGGGAGGATATTTTGTCACAAGAATGGAAATCTAGTTAACAAGGCAGGGGTCATAGCTATCTATCTTATTGTCTGGCAAATGTTCAGACAGCCATAGACATGCATTCAGTCTTAGCCTCTTAAAGTTACATTATGATGTGAAGAAAATTAAGAGTTCATTAGTTGTGGCAGAGGGAGAGAGTTGATTTTGATAATTGAAATAGAAGGATTCAAGGGATGAGGTAGTCTCTTTGAATAGGATGCCAAGAAATACTTTCAGGAGTCTACATAAGTTGGGTATAGATGTGCTAGCCTATGACACTGCAGGGAAGAGACTGCCAGGCAAGTGGTTGAGGTCAAGTCTCCAAAGCAAGGAATAGCATTGGAGCATAAGAAAAGCATTAAGTATCTCTCATGTGATTGATGACAAAGAGGAGCTACTAGAGGCCTGGGAGGGCAGATTAAGAAAGGCCTTATCCATCAGTGTGGGAAGTTTGTCTCTTTTCTAACTATAGTAAAGAGCCATAAGAATTGTTTAAGAAGGAGTAAGCTCTAATATAGCTGTTTAAAAAAAACTCATTCTTGGAGCTAGATGGATGACTCCATGGTTAAGAGTGCTGCAGGCACACACACACACACACACACACACACACACACACACACACACACACACGTCAAACAGGTAGAGCACAGCAACGCTGTGAGCCAGAGAGGCTTCAGTTGAAGACTTGGTGCTGGCATTTTCTCTCTCAGCATCCTTGTATTATTTTGTGAGCCTTAGTTTCTCTACCTGTGAAATGGAGTTAATTGTGTCAAGTTCATATACATGCCTGTGCTTGTTGTGCTCTAAATGTACAACTATAGGCAAGCCAGGCAAGAACTCTGACTCTCAATTACTTTACCAGTATAAGGAAACTACTTGAGACCTAACTACTGTGCTTACCTAGAACTACAAGTCTACTTTCAGTGTCCTAAATTTCCATCGCCTGAGTGCCAGGCTCACACATGTGCAAGGCCCTGTTCTACTACTGTCTACCAAAAAGTGAAGAGAAATGAGTTAAAGATACCAACTAGGAGAGAATAGAGATGCTCGGGTGGTCTTTCTGCACAGGCAGTATGAGGAGCACTGCATTATGGGCACTAATTGAGGATAGTGCATTGATAGACACAAAATTTAGAGCTTTCTGGTATGTACTTCATGATACTAACACCATATACCTGAGTCCCACTGAGAAGGCAGGCAGAGAAGGAGGCACTTAAGACCATTCATGGCCAGAAGACCAGATATAAACCCCAGACAGACCGACTTTCCTAAGCCCAGAGAAACCAGTCAATTTATATCTCATCATCTTAACCCTGCAGGTCTGGTTAATGGTTTGACCCGCACTTCCTCTCCCTTTCCAAAATCTTGTCTTGTTCCCTCTTAACTTGATTTACTCTATTGCTCCAGCTGCTGACTTTGGCAGCTTTTCCAACTCTCCACCGACCACTGAGCACGGACATCATCCTGAATGACTTCCACTGGGCCACGAGACAAGGGTTCCCTGCTAAAAGCTCCAGAGAGTGCCCGCTCCAATAAATGGCCCTGGAAAAACACACTGTCCCCAGCCCCACTTCTTTTCACTTTCAACACCCAGGCACACTTTGGGGCGCAGCATGAAAGGCTGGGCTAAAGGGGACTTGCATTTTTACACTATATTTGAGTTAGCTGTTTTATCTGGACGTGGACCTGAACAGGGAAATGAGAGAGAGAGAGGGGGGCTTTATGACCTCAAAACCAAAATAGACCATTTAAGCTGAGCTGAGTGAAGTCACTGAAAAGTGTCCTGGAAAATACTTTCAAGGCAATTTTATAAATCTTGCACCCAAAAAACTGCCTTAGCCAAATTGGACTAGAAGCCTTCAGATACTCAAATCCTCCATTTTTCTTACAATGTGAGGACTTCAGAAAACAATGAAAACGTGCCCTAAAAGTTACACAAATATGTGAAAGCTCACATTCCTACAACCTCCCCACAGAGAGAGAGAAGAGAGAAAGAGAGAAAGGGAGAAAGAGAGGAAGAGAGAGAGAGAGAGAGAGAGAGAGAGAGAGAGAGAGAGAGAGAGA
>JANHMN010000007.1:44497460-44511161 GCA_030674055.1 Rhabdomys pumilio | reverse complement strand
GAGAGAGAGAGAGAGAGAGAGAGAGAGAGAGAGAGAGAGAGAGAGAGGTACCCCCATTTCTATAAAGAATCACCTTTTCAGAACTGTCCCTGCCTCTTCCACATCTCCCCAACCAATCTCAGAACTGCTTAACCGGATGATCTGGCAACCAATTTCTCCTCTCCAGCTTCTAATTTTACTTGCCAATTTTCTATGATTCCATTATGAACCCAGATACCAAGTTCAGCCCCCCTGATAAAACTACTCTACACACAAGTTTGCAGTGCTTGAATGATTCTGCCATTCCCTCACTTCCTGGCATCCCTTGCAGTGAGGTACATTTTCCCCAGAGCCCATGCATCCCTCTGTATATCTTTTCATTAGAGTTTCCATTGCTATGAAAACACTCCATGACCAAGGCAATTCTTATAAAAGGCAACATTTAATCGGGGCTGACTTACAGGTTCTGATGTTCAGTCTATTATCATCATGGTGGGAACCATGGCAGTGTCCAAGCAATCATGGTACTAGAGGAGCTGAGAGTTCTATATCTTGTTCAGAAGGCAAACAGGAAAAGACTGCCTCAGGTGCAGAGAGGAGGAGGGTCTCCCACAGTGACCAGTGATGCACTTCCTCCAACAAGGCCACACCTACTCCAACAAGGCCACACCTTTTAACAGTGCCATTCCCTGGGCCAAGCATATTCTAACCACCACACTGAGTCTTAACTCTCTTCCTGGTAGCATTCTCTGTTCTTTCTCAGCACCTCATTCTCAATTCTATCTGTCTTCCCTCATTAAAAAGGTGGGTTTGTTGTTACGTCCCATATGGACAACCCTATCTCTGACTCTTCTGGGCATTCCATATGTGTCCCTCCTGCCACATAGTTCTTCCCATCTTGGCTCAGGCTACTGGACCAAGTCAGGTGAATAGCTTGGTTTCTTTGCTTGCTACCTACATAATCCTTAACAAACAGTTGGAACGTCCTATATCTTAGGCTTTTGTACTGAAAAGTACAAATGATATTTATATTACTTAAGAAAATTAAATATAAAATGAATCTAAAGCTCTTAGCATGGTGGTATGTTCTAATTAGTGGGAATATAAGTTGTTAGGATATTATTCTGCCTAGTCATATTAATTTATGAGACTGTTGTTTATTTTCAACTATATCACAATTTCTTAACACAAAACATATATAGAGGTAAATATAGGTTCATATTGTAGACCCTCACACCTCTTAATATCCTATATGTGGAGATACATTAAGGTTCAAGTAATTGAAATTCATTTAACCTCACTGTTCTTGCTGGAAATAATGAATACACACATAAACACACACAAACACACACACACACACACACACACACACACACATACACACACAAATGTCAGGCATTGTGTTTGTTGCTTTAAATATTTATAAAGTTCAGGTTCATGTACTCAGCATGGCTACTCCATAAGTTCCCAACAGTTAATCAAACATCAATCTAGACATTCTGTAAATATAATTTCCCTCTCCAGTCAGTTGCTTTCTGTGGAAAAGAAATTATGAAAACTAATACTGACTTTGTTGATTGAAAGGTTTCCAAAGCTGAGCTCAGATTTCCCAGAAACAGCTCCAGTAATATACTGTGGTATCCTTTCCTGTCCACAAGGAGCATCATGTCTTGCCTAGATTTTAGGTTAGGCTAGGTAAACTGAACAGCACTGAGGAGACAATTCTTCTTGCAATGAGTTTTTACCTTTCTCTATCAATATTTGTGTGTGTGTGTGTGTGTGTGTGTGTGTGTGTGTGTGTGTGTGTGTGTATTCCACATAGAACATATACAGTGTAGACATACAAATAATACAGATATTATATATGTAGGCATCTCTCTGCTGGTTAGGTTTCTAAAATTAGTCAAACATGTCACAATATTAATACATTATTTTAGTATGACTATAAAAATAGCATGGATGGCTAATTTTATGTGGCCATTAACTTTATGTAGTTAGATTCCCACTGCCATGTATATGGTCACAAATTATTTAAGACATGATCAGAAGGAACTAACATTTAAATCAGGAGACATTAATGAAATGAAACTAACTACAGAAAATATCTCTAATGCCAGTCAAACGGCCTCATCTACTTTAGAAGATCTAATCTATATCTAATTAGTTGAAAGTCCAAGTAGCACAAAATACTGATGTCAAGATTTCTCAAATCAATGGGCTGCCTTTGGGCTTGAACTGCAGCATGAGCTGTTCCCTGGATCTCCAATATGATAGTCTTTAGCTGTTAACTGCACAATTAGCCATTTTCTCCGGCTCCAACCACCTACCTATCACCTACCATGAAGACCTTAGATTTCCCAGTCTCCAGAGTTGTGTGGAGAAATTCCATAAAATAGTTCTTTTTCCCTTCACACCATCTTGGTTCTGCTTCCCTGAAGAACTCTGACCTCCACACAGTAGACCAGCCATTGCGGTTGGACATTGCGAATACAGTCACTCTTTGTGTTTGTATCAGCACTGGCACTGGTATCAGTGATAGCACAGGATCATTTAGCATCAGTCTTTTCATGATTAAGTCAAGATTAGAGTTAACATCCTCACCGGAGCTAAGAGTAGCAGAAAGGTAAGTCTTTGAAATCTGAATCAGTAAAATGCAAATATTGGGCCCTTCCCACTTCTTAGTGCTGCTCCTGAAGATCCCAAGGTTCACACCTAGACCTCATTTAATAATTTTGAGAGGGAGGCAAATTTGAGTTCATGGAAGATGTACAAAGTCCAGTTTCCTTGTATCGTGGATAACCGAAGGAGACAGACACTTCAGGGACTTCCTTTGGCAACCAAGCATGTTCACAAGCACAAAGCAAACCCACTAAAGCAGTTTCCACTGGAGCAAAGAAAAGTCTGTGAAGCAGGAACGAGTTGATGAGATGTCATCACGCACGTGCTGAAGGTCAAGTTTTAGAAGGATAAATGCTCCAGCAAGGAACATCAGAAATGTATGGGCCAAGGATGGGCTTAGAGGCGGATGGACAACAATGACCAGCCTGAAATATGGCTCTGTTCACTCATTAGCAATAACCAGCCCCAGGAGGCCCCTCCTTTGAGAACACAGGGAATGACACTGTTCACCTTCATTCTCTTAGTTTGCCTTTTTGAGTCAGAAACTTCCCCTTTATGTCAACAAAGTTTACGAGAATATTTAATTTATTATACACCATCTGAAGACCCAAGAGAAAACACCAAGATGAATTTTTCCATGAAGTATCTACATCCTGACTATCAAATTAAATTGCATATGCATTGTACAGACAAATAGATCATAGTATGATTAATTGTGACCTTGGTCACTTGGCCCTCCTGCATAAAAGGACAGTAGGGAAAGAGCAAGCCTTTGGCTCTGGTTATGTATTAGGCCTGTGAATTTTTTTTTTCTTCTCTGATCACAAAACACGCAGTGCTATTACAAATTCAATTCCCAGTCAATTCTGGGCTTCTCCGCTACCATTTCTTTATCTAGAAGACACACAAGTTTTTAGGGACAGGTCATCTTCAATCATGATTGTCAGTCAGACACCATCTAAGCTTAGGGTTACAAGACAAAATGCAAAAATTCAAATAAAACATTAAACAGTTGCTTTCTATTCCCTACAAAATTCCAGAGACAGGATTCTGGGAAAGTGATCCATTGTTTGCTAAAAGGCTAATTTAACTGGTCATTCTACATTTACCAGAGAACAGTCTCTGAGGTACTTCAACTCTGTCTCTGCTGGTCTTCCACTCTAGTACCTCCCCCCACATAAGTGCACACATCCACATATGTCCCAAGCTCTTTGTTCTGCTGGCCTCTATCTGCCTTGCATTGCAGCTACCTTCAGTACCCATGATCATTCACTTCTTTGAGACAGAAAATCTATGAGATGATTAGTATATTGTTGCAGGAAATACTTAGAAAGGAACATGGTGTCTTCACATGATTCCTGCTTCCTTCTTCCTTCAAGTTCAGCTATGCCCCGCCCCACCACATCTCAGGGGTCAGACCCAATTCAAAGATACGGAGCTACTGTCTGACCTGAGAGCAAGTTCTTACTTCATTCAGTTAGGAACTATGATGGTTACCAGTGACTGTCAACCTGACAGGCGCTAGAAACACCTAAGAAGAAAGCCTCTGGGCACACCTGTGATCTAGGTTAGGTTAACTGAATTGAGGCTGTACACCGTAACTGTGGGCAGTGGCATCCATTTGGCTGGCTGGCATCCTGGAGTGAATTAAAAGGGAGATGAGTATTCACCACTCTCCACTTTCTGACTGTAGACACAATGCCTCCAACTTCTATCACCATAACCTCTCCACCATGAAGGACTGTGCTCTTAGACTGTGGGCAAAGCTAAGCCCTTCCTCCTTATGATGCTTTTGCTGGGTACTTGTCATAACAATGAGAAAAGTAACTAATGCAGAGATTGTAGATTTCTTAGTTTCCTGAAGCAGGGTGTGTAGTTTTGAAAGGAGGTAGAATAGTATTTAAATTATGAGAGTGAGTTTGATCCCAAAACTGAAAAGGAAACATTCAAAACGCCTCCTGAGTCATCTCCCTGCCTCAGCCGACAATTGATCTTTACAATTCACTCATCTGTAAAATTGCAGCTTCAATCCAGAATCTTCTTGTGGTTTCCACTCATGATAAATCGAGTAGACCTTGACTGGTACCCTTAGAGCAGCCTTGACTCTCCTCACAACATGGCCAGCATTATGATTCATTTTCTCTGTATAGACACTTCTTACCAACTGGAAGTCTCTTCTTCCAGAACCTTCTGTGGATAGTTATACCACTTTCCAGCAGAATATGGGGTCCATGTTGACCATTCTCCTTCCCTCCTTTACTTTCACTGTAGCAACAAATCCTTCTAGACTTTCATGAAATCCACATGTTTATTATATGTTGTCCTGAGTCCCTGTCATTACCTATCCTGAAAGCAGCAGCTTTGGGAGATTTTCTTATAAACAAAAAGGAGCATAGGGTTTAATAGTTAGCACTCAATAAATATGGCAGAAGATGGGAGCCCAGAGATCCGAAGAGTATTGATAATTTCCCAACCTAAGTGAGGCTACAGGTCTTTGAGAGATGTTGATGTCTAGTTCCAAGCATAGGTACAATTAGGTTGACTGCTATGCCTAGGTAGAACAGTGAATCAATAATGTCCCCATGGGGCCAAAAGACATGTGCCCCACTAGAGATAATCACAGCATACACCAGGTACTCAATACTGTGGCCTCCAGAGATGACACCTATAGTATTCTGAATTTCTAGGGAAGAATAAACAGAGACCTAACAATGGCTGAGTACACCTGAATTCCTGGTCAGAATATAACATGGGGTCTAAGGCAAATTATGATTAATTTATAGAAACTAAAGGTCAAAATTTATTTTTTAAGCAGTTTTTCCTCCTCCTACTACTCATTTCCCACCTCCCCTCCCATACATACCTGTATGTCCTTAGAAAACAAACATATTTAAGAAATAAAAATAAAATATAATAAGATAAATAAAATATCAGTATATGAAAAAAACAACCAAGGACACATTCACATTCACATTCACATTCACATCCACATTCACGAGAAACCCATAAAACCGAAAACCAGAAGCCATAATATTTATGCAAAGAAGATATAAGGTTTATTAAAAAAATAAATAGAACAACCCTGATTTACCAATGGACAAGGAAATAAAGAATTCCTTAAGAGAAGCTTGTTTTCCCAATGAGACTCTTGGAGAAAACTAATCATTTGCAAGTATCTATATATTAGAGATAGCTTCTAGATTAGTAATGTATGCTTTCATCCATTTTTCCTTTTAGCTCTAGAACCCCATTTGGTACAGACCCATACAAGCCTGGAGCATGCTGCCATAGTGTCTGTGAGTTCAGATATGCGCCACCCCTGCTGTGTGTAGAAGGACATGATTCCTTAGTGTCCACCATCACCTCTGGCTGTTATACTCTTTCTGACTCCTTTTACATGAACTTCCCTGAGTCCTGAGTGGGGAGGAGGGGCAGTTGATGAAGATATCCCATTTAGAGCTGAGTGTTCCAAAGTCTCTCACTTCCTCCATATTATCTGCCTTAGGATCCCTATATTTGTTCCTATTTGCTACGAGATGATTCTGTGATGACAGCTGAGCAAGGCACTGATCTGTGAGTACAGCAGAATGTTGTTAGCAGTCATTTGAATGCTATTTTTCTCTAGCTGCTAGTGGTTCTCAGTTTTCCTAATGCTGAAACTTCCAATACTGCTCCTCATGCTGTGGTGACCCCAATCATAAAATTATTCCTATGGCTACTTCATAATTGTAATTTTGCTACTGTTATAAATCATAATGTAAATATCTGATATGCAGAATATCTGGTATGTGACCCCTGTGAAAGGGTCTTATGACCCCAAAAGAGGCCACGACCCACAGGTTGAGAACCACTAGAGTCTAGCCAAAGAGTAGTATTTGGTTTCTGGTTTCTTCTTGGTCCCTAGCCTATCTAGTCTCATTTTTGGCCATCCAAAGAGTGATGGGAATGGGACTTAACTCAAATCAGATACTGGTTGGCTATTTCCACAAGTTTTGTACCACTATTGCACTAGCATATATTGTAGGGAGTTACTCTTGTAAATGCAATAGCTTCGTGTTTACTTTTCTCCTTTGGCAGCATGCAAAGTACTTATGATGTTGCTTTGAATGAGAATGACCCTGATGGGCCTATATACTTGAGTATATACTTCCAGGGAGTAGAAGTGTTTGAAAGGACTAGAAGATTTGGGAGATGTGGCATTTTTGGAGGAAGTGTGTTATTGAGTGTCTTAGTTAGTGTTTCATTAGTATAATGAGACACCATGACCAAGGCAACTCTTACAAGCGTAACCATTTAATTGTAGCTGGCTTGTAGTTTCAGAGGTTCAGTTCATTATTATCATGGCAAGAAGCATGGCAGCATCCAGGCAGACACAATGCTGGAAAAGCGAAGCGTTCTACTTCTTGATTCAAAAGCAGCAGAAGGAGACTTTCTTCTGCAGGCAGCTCAAAGGAAACTGAAATTCTATACTGGGTGGAGCTTAAGCCTAGAAGATCTTGAAGTCCACCACTACAGTGACACACCCCCTCCAACAAGGTCACACCTACTCCAACAAGGCCACACCTCCTAATAGTGTCATTTTTTTGAGGACCAAGAATTCAAACACATGAATCTTTGAGGTCCAAACCTATTCAAATCACTACACTTGGAGTGAGCGCTGAGGTTTTAAAGGCTGAGATGAGGCTCAGTCTCTCTCTCTCTCTCTCTCTCTCTCCTCTTACAGATAAGGATGTAGCTCTTAGCTGCTGCTCAGTGTCATGGCATGCTACAATGCTCTCCATCATGAAAGTAATGGACTAAACCTCTGAAACTGTAAGCAAGCCCTCAATTAAATGCTTTATTTTCTAAGAGTAAAAGGTACCTTGCCCATGGGTTCTCTACACAGCAAGAGAACAGTAAAAAAACACAGTACACTGGATCTAGTTCACAGGGGAGAAGACTGTAGGTAGATAGACACCAAATTGATTTCTGCATGTTCATTAGTTATGTAGGTATTGTTTTCAGCAACAGGGCCTAACTATTAGCATGTGGAGAGCCACCAATGGACTTGGCCAAAGGTTGGCTGTGCATGAGACCCTTTTTGGCCAAGAACTTGATTAGATGTAACCCATTTCTGCAGTAGCCAGACAGGACCCACAGTGAAGGGACAGGGACATCAATTCATCTACAAAATTTTTGATCTGAAATTGGCCTTGTCTAAAAGAAATGCAAGGACAAAGATGGAGCAGAGACTGAAGGAATAGCTGGCTAACCAGTGACTGACCCAACTTGAGACTCATTCCATGGGCAAACACTAATCTCTCACACTCAGTGATGTTATGTTGTGCTTGCAGACAGGAGCCTAGCATAGCTGTCTTCTGAGAGGCTCTACTCAGCAGCTGACTGAGCTAGATGCAGATAGCCACAGCCAAACATTGGACAGAGGTTGGGTACTCCTTATGGAATAACTAGGGAAAAGATTGAGGGCCCTGAAGGTGATGACAACCCCACAGGAATACAGTGCCAACTAACCTGGACTCCTAGGAGCTCCCAGAGGCTGAGCTACCAACCAAAGAACATACTTGGGTTGGTTCAAGGACTCTGGCATATATACAGTAGGGGGGGTCCTTGTCTGGCCTCAGTAAGACAGGATATGCCTAACCCCGCAGAGAGTTGATGCACCAGGGTGGAGATGACAGGGGTGGGGTAGATCCTGAAAGGGAAAGGAGGTGGGGAGGAGGTACCAAGAGGGAGGCAACATTTGAGATGTAAATAAATATATACAAACAAAAGAATAAATAAATAAATAAATAAATAAATAAATAAATAAATAAGATGTAACCCATTCCTAGTACTGAAAATTTCATTTGATGATGAGAGATGTCCCTCTTCATCTCTGTCTTCCTCATTATTTGGACATTTAGCTTTCCATATATGTATTATTATAAGAAGCTTCTACTGTTTTAGGTTTTCGTACAACTGCTCAAATGATCTTAGCTTTCCATCCCCATATTCCCTCCCTTACCTCCACCTCCCCAGTTGATTCTCACATTCCAGTTCTCTCTCATCTATCCATAACTATCTCTTCTACTTCCCAGTCTTAGGGAGACATATCCCAAGATATATACTAGTCCCTTACTCTCTACCTAACCTCTATGATTTTTCAGACTCTGGCTTACTTTTATCAATGACTTAACAGCTACCATCTACACATAAGTGAAAACATACCATATTTGTTTTTCTGGGCCAGAGTTACATCACTCAAGATAATACATTTCTAGTTTTATCTATTTACCTGTGATTTACCCCATTGTGTAAACATACCACATTTTCTTCATCTATACATCCATTCACATAGATAGATGTTAGATAGATAGATAGATAGATAGATAGATAGATAGATAGATAGATAGATAGATAGATAGATAGATAGACAGATAGTTCATTTCTGGCTATTATGAATAGGGTTGTGCAAGTGCAAGTGTCTCTATGGTAGGATTAAACAGCCTTTAGGTATATACCCAAAAGTAGTACAGCTGGATCTTGAGGTAGCTCAATTTCCATCTTTCTGATGAGCTGCCACACTGATTTCCATAGTGGCTATGCAAGTTTGTACTCCCACCAGCAATGAATAAATGTTCCCCTTACTCTACATTTTCACTAGCATGAGTTGTCACTTGTTTTTCTTGATATTAGCCATTATGAGTGGTGTAAAATGAAATCTCAAAGAAGTTTTGATTCGTATTTCTCTGATGACTAAAGATGTGGAACATTTCGTTACGGGCATCTCAGCCATTTGCATTTCTCCCTTGAGAATTCTGTTTAGATATGTACCTCATTTTTAAGTTGGGTTATTTGTTTTCTTGATATCCACTCCAAGTGTGTGTGTGTGTGTGTGTGTGTGTGTGTGTGTGTGTGTGTGTGTGTGTGTGTGATTAACCTTTTATTGGCTATGTAGCTGGTAAAAAAAAATTCCCATTCTGTAGGCTGCCACTTTGTCCAAGTGACAGTGTTCTTTGCCATGCAGTAACTTCTCAGTTTTATGAAGTCTCATTTATTAATTATTGAACTTAGTGGTATTCTATTTAGAAAATCTTCTCTTGTGCCAATAAGTTCAAAGCTATTTTTTACACTTTCTTCTGTCAGGTTCAATGCATCTCATTTTATATTGAAGTCTTTGATTCAGTTTATGAAGAGTGGTAGTGTGGATCTACCTGAATTCTTCTACAAGCATCCATCCAGTTTGGCAATTACCATGTGATAAAGATGCTATCTTTTTTTCAGTGTGTATTTTTGCCTTCTTTATTAAAAAAATATATTAGGTGTCTATAGACATGTAGACTTATTTCTGGATCTTCAATTCTATTCTATTGGCTGACACATCTGTTTCTGTGCCAGTACCAAGCTGTTTTTATTGCTATAGCTCTGGAGTAGAACCTGAAGTCAGGGGTGGTGATATCTCCAGCAATTCCTTTATCACTCAGGAGTGTTTTAATTATCATCTATTTTTTTGTTTTCTGTTTTTGTTTGTTTTATATTTCTATATGAAGCTAAGATTGTCCTTTCAAGATCTATAAGGAATTTTTGTGGAGATTTTGATGGAGATTACATTGAATCTGTAGGTTGCTTTTGGTAGAATGGGCATTTTTACTAATATAATCCTACTGATCAGAAGCATGGAAGATCTTCCCATCCTCTGATATCCTTTTCAGTTTCTTTCTTTAATGTCTTAAAGTTTTAGTATACATATCTTTTACTTGCTTGGTTAGTTACCTCAAGACACTTTTTTTTTTTGAGGCTATTGTGAAAGGCTTTGTTTCCCTGATTTCTTCCTGTCTATTTGTCATTTGTATGTAGGAAGGCTACTGATTTTTGTGAGCCAATTTTGTATCCAGGTACTTCACTGAAAGTGCTTATTTGCTTTAGGAGTTTCCCAGTGGGATGTTTAGAGTCACTTATGTATACTGTCATATCATCTGCAAAGAAATGTACTTTGATTTCTTCCTTTCCAATTTGTACCCACATGCTTGGCAGTGGTCATGCATGCCTTTAATCCCACACTTGGGAGACAGAGCCAGGTGGAGCTAAGTGAGTTTGAAGCCAGCCTGGTCTACATTGCTAGTTCCAGAATATCCAAGGCTATTCAAAGAAATTATATCTCAAAAAACAAATAAATAACAACAACAACGACAAAACCTAAACAAACAAACAAACAAAAAACACAAGTGAAAGATACACTGGATCTACTGCATTACTGAACTGCTTAGCAACACAGTACAGTTCCTCTCTGGTTGTATGGGAGTTGGTACCTGCTGCTGCTGCTGCTGCCTAGTGGCAGGAGGGATGATTCAACCTTCACCAGCAGCTAATGCAAGGAAAAACCAAATTTGTATCCCCTTGATCTCCAACAGTTGTCTTATTACTCCAGCTAAGACTTCAAGTACCATATTAAATAAGTGACCTTGCTTGTTTCTTATTTTGGTGGAAATACTTTGGTTTTTCTCTCCATTAAAGTTGATGATGGCTATAGGCCACCTTCATTATGTTGAGGTACGTTCCTTGTAGAGTATTGGATTTTGTCAAAGGTCTTTTCTTAACCTAATGAGATGATCATCTCTATATCAAAAAGAAGAAAATATTCAAAAAGAGTAAATGGCAAGAAATAATCAAATTATGGGCAGAAATTAATAAAATAGAAACAAACAAAAACAAAAAATACAAAAATCAATGATAAAGAGTTGGTTATTTTAGAAAATCAGTAAGATTGGCAAACCCTTAGCCAAATTAATTACAAGGCAGAGAAAGAAGATCCAAATTAATAAACAGAGATGAAAAGAGGTAACATAACAACAGACATGGAGGAAATCCAGAGAATCTTAAAAACCTATACTTCACCAAATTGGAAAATCTGAAAGAAATGGGTAATTTTCCCCATACATTACAATTTACCAAACTTAAATCAAGATTAGATAAGCAATTTAAACAGACTTATAATCTCTAGTAAAATAGAAGCAGTAATTAGAAGTGTCTAGACTAAACAAAGCCCAGTGGCAAGTCATGCTCTATTCATGTCACCAAGAATCAGGCTAATGAGGCAGATTCTTCCCGCACGTGTGTGACCATAAGACTAGGAGAGGCTCTCAGTGGTACATCTAAGTATCCTGCCCTAGAGAAAGGACAGAACATTTCGTATAGTTTGTGCCAGAATTATTACAAAATCACACGGAGCTATAAGAAGATAATGAAGAATAATTATCAGAAGAGGACAAGTTAGAAAATATTTGAATTCTATTGGATAGGTGTGATGATAAAATGGGGTCAATGGCACCAACCCTGTTTAAATATGGTGAGATTCTGGGACAGTGTGGAACACAGTGGCTTATTCTTTGCTCAGTCTCCATCTCAGTGTCTACAGGACATTTTTTACTGACTGCTGTTGATGGGTTGCTTACTGTTCAGATGACAGTCTTTTCCCTCAAACAACTGATAGGAAAAGAATACAAACAAGCAAAATTCTAGCCTAGCTCTACTCCCATGACTATATCTAGCCTATATCATCAGTATTTATAAATGTTCCTAAGTTTTAAAACATAGACAACCCTTGGCAACCTTAATATCCTAAGGGAAGTTGAGGATACTGTGCAAATATAGATGACAGATTCCTATCTGATTCTGTTGAGTCCTGATGCTGTGAAGAAGATAATGTGTGGTAGAGAATAAACCTCTAGGGAAGAGAAAGTTGGCAATGAGTTTGCTAAAGCCTGTCCAATGAGTAACTTTCTGGTAAGAAGAGATTGCTGTGAGAAAAGCTGAAGTGCCAATCAAAGGGACCAAAAAAATACAGATAAAAACAGAAATGGAAGGTCTCTATTTAAAAGCCCATTGTGACAATATGCTAGTGTACAAATGGCAAAACCAGAATACAACCTGGAAGCAGGAATCAATACAGCTTTGTTCATGCTACAGTTAAGTGGCTATATCAGAAAAGATAGAAGTGGCTGAACAGAGGGCTCATCCATAAAAAACACGTAATTTTCTTGCAGAGAACCTAAGTTCCATTCCCAATACCCATCTCAAACAGTTCACAACTGCCAATAGCTCCAGGTCTGGGCAATCTGACATGTCTCTGACCTCCTTGAGCACATTCACATATAAAGACATACACATGAGCACACTAATAGTAATAATAATAATAATAATAATATTTTAATCCAGGCATAATCATCAAATAGTGATTGGATGCCAAACTTCAATTCTAAAGAAGAGTTGAGACCAGGTATACAAAGCAGAGAGTCATTTACAAACAAGGTCAGAATAAAATGTCTTTTTCAGGGAGACTTGAATTTGCCTCCCTGGAGCACATGCTGGTCAATAAGTCAGTGTTGCTTGAACCAAATAATGAAAAAGAAGTTGCAGTTAATTCTCTTGGACACATCACTGCCAAGTTAGATGCTGCACTGTTCCAAGTAGTAAACTCAGAACCTGTAAGGAGAAATGTGAAAGGTGCTGTGTATGGTCCTACCATGAAGTTGTATGATTTCCAGAAGGAAAAAATATCCAAGTGTTTGAAAGTGAAGTCTGTTAAGATACGTTATATTCTGCTTTGACCCCAATTAAGATTCTGATATAAGTAATTTAAAGAAACAACAGTATGCTATCCATCAGCAGAAATTCAGCTCATCAGAGTTACCCTGGTGATCAGGCTAATAGAGCAGCCACCATCTCAAAGGAAAAGAACTTATGAGAGTCTTATAGAGTAACTGAATATCTCTGTCCCCATTCCTCTGGCAACCTGTGGAGTCCTTTCCTAGTAATAGGGGCATTGAGGAACAAAATCCTACCATGTCCTCTTACTTCTCTGCATTTCTGCCTTTTGCCCTCATGGTTTCTACACCATTCAGTATTTGGATGCAGAAAATGGGGATAAATAATGCATGTCACATGATTCATCATACTCAGCAACAATCCTACCAAGGAGCGTCTAACCTCCCATTTTGTACATGCAGAAATTGAAAGCTCAGAAACAGTCAGGGGCCATGGCAAAGGTCCCACAATATGTAGATACAGCAGCCAAGATGTCAGACCAGGCATGATTCCAAAGCCATTCTTATTCTTTCCACAACA
>JANHMN010000007.1:44353067-44493051 GCA_030674055.1 Rhabdomys pumilio | reverse complement strand
TGTGTGTGTGTGTGTGTGTGTGTGTGTGTGTGTGTGTGTGTGTGTGTAAGAAAAATACAGAGCAAAGTTCCCGTAAATGTAGAAAACAGAACTAAAGTCATGACAGGGTTCCTAGACTAGCCTCACCAGAGCAGAGTGAAGCATGAGGCATGACTAGAGTTAAGTATAATATTATTTCTGTCCAACAAAGAGGAGAGTAGCTTAGGCCACTAGTAAGGAGCACACTTCCCCAACTTGAGGACGCAGGGGGTGGTGTATGAGAATTCCATGGAACCTGAGTTTGTCAAAATTACTCCAATTATAAGATATATTACCCAAAATGGCTCTTTTCCCTTGCCATCCACAATTTCCCATTGTAATTTTCATTTTCATTCAAAGGCCATTTAAACCAAAAGGAAACTTACTCTGAAAATGGGTATCATCCAGATGTTGGACAAGATGCCAGGCCTGTGTGTCCTGTTGAGTTGAGTTAGTGTATCAAGCATCTGTTAGAAGCCACTGGAGACAATAAAGGGATGGAAGATGTCAGAAGAGGAACATGGGAAAAAGAAAGCTGCGGTATATACACATCTGGAGAAAGTCAAAGGTTATTCTAGAAAACCTAAGAAAATGGTCCCTTAAATTCTAATTCTGTTCCGTCTCAGTCTAAGAAAATAAAATTATGGTATTTCAGACTCAGATGTGGCTGAGTGATAGAATGCTTGCCGAGCATATGTGAGGCCGTGGCTTTCATCCCTAGCATCAGAAAAGAATGTGACAACATCACAAAGAGGAGTGCATGCACTCATGAGCCAGAGGCAAGCTGGGCACATAGAATCAGGAGAAGATGCGGACGATAGACAGGAAGTGGGGTCAAGCTATGAAACCACAAGGTTTGCCCTTCAGTGATCCACTTTTCCCAACAAGGCTCCACCTCCTTAAGATTTCACAGCTGTCTCAAGTGTCACTAGCTAGGGACCAAGGAAGTGTTCAAACACATGAACCTGTGGGAGACAGTTCATATTCAAAACACATCAAATTACATCCCAAGTGTTGTGTTCTCTTCCTCCCCATTATAACAACAGAGAATGGTGGGATTTTCATGGTTTATAAGGTAACATTTCATCACTTTAACCTGGAAAGACACATTAGAGTTTTGAGTTTCCAGACATCACCTGGGAACTGGGTAGAAACTAAGGCCCTTGGTCACTACTCCAGATTAAATGAGTACATCTGTACTTCAGCAGTACCACATCTGGCACAGCAAAAGCTGAAACTTGAAGGTCCTGGAACAGAGCAATAACCAAGTAAATAACAGTATTCATATGAGCACCTGGGGGGTTGAGATGTTTGTTGTTTGTTTGCTTGGGGTCTTTTATTGTTGTTTTCTTTATTTTAAAGGGCAGAGTGGGGTTAGTAGGAGGGTCCAGCCTTATCTAAAGTTTTAGTCATAAATAAGGGCTCAAAGCCAACTTCTGAACACACTTCCTTAACAGGGGCACCGAAAGGCATTTTCCTACTGACTATCAGATTGCTCTGCAGAGTTCTACAGTTACCTGTGAATACCAAGGGGAAGAATAACTGAGTTACATGTTGCCCTTGAATGTAGGTCTGCCCTTGAAAACTTCACAGTCTGTCTGGGTAGGCGTATCCCAGGACTCCCAGGTACATGCTAAAGGCTGACTCTGAAGTTCAGGATGGAAAGTAAGGAGATGTTTAAAATAAGAATCAGACCACTGATGCAAAGGCAAGCAGACAGTGACCAAGCACAGCAGTGGGTTTTTCTCCAAATTCTCTATTGATCATTGCAGTGCTCTGAAAGGAATGCATTGTTGTCTCCACTTTACAAGTGAGAAAGCTGACCCTCAGGAAAGATCGGTAACTCAAGTATGACTCGCTAATAAATGGCAAAGCCAAGATGTTCAAAACCAAAGCCTTAGCTGCTAAATTATACTGCCTGTGCATATGCTTTAAAGGGTTCCAAGGGTAAAGAATCCATAAACTCTCTGGAATTGCTTGGATTCAGGGATGTGCTTAAGGACATCTCTATAGTTCTGAAACCCTTCTGTATAAAAATAAACCCTCTAGAGACTGCCAAGTTAAAAAAAAAAAAAAACTGTCTGCATTCCCCAAATTATGGAGCACAAGATAGTCATTATACTATAAGTTATTAAATAAAACGTGAACAGAGAGGAGAATCATTTCACCATATCAGTTGACTGGAACTGGGTTATACAAACTCATTAAACAGTTGCATCAGAGTTGGTATCGTCGGAATTGAAAGCTTGACCCATGGTCCACAGCAACAATAAGTCTTAATTAGAAACCCAAAGGCACAGGCAGCAAACACAAACTAGACATGTGGGTTCCCGCTGAACTAAAAAGACTCTCAACAGAAAAAAGCAATCAGCTCAGTTTGTAGCTCATACACCTGGTAGAAGTCTAATGTCCAAAAACAAACAGAAACTCAAAAGCACTGGAAGAGGAAGAGGAGGAGGAGGAGGAGGAGGAGGAGGAGGAGGAGGAGAGAGAAGATGAGAAGAGGAGGAGAAAACCTTGACTTAAAACTTGGCAAAAGATTTTAATAAATGTAAATAATTTCCAAAAGAAAGTACAAATGGTGGTGCATATGTGGTAAGTAATAATTGTATGTAAGGAAGTGCAGTAAAGAAACTGCCAAAAAGGCCACACCATTACTAGAAGGAAGGTTTTATTGTGATAAGATAGAGAAACTGTTCAGAGGCATCTGGAAGAGCAGAGAGGGAAAGGAGTAGACTGGACGTGACCGGTGCTAGGGAAGGGAGGCATAGAAAGACATTGCAGGTCAGGAGGAGGATGAGTAGCTGAGGAGGGAGTAGAGGAGGAGGCCAGAAAGGGCTGAATGCTAGAGTAGCCTTTGAAATGTAAATCAAGTACAGTCTGTGTGAATAGGAACTGAGGGAACCAGGAAGCCAGCATGGGGTTTGATACGCCACCACAGGTGTATAACAATGAAGAGGGAAATGTCCCTTCTGCCAGAAGCAAGTGAAATTACTCCTTTTGGGGACAGAAATCCCATTTCACAAGTTCCTGAGGAATGCTGGCTTTTATCTAACCATCAGAGAGTCTTCTTTCATCCAGTTTGAGTTCATTTCTAGATATAAGAAATTTCTGAGACCTAACAATAATACCGCTAATCAACAGAGAAATGCAAAGTAAAAGCATGATGAGGAATTGTCTCCTGCTCTTAGAATAGCGTTTATGAAAAATAAAACTAAAGGGCATCAAACACTGACTTTAAGGAGGATGAAAAAGAACTGTGTAGACTATTGGTGGGGCTAACTTACTAAAGCGATCATGGAAACATGATGGAGATTTCTAAAAGAAATATAATTAAAGGATTAGGGTGAGAGTTCAGTGGCAAAGTGCTTGCCTTGCAAGCAGGTTTGGTCCCCAGAATACACACTGCAGGAGCCAGCTAGCATGGTAACATGCACTTGCAGTTGCGGCTCTAGCCCGGGTGGCAGAGAGAGGCAGATCTCTGAGGCTCCCTGGAGGGTCAGCCTAGCCTACTACATGGGATCCAAGCCAATGAGAGACTTTGTCTCAAGAAAAAAAAAAGTGGGATGGTGTCTGAAGAACAACTGCCAAGATGGTCGTCTGGCATCCACTCACACATACAAAAGCACACACACACACACACACACACACACACACACACACACACACACAGATACACACAAAAGTTAGAAACACAACTCAAAAACTGTACTCCTGGGTTCATAACCAAGGAAAACCAGATGAGTAAACCTGAAGGACACATTCACAGCACCACTATTTGCAAGACACGGACTCAACCCAGTGTCTACTAGCTGCTGTGTAGATAAAGAAAATGTGGCACTTTGGGACACTTTTCCCTGACTGGGTTGCCTTGTCTAGTCTTAACAGAAGAGGAGCCTTACTGAAACTTGCTATGCCATGGCTAGTTGATATATATCCAGGCTGGCCCTTTTCTAGAAAGAAAAGGAGAAGTGGTTGGGAGGTGAGAAGGGAGGTGGGTGGAGGAACTGGGCAGAAAGGAGGGAGAAGAAACTTCAGTCAGGATGTAAAATACATAAAATTTAAATTTAAAATTGTGGCACAGCAGAATATTATTCTGTCTTTACAAAGAAAGAGATCGTGTCATTTGCAACCACATAAAGGAGCTGTAGAGTAAAATGATAAATTAAGTAAGACAGGATGGCAAGCTCTGCACGGTCACCACATAAGGAAACCACACAAACTCCGCTCACAGTAGCAGGACAGTAGCCCCTAGGGCTGGGGGAATGGAAAGATGTCGGTCAAAAGGTGCAGCAGTCCAGCAGGTGTCAGTAAGCACTGCAATATACACTTCAGCACGATGACTACTGCCAATAATAATGTATCAACAATGTAATAATAACGTGATCTCAAGTCATACCTCTTGAAATTGTTTAAAGTCATTTGAAGCCGTCACATCAAAAAAAAAAAAAAAAGACAAATATGTAGGTTAACAAATTACGTTAATTCATTTAAGTAATTCACTGTGTTATTTATATGCATATCAAAATATCACATTGTACCTCAGAAATGGATGTTTTATATAATTTTATATAAAATTTACATGATTTTAATTATCCATAGTTAAATGACACAGGTTTAAATCCTTCACAAATTTATTCCTTTTTCAAGGAATAAAATCATCCAATAGTGATTCTTATTTAATGCTTACATTTATTTTGTCTTACGTGCATGAGTGTTTTGCCTGAACAGATGAATGTGTAGCACAAGCAGGCATTGCTCAAGTTACTCAGAAGATGAGTTAAGATCCCTTGGAACTGGAGTTATAGATGATTGTGAACCATTGGGAGAGTGCTAGAAACAGAACCCAGGACCTCTATAGGAGGAAGCAGTGCTCTTAACCACTGTCTTAGTCAGGGTTTCTATTCCTGCACAAACATCATGACCAAGAAGCAAGTTGGAGAGAAAAGGGTTTATTCAGCTTACAGTTCCACATTGCTGTTCATCACCAAAGGAAGTCAGGACAGGAACTCAAACAGGTCAGGAGGCAGGAGCTGATGCAGAGCCTATGGAGGGATATTACTGGCTTGCCTCTCCTGGCTTGCTCAGCTTACTTTCTTATAGAACCCAAGACTGCCAGCCCAGGGATGGTACCACCCACAATGGGGCCTCCCATCCTTGATGACTAATTGAGAAAATGCCTTATAGCCGGATCTCATGGGGGCATTTCCTCAAGGGAGGCTCCTTTCTCTGTGATAACTCCAGCTTGTGTGAAGCTGACACACAACACCACCGGGTACAACCACTGAATGACTTCTCAAGCTCCCTATAGTGGTGTTTCTTTAATTTCTGGAATAACATCAGGAATTCAAGAGGGAAAGGTAGATATCTCAAATGTCACCCAGGGATCCTGGCTTGAAGACTACAAGGAAACCTAGGAAGTTCAAAGGCCCTTTAAGCACAGGAACATCTGACCTCGCCTGACAGTGAGTTGTTTGACCCATGGCTGCAGTAGCAGATCACACAGTCCTCCCATGGGCCTGCCACATCCCAGAGAAACAAAACTTCTCTCCATAGCAGGAGGAGGAACTCCCTTCTTCAGCAACTGTTGAGTGTTACTCTGCAAGGAATGAGCTACCAAGTACTTCTGCAAGTACTGAGTCATTTGATAGTACTCTGCTATGCTGTCAGTACGGTTCCTTTAACAATAACTGAGCCAACTAACTTAGGCCTAAGTGACCAGGAAAACAGTCACCCAGAAGTAGGCTCATGGCACAACCCTCAGATGCATGTGTGCATGCTTTGTGTGCTTTTCATCACCTCATACAGCCTGTGTGACTTATGAATGATTTCGGGGGGCCTCTCCAGATTAATCTAGGAGGTATTCCTCCAAAGTTCCTGATATGTTTTAATCAAGATTCAAACAAATCGAAGTTCGGTGTGGGTTTTGTTGTTGTTTGTTTGCTGAGATTTTCTTCTGCATAAGTGTGTCACTGGTGGTCCTGCTCGTCAGCTGGGGGAGATTTTAAACAACCTGTTTACATGACTGCTCCAGTGCTCCCAACTATAAAAAGGAAGCAGTAACAGCTCGTTTTCAAGGAGCTAAAAGCCAGTACAATTCGACAGCACACAGCTGTCCAAGCTAGATTAACTTATTAAGTAGAGAATCAACGGGTTAGTTTTTTTTTTTAATGCATTTGAGATTTTATGTCCATTAAAATATTAGGACTGGATTATGTAAAAAAAAAAAAAAAATCAAGTCCTACTGCATTAAATTCAACTTTACATGAGAAGAGGGTGGGTCTTTACAGGACAAATACTTGGGAATCAATAGACAGTCTCCAACTGTGGTAGGTCATGTCCAACACCAACTGGAGGATGTGCTCTGCCTTAGAGGCCCAAGTGATCACACTGTGTCAGCTTGGCAGGAAGACTAACCTCCCTCCGGGAAATCCTATGTTCACTGTGCAAGCCAAGTAAGTACCCTTTACCCTTTAAAACAAATTGACAGGATCTATGGCTTCTTACACAGTGTTGCATGTGACTTCAAAGAACAGAATAGACAGTCTTTCTCGTGCCTTGTTCCTAAGTGTGGGCAAGTCTTTCTTAGGAACTTCTTGGGATTATTTCGAGGACTTGATGCATGGATCTACACTGTGCTTAGCACAGGGTTTGGTTCAAAGGAAGTGTTCACGGTTATTGAGCCTTCTGTGTCTCATTTCCCTCCCCTATTTGATTGCGGCAGTAACAGTGTCTTTGTCGTCAGGTTGTTATGAGGATTTTGAGTGTTAATACGGGAGCCAGAGAGATGATTCTGTTCATAAAGTCCCTGTCGAATAATCATAAGGACCTGAATTCAGATCTCCAGCACTCACATGAGAAATAAAAGCAAGCATGGCAGCCAGCTCCTTTAACCCCAGCATAAGAAAGCATGGAGAAAGGCAGATTCCTGAAGTTCACTAGGTGGCAACCTAATGAAATCAATGAAGTTCAGAGAGTGAGAGACTCTGTCTCGAAAAACTAATAAATAAAGATGGAAAGTGATCAAGGAAAGATTACCAACATCAGCTCCTAACCTCTACCTCCACATCCATGTGTACACTACTATACATACATATACATATATACACCTGTACATACACACACTACATACATACATACATACATACATACATACATATCACAACACACATAATTTAACAAGATAAAATAAAAGGCTAATATGTAACTCAGCATAGTACCGGACACATGCATGGAGTCCACATCTCAGAATGAACACCTTACTCCCTCACCCATGCCTCCCTCTAGGGAGTGTTCTGGGAAGCAGTGGAATAAATCCTATACATTTCCCCTCACGGGAAAAATCCACCCCTGTAGGCGTCAAGTCATCCTCTCTACATACACACACCATTGAGATTCAAGATAAACGTACAAAGGGCAAATTCATCCACCAGAGTTGGCAATTGAACTCAAGGTACGTGCCGGTTCTGATCATTGCCTAGTTTGTAAATTCATTCCTGCTTTCCTTAAGAGGAGCTTCCATTTTGTCTTTTATGTCCCTGCCACACGCCAGTGGAACTCCAGCTGATATGTTTTTTTTTTTTTTCATTTTTGTCAAAGCTGCAAATGTCAGGGTCAAAGCTCATGTTTATAAGAAATGTGCAATTTTCTTTTCTTTGACTTCAACAGAATCTCTCCTCTAAACCCATACTCACACCATGAGGCTCATTCAGAAATCGCAGCCCCTCTGCTCCAGCTGTCTTAGGCACAGCTTGGACTTGACCATAAAGCCGAAGCTTGGTTGAGCTGGAAGCTGCAAGGCCACTAGCCTTCCACCATCACCTGACCCATTACTTCTGTTGGCCTGCCCAGAACCTAGAATGAGTGGGTGGTCTCTTCAGGTCACTCCTGACTCTATCAGGTGTCCTGAAAGGTGATTTCTGTGCAGAACCCTATCTCCAAGTCACTTTAAAATCACCTCAGATCCATTTGTCTGGGTAATCCATGAAGATGTTTGCCCTGGACTCAAGAAGCTTTTGCTGGACGTGTTCTCCCAGCCAGTGTCTGTCCATACATATGGCTCAGCAGTTCCTATTTCTCCAGCTCACACACTGCTAGCCAAGCCTGGGTTCCCCAGCCCAGAAAGGTGAGTGCTCCCAGAACGTTCACATGGATAATCACTTAAAACTGTCTCCTCCCGGCATCAGCAGTGGCCCCTGAACATCTGGTTCAAACATTGCCCCTCCTCCCTCCAGCACAGTCTGAAGCATTCTACCAAATGTTTCAAGAGAAAAAAAAGGGGGAAAAAAGAAAGAAGGAAAGAAAGAAAGAAAGGAAACAGTCTAAGTGGTGTTGCAGCTGGACAGTGATCCAACTCTGTGGACAGACACTCAAGGATAATTCCACACTCAGCAGAGATCTGATTTCAGAGTGTTTGATTCCGTGATTCAGAGCTAAAATCCTCTCCTACCTTCTCTCTCTCAGTCACCCTAAGAAGAGGATAACCCCCCCCCCCAACATCAACCAACCAAACAAACAAAACCACACTATAGCCCTAGAGACAAGCATCAGTGAGGCCGTCTGGAGCTCTGAGATGGGAACAACACACACCTTTCCTAAGGCCACCCACTGGCACCCTGCTCCAGTTTTCTGTTCATTCCTCAAAAGGACATTGTTGTGGTTCCCACTGTGTGCTAGGTTAGGCCAGGGTGTGGCAACATGCAAGAATTTTAGAGACAACCTCAGAGATTTCCTATCACAGTCCTTTCTTGTTTGAGATTGGACTCCAGAGAAGAGGTGACTCTGAAGTCCTCACATTTATTTAGTGCTCTAGTGCTTTAGTGCTAAGACTGTCTTTTGCCTTTGCTAATCATATGTCTGAGAAAGCTGGTGCCAGAGACTTGCAAGCATAGAACAAGAGACAGAGGGAGGGAAGAAGGAGGTATGGGAGGAGGTGTGGAAAAGCAAGTCTCTCTCCCAAGTTCACCTAAACTTTCTTCCCTTTTCCCTCTTGCCTACATCTGCCCAAAGGACTACATATGCTTTGTGTGAGTCCTTCACCTTAGGGGATTTTAGGTGAAGGTGCTGGAGCAATTTTTCAGTGAAAGGTATAGTTTTTTGTTTTTTTTTACACAGTCCCATAAAGGCCATCAAAAAATTAGATTAGTGGTTTTGACATTTTTTTTCTGCCCACTTGCTGACCTAAGCTTCTGCATAGAGCCTCTATAGTCCTTACTCACAGCCCATCTCAGTGTTTATAAGGTGGGAGAAGTCGTGGGGCTTACCTGTCACTGAGCCAAGGTCAGGGGGAGTAAACCTTGGCTTTATTAGACGTTGGAAAGGTTCCCAATAAGAGGTTACTTCTCACACATGTACGTTGTACCTGGAAACACAGTTTGCAATAGCTTCTAACCCCGCTGAAAGAGTGAGTCTCGGCCAGAGAGCCACACCTAATACATCACCATAAATCTTACTCCATCACCTTTCGTCCTCTCCTTGCTCCTCTGCAGCCAGGCATTTGAGGGCATTGGAAGAGACACCTGTTCCTTCTTTCAGAAGAGAAAAAAATATTCTATACTACACACTTCTTACTGCTTAGATTCACCACACAATAGAAATTGGTTCTGTGCTATAAAAGAATCTCTGGTTCTTAGAACCATGGATAGACAATTCAGAATAGACGAGGTAGGGGGAGGCACAGGAAGGCAGAGGAAGCTGAGAACCAGCCTCAGAAGTCCTCTGCAGTCACCATCCACATGACTTTGCCCACTGGGTACCACTACCTCCAAACAAAATAGACAGCTTTGTACAAACAGCTCCAAGGTTTCTACAAGATGATATCTACAATGACCTTGACTCTTGGACCTTGTACTGATAGAGTGTTCTAAATCAAATCAAGCTACTGTGGCACCTGAGCTTGCTTCTGGGTTTAAAACAATCAGCTAGTTCTTTTTTCCTTCCTACAAAATGTATTACCAGTCTCTGCACAGTAAAGCCAGACTCGGTGCTCTAGTATACTTTAGATTCTTCATCTTGTATACTGGGTTGATCCTCTTTGGGCCCCATATATTCCTCCCTTGTTATCTGCCACTTCCTTTCTGGCTGCAAGGTCATATTTTTAGCTTTACCGTGTGCTTTTCTACAAGCTTCTTTGTTATAGCAATAACAGACCAGTTTTATATTTAAAAATAATATAGAATGGTCAAATGGGGGTGTCCAATATACAAATGGATTATCCCCATTGGCTGAAACAGGGTGACTTGAATTTCCTGTGTAATGTTAATAAACACCCTGTGTGGAGTGGTCAGAATTTTCCCGACTTCGCCATACTCTGCTTCTAGTCCATGGAACGCATTAGCTCTGAGAAATGAGTCTGCAGGGAGCTGTTGAGACTTTGGGATTTCTTTTTCAATATAGACGATCTCATGCAATAACTTTCCGGAAAATAATTTGCCGAAATTAAATGAATGATTTCCCATGGACAGAGTTCTAAATCCCACTCTAATGAGCTTGGGTCCTTTTGAAGAACATTTAATCTGCCAAATGCTGGATATTAACTCCTTACCCCAAAGGCACTGGGATAAAGAGTTTCCATTATTACAATCAACAAAAAGCAGAGACAGCCCACCAAAGAGGACAAAATGCCTGCACACTGTACACTTGACAAGGAGTTAAGGTCCGGAATATATAAGGAACTCCAACAACTCAGTAGCAAATGAATAATTAAATTAAATAATAGGCAATAATCTCTGGGACTAGTGGAAGACCTGAGACAAGGGAGGCTCTGTAGAGTTTATGAAGGTGACACTAGCTGAGATTCCTAGCAGCTGGAGATATGGAAACTGAAGTAGCCACTTCCTATAGCCAGGCAGGACTTTCAGCGGAGAAGGGTGATATCAACCTACCCACAAAACCTTCGACCCAAAATTTGACCCGCTTACAAGATGCATAAGAATAAAGAAGGAGCAGAGATTGAGGGAATGGCCAAGCAATGACTGGTCCAAGTTAAAACCCATCCCATGAGAAAGAGCCAAACCCTGACACTATTAATGATACTCTGTTATGCTTGCAGACAGAGCCTAGCACAACTGCCTCCTGAGGTCATCCAGCAAAAGATGGAAACAGATACAGAAACCCTCAGCCAAACATCAGGCAGAGCTCAGGGAGTCTTGTGGAAGAGCTAGAGATAAGATTGAATAAGCTGGAAGGATCAATGACATCACAAGAAGACCTACAGAGTCAACTGATCTGGGCCCTTGGGGGCTCATAGAGACAGAACCACCAACCAGAAAGCCATGTAGGGACTGGAACCAGGCTCCCTACACAGTTGGACCAGGTATGCAGCTTGGTGTTCATGTAAGTCCCCTAACTTTTAAACCAGAACTGTTTCTGACTTTATTGCCTGCCCTTGAGTCCCCTTCCCTTAAGTTTATATCTGTATAGAAACAGGAAGTTAATGCATGACATTGCATAGTGTGGTGACAATAGATAACAATAAAGTACTATATACTTCAGAAACCTAGAAGGAGTTTTAAATTTTTTTCACCAGAAAGAAATAACTCTTTGAGAAATGTGTGTTTTTGCTGACTAAATATTATACAATGTATATGATACCAAAATATTATGGATATATCTTTGTGGATCATTTAAAAATGAATTCTAAAAAACATTAGTCACAAAAATAATTTACATTATTACTTAATTCTCAAGACAACCCAGTGTACTAGAATACTATCATTACAATTAAAAACTTGAAGGTAACACTATATAGTTTTCCCATGCATATATGATGATGTGGATTGGATGTAAAATGTGCTAGACAAGCTGTGTCTGAGCATTTGGTACTCAGCAGATGAAACTACGGAGGCTATGGAACCTTTGGAGTCTAGCTGATAACATGGCCCACTATGGGAGGACATGGAAGGTTGTAGTCCTGGTATGTTTCTGATCCCTGGTTCTCAATCACTTGCTACCCAGTATTTAGTCTGGCTCAAGCTCCCACCGCTATAGATTAACCCAATTCAGTTGCTATACCTTCTCCACCTTGATGGACAGTATCTCCTGAACGGAGAGACAGGATGAACCTTTCCTTCATTATGTTACTTTTATCAGATGTTATACCACAGCAATGAGAAAAGTAACAAGTAGATGTCTCTTTTACAAAGCTAAGCTTAAGCATTACACAGATCTCAGGCACCTACGTGGTAGAACTGTGAATCAGCTCTGTATCATAACATGGAGAACCCACCTCTTAAACACAAGCCATGTTATCTAAAAGATAACATCTACAGTACCATCCTCTTAAAAAAAACTACCTAGAAATCACAGCAATGCTTCTGTCTCTGGTGTTTCTGAACCATTTGTCCATAGCTTTTCAAAGTTTCAACACTTGTTTCTTTGTATAGGCAGTAGTCTATTTTGGTGTAAAGGTTTTCTTTAGTGTTTGTTTTACAATAAATCTATTGTTTCTTCTTTATCTTTTAAAGAATGTTCTCATTTCACCCTTAATTTTGAAGGAAGAATTATCCTGGATATAGAGGTCTTGTCTGTATCGTTTTTCAGCAGTTTAAATGTCTTGCAACTGTTTTCTATATTACTAAACTTTCTGTGAGAACTCTACTCACTTATGGAGGCGCCCTTATACATGGCCCTTCGGTTTGTTCATGATTCCTTCCAGACTGTTTGTCTTTTATTGTGATGTGTCAAGGTAAAATTTTCTTTAATTTCTTCTACTTGGAATGTATTGTGCTTTGTGGATGCTAACATTAATTTTCTCATAATCGGGAAATTTTCCAGCCATTATTTCTTCAAATATTTTTTGTTTCCCTTCTTCCTTTTCCCTCCCTTGCTCAGTTCCCACCCTGCCTCTTTCCTCTTTAGATATTGTTATTATGTGGATACAGACATGCTTGATGCTGTTCCCCAGGTCTCACAGGGTTTGTTAAACTTGGTTCTTATCTTCCTCAAACTACACAACGTCAACTACTCATCCTCGAGTTTAAATAGCACTGCTCAACAACTCTGACTGTGAAATGCTCACTTCAGTTGTGATGGCCAACCCCAGGACTTCTATTTAGCTAATTTTTATAGTTATGGCTTATTTATATCTTCATCTTGTTGAATCTTTCTCCTGTTTTTCTTCAATTCTTCAACCCTGTTCTACTAAGTGTCTGAAAGTAGGTAAATGGTGTTGATCTAGTAAGTCCAATATTTATATTTCCTGGTAAGTGATTTTTAGTAACTATATTTTCCCCTACGACTTCTCTCTTCTTTCTTATTTGCGTGTCTCATAAATTTTATCCGAGTTGATTATTTTAAGTGAGTCCTAAGTGGCGAATGTGAATCCTGCTGCTGACCAGGTTTGTGCCAATTGCTGTTTGCCCTTGCAAGTTCTACAGTCACTGGCTTTCCTATACTAAGCATGTAAGACCTTCATCCTTTATAATGTATTTTTAAAAAGCAAGCCACTTTGTTAATTAATTATTCATCTAATAACTTGACAGAGAATTCATTAATCGCCAGAATTAAAGAATCTCCATCTTTCACAAGGTGTTTTGTCTTTTTGGTTTTTTTTTTCCTCTCATACAATGCATCTCTATCACAGTTTATCTATCCTCTCTCTACTCTTCCAAATTCTTCCCTCCCACCCCCCTTCCCACTTCCCCAGATCCACTCCACCTCCATTTCCCTTCGGAAAAGAGCTGGCCTGCCAGGGATATTAACCAGGCATGGCAAAACAAGTTACAAAAAGACTAAACACAAATCCTCATATTAAGACTGGATGAGGCAACCCAGTCTGAGAAAAAGGGTCCCAAAATCAGGCAAATGAGTCAAAGGTACCCTCATTCCACTCCCAACAAGACTCAACAAGAACAACAACAAGCTACACAATATATATATATATATATATATATATATATATATATATATATGTATATATATATATATATATATGTATGTATGTATGTATATATATATATATATACACATACAAATACACATACATACATACACACACACACACACACACACACACATATATATATATATATATATATATATATATATATATATATATATAGAGAGAGAGAGAGAGAGAGAGAGAGAGAGAGAGAGAGAAACTATTTGGGCTTCCTGATTATCATGTCAGTCTCTGTGAGTCCCTGTGAAGTCCTACTCAGTTGATTCCATGGCCTATGTTCTTGTAGTGTCCTCAACTCCTCTGTCTTCTGCAATCCTTCGTCCCCCTCTTCTGTCAAGTTCCCTGAGCTCTGCCTAATGTTTGGCTGTGGTTGTTCCCATTAGTTGAATCAGCTAAAGAACTCGCAGTTTCTTCTAGCTTTAATCTTCACTCCCAGCAGACCCTTAATTTCAGTTGTCGGTGAGGGCCTAAAACACTCTAAGGTCTTTGTAACATGTCCACACAGCCTTAAACAAGCCTGTAGCCCTTTAGAGTCACAGAAAGTTGTCAAAGCTCTTCTGAGTCCCTTTTGAACAAGCTCTCCCCTAGCTTTCCCTGCTAAGTGGTCATCAACTATTGTCTACTACCCACAACAGCTATGCATTACATATGTTCACTAAATATACCAAGGGGAAAAAGCAATGATCTCTGATTTACTAAATCAGACACTCTGAGGGTAGAGTCTCCTTAAGAATCAAGAGGTCAAATGATAAGTTGCTGGAGAGAGGACTTTGAATGAATTCTAAACTTGTTCTGCTTGTTCTAGAACCTTCCAGGCTTCTGGTTCTTATCATGATTACAGTATGTAATAAAATATAGGATGGATTTTCAAAGTTACCATGAAAATGAGGGAATGAGATTTAGAAAAATTAAAAATAGACTATAACAACTTTTCTTCATAACATTCTTTCATTAAAGAAAGATGCTGTCTGTATTTTTCCAAGCCTTTGATTAATTTCTACAGCTTTGAAAGAGTGGATTCTGACACACAGTGTTACAATTCTTGATTCTGTGGAAGAAATAAAAGCCCCAAGTCCTTATTCTGCCATTTTCCTTGATGCCTAACCCAATGTAATTTTATCTCAATAGTCTTTGCTCTGATTGGCTCTTACCTAACTTTGATTGCTACTTTTACTCCTTTGTATTCTAATTTCCTTGTAATCAGTTTTCCATCAAGAATTCCTTATAATAAGAGGTTTTTAGCAACCCTTTAACCCACTGCCACTGACCTCCTTTGGGGTTTTCATTCAATATAATATATTGATTGTAATCGTCTTAGATTACATTAAGTCTACTTTCCAGCACAGCTTATTCTTTTCTATTCTGTTTACCATTTCACAGCCAGGTTGGCCCTCTTGATACACAAGCCTGTCTTCCCTTGTTTAAGTCCTTCCGTAAACCCACACTACCTTCCACCTTCAAGCTAAAGGCCAGTTGTTACTGTGGAAATAGAGAGAATCGAATCTACACTTTATCTTTGCAACTTTTACCCCAGCAACACATACATATGCAATTCCACATGGAGTTTGCATCCTCTCAGTTGACAAGACTCTTTCTCTTGCCCTTTATTCTTCGGGAGAAGATATTAACAAACTCAGATTCTGTTTCCTAAACACAGCAGCTATAATGATCCCAGAGTTTTCCCATAAGCAAAGCATTGGGAACAGGAAAGGAACAAATTAGCCACTTGAACAGAAAAATTTACACCAATGAGTAAACCTTTGAGATAAGACCTAAGGGACAAGGAAGAGCCTAAGCCTAAGAAGATAGAGACACTCTGCATGAAGGTCCTGAGACCAAAGTGAAACCCAGTCAGAAAACAAAATGAGAAAAACTGCTCCAGAAGCTGCCTCATAATCTAACAACCACATGCAAGCACACACACACACACACACACACACACACACACACACACTCACACATTCACACACACACACATATGCATGCACATGCATTTGGTTCCTCAAGTGAGTAACTGCTGGAGGGACCAGCTGACAGATGGGAAATCCTTGCATAGAGTTACTACAAGGGGAAGTCTGTGGGAAAGGGTGCTGTTATTTAGCTGGCCCACCCCTACTGAGTGAGTCCAAAGTTTCCCTTGGATTCGTTCCCAACTGAACTTCCACCCTTGTGAGCTAAAAGGGCCTTTCACATTCAAGTTTTATACAAAGAAAGAGATGAGGGTTAAGTAGCAGCTGCCCAGAGTTGGGTGTAGGGACACATACACATACATGCGTGGTTGTAAAATGATTATATTTTTAAAAGAAATCTAAAACCTGCCATCCATGCCTCTCAGAGTTGTGATCCAGCTAAGGAGTGTTGGGTAAGCAAAGCACTTTATGAGAGATGGCAAGAGGAACGAGGGCATGTTCCACAAAGCAAGGTGTTGACTGAGGAGGTGATAGACCTTTGCCACTGGCTGAGTATCCAGCCCAGGGTCACAGGCTCCACTCACACTGGTGATTTCAGGTTGAAGTGAAACCACAGCCTCATGAGTCTAGGAAAATTCTTCCTGACATCAGCTTTTTCTGCAATAATTTATTTAATAAATAATTAACGAGTGACTACTATGTGTCAGTCCCTATATGAATCCACAAAATTTACATGTGGAGAAAAACATATCACTTGTAGAAATATATTCTGATGGAGCAAAAACAGACAGCACAAAAACAGGCAGGAAGCACAGGCAGTGTGTCAGACATTAAGTGTTATCTCCATAGAAAAACTAGAGCCAGAAAAGGAATTAAGTATTACTGAAAGGTTGGCTTCCAGACAAGATGAAGGAACAAGGGCCAGCTTTACCCATTGCATTAAAAAGACTGAAACTTTGGATAATGTATAGGAATCAGTGGTTTTCAGACCACAGTTTACTTCTTGAAAAGTTTCTAGTGTGAGATAATCAGCAAAAAGGATCACAGAATCAATATTCTCTCAGACTCAAGAAAATGATGCTATGTGATGTCTAGAGAGACCACAGCAGACTAAGTACTAGGTCTTTAGAACCCATCTTGAGTACTTAGCAGAGTACTGATCACCACCTACCCATGAGTCATCTTTTCAGACTGGGGCAGGGGTAGGGAGGGGCGACCTTGAGATAGCAAATGTGCCTGCTATGTTTGAGCAGCCTAGAGCAGCTGTGGGAACCCAGAGAGAACAGTACTGCTATCAGGGAGGTCATGGGGGCAAGCTGGAGTAGGGACTTGCCTTTTGCTCCAAATGAGATAGGCCCATGACAAGACAGAAGATCTGTGAACTGGCATGAGATCAAGTGATTAAAATAAACTAAAATGGGAATTCAGTTGGGCAAGGGCATTGATTGACTTGTGACAAGGAAGGGAAGGCTCACTGCCCTTAAGGAAATGACAAAATACTGTGAGGTTTTGAAAGAAAACACTGGACTCCATATCTCAAAAGAGAAGTGTGGGCTTTTGCTTAAGTGAATTCAGAATAAATAGTCTATGAAGAATAAAGAAGAATTTAAGGCATAGCTCAGTGGTAGATCACTTGCTTAGCTTATACAAACCCCAGGTTCAATCCCCAGTACCACAAGAAGGGAGGGAGAGAGAAGGGAAGGAGGGAGAGAGGGACAAGGGGAGGGAGGGAAAAAGGAGATTAAGGAAAGGTTATAGTGAAGAAAACAAGAAAATAAAATTTACATTTGTTTATGAAAGGGAGTTATAAACTTCTTAGCATTTAAGAGAGGACTTTTAAGGTGATAACTATCTCTTCTCAGTAGCTTAGGGGAATCCTTATCTAAGGATCAGGTAAGGATTAGGGGCTTTCTGTTCCATTTATCGTAATTAGCAGTTAGTTTTTAAAATACAGAACAAGAAAATAATTCTGAAATCAAAGAGACATATGTAAGCCAGAGTAGACTAACAAAGAACTGTAGTGAGGATGTAGTGTCAGACTGAGCTACTCATGCTGAGAAGAGGATTCATCACTGACTGAGGAGTGCAGTCAGTGCCAACACTAAAAGCTAAACTCAGTTTACCTAGGCTGCTGTGAGAAAAGCCTATAGAAGGCAGTCTGTAGACAACACAATGTTATTGCCCATGGTTCTAGAAGAAATGCCACATCAAAGAGACTTGGTGTCTCCTGGAGGCCTTTTTTCAGTCTCACAGATTTTTTTTTGAGAGTCTTCACATGCTAGGATGGAAAAGCAGATCCCTGAGAGAAGAATTAACTTCATTCGTTATCAATTAATAATTGACAATTAATTATGTTCAGTATCATAACTTCATCACCCTTTCAAGACTCTACAACCTAAGACCATCCAGCCTATAGAAAATGGGAAACCATAATAGGTAAACAGAGGGTATGTGATGGATCCACCAGCCAAAGACATGGGAGACAGAATGGTTAGGAATTGACAAGTTAGAAACCACAGTTCACCTGGTCAGACAGAATCCATGATATTTTTTTTTTGAGCAGATGAGTAATGTGTAGATGCCAGGAGACCTGGAAGCAAGAGGAAATGAAGACAAGCAGGAAATTTTTTAAATCTAGTGAACAGCTAAGCCCAAAGGGAGAGACAAACTCTGTGACACCGAGCTCTGTGCTCTTAGGTGAAAGCTTGAAATTTCTCATGAACAGGAAAGAATAAAAGACAAGAGAATCATCTCTCAGAATAAAACACTTCACTTCTTGGGCTTTGTACATAAATCTCCTTAATATTCTTGGAAAGTTGGTATTATTAATGTCGTAAATATGTTTCACATCTCCAAATATTCCCCTACATTCATTAGTCTTGATTTTCATAAGCACTATAAGAGGCAATGGGGGCAATCTACTGTCTCCATTTTAAAGATGGGGACACTATAGACCAGAGAGGTTACTTGGCTTTCCAAACACACTTGGCTACTGATAGATTTGGTCTACCAGACCTAATCACTACATAATAGCCACATCTCTAGTTGTCATCTTCTGATAATGAAACATTAACTTGATTAAAATTACTCTACGGGTTGGGTTGGCTTAGAAAGCCCATTTGAAAGGTCACTGTGGCTTGGTGTAAGTTTATTTAATAAATATTTTTCTTATTTGGAGGTTTTAATTTTAAGTATGTGGTCTACTCTTTTTTTTGTATGATTATTTGCTCAAAAAAATTTTAGTCAGCAACACACCTCATAAAAATTTAATATGTTTCAGGGCTCCTTTTACTGTTTAAAAAGCACAAATCAGTCGTTCTTGAATTTTGAATGTACTGCCCCTATAATTAGGCTCTCTCTGAGGAAGGTCTTTCCAACCCCTAAAATGAAATGCCTTTTTTTTTTTTTTATGAAAGCAACAATAAAATGGAAGGTTGCCTTATATTGTTCCTTAACTTTCACCAAAGACCTAAACACCAGCTTCTCAGACAAACTGTGGCTGTCCATCACTTGTCTATTTATACCTTGGATGCCATTTTGAAAATGCTAAGCTCTCAAACATAGCTTTCAGAAGACAAGAGCAGTAGATGGTGACTTGGGGTCCTGATAGCCCTCAGCTCCATGGCGTCCATGGTGTCCTTGCCCATGTTACCTTGAACAAGTTAACTATCACCATAGAGTATCAGTTTCTCGCCTCTATCACAACATTTTGGCATGGATACAATAAACACAAAACTGTGAGCCTGGAGCAAGTCTTCACTTAATATTTATTACCTATAAGATGAGCTTTGCCAGTAAAGCCATCACTGGGCTCACAGATTCTCTTAGTTGGAGGATTAACAATTTGACCTCCCAAACCATGCTGTTACCAGGTCCAGAGATTTATGCTGATGGATACTCTTACCAGTCAAATATTTTGAGAGATGAGCTGATAGATTTATTCGAAGTCTGAGAGTAACAGCCATAATCTCTTCAATTCTTTCAATCAGATGTTATCCTAGGAACACTTGACTATTTTTGAAAAATGAGAATACCAACACAAGAAACAATAGCATCACTTTGCTGAGACCTACTTGCTAGTGAGAAATATAAACAATTTCAGACCAGGAAACAAACAAGAAGGAGCCTTGGTGGCATGTATGCTATAAAGTGCTGAATTGAGGAATGTGATTGCAAAACGGTAGCCACTGTGGATAAGATGCAACAACGCCTTTGTGAGGATGAGATATTTGATCTGAAAATCAATTGATAAGAAGAACTGAAGAATGTGAAAGTCAAGAGAGCTCCAAGCAGAGGAAGCAGGTCACGCCAGAGACACTGAAAATGGAAATCCTCTCCTGGTTCAGTGCACTAGGTAGAACACTGACATATCTGGGAAGGAGGACAACCGGGGTCTCAGAATGAGCAGGAGAGGAATGTAAGGGAGGAAAATTCTGGTTCCCAATGTGCCAGGTAGGATTGTGCTCTAGGAAGAATGGAATCCATAAAAGCACAGTTTCCTAAACTATAAGCCACAGCCCCATTGTGGGGTCATGTAACTGAAAGTTCCAGTCCTGAGAATTTTGGCAACAGTAAAATTTTTCTCAACATGCACTGACCAAAAATTAATTCAAAATAAAATGCATAATGAATCCAAGATGTTTCAGGTAACACTCTCCAATGGTCCTGAACACACAGCGTTTTCACTTTGCTCACCAACCATCACTGTCTGAAACACCTCTGCTCAAATTCGAAAGCATTGTATGCTATGAATTATTGTGTGTTTACATTACATATAAAGTTTTCTGTTCTTCTGGAAACATGATGGTTTAATTAGTGAAAACAAAGACTTAATATTTTCCTACCTTTACTCCTCAGTATCTAAGTACTAAATTAATATATCTTTAGATTGTAGTATTAGAATGTTTGCTTTTAAATTATTCTGCCTGAATTTCTGACTTGAGTTTCATTTTTTTAAATCATTAAGTGAATTTTGGTTTAGGATTAGGGAAGAATTTCCAACACATTTTGAAATGGCCCTAGACATGGCTTTGCCATTTTGTACTGTGTATTTATATAAAACAGCATTCTTAGCACTGATGAATGTAAAATCAAAATGTCAACCAGCACACTGGAAATTGCTAAAGATGCTGTATACCTTGCAGCTTCTCATGCCCAAATGAGGTTTACCTCTATATGAAAAAAATGAAAATAAGCATATCCATCGCATTAGTGTGAAAAACTGACTCTCATCTTTAAAAAAAACAGCAAAATATGCAAAGAATGGTTTTAAAATAAATTTGTAAATGACTTATGTGAAATGTTTTGTTTGTATATTTATCTTATGCACCTACACACTCAGGATCATGTAAAACTTTCTTAGGCAAAGGAGGTCTGAAGAACAGATCACCATGGTGGCTTACATCCTTTCAAAGTTGGATTAGTCTAGAAGGCAAGGACATGTCTACACAGCTGGAGAAGAGCAGATGGGAGGAAAGTGTAAATCAACAATAAAAGTCCTGGGATGGACAGGACTGGAAACATTCAGAAGGTGTTTAGGAAACTGAGATGATGAGAGTTGGAAGGTAAACATAACATATAGCCCAAGACTAACTCTAGAACCTTGAGAACATTGGTTCTTTGACCATAGATCTGTTTCTGAGAAGAGAAATGTAAGGGAGGGAAAATGGGTGAGAGAGATTATAAATGCTTTCTAATGGCTCTATTGGTAGTTTTCTTTTAATATGGTTTGGGGAGGGTGGAAGTGTAAAGGAGAGAGGGGAGAGGGAGAGAGAGAGAGGAGTGGGGAGAAGGAATGGGAGAGAATAGGGATACATACCAGGAGGTCAGAGAACAACATTTAAGAATCTTTCCTCTCCTTCTACTATTGATCCCAGGAATCAAACTCAGTTTGTGTAACAAGCACCTTTACATGCTAAGCCATCTTTCCAGTCCTCTAAATGCTTCATTAAAAGATGCACCTTGGGACAATAGTTTAGCCAACTGTACACGCCAAGATCCCCTTGTTTGTTTTTACAAGCAGAATCTTGCTGAGCAAATCTAAGGCACTTTGTGTATGTTTCATGTGATGGTGCCACCACATTCAGGGATGTCCTCTCCCTTCAGCTAAGTCTGTCAGGAAATACACAACAGTGTGCTTCCAGTGTGATTATAAATGCAGCCAAGTTGGAAATGAAGACTGACCGTCATAAAATGATAAAGCAAATTTTCTCAACTAATGGACAAAAGGAACACATATATTGTACCTATAAACTTTTTAATACACAACAATGAAAATGTCTTACCTTGTAATACTGGAATCACCTTTGCACTGGATACTGTATAAAAAGTAAGTATATATGCAGAAACATTTTGAATGTTACCTAATGGGCAAACATATATTTCATGAAGAGAAATTCATTCCAGAATGATAGAGATTCTTCCTTTATCATTCAACAGCTCAACAGCCAGGACTTTAAATGAATACATGGTAAATAAATGAATTATACACTGGTAATGGAGGTTATGACATCAAAATAAAAACCTCTGAACACCATGAGGATAAGGTGTTGCTTGTACATCTTTCTTATTCATCTTAAAAGGTCCATTTCAGCCTACCATGCAGTGAGTACACAATAAATGCCTAGTGAATTGAAGTCTCTGTACACTGTGGGACCATGAAAGGTAGTCTGGTTCCTGGTTGAGCTAAGGCTAGAAACCCTGGGGACCCTGAAGGGACAGCAGAAGTTTCTCCTGTTCCCGACTATCAAGCCCCTGTCACTAGCTGCAGTCTCACATAGATTTGTGGCCATCAGTCACATAAGGGCAATGTCCCAAACCCCTCCATATGTAGAGGACATGACCTGTGGTCACATAGGCTCAGGACAGATCTCCATTTTAATGAGGTACCTAGAGGCCTGGAGGGCTTAGCCAATAAGTTTTCCTTCACAGACATTCCTCCCTGCAAAAGCTATCTAACCTCAGGCCCACCCTAAGAAGTGGGATATGGTTTTACTCATAAACTTTCCACCATGACAATAAATGCCTTAAAACCATGGAGTGTCTCTTTTCATCTTTTCATCGAGATCTGTCATGGGGAGCCATAGAGTAGGCCTTCACCTATAGAGCCACAATCTAGTCTCCCATAGAAGGCCTCTCTGAGCTCCCAACAAGCCTAAGCCCAAGACAACTGCCAACAAGCCAAGGACAATCACCGTGGGACCAGCCAGAGTTCCCCCTTTCCCCCCATCCCAGAACTAAATACAGTCTGCAGGTCCTCACTCCATTCTCAGCCCTTTCAAGGCTTCCAGAAGCACCTGGTCCAAAAGCCTGAGAACCAGATGGCCCTAGCCTCCTCATAGGCCTGGGGACTCCCGAACCAGCTCCGGCTGTCCCACACCTCAGACAGTGCTTCCCAACTCCTGAAGCTGTGTCCCAGGGTTTGCCTGTAGCCCCATACCTGCCTGGCAACAGTGTGGGGCAAGTGAGGTCATTTTCCAAGTCCAGGCTCCCAGAGTAGCCATGCCCTGTGGCAGAGTGGACATGAGACCCATAACCCTACAGTACACTAGATTAAGAGTCAACTACAGGGATCTCACAAACACTACTCACCAGCAGTCACTTTCATTAATACTTTTGATCATGTTTCAGCTTTTTAGGACACATAACCTCAGGGGAAAGTATTCTATATCTTAGATCTAACTCATTCACTAATGTATATCTAATCTCCTGTGTAGTTTTTTCTAAATAAATGGTATTACATGACCTAATAAACCAATTAAAAATACATACATATATAAAGCAAAATTCACATGTTCTTAAGCAACAAATTATAAAAAGGCTCTCCAACTTGGAAACTATTTCTAGCTATGTCACTCAGACTCCTGAAGATGGGGTCAGTCTAAAAACTCTCTGCACTTGCAATGGCATGCTGGATAGACATAGGAGAAATGAAGATTCCAAAGCGCCAGCTGCAGGTACTGTCTGGAGGCTGCAGTCTCCTCAACCACCACCCCTACCACCACCCCCTGCCTCTGAACAACTTCTCTAGCCCTTCCTAAGTTGTCATCTGGGAACTCAACCTCAGAAATATAGTCTTGTTAACTCAACTCATAGCTAGATAAGTTTGGGGGGAAAAATAACAATAACTATAAGGTCCCAAGTACAGTTTACATTTCCTAAGCTTTGATGCACCTCTGAGCATGCTTTTTGATCTTTACATGGGGAACTTTCTAGTCATATATGTCTTAAGGATGTTATAAATATATTGAAAAGGTACTTAGCTCTTAATAGATACAAATTGTATATTTATAGGCAAAGTTTCTGGTGACTATTTTAAAGTAATTAAGCAGGGTCTTAACTTTTCATCATTAACAAATACATGAGATTGATCAAATATATGGTCAAAATGCTTTGTTTTGTCTCATAATTTTGGGGGTGCTACTCCATGACTGTTTGGTCTCAGAGTCTCATGAGTATAGTACGGGCACAGTAAGACAAAGCCTCTCACTTCCCAGACAGCAAGTGAAAGAGAAAGAGACCATCTTCCCCAATCTTCCCCAAGCCCCAATAACATAAAGTCCTTCCATTAAACCCCACCTCCTAAGTTCCTCAAATTCCTGATAGTGACACACTAGGAGCCAAGCCTTACTACAAACACTTCAAGGTTCAAACAACAGCTCCAGGGGCAGAAGAAACTATGAAGAAAATTGATCATGACTGATCATGTAGACAAGGGGTTTATTACATAATTTGTATGTTTGCAAATTATAATGAAGCTGAAAAGAGATTAAACTTATAGAAAAGGAATACACATCTAAGGAGATTCTTGAGATGAAAGAAGACACATTGTGGGTGCTCATTCATATTTATATCATGCTTAACACTTACCTTCAACAACTTTATGCCATATTATTTATGTTTATATTAATTCTACCCACTTACAGGCTGACACATAGGCACACATTTGGCACCTTTGATTTTGAAAATGTGCGGACACTCTTCCTTTGGGGAAACATCAGAAACCATATAACCCATTTCAAAACACTGTGTGGGCCCCTGTCTAAAATCTCTTGGGATCAAGGACCAGTGATGTTCACAGTCCAGAGCCCTGTGTTCCACTGACTGTTTCTTTCCAGAATGATAGATGACTTAGAGATAAAAGCTCTACTTTTCAAAATAGGGACACACAGGAGCATTTTCCTGCTACAAGGGTTAAAAGCCTGACCTCCAGGAACTTCGCTGGCTTCACAAAACACCTAGATTTCTCATTGCACAATGGGATCCTTTATTATCAAAATAGGACTTCGAACCCCAAAGAACTAACATGCTCAGCACTCAATAGGTCTTCCATGAGACAAACGAGCAGTGAGTTTGGAGGATGGCTTATGAAAATTTCTGATGGTGGGCATTTACTGTGTATACTGTTCTTCTTATCAAGTGTTATTTGTTTTGTTCCTGTTTTTTAATTGGTTTTCTTTTAAGCAACCTGGACTGTGCTTTAAGAAGAAAATGGGAAATGACAAGAAAAGCTTATTTAAATAAACAAGCCTCTTTTAGAATGTGTTCTGGAAGCAGGACTCGTTTAAGCCAAAACCGACATCGAGCCTGGCAGGCAGAACAGTCCTGAAGGTCTTCATTTTACAGTCAAAGAAACTGAGTCATCAAGTGGCCAGAAAGAGAGAGTCAAGGCCAAGCCCTCAGCAGTGGGAGGAGATCCAACACAGAAGTTTCTTCTTCAAAACTCCAAACTCCAAAATGAGTTTGCTCCAGAGCTGGGAAGCGCAGATAGGATAAAAGCAGAGGGCATCTTCCCTCAACCTTTCAGATGGGGAGTGGCAACACTGTACAGAGAGCATTCCAACTACAAGGATGTAGACAGGGGTGACATTCTGAATGCGTAGAGAAGGTGATTAATTGGGGCAAGAGATCAAGTATCAACAGTCTTCTAAGGCTCAGAGCAAGCAGGGAGGCCTCCCTTGAATTTGCCAACCTCTGAAGCAGAATGGTAATAAATAAGACCCAGGCTCCCGGCCTGAAGTGCTGAGATGTGCTTCTTAGGGGCAAGTCGAGTGTTCTTTATTGCTGGCCTGTGAGGTAGGAGATTTCTATATTAGGCTCTGGGAAGCAAGGGGCATAGACCTGGAATTTAGAGCCTTGCATTGGGTCTGCTTTCTATAGAAGAAAGGTATTCTGACTGGTATATGTTCCTGTGGCTCACAGGGTAAGCATCATGGGCAAGGTTTCTGCTAGAAAGAAAAAGATGGCGGTGGGTCAAAAATCATTGTCCCCAAAGCCTGGAGACAAGCTCAGATAAATAAATACAGAACCTCTTGTCAGCATGATAGATCTTCATGGGGGTGCTAGCTAATTCACTCACTCACTCATCCTCCCGCAAATAACCACAGTAACTCCATGTTAGACACTGGGCTAACTGCCAGTGATCAGGATACTTCAACTGGTCCTTACTCTCTCATCTGGGAACCCCTTAGGCATTACTAAGCCATATGTCCTTACTAGGGTTGCTATTGCTGTGATAAAACTCCATGACCCAAAACCAGGTTGGGAAAGAGAGGTTTTATGTTGCTTACTCTTCAACATCACTGTTCATCTTCAAGGAAGTCAGAACAGGAACTCAAGCAGGGTAGGAACCTGGAGGTAGACACTGAGGTAGAGATCATGGAGAAGTGTTTATGACCCTGCTTCCCGTGGTTTCATAAACCTGCTTTCTTACAGAATCCAGGACCACCAGCTCAGCGGTGGCTCTATCCACAATGCACTGGATCCTTCCCCATCAATCACTCATTAAGAAAATGTCCCACAGGCCGGCCTACAGCAGGAACTTATGGAGGCATTTTCTCAATTGAGGCTTCCTCCTCTCCAATGACTCTAGCTTGTTTCAAGTTGACATAAAACTACCCAGCACGCTGTGGTTATAAACACAGGAGTTTGCAGATGTGAAACAAGGCAGAATTCATACTATCATACCTGACCTCAGGAAACTGACCATTTAAGTGCTAGAAGTCATCTGGAAGTCTGTGCACCTTGGTTTAAAGCCTTGGGCATGTCCATTGGTTTCTCTCCACTTCAGCTTTTTCTCATCAGTTAGACACATTAGACCCAGAGTGATACAACTTCTAGAAGCTCCTGTATAGAGCAAACAGGTTCTTTTGAGACACAATGATAACACAGGAGATCTTATCCAAATAGAAAAAAAAAACATACAGGAAAGGAACAGGACCTCTATTGAGAGGCAGGATGATGCTGATCCCTCTTTGTCCTCCATAATTCCATTTACAGGGTGGAAGAAAAGTGTTGGAAATAATACAGGCATTCTCAGATCACTACCACAAGGGTGTTGTGCGATATTGGATACTGTTACCAGTAAATACTCTGGGTAAACTCCAATCCAAATCTCACACGATAGTGACTACTATTCTTGGGGTTGGGGAAAGAGCTTATAAATTCCCTCTGAGCTATTTACCTGCAGACAAAGAAGTCACCAAAAAAGCTATATAGAGTTACATGCTAATAAATGGAGGGGCGGGAGTTTAATAAAGAGACCACTGTGAATACAGTGACTTATTGGGTGCAGAAGACTGTCGGCGTTGGGCAGAAATCATTTCCAATTATATCTGAATGGCATTTGGGGGCTTACAAAGGCATTTTTGTGCTACATTGAACACCTCCACCAGAGATGCCTTGGCTCAGGTGTGATTCTGTTAAGGCAGACGCTGTTTATCTGGTTTGCTGATCCTGAAGACAAGGAGCTGAATTCCGCCAGTCCAAGATGTTGCTACCTGATAAATAATTACTGCCATTCTGAATGGCAGAATCTGTTGAACGAATGGGCTCTCTATAGAACTCTATGTAAGTGATAGAAAACAATATTTGCATTATAAAAGTGCAAGAGTTGTTGAGGGGTGTGTGTGTGTGTGTGTGTGTGTGTGTGTGTGTGTGTGTGCGCGTGTGTGTGTATGCACCATTACCATGTTTCAGACACAGTACAGGCCCATTAATAATGGCTGGCTTTACATAAAGTGAGTCCACCTTATTGAAATTAAAAAGAAATCGGGAAGGCATCACAGAGTTGAGATCCAACAAGATCCATCAGGAAGGGGGAAGAGGAAGAAGTCACTTAGTGAAGTCTTCATGAAACTTCAACACTTCTCTCCCACTCATTCAAACAGAATTATGCAGGACAAAGAGGGTTTGGTATTGCTCTGCCTCTCAACTGGGGTCCCGATCAGTTCCTGTGTGGTTTTTGCCACTTGGATAAGATATTCCATACCAGTGTCCTTTTTGTCTCACAATAATTTGTGTTTAATTCAGTCTGTCTGGGAGCAGGCATTGCCTCACTCTGGGTCTGACCTGTCTAACTGATGAGAATTTTCAGTCTCTGTCCAGAACTGTCTTAAGTTATTGCGGTTGCTTACTTTTAGGATCCTTGCTGCTGTTTACATAATTTCCATAGTAAAAGTCCCCTCAGTGACAAACCTTGAGCACACCTGATGTCCTGTAGATGCTCTGAAAAGACACTTCCTGGGTCCACCTGAAACCTGAGGATAATATCTCTCTGTTCATTCCCTATATAATGACTAGATATATAATGGTGCAATATTCTGTGTGGGTTCCTCCTGCTTTCTCTACTAATGAAATAGTCTACCTCATAGCATATAACACTTGTCTAATGAAGAAAGGGGAGTAGAGGGAGGGAAGGGGTAAGAAAGAGAAAAATTCTGTCTGTGGCTTCCTTTTTTTAAAAAAAAAATGTTTATTTATTCATTCATGTATCTATTTTATATGTACATGTGTGTGCCCAAGTGTATGTATGTGTACTACATGCAGAACATGTGGAGGTCAGAAGAGTATGTTGGATCCCCTGAAACTGGAGTAACAGAAGGTTGTGAGCCTCTGTATACATGCTTAAAACTGAACACAGAACTTCAGCAAGGGTAGCAGGTACTGTTAACTACTGAGACACCTTTCCTGCTCTAGTCTGTGGTCTGCTTGTTGTCAATCTCCTTCCCATTCATGTGGATCACACTCACATATCCCTCTAGTCAGTACAACATCTGAGTCTATGTGCTGACTCAAACCAGAAGACTCAAAACCTTATGAGGGTTTTTTTTTTTTTATGAGGGAGTGTCACAAATCGGGTCATCTCTTTCTTCCATTGCATCAACTTTGAGGTTTACAGCCTCTTGTCAATCACTTAGCTTATCCCTGGCCCATTTCTTTATTTGTATATAACCCTGATGCCCTTTGCATTTTCAGCCATCAATACTCTTTCTACTTTGCGTTTGGCTACAATTGAATTATCTTCTGTGCCAGACTCCACAAAACAATTCATTGATAACCCAGAAGACCCTGACATTGCAGGGATCATATCTGAAGAGTACCAGGAAGGATGCCTGGACCTCAAGATGCACAGCAGAACTGGGCTGAGTAACCTCTCTGTTCTTCAAGAGTTCCTTCCCCAGGTGTCTCAGCTTCTCCCTCCTCCACACAGTCTCACTGGCTATTCTCCACATAGAAGTTCCCAGAACACTTGCTCACTTGCTATCCAGAGAAGATAGCAATCTGATCCATTTCCCTGAGCAGCTAATGTCACTGTACTTCCCATAGTTTATGCAAATCTTTCTCCAAATAGGGTCGATTCTACCAGGAAGAGTCTCTTCCTTAGATACCACAAGAATGAGACTAGGAATGACAAACTGCTCTCCACCCAAGACTCCAATGTGAACCATCAGTAGGAAGGAGCATAAATCATCCAGTTAAGGTTGTTAAGAGGGCAGTAAGCAAGTGCCTCCATATTGTGGAAGAACTGACTCCTGCAAGCTGTCCTCTGACCTTCACATATGCACTGTAGCATGCATTCATATGCATACTACACATAAACACACACACACACACACACACACACACACACATACACACACACACAGAGAGAGAGAGAGAGAGAGAGAGAGAAGCAATCCTTCCTAAACTCAATATATTTCAAACCATTTTTTATAAACTGTCCATATATCTCAGAAGATCACAAAAAAAGTTTCTAAGAAGCTTTGATTTCTCATGTACTGCAGGCATCAAAGAAAGGAAGCAAAGTCCACTCTAACCCCACATCACCCAAGCCCAGGCTCCCCAACTCCCTCCAGCCTCCACATTGACTCATAGCCTCCAGTCCCAGAATGGGTTTCCTTCTTCAAACTGTTTATTTATTTGCAGGAATTCTCACAAGGCTAATGACAAAAAAAATCCTGACATTTGTCTACAAAAGCGTAGACAGAGAGAAAATGTAAAGCCCCTGAAGGGACAGTTGTATGAACTTGAGAAAGGGGGTTTAAAACCCCAGCTGTAAACCAGAGCAAAAGGTCAATGTTAGACTCTAACCGGAGACAAGTTCAACAACAGTTGATCTATGCACAGCCCAGACACTTGGAGGAAAAAAATGTAAATAAATAGAACATACAACTCCATTTGTTGGCCTGACAGATGAATTCTCTCTTTTAAAATCCCCTTTGTCATTAGCACACACACACACACACACACACACACACACACACACACACACACAGACAAAGTTGAAAGGGGTGGTCGTGGTATATTGAAAGATGGTGGAGACAAGAAAAAATGCCTCCATCCAGAATAGAAACAAGCTTTGCTCATATCTATGAGAGGAAGAGATGGCATCTAACAGATTCCAATCCCCAGCAAAGAGAGGAAATCCTTCCTGATCAATGATAGAACATTCCACACCCAAGGCCCAAGGTATTGCTCCCATGATGCAGTTCTCTCTGTGTGCAGGTGTCTTCTGGCCTGCATGCATTTTCCTGTGGGAACTGGGGCTTAGGAGAAATGGCACAATAAAGTCAACACTCTGGCAACTGTGATTGCTGGGAGCAATAAATAGTCCTTTGTCTTTGCCCTGTGGCCCTGTGTCTTCTACCTCCATGTGTCTTACACCTCCATGAGGCTGTGGCAGTCATGGCTGTTTGCTTGTGGTTAGGGAGAAATCCAAGTCTGTTAGCAGTCCTTAGCACTGGCATGTAATTGTTACATGGGGTATGAAGAGAGGGTGATAGAGGTAAAAGACCCTGAAGACACTTTGGCAATAAACTAAAAATTTTAAATTCTTTCCCCCACCTTCTCAAGAATATTTCTGTAAGTCTACACAATTCCCAGATTTTAGGAGAAGGGCTGATTTTAAGAAACTGTAGTGATGGAGAGGAAACTTGAAAAGAGGGAGGGCTATGTGATTGGTTTCTATCAGAAAGAGTCCAGGTTGACAGTTAATGAAACAGAAGAGAACGGAAAGGGGACCCTTAGGTGTAGGGACAGTGGCAAGCAACACATGAAGACTTTGAGAGAAAAACAAATGTTTCAAGAAAAAGAGATGAAAAGCTAGTCCAGGATAAGGAGAATGGATGGAGAGATGACAAGTAGCATTGGGTGACAGACAGAAATAAACAGAGCAATGAGAAAAGCCGATTCCACTTTCCTGTGCATTCTAAATAGGATCTCTGTTGGCTCTTTAGGTGACTCCTCAAAGGTTTAAATGTTTTCATTTTCATTTGTTTCACGGGGCTTTGTTATTGTTGTTTCCAAACTGCTTCCCCCAACCCCATGAATCCATTCCAAAGCTAACATCAAGAATATAGCCAGTGGGCTGAGGCCCATGTGGGTCACAGGTGCAAAGCTGATGAGCGGATGGTTTATGGCAGGTGCCGCACCACTTTTACAAAGGAGGAATCCGTTATGGCCCAGAAGTCTGGGGCAAAAGCATATGATTTTATAGGGTGCCATTTGCCACACTAGATAGAGTATCGGGTTTGGGCGGACTTGTACACTACAGTCTTGGACATGCTGAGTTGGGCGTGACTAACTGGCATGTGGTAGGGGTAGCCTGGGCTGGAATCAGTAAAAATAATGTGACACGTATGGTTGTGAGACTGGAGATTATTGCCAAATGGGGATCTCTGCAGCCTTCTACAGGAAGACTGAGAAGGCATAGAGGGATGGAGAATGAGGAGAAATGGAATCAACAAAGCCACAGAAAACCTACACAGCATCAAGAAAGAACAGCACCTGCTGCTCTTAAGATCCTGGAAGACAAAGACTAGGAATGTTCTGTTAGTCCCCAGTTAAGATGACACTTAATTAACCTTTAAACAAACACATCCTTCCCTGAAGGGTAAAAATAGAAAGAGGAGATATAATATAAAACACTTTTTAAAACACAGCCATATTTCAAAAGAAGGTGTATGGTCTTGCACACGCCACACGTGGGAGAGAAGCACCCAGCCGTGAGTGGGGAGAGTGTAAAGCCTGCAAGGTTCTGGGCCAACAGCCAGCGAGAGCAGCCAGCAGTTCACATCCGAGATGGCAAGAGGCCCATGGAGGTGGATGAAGAGGCAGAGCTGAGCTTAACCTGTGAAACCTGGAGCTGAGCAGGCCTCTCTCAGCCAAGAACAGGGACAGGGAAGCCATTTCTGTGCCCACTGTAAGGGCTGCCGCAGATAGCACAGTGCGTTTGGGAGTCAATGGGGAGCAGACCTGGAGGGCCTGGAGGCTGGTTATGTCCCATGCAGATGCACAGTGTGTTGTTTCCATGTAACTATTCCTTCTCCAGCCAGGCTCTGTAATCAGTAGGAGGAAGGCCCAGCTGCTCACCCTGCACCAAAACCTGGAATCATTCTGCAGGAGGTTACTTGACTGTCTGGGCCACTGCAGAGCCAAAACTTTCGTGGATGCAAACTGTTTTCTTGCATTTTTATTTTCCCCTTTACATTGATGGGTATAAAGTAAGTCCCAGATACTCTATCTCTCAACCCTGTGACTTGTAATAACATCTACCTGAAAAGGCTCATTACAGAAGTTTCTACTTCCAGTCTCAGCCCCCATGGATTGTCTCATGCTTTGTTCAAATTTTTAAGCTGTGTGCCTCACAGAGTCTTTGTGGCGCGTGGCTCCAAGCACACACCTGCTCCTCCTTGTCCTTTGGCTCCGTCTTCAGCAGTCAGGTCTTCTCAGTCACGCAGCATTCACGATCTTCCCAATCCCCACCCCACAGCCACACCTTCACCCAAATAGTCCTGAACATCTGCTTTTGGTTTCACCCGAATGTGATTTTTGTTTGTCTTCTATCCCACTAAATTAAAATGCTTGACTCTTGAAGTTTGAAAAAAAAAAATGCCAGAAAGTCTAACTTCGTCATGCAGGTGGGGGATATTCAGGGGCCTGGGGAGGAGTCAGCACCATGAGATTCCTGTGGTGTGGAAAGAAGAAAGGCACCTGGTAGCAACTCATGCACGACTCCAAAATGTTAAACACATACTCACTGCCATGGCCATGCAGGTTCAAAGACACAACTGGCACTTTTTCCTTATATACTGTGTTCATCATTCCTCCACTGGGCCCAGCTACTGTTTAGGTTATAGAAACACAGCCAGGTCACCAGCTGCCATGCTAATGGTTGTAAGGGATGGACACAGATATTTGGGACAGATGAGCCCTGCCGGCTCTAGACCTCTCTCTCCTTCTGACTGACAGAAAGCTTATGGTTGATTTCAGTTGCTTACCCTGATTATTTACCATATTTAAAAATCCCTTGAATCAATTCTGTTGACCACCTAATATCTTGTTAGCCAGGTGGCACCTTTTGATTAGAAGGAAGCTTCAAAAGGACGTGAGAGAAGAGTCAAAGTTCATAAGCCAACTGCCCTAGGGCCTCACAGAAGTAGATAGGAAGTCATTCACACAGTTTAACGACTCCAGCCATACCAACAGAGTGTTGGTGTTTCAGGGTTAGACAGGGCATTCTGGTTTTCAAAAAACCGAAAAGTTACAAAATCTTTCTGATTCATAAATATTATAGTTTTAACAGGATTTACATAAACAGCATGAGATTTAGCCAAACATTACCTGAGGTGCAAAGTGTGCTTCATAAATTTACAGCAGTAGCCTTGTCTGAGAACTCCTAATCCTGCACATGTTCTAGTAATCTGTTTGTCCAAGTAGCTTTGCTTTTCATGTCACTGGCTTCATATGCTACGATAACAAATTAAACCAAATCTGCATGTATACGTGCAAATCTTGAAAAGGGGTATAAAAAAAACCATCATGGAGTGGGTTTTATAAAGTTCAAATTTCACTAGCTGAGCCAGTCACGTGACTGAGTTAATTTCAAAGCAGGGAGGTACAATTTAGTGCAGAGAGCAATACTGAGTGAGCAGCCCTAGGGATGCTCGCATTTCCCTCTACAGCTCAGGAGAAAGGAAGGGAAAAGAAGATGAGGAGGCAGAACAACAAGGAAGAGGAGACACAAAGAAAGAAGAGCTAAGGGACCCTGGAGGAGACTGGCAGGAGGAGGCAAGCAACAAGAAGACCGTCAAGAGGAAAGACAAATAAACCATCAAGGGACAAGGAACGTGCTCACCTTTCAGGGAGATGTGTGACCTGTGTTGTTTTCCTCAGCCCATAAAGAATCAGCTTCTTGCCCCGCAGAGTGAAGCCAGTGGATCACAAGGTGGCTGTAGGGATCCAGATCATCTCTACAAAATGTTTCCCACATGGGCTGACAGGAAGTGGGGAGCACCCTGAACAGCTGTGGTCAGTGGGATACAGATGCATTCATCAAGGCACTTGGAAGTCTGCCATTCTGTGTAGTTGGTAACTGTATCCCTGTGACCTGACTCTTACAGATTCGAGATAGATCAGAAAATTACTTTATGGAGGAGTTGTCACCGGGTAGGACAGAGAATGAACCCTCTCATCTTCTCCTTTCCTTTTTCTCTTCCTCCTTTTCTTCTGCTCCTCATTTTTCCCCTCCCCACACTCTTCTCTAGGTCTACTCACCTTGGCTATGGTTACCTGCAGATCAAGCCAACATCAGTCAACACTTCCGTATCCTGCACTAACTGTACCCAGGGGGCTGCAAGATAAAAAGGAAAGGATGTTGGGAGATACGCACTGGAAGGAAGGGTGGGTGTTGGAGACAGATATGATCTAGATACATTATATACATATAGGATATTATAAAGTGAATAAGAGACATTCCAACGTTTCACTTTGAAAAACTAATAAATTGGCATGCTAGCAAATCATTTTCTAACCACACAGAATTTATAATGATAAAATAATACACAGCTGAACATAGATAACAACATCCCCTCATGACTAGTGAATATTTAGGATATATCAGCATGAGTGACTAGAAAGTATAAGCGTAGACTTGTAAATTTGGCCTGAGACTGGAAGACTAACACCTACCTTAGCAGAGGCCAGTGGAATTCCTCCAAACATTCTTCCAGAATGTTTTCCTCGTATGATGGTGAAAACCTCATATGTTTGATATGAACAACAGACACCCAAAGGACTTCATATGTTCCCAGGTTAGCTCATACCCTCCTGCTCATGAAAAGACGTCCAGAAGACCAGGAACCGCACTGTTCCAGTTTCCACTCCTTCTGTACAACACTGCTGTACTAGATAAATATCGAGCCTTTGGCTGTGTGAAAGAATTAGCTAGAAACAGATGCAAATGTAAATATCATTGCTTTCTCCTACAGCCTGGAGAGCCTGATTTGTCAGTCCTGAAAAAGAGAGAGTCACTTCAACAGGGAACCCCTACTCCCCACGTGGGCAAATGCAAGTTCCCACTGTGCAGGGGGAAAAGATATCTCCAGACTATGCTTGGTAAGAACTGACTGCCACAGTCACAGTCTGGTAGATGGAGAGCCCAAAGAGCATGGGTGGAGCATGGTGTCAGTAGCTTGCTTTCCCTGAGAAGCCTCTGTTAATCCCTTGAAATCCATCACTGGCTCTGTTCATGAAACCCAGCATTACTCTCCTGACTGTCTACATACCCTCACCTTTTGCCACTGACTCAGAGAATTGACAACTGATTTAGCATCCGTTGCTTCATGTATGACAGAATATGGCAAGATGCATTTCTTGCCATTTCAGATGTGTTGGGTGCCTCGGTGAGGTAAACAAGTATCCACAAAGCATATAGAGTTTTTGGTGGGGATTTGGAGGACATTAAGCCTGAAGAAGCCAGCTTGAGTAGAAAAGAACAGCTAGGTGTTGAAACTAAATTCTCTTTTACTCTTCCATCCTCATCAACTTACTAAGGTCACAAAGATTACATGTCTGAACTGGATACATGGCTCACTAGTTGAGGGAGCCTGCTGCTCTTTCAAAAGACCAGTGTTTTGATCCCAGCACTTCTTTTCAGGCAGCTTACTACCTACCACCTGTAACTCTTAACTCCAAGGGATCAGTGCCCCTTTCTGGCCTCTGCAGGTACCCATATATATGTGGGTATATATACACACACACACATGAATAAACATAAATCTTTAAAATAATCACCAAAGTTTACATGTTTGCTTGGAATTTTTGTTAATTAAACTTACAAAGTAATTAACATTTATTTTCCAACAGGACCAGTGCAGATTTAAGATGGTGCTTAGATCTGCAGTAGAAGGAGTAGACAGGGCTGTGAGGGAGATGAGAGACGATGCAGAAGAAGACATTATGCCTCAGTGAGTCTCGATTTCCTCTTAAGTAAAATGAGCATTAAAATATAAAAATATAATAAAAGGGACTAGGGATACGGACGAAGCACTTTCCAGACAAGTAACAGAACCTGAATTAAGATTTTCAACACTTGTGTAAAAAAGTCTTGCCTATTGCTGTGTACCCATAATCCCAGCTCTGGAGAAGGAGCCCAGTGGATCTCTGAGGCCTGTCAACCTAGCCAAGTCAGTGATCCACAGGCTTAGTGAGAGACACTTGTTCAAAGAGATTCATAAATTGTTACACACATGATTTTTCATATTTATATGACACCTGTGAAACTCAAATAATAAAGGCATGAGTCTTGGAGAAATGTTATCAGAGCTCCAAAGACCCATCACACATAGAAAACATAGGTTCCCCCATGAACTCCACTCTGCCTACCTTCATCTCATCCCTGCCTCTCTTGAGACCACCCCTCTGTTGGTGTTTGTCTGTGCACCACGGCAGTGTTTGAATACTGTCTCGTCTACCATCTCTTCTTCCATCCTTCCCTACCTCTGAGGTTTTGCTATCCAGCCTGCTTCGGCCCTCTACTCCAGTCTTGTTCTTGACTTTTAGCCCATCCTTGCTGACCCATGGCCCTGCATCTCCTCCCTCACTCTGTTCTTTTTTACCTCTTACCTTCTTTTTCCCTTCCTTTTTTTCCCATTTCTCAGAACTTGAGTTTCTCATTTCAAGAAAGTTCAACTTTCAGTTTATGTTTCCTTCACAGATTGCAATTTTGTGCTTTAAAAAAAAAATCCTAAACCCAAAGTCAGATAGACTTTTCTGGATTTTTTTATAAAACTTTAATACTTTGGTATTTTGACCTATAAGCTTTTCATACCTTTGTTTTAGTATAATTAATAAACAAATACTGTAATGTATAATGTAAGCCTCTTGAGTTACCTCCCATCTGATGGTCTCCTTTTCTTCTTTGTGTGTTCTGTGAGTGACATAGGCATGTCTCGGCACCCTCCTACCTGTGGCTCTCTGGTCCGTGCCTTTCTTCCATCAGCTGCCCCTTGTCAGAGGTGCTCTTAAACCCTGAGATCTCACCCACTGAGTGACCATTTTCCTAAACACCTCCCTGAATTCCTCTTGTTCACTATGGCTGCTTCTCACCGGGTCCCTAGGTCCCATTAAAAAAAACCCTTGTTTGCTTTAAGCAGGAGCCAGCCAGACTCCTGTTCCCCAAAACAGCAGGGCAAGAGAGACAGAAGGTGGAGTGTGCAGGCCTTGCTCTGCCTGGAGGAGGAGCCAGGCTCACGTTTCCCATGAGGATATCAGTTCAGGGAAGGTCCAAAGCAAAGCTGCCCTAGGGCCTCACAAAACATGTGGACAACATTTATCTTTCATTAACCTCATGAATTCTTTTTGTTTTGTATTTTTCTCAATGTCAAAATCACATGTGTTCACAGCAGAAAAGAAAAATGTAGACACTATAAGAAACAACAGTAAAGACTTGGAATGAAAAGCTACTTAGCCTGTACCTCAGAAGGAGCAACTGCTATCATTGAACAGAATTCTCAATAGGCTTTTAAATTCATGTGCCCTTCCTGCTGTTGCCCTCTGTTGCCTACCTTTCTGCTCCTCTTCTCAGAGGTGTTCTCAGAGCCTGAGATCCCATCCACTGAGGGCCCCTTTTTGTGAATTTTTTTGCCTTCACAATAATAAGATCAGAGTGAATATATGCTGCATTTTTTGGTCATCTTAATTTTCTATTCATTTTCCTTTGTTCTTAAAGTTTCTTGTAAGTATGACTATCTTTTGGTGAGAACTGACTGGAAATAAATCTTTAATGGCTCCCCAATTCTCATGAGAAATTTTTGACTGTTTTAATATGGCTTACCTTCCATGGAGGTGGCAACTCTGTCCTCTGGATGAAGGATGGGAGAGTGAGCCCACTCACCTTGCCTTCCAGGATTTGTTTTTCTGGATCTACCATGCAAGTGCTACTTTTCTTCTGGAAGTTTCCCCAGGCCTGTGAGTGTGATGCCACACAACCTCCCATGCTTTCCTTTTTAAGGATCTTGCCCTTCTACCCTTCATATTGCCCTCAGCACACATGACACCCTTAAAGAGCATTTGTACTAAACAATATGGACGAGTGGGGAGGGTGGCAGGGCTAGAAAATATGAGTTTGCCTCTTCATTATCTATTGTCAAAAGGGAAACTTCTGCAAAAACTACAGACAATAATATATTATCTTCCATGGGTTACAAGTTGATTGATTGGGTGGTTTTTCTGTTGCCATAGTGTTTCCCAGCAGTGGCCATGGGCATCTGTAAACTCCAATGGAAACTAGCTGAAACTCAAACTTGTATCATCTTTCCTTCTCTAGAGAATTTCACATGTATGGGTAGCTATCTCATCACCAACATCTGTTGTATGAGTGAGAATGTGGACCTTGTTAGGGCAATGAATAGTGATTCTTACAACCAACACAATATCAGGTCTACAATATAAACGCCAGTAGAGCTATGACCAGGGCAACACAAGATTCTCACTAGCTACAAACACTGCCAGATTAAGAATCACACAAGACCAAACCACAGTAGTAGTGCTTGGACCATGAAAGGCATCACTTGACACTCGAGATAGTCTGAGATTCTGTGCCAAGGTAGACAACACACCAGCTAGCTATGAGATTATATTTCAGAAGAATGGGGACTAAAGCATGTTTTGCTAAAAATTAGAATTAATATAAATAATATTGTTTACATTTGAGTTTAGATACATTTTCTTAGTGCTCAAGAAAGTGTGATTAATCCTTAGCCAGAAGTATCTGAGAATTATCCAAAATATTCTCCAGCTACCCTAACACAGCCTATACCTAAACTCTAAAGGATGTGGCTAACCTACCCTTATAAGACATTGAACTCCAACTAAACAGAAACTGCCAAGGGACTCTGCTTTATAGAGATTACTCAGACTGTTGCTTGGAGTGAGAAACCTGGAAACAGGTACACTAGTAGAAATGATGAAGATGCCATAGTTGAGAGCCATACCAAAGCAGCAGAGGCAGATAAAGAGAAAGACAGACCGAGAACCCTCACAAAGATTCACTGGGAGCATCATATTCAGAATGGTACATAATTTGTAAGAGCTGAATGCAGCATAGATGCTTTTGTTACTAAAAATATATAATCAGGTCATCTTTCCTGTTTGGCTGAAATTGTATTCTCAGAATAGTCTATTCTCCCCAGCATCCTTAACAAAAAATTTGAGTCACCAAATGGGTTAGTCATCTTCCCATTGCTGCAACTAAGTGCCTGAGGCAATAAGCTTAAAAATAAGAAAATCCATGATCTTTTGGCTGGTTGCTTATAGGTCTGTGGTAAGGCAGCCAGTGATGGTGGGAAACACGTTAGGGAGCAAGTTGTTCACTGTGTGATAGCCAAGTATAAAGAGAGCCAGCAAGAGGAAGCCCAACATCTCAATGTCTGTCCCCTTCAAGGGAAAGCTCACAATGACCCAATTCTGTTCCAGTAGACCCTGCCTTCTAAATGCCATCATACCACCCAATCATGCCAAAGGCTGAAGACCAAGCCTTCAATATGTGTGTCATTGAGAAACATTTATGATCAACTCTAAATTACAGTATCAGAATAGTCTAAGCAGGTCTCTGTCCCTTAAACCCATTGAAATCTAGTCAATATTCCATTCACCCAGGACCTGTATTCCACAGAAACAGGATAGATGTGTCTTGTACTTAAGCTCCTCCTATTTATCCTCCAAAGAGTGTCCTATCACAGTAATCCGTTGTATAACAAGCCCATTCAGTGAAAACCCTAAGCTTTCTACTTCAAGGAATCCATTAAATGGGGTCTGGACACTGGGAGTTACTAGTAGAAGGTGGACAGAGATGGGCTCCTGAGGGCCAAGAGGGAGACTCTCCTTCAGATCTCTTTTCCAGCTTCTGATTCCCCATTTAAAAAAATCACACCTTCATTATCAATTGTCACTCAGTGCCATGGAGATCCTGGGATCTGCAAGACTCAGCCCTTCATGAATTCCAGCAGTTCCTAGATGGGATAGATGTTAGGGGGGGACAACTTAGAACCCTGAATCTGGACCTTGTGTAACAGAAGCCAGAGGCTTCAAAGCAGACCAATGACTCATGAATATTTTCAACTAAAGGTATATGTGTCAACTACTGTGTGACACACACTTCAGATTCCATGATGAGATTTTTTGTGTGTGTAATTTTATTTTTCAGGGCAGGTTGTAAGTATAAAGGGCAGATATGAAGGGATGGAAAGATGAATGGGATTGGGGTACATAATATAAAATTCACAAAGAATCAATAAAAAGGTTTTTTTTATCACATATACAATATGCTTTACAAGTTGTCTAGTTTTCTTTTGTCTTTTCGTTTTCCGTGTTTGCCAACTTGATCTGTTTCTAAAAAGCTTTTTTTAAAGACTATGTAATATTAATCTAGATAAAGGTGAACTACCAATGAATTTCAGGAGATAAAACTCTTAATTACTGATGATGAGGAAATGACTTTGACCAGATAAAATAAATTACTGTTTTCATTAAGAAATGTTATATGCAACTAGGCCTTTCAATATGGCAGACAGTTTTAAAACACACACTTAAGTGATTTACCTACAGACATTACTTCAAACATTTCTGATTCCAACCCTATAAAGCCAATGGTAGTATTGGGCATAACTTATAAAAATGAAAACCAAAGTCCAAGGTCACAGGCTGGCTTTGTGGAAGAATAATTATAGCAAGGGCCAATCCCTACACACGTATTCTCCAGCACAGTATCTACTGATCTTTGAGCCTCTTCTGTCACGTTGTCATAGGAAGCACATTTACGAGAAAGTTTTACACACATCCTATAAGAGCCCATGACAGGCTCATCATTTTTATATTTGTTCAGATCCTGTTGGAGTTCCTGAAAGATGGACATCATGTCAATTATGATTGTGTGATAATGTGGATAACTAAACTTTTGGAATAGTTCTTAGTGAAGAAAAATATACACATTCGTAAGTCCTATCTAGAGCAAGGGCCGCAAGAGAGAGTTTCCATCCAGTAGGCTACAGACCTAGAAATCTTGTTCTTTCCTAACGAGCTCCTACCTTCCCATCATTTTGTTGCCTGTAATGATGTATACACACAGAAAAGCGAAGAGAGTATTCGGAAAGATTATGAAAGAAAGAATTAAAATCAAGAAATGTTTTTTGTCTGGTATCCTGAACTCCAACCACTATTCCAAAGCTTGGAGGCTGCTCCCACAGCCTAGTCTCTTTATCTGGAAAGTACAGGAGATATTTGTAGGTGTTTCCAAGGGTTGTCAATAGTAAATAATACATGCAATGCCCCAGAACAGAAGAGGACTTCAACCTCGTCAACATTAGCTACCATGTCACTGTCTCAAATCTGCTTTTGAAAAGTTTGGAATTAGGAGGGCTTCCACTATTCTCTGTCTGCAGCTGAACATCGTTGTCAGGGAAGGTTGTGTCTGAGGACAATTGATGAAGTTGAACGTGAACACAGTTCTAATGTTTGGCACTGATAATATCAAAGTGTGGGATTAAAGAAGACACCACAGTTGGGCCAAACGTTGGTTTCCAGTTTGGCACCATTAGGAGGTGGCAGAAGTGGAAAACAGACAGCATTTTCAACAAATGGTGCTGATTCAACTGGAGGTCAGCATGTAGAAGAATGCAAACCGATCCATTCTTGTCTCCTTGTACAAAGCTCAAGTCCAAGTGGATAAAGGACCTTCACATAAAACCGAAACTAATAGAAGAGAAGATGGGGGAAGAACCTCGAATACTTGGGCACGGGGGAAAGTTCCTGAACAGACCACCAGTGGCTTATGCTCTAAGATCAAGAATTGACAAATATGACCATCATAAAATTGATAAGCTTCTGTAAAGCAAAGGACACTGTCAATAGGACAAAATAGCAACCAACAGATTGGGAAAAAGATCTTTACCAACTCTATATCTTATGGAGAGCTAAAATTCAATATATACAAATAACTCAAGAAGTTAGACTCCAGACAACCAAATAACGCTATTAAAAATGGGGTACAGAGCTAAACAAAAAATTCTCAACTGAGGAATCTCAAATGGCCGGCTGAGAAGCACCTAAAAAAATGTTCAACATCCTTAGTCATCAGGGAAATGCAAATCAAAACAACCCAGAGATTCCACCTCACACCAGTCAGAATGGCTAAGATCAAAAACTCAGGTGATAGTAGATGCTGGTGAGGATGTGGAGAAGGAGGGACACTCCTCCACTGTTGGTGGGATTGCAAGCTAATACAAACACTCTGGAAATCAGTCTGGCGGTTCCTCAGAAAACTGGACATAGCACTACCTGAGGACCCAGCTATATCACTCCTGAGCAGTGAAGGCTGCATGCACAACAGGCTGTGCACAACAGGCTGTGCAAAGTGCACCACGCATGAGCACATTTCTACTTGGCGGACATAATGCACATATTTCAAGCTATAAAAATCACATTGCTGGTTTTTTTTTTTTTCCTTAAGTAACAACAATAAGACATTCCTGCCTTTCCGGCTCATTTCTCCAGTTTCCTTATGATAGGTAGGCTGCAACTTCCAGCATACCCCAGCCTTATCCCTTCCCCCCTTCCCCTCCTACTTCAAACAGAGTGGGTGAGGGAGGAAGCACTCACAGCACACGGGAGGCAAAGGACAGAGTTCACCCTGTTAAAAACCATTAATCATCTCGAGGTCACCAGAGCTGAGCATGTTTCCTTCTCCGAGGCTGTCCTGTGGGTGATCTGTCTCCTAACAGGTTTTGTAATGCAGAGTTGTAAAGTGTTCCTGATGAATTATTGTTGGCACTCAGTCCAAAGCCTTCAAGACTGAGTCCAGGAGAAGAAAACGCAGACCCTGTCTCCTGTGCCTGCTGTCCATGAGGCCAGAGTATATACCAGTCGATGATCTGAGGCCCCTCATCCCCACAACCTGAACTCCAGGAAAGGGCCTGAGGCAGACAGGTTTATTGCTGAAGTGAAGAACAAAGGTATTTAATAAGAGACCACCCTTAAGACCATACATAGAATATTCCAAGTAAGGGCTAGATTTGTGTTCCCATTTGACAGATAAGGAAACTGAGGTCAGGTCTACAATATGGTAAATCTCAAACATTGTGGAAGAGTCTATGTTAGAATTTTCATCTACAAACTGCCTCTTCTTTCCCTTCCACCATAATGTTTCTCCTGGACTATATAAGCTTTTAGAGATGCAGGCTTACCTGGACCTCAATTCACATCATCTGTGCCTCGCATTGGGTTCCCACTGTACCCTGTGGGCCTAGATATTGTTCCTGGGCCCTTATACCGGATTCCTTATGTAAGAAAGGCCGGTGTAAGGCCTTTCTCAAAGAGGCTGTCCTGACTATCTCTCCTAAAACAGACCCTGGCTGCTCTTCTTTACAGACCTGACTTGACATTAAGCACTTGTTTAGTGCTTTCTTTGAGCCTGTCTGCTTTCTCTGTGTCCCCTTGCTGCTCCATGCAATTCCAACATCTGACTGTAAGCTCCAGGAAAGCAGTCATGAATCTGCTTTGTATTCTTGATGTGCTTACTTGATCTTTGATTAATTAGATAGCCAACACCAATTATTAATAATACCACACTGTCATGCAAAGCCTTTCTAATTGTATTTGTCTGGGGATACTTCTTAAAGTATCTCTCTCTCTCTCTCTCTCTCTCTCTCTCTCTCTCTCTCTCTCTCTCTTTCTCTCTCATCTTCTATAGAATTATTTAGCAAAGACTATTTCGGTGTGTGTTGATTCTTTATTTACTTTCACGCAGAGGCTGTCTTCTGTCCAGATATTGGGTGTAGAACTGTCTCAGTGTATCAACCTCTCACTATACCCAGTACATACTAAGTACATCCCACACACGCTAGCACATCATTTTTACCTTCAGAAACCCTCAGAATCAGGCCTTTTCCTTATTCTTGGTTTGCAGCATGGAAACTAAGTGAGATTATGGAATCATGGGGAGATTATGTACTCAAGGAAATGTCTTTGTGAACTTTCAAGGGCTATAGTGGTATTTGGTATTCCTTCAACTGTAGCCAGACTTTCTTCTACATCTCAAGCAAATATATCAGATACTTAGAGCTACCTAAAGCTCTAGGTGTGAGGGACCCTAAGAAATACAGTTCTCAGCTTTTTGACTCCCACAATCAGAAGAGTAGAACTAGTACAGGGTGTCCATGGCCATAGTAATCATCCACCCCGCTGTGGGCAGAGAGTAAACGTTACTTATCTCTACTACTTTATCCTAGCCTCCAACTCCAGCAGACACTCCCTGGATCCCTGAAGCAATTCCAGCCAGGAAAAGAGGTCGGTCAACTACAGCTCTCCTCTCCCATTTCTCCAAATACAGTCCCCCAGTCTCACCCCCTGCTCGATAATGAACACCTGCTGCAGGCCCCCACATGCCCCCTCACCAGTGCATCACACATACCTTCCCCTTCAAACTTCCTTCCCCCCATTTATTACTTTATTTCAGCCCCCAACTTCAACAGACATTCCCTGGGAACCTGCAGGCCAGGTCATCCAGGGAAGCAGGCAGGCTAACTGCACATCTTCACCTCTTTTGCTATTCCTCCAAATTCAATTCCCCAGATTTACCCCCAGCTCTGTAGCAAAAAACTATCTGCTGGGGTCTCTCCTTCCTCTCTAACCACCAACTCCAACAGATCACGTAGAATTTCTTGTCCAAGCTTCTTTAATTCTCCCCCTGTACTGGCTGGTTTTGTATGTCAACTTCACACAAGCTGGACTTATCACAGAGAAAGGAGCTTCAGTTGAGAAAATGCCTCCATGAGATCCAGCTGTAAGGCATTTTCTCAATTAGTGATCAAACAGGGAGAGCCTAGCCCATTGTTGGTGGTGCCATCCCTGGACTGGTAGTCTTGGGTTCAGTAAGAAAGCAAGCTGAGCAAGCCAGGGGAAGCAAGCCAGTAAGTAACATCTTTCCATGGCCTCTGTATCAGCTCCTTCTTCCTTCCCTGGGTGAGTTCCAGTACTGACTTACTTTGGTGATGAAGAGCAATGTGGAAGTGTAAGCTAAATAAACCTTTTCCTCCCCAACGTGCTTTTTGGTTATGATGTTTGTGCAGAAATAAAAACCCTGTCCAAGACAGCCCCCATTCCATTATGCTAGCCTCCAACAGAGACAAGCTTTCCCTGGAATGACAGCCAAGCCTGCCAAGAAGCAAGTAAGCCACCTTCGCAGGTAGGCAAGCTTCAATTCTTCACTCTCCTTCATCTTCATATCTAAACCCCCAGTCTCATCCCAGCTCTATAGCAGACTAATGTATGTGGCATTTTTCCCTCTCTACTGCCATACCCAGGGGACTAAGCAGATCCTGGCAGAACACCCAGCTTTCCTTCCTCCTGGAAACCCCCTCCACCCTACCTCCTAGTCCATCCCCATTGTTGAGTGGCAGCTCCCAGTCTCTAGAAACACATTTTATCTAGAACCCCCAGTTGCCACACCTGTGAGGATCCTAGAATTTCTACCAGACAACATACAGCCACTACAATCTCCTAAGAACCACTGAGGGAAACAGAAGACACTGGAAAAAACACACACCCAGCAAAGACAAGACCACATAACAGCACCTAGAAATACAATAATCCCAAGCCCAAATGCCTAGAAGCCAACATAAAAACACAATCAATAACAGACAAGATGAGGTATCTTCACTGAGCCCCTACCACGGGAGACCCTCAGTATTTCAACATAGCTGAAACACAAGAAAAAGACCCTCAAATGGCCTTTATGAATATAATAAAGGTTCTTGGAGAGGCAATGAATAAAATTCCATATAGAAATCTATAAAGTCACAAACAAACAGTGAAAGGAAATGAATAAAAAAAATGTTCAAGAGCTAAAAGTGAATAGAATCAGTATTGAAGATCCAAATGGAAGAAAATTATAAAAATGAAAAATTTAGGGACAAGAACGGAAATCTCAGAGGAAAGCCTCACCAACAAACATAGGAGAGTAAAGACGGGATCTCAAGTATTGAAGACTCAAAAGTAGAAATGAATACCTTAGACAAAAGCAAATGTTAACTATAAAGATCTCTAGACACAAAACATTCAAGAAATCTGGGACACTGTGAAAAGACCAAATTCAAGAATAATAGGAATACAGAATTGAAGACCAAGAAATGAACCCACACACCTGTGGTCACTTGATCTTTGACAAAGGAACTAAAACCATTCAGTGGAAAAAAGACAGCATTTTCAACAAATGGTACTGGTTCAACTGGAGATCAGCATGTAGATGAATGCAAATCATCCATTCTTATCCCCTTGTACAAAGCTCAAATCCAAGTGGATAAAGGACCATTACATAAAACCAGATACACTGAAACTAATAGAGGAGAAAGTGGGGAAGAACCTCCAACATTCGGGCACAGGAGAAATTTTCCTAAACAGAACACCAATGACTTATGCTCTGAGATCAAGGATCAACAAATGGGACCTCATAAAATTGCAAAGCTTTGATAAAACAAAAGACTACGTCAATAGGACAAATTAGCAACCAACAGATTGGGAAAAGATCTGTACTGATCCTACATCCAATAGAGGGCTAATATCCAATAGATACAAAGAACTCAAGAAGTTAGACTCCAGAGAATCAAATAACCCTATTAAAATTGGGGTACAGAGCTAAACAAAAATTCTCAACTGAGGAAACTCGAATGGCCAAGAAGCACCTAAAGAAATATTCAACATCTTTAGTCATCAGGGAAATGCAAATCAAAACAACCCTGAGATTCCACCTCACACCAGTCAGAATGACTAAGATCAAAAACTCAGGTGACAGCAGATGTTGCTGAGGATGTGGAGAAAGAGAAACACTCCTTCCATTGTTGGTGTGATTGCAAGCTAATACAACCACTTTGGAAATCAGTCTGCTGGCTCCTCAGAAAATTGGACATAGCGTTGTTACCTGAGGACCCATCTATACCACTTCTGGGCATATACCCAGAAGATGTTCCAACCTATAACAAGGACACGTGCTCCACTATGTTCATAACAGCCTTATTTATAATAGCCAGAAGCTGGAAAGAACCCGGATGTCCTTCAACAGAGGAATGGATACAAAAAATGTGGTACATTTATACAATCTACTATTACTCAGCTATTAAAAACAATGAATTCGAGAAATTCTTAGGTAAATGGATGGAACTAGAAAATATCATCCTGAGTGAGGTAACTCATTCACAAAAGAACATACATGGTATGCACTCACTGATAAGTGGATATTAGCCCAAAAGCTCGAAATAACCAAGATTCAACTCATAGACCACATGAAGCTTATGAAGGAGGAAGATCAAAGTATGGGTGCTTCGGTCCTGCTTAGAAGGAGCAACAAAATACTCATTGGAGCAAATATGGAGATAAAGTGTGGGACACAAACTGAAGGAGGGGCCATCCAGAGTCTGCTCCACCTGGGTATCCATCCCATGAGCCATCACCAAAGGCTGACGCTGATGTGGATGCCAGGAAGTGCATGCTGACAGGAGCCTGATATGGCTGTCTCCTTAGAGGTCTGCCAGAGCCTGACATATACAGAGGTGGATGCTCACAGCTAACCACTGAACAGATCATGGGGGAGGGAGGGTGTTCCTAATGGAGGAGTTAGAGAGAAGATTGAAGGAGCTAAAAGGGTTGTGGCCCCATGAGGAGAGCAACAGTACCAACCAACCAGAGCACTCAGTGTCCAAATCCCCAGCCTGGGAGCACATAGGGAAGCACCCATGGCTCCAGCTGTATAAGTATGGGAGAATGGCCTTGTCGGGAATAGGTGGGAGAAGAAGTTCTCGGTCCCATGAAAGCTGGGTGCTCCAGTGTAGTGGAATTAGAGGGAGGGAAGGTGGGAGTGGGTGAGTGAGTTGGGGTATATCCTCATAGAAGCAGGAGTGGGGATAAAATAGGGAGTTTCTGGGGGTGGGTAGGAAATGAGGACAAAGGATAACATCTGAAATATGAAGAAAATACCCAATTAAAAAAAGAGAACCTCAAAAAACTACAAAGAATCAATGAAACAAAGACTTGATCTTTGAAAAAATTACTAATATAGAAAAAAACTTATCTACATTAACTAAAAGGTGAATGGAAAAGATCCAATCTAGAAATTATAAGGATATACTTTTAGAAAACTATATTTAACCAAACTAGAAAAACTAAAAAAGAAGGAGGGAGGTAAATAATTTTCTCAATGCATACCACTTACCAACATTAAATCAAGATCATATAACCTTAAATAGACCTATAACCCTAAGTATAATAGAAGTAGTCTTTAAAAGTCTCCCAATATTAAAAAAAAAAAAAAAAGGCTGAAAGGTTGATAGTTTAGCAGAGAATTCTCCCAGGCTCTCGGAGGAGATAGTTCCAATATTCCTCAAATTACTCCACAAAATCCAAAATCAGGAACATTGCCCGATTCATTTTATTAGGCCACAATTAACCCATCCCCAATTCACATAAAGACCTAACAAAGAAAGATAATTTTGCAGACCAAATTTTTCTTATGAACATAAATGCAAAATATTCAATAAAATACTTGCAGACTGAATCCAATAATACATCAAAAATATTACTGATTAGACACAACTGGATTAAGGTTGGGAGCATCTCTGGGACAAGCTAGAAACCTAAAACAATGGAAACTCCCAGGAATCAATTTGAGGGTGACCCTAGCTAAGACTCCTATCAGTGGTGAACATGGAGCCTGAACCAGCCATCTCCGGTTAACAGGAAAGACTTCCAGTGGAGGGACTGGGACACCAGCCAAGCCACCAAACCTTAGCCTAACAATTTATCCTGCCTACAAGATGTTCAGGGTAAATGACAGAGCAGAATTTGAGGGAAGGGCCAGCCAAAGACTGTCTCAGATTGAGACCTATGCCATGAGAAGGAGTCTACCCCAAACAGAGTAATGATATCAGATATAGATATAAATGATATAGATATAGATATAAATATAGATATATATTACATCATAATCAAGTAGGCTTCATCTCAGTGATTCAGGGATGGTTCACTTCACAACAATCAGTAAATGTAATCCACCCTATAAACAAACTGAAAGGAAAAAGCCACATGGTCATCTTATTCTAACAAGATGCCAGAAATGGCCTTAGACAAAATCCAAAACCCCTTCATGATAAAAGTCCTGGAGAGAATAGGGATACAAAGAACATAACTCAACATAAGAAAAACAGTGTAAAACAAGCTTACAACCAACATCACCCTAAACAGAGGGAAACTCAAAGCACTTCCCCTAAAATCAGAAACCAGACAAGGTTGTCCACTCTCTCCACATCTATTTAATATAGCACTTGAAGGCTTGTAATTGAGTTGTTGTCAAACAGAGCCCATGGAAACTCTCCCAAAACCCAGGCTGTTGCCAAGACTATGGTTGTTCTCCACAAATTGATGGCAAGGCCCCATTGCTGAAGATAACTCCTACACAACTCACTGAACACAGAGAAGTTGAGCTGGTGTCTACATAGACCTTTCACATGTGCATACTAGTGTCTTTGATATAGGAAGCTACTCTGCAGGCTACCAGAAGAGAACGGGAAACACCAAACCAGCCAAAAACCCTTTCATCTACAATGGTGTCCTTTCTGAAAGATATCCTAGGGCAATGGGGGACTGGCACAAGAGACTGTGATCTGGATGTAAAGTGAATAAAGAAAAAAGTTCATCCTATTTTTATTTATGCATATGTATCGCTGTGTGTGCACATGAGCCTAGGTGACTGTGGAGGCCAGAAGACAATAGACCCCTGGAGCTGGAGTTCCATGAAGCTGTGAGCTGCCTCATGTGGGTGATGGAAACTAGACTCCTGTCTTCTACAAGAGCAGCAAGGGCTGTTAACTGCTGCACTGTCTCTCCAGCCTCTTCACCTGGCTTGCAAGACCAAACGTAGAAGTACACAGATGTGGTTTGCTTGTTCTGCAAAGGTGCACAGATGAGAGAAGTTGGGGTGATTTCAGCTAGAAAAGTCTAGTGGTCTCCATCCTGTGTGTCTGTTAAACTATGCCCATATGCCCATTCTGCCTGCAAAGTCTTTTAAGTGATAGAGTTGTCTTTCAATGTAACTGTAACTTAGAGCAGTCACATGTCCAGATAGTTGGGGTTCTTTCCTTCTTTCTTTTTTTTTCTTTTCTCTTCTTTTTTTGGGGGCGAGTGGTGGTAGAGGAGGGACAGAATTTCACTATGTAGCTCTGACTATCCTGCAACTCACTCTGAAACAAGCCTGACCTCAAACTCACTAATGTCTGTCTGCTTCTGCCTCTCAAATGCTGGGATTAAATGTGTGCACCACCACACCCAGTATCGTTTCATTTCTACAAATGAAAGTATCTTACATTTATAATCAAGAAAAATATATTAGACATATGTCTTTCACAAAATAAAATTATAAATCTATAATCTTCAATCTCTCTCTCCTCTCTCTCTCTCTCTCTCTCTCTCTCTCTCTCTCACACACACACACACACACACACACACACACACACATACACACACCTTTCTCATATACACAACTATTTTCACAGTCTGCATGGTGTCTTTGAATACTTGTATCAGGACCTGAGAGGTCACATAGCCAAGTTGTGTCTCGCTTACTCGGAGGAAGCTAGTCATACATGTGACTCTAAGGAGCCTCAAAGCAGAAAACGGGGTGAACACTTTTTCATGCCTTCTTTAGAACATGTCAGCTTTGAGGTTTGGCTTTGTAAGAATCCATTTCTAATAGAAATTTCCAAACAGTACACATGAGTATGAAAATCAGTGGCTAGATCCCAAGCTATCCCTCCAGCTTCTGCCATTTTTTTTTTCAGATGGCACAGCTGAAGCTGGAATAACTAACGACCCCACCTATAGTCGTGCAGAGGCAAAAAGGCAGTGTCTGGAAGTGGAATTCTAATGCTAATCTGTTTTCCCCACTGGGGGGAAAAAAAATCCCCGGCTGAGCGACCCAGACAGACCAGGCTTCGATCCAAGGTCAGATCATGGTTGGTGTTGTTTGTTTGCACAGCGTGTAACATTGTTTAAGTACTGAAACTCAGAGACATCCCTGGCGAGACTCGCTCTCTGAGTTGGCGCCCAACGACCGTGTTGTGGTCTGCTATGGAGAGAGCCGCGGGCAGCACAGGGTGGCTCTTTGCAGGGGTGGCGCGCTCTGCTGTTCCGCGTCACCTCCCTTCGAGGTACTGTAAACATAAGTCCACTGTATGTTTTTAAAACGTGAGAAGAAGCAGGATCCTGCCCTCGTGTTTTGACATAGCCTGCAGGGAGGGAGAATGGGACGAGCGGATCTCCAGCGTGTGCAAATGTAATTGCTTTTCCCACCTGATGGTTAATATCACGCAGGCTGCCTGTCGGACAGCAGAGGCTCGAGCTCAGCAGTCCAAACCCACACCCACAGCAGATCCGCACCAGGACGCAGACTCATCCTGAGCAGCACTGTGTTCTGAATCTTTGGTCCTCGTTTCAGAGACTGACCTACTTCTCAGCTTTCATCCATTTCAAGCCAACTCCTGTTGGTTCCATTTAGCAAGATGATAATGTTTAGGCTGAAGTTTTTGCTATTAAAAAGAAGTTGAAAGCCTACTGATACAGTCAGCCCCACATATAAATACAACCAAAACAAGCATCAGACAAAGATGCATCGTTTTCACACATCTATGCTGTATTTTCTTGCCATTATTCTCTAAATAATATAGACTAACAGGAGGCTAGCAAGGTGGCTTAATGGTTAAGAGTTATTGATGCTCTCACGGAGAGCAGTTCAGTTCTGAGCACCCATGTCACTCAACACAAACTGCCCATTACCCCAACTCCATGAAATCCAGTGCCTCTGCCAGCACCTACTCACGTGCACTTCAAAATAAGGTACACACACACACACACACACACACACACACACACACACAAATAAAACTATATATCTCTCTATATAAAAAATAACATAATTACATAGTGTCTGCATTGTGTTGAATATAATACAAATAACATAATTGTACAGCAGAGTATGTGTAGGTTGCATGGAAATATTATAATATTTTATATAAGGAAATTAGTCATCTGGGCATCTGGGTGACCTGAAGTCCTTAAACTGATCCTTCCTGGATATGGAGACATGACTTCACTTCTTTTGCTCTGAAATACTTTAATTCAAGGTTTAATTTCTCTTCAAGATACTTGGAGACACTGCATGCCTATCTAAAAGAGGTAAAGACGCATCTTCAGGCTAATCCCTCAGGGACTACTCATTCCCCCACACTCAGGGGTTAGTTGCTTCCTCTCCTGCCTCCGTGTCAGAGGTCTTGATTGATGGATACTACAAGCAGTTTGTGTTTAGTCCTTGTGCCTCCGATCTTCGTTCCTTATGAGCTACATAAAGCTTGTGGCTGTGTCTTCCTCCTAGTTGAAATTGCAGCACCCAGCACACTGACTGCCTGGATCACTGGAATCACACCATGAAAGCTTGTTGAGTTGAGCTTCTGCTCCAAATGACTGTCCTGACTTTCAAACTCAGCATTCCAATGGTAGATTTTAAATGCACATAGTTTATAAATACCTGGTCCAGAGTAGGAATAATTTGTTCAAGCAAGGAGCAGACATTTGGCATTAACTATACCCCAAATGGTTCTCTCGAGCCTACAGAGAGTGTAGAGAATAAATGTAGATCAGTTTCAAGGAACTAGAAGGAAGGGTGATGGAACTGGGCATCTAATGCAAGTACAAGGCCTGCAGATGGGGAGATTTCATCAACAAGAGTTCCTACTGAGATAAGAACCTTGATAAAGGCTCACCAGAATAATGACTTGAGCTCAATCAAAGTGAGCCTCATAGAGAGAAAACATTAAGCAAACAAGAAAGATGGATCCATTACTATCCCTAAGACTGTGGCAAGCAATGGGACACATCAAAAGAGTCCAGGACTTGAATGTGGCCACTGTCTTTAGTTAGGGTTTTACTGCTCTGACAGACACCATAGCCAAGACAAGTCTTATAAAGAACAACATTCAATTGGAGCTGGCTTACAGGTTCAGAGGTTCAGTCCATTATCATCAAGGTGGGAGCATGACAACATCCAGGCAGGTATGATGCAGACAAGCTGAGAGTTACACATCTTCATCTGAAGGCTACTAATGGAAAACTGGCTTCCAGGCAGCCAGGTTAAGGATATTTAAGCCCATCCCCATTGTGGCACACCCACTCCAACAAGGTCACACCTCTTAATAGTTTCACTCCCTGGGCCGAGCATATACAAACCATCATATCCACTGTGTGATAACAAAAAGGTTGTGTTAGCCTCTTTAAGAATGTGTTACAGGAAAACCCATAAATTTGGTTGTTGGTATGTTGAGATGTAAGTGGCTTTGGAGTGACAAAGCCAAAAGGCAAGAGGCATATAGACAACCAGGTCTAGAGCTCAGGGAGGTTTTGCACTAGGGATATTGTAAAGGTAATTTTCCCTGGCACATTTCTTGAAGCTGCTTTTTTTATGCTGACATCTGGGGACAGGATGTGGAGAGAATTGTGAATAAGGAACTGCAGTAAACACTCAGGAGAGTGGCCCAGAGGCTAACTCCTCCGATGAAGGGTTGTCTTTTCTGTGTTATTGGTAAGCTCTTTTAGTCAGCTATTATACCTGCCATCAAATTGTCTAGGAAATCCACTATTATCCCTCTCTTTCCTCTCAATTCTATGAAATCTCAGAGGGCCCAGCTAAGGCCAAGGCTTAAATAATTCTCACATCACCAGCACCTTACCCAGTGTTATGCTGTAAGTAAAGAAATGAATGAACTGTCTAAACTATAACCAAACACGTTGTCCTATTGGGAAGACTTGTCTCAGGGAACTGAGCAGAGATGCTAGGATACAGAACATGCTGCAGCTCAGCACAAGAGCTGCCCAATGACGGGAGGAACCGACAGGAGTAGTCACCTTTATGACAGAATGCCAATGAGCAGAGGTGCATGGCACTCTCCTGCCCTTCTAGATGGAAGCCCAACTGCAGTGTCTAAGATAAGCAGCTCTGGGACGGCTGTGAATTCAACATGCCACCTGTGCCCACTGACTTCAGAGAAGAGTTCAGCCCATCATTAGAAACGATGGAGAAATATTTGCAGGCTAAAGGCCCAGTTCTATGGAATTTCCAGAAGGCCCACCATGCATTGAGCCTTTCCCTCAGTATTCAGTACCCTCAGAGGAGAGCCACCCGCCTCCCTCTAAACAGAAGTTCATCTGACAACACAGACTTGATTAGCATGTGTTCCATTTACAGACTCATCCCAATCTGATGGGAGGTCCCTTGAGAAGAGAGACCAGGACAGTTTAGTCATCAGGCAGAGGTGGTTGGTCACACAGTGCTGTGATCTTTCTACTTTGTTTCCTTAGCCTCCAGCCCAATTTATAGGAAGGGTGTGAGGATTAAAGAATTAATAGGAATGCTGCTATAGAATGTAGGAGAATCTGAAAATGAGCTAGCCTTTACAGGTATATATATATGACTGACTTCTATACCTGGGTAGTATCAGTCAACAAGACACTGTTGGACTTTTTAAAAAATGAGCACATGTATAACTAAGTGTAAAATGTCACCATCACTTGCCAGGCAATGTTTATTAATCTCTACCACGTGTCGTATACTGTGAAGGATACTGAAGAAGACTGAATTCTCATTGCCAAGGACTTTGCCATCTAGTGGTAAGATGATACTATATTTTTCATTATTAAGTAAACACCTTTTTTATAAAGTACATACTGAGCACATATTTATCAAGTCCTGACTTGTGAGGGCCATGATAATCAATGTTTTTAGGGGAATTAAATGGGCTTCCTCAGTAAGGAAGGTTGGACTTTCTTGAAAAAGTATCAATTTTTGTCTTAATATTCTACAAGTATCCCTGAAATGATTGAATCAATAAGGCAGAAATGGGATGGATGAGGAGGCACGGACAATGGGATCCATGAGTGGCAATGAATCAAATCTTTCATTAATGTTAAATTATTTAAAACAAACCCCAAAAGGCTCAAGGAGGTGTGGCTGTTCTTGTTTCTCTCTTCTCTTACAGAAAAACTTCCCCAGCTTAGGCCGGAACTCTTGGGACATGGGTCCTCAGACTCACTGAGGGTAAAAAAGAGCAAACTGTCACAGAGGAAAGACACACAGCTGACCTAGCAGTGGTGGGTTCTAGTGAACTCACCCTCAGTGTCCTAACACAAGAAAACACCAGCACCATTGACTGCTTTCTAATAACCATTTTATAACACACTTTACACATATGAGAAGGCTCAGGGGGAGGGCATTATTATTTCCCTAATGCAAAGCAGCTGGGCCTGACAGGGGTAAAGAGGACTTTCTGGGTGTGGCTCTGAAAGTTTGTGTTTTCCCGGAAGGTTTTGAGCCAGGGCCAAACCAGACCCAGAAATTCCTATCTAACCCTGTCTCAACACATGACTTTCATTAACAAAATTGTATTGCCCTTTTCTGCAGAAAGTGGTACCATTACTATAATAAAAACATGTCCATTATGGGTCAATTGCCACCTACATAGTGGTGAGGAGAACTCAGGAGGGAGAGGCAGGGAATGTTGAGAACAAAGGAGGGCCTGGCCTCTGGGCCTCCTTCCAGTTCTGGGGCTTAGACAAGAAGGAGATGAATCAAATTGGAGCTGTAGTAAGATCAGCCTGGATTAATCTCCTACAGTCAGAACTTGGGCTCTATATTCCAATCATTGGACAAGCCCATCCCCTTACAGGTATCTTCTCTCCAGAGAGTCAAGCACAGCCTATGATCCACCCTCCAAGCCCACTCTTGGTCAACCTAATAGATTCTCCCTGACTTTCTGACTTTGCTTTCTTGGTCCATCCTAACAAATGTTCATCCAGCTTCCAACTTAATGCTTACCTTTTATGTTTAATTTTTGATTTGAGGGATGGCCACGGTCTTGGCCAAGACTGAGATTGTTCATCAGATTTCAATGGATGAGTCATTTTTATAATGCTGAAACGAAACATCAATATAAACAACTTGTGTTTTCTGGTTGGAAACATACTAGTTGGTACTTCTGCTATGGTCAGTTGACTTCTACCTGGCCAGTATTCATTCCTGTGCCCACAGCCAGAGGCCAGCACACCCATTTTGGCGAGTCATTCCCTGGATATCCAAATATAGCCACTTCTATCTGTCTTCTACCAAATTCTGAAATAAATGTTTTATTGCCTAAAATGTGATATGAACTTGTGAGTACTGCCTTCATAAATTCTTGATTTATAGGTCTAAATGGGCCAAGAATATCCACTGCTTAAGGTGGCTGACTTTAACGTACGAAGCACCTAGAAGGTGTTAGAAGTCAAAGCATTAAAGTGCCCTCATAGGCCTTCTCTGGTACTGTGCTTTGAACTTGAATTGTCTCCCACAAAATCATATTTGAAATGCTTGGTCCCCATCTTGTGGTGTTGTTTTGAAAGGTCCCTGACCAGCCTTACATTCCCTGCCCTTTCTCTACTTCCTGTTGGCCAAGAAGTGACAAACAGCCTCTGACATGAACTCCTGGTGTATGAGGACCTACTGAAGCACCTCAGCTCAAGCTGTCATTGACTGACCATCCCCAAACCAGGAAACACAAGAAATCCTTCTTCTTCTAAGTTGTTTATATCGATGTTTCACTGCAGCACCATAAAAGTGACTCATCCATTGAAATCTGATGATCAAGTTCAATCTTGGCCAGGACCAGGCAAAATGGCATCAAGAGGACCGTTGGGTAAAATCCTTCTAAGACAGAAAAAAAATTCCATGTATTTATATTTTAATAAAGGAAGATATCAAAAATGTAGAAAAGAATTAAAATATAGAGGCCATTAAAGTCACGTTACTGTTATTTGAGACCATCAATTGTACTCTGAGTCTCATAGAAACCACAGGGGAAAAGAAACTAGAAACTGTCCTGCCATTCTTTGCACTGTAAAGGCAAAGGGAAAGCACATACTCTATTACAGAAGGCTGAATTCCTGCATTGGAGTCTTTGCAAAGCCTCATATCTTCAGCCATATTCATTACTCATTAAACATTCTAATAGGCCTATGAGGCTATCTTTACAGCCACTTTATAAAACGTGGAAATGTTACTAAAAATCCAGCAGGAATCCAAGAGAGGATGACACAGCTTCAAGTACATCTTTTTGGTGCCTGTATGCAATCATCCCTAATAAGGCAGTAAGGGTGGTTTCCTCTTCCGTGGACATGGATGCTGACTTCTGCTATTGAGTTTTCAGTGTCTTCTTGCTGCTCTTCCAAGAAAGTCTGACCGCCTACCCATGCAGAAGCAAGTATCTTGTCCATCTCCTGGAGTGTTCTTCCTACCATTCTGAGAAACCACTCTAGTACATCAGCCTTCAGAGACAGTGCAAGTCTCTCTTCAATCTTTAAATCCTTGTGTTGCTCATTTTACCAAGAGGACCACATTCCAAATTTTTCATATGACTGTTGTCTCTATATTCAGCAGGTCTCACTCTGAAGTCCCTTATTCTCTTGGGTCTTCCCTGATCAGTCTAAACTAGGCTTCTCCAATATTTTCTAATTCAGCTCTTCACCCCACCTCATCATGGAACCCATTGCAAGCTATAAATTCTGTATTTGTACAGCATCTCCCCACTGGAACTGAAAGAGTAGTGATACTGTCTGCCTAATCATCACATATCCATAAGATCATTATAGATAAGACTCGATATACAGGTGCTTAACACATACTTGCTTATAGAGAACTGGAATTCTGGTGAGGCCTGGAATGCAGGATTTCCTGCACTGAAACCTGGCTTAAAAGATCTAATGCTCCAGAAATGTATCCATCCAGGGAAATCAAAGAACCCCAATGTAATGATGAATTTGCTATACCACTTTGTGCTCCAAATGGGTCACACTTGCACACCTGCCCAAGAGCTATCTGGGTTCATGAATAAAAGAAACACACACACACACACACACACACACACACACACACACACACACACGTTAATTTTAATATGTCTTGAATGTCTTGATTAATTCAAAGGCTTGGCAGTTCTAATCCTCCACCAGGCTAGCATACATTTCCCTCCACTACTCCTGGCTCAACACCTTTTAAATCTATATTTTATCTTTGCTGCCCTGTTGCCTTTGGGACAGCCACTCCCACAAGGCTGCTTTCCCTTTCCACCTACACTGTGGATGAATTTTCTTTTGCAGCTCTAAATCTGATCCATCTCCCTCCAAGATACGATGATCTCCTTCTCCTTCCTTTCTCCCAGTTCCTAGCCCACGCAAATCTAAAGGTCCTGCCTCAGACTAATTACCCAGCCATTGGCCGTTGACTCTTTACTGATCAATCAACAACCAGTTGGGTACAAGGACCTTCAGCATTTGAAAACACAGATTCCCAATTTTGAGGTCCAGATTAATTCAAAGCATTAGAACCAATCCCCAACATCTTATATTCTCTGTCCAAATTTTTAAAAAGGTCCTTCTCTCACACATAAATTGAACATAACCATAACAATTATGTAAATTATGAAGTATGAGAAACAATTAGCATCCAATCCATCATATTTGTCAATTAGATAAAGTACTCTACCACCTATCCTAGCAGAACTTATAATTCTTTACCTGAATTATGTTATGATTTTTCCCTGTATTACCATCTGAAAACTATTCTTTTAACTTATATCATCTCTCTCAATGCTAAACAACTTGAGTTTGATTATGAGACTATAACAACCCCATCAGAAAAAAAAATCCAAGAATGAATTAAATATTACCAGAATATTTGGGAAACACAAAAATATGGATCCAAAACTTAAACAAATTGTAGAAACAGCTGACTACTTGGAGAGTCCTCTATTCCTCAAAATGTCAGAACATCTGTCTTTAGCCTTCGGGCCCAGAACCATCTGGCAGACTTTGAAATGAAGCATGAATATGAAGGACTAGCTTACCCTGTATTGGCAGAGCTTAACAGGTGACTATCCCACATCTGTTTGTCCTCTTTGGACAGTATTTTGTCTTCAGACAGGACAATTTTTGTCCAATGGCTACCTTGGCATTACTGGAGCAACTCTATATGGAGGTTTTGGTGCTCAGTTTCTTCTTTGAAGGAGAATGAGGAAGCTGTCAGGAGCAGACATGTCTCATTGTCAAATGTTTTTTAATAATGTAATAACACTGAATGTCACATTCTGAGGATTTCTGATGTTTTTGAAGACTGTTTATCAATGAAAAGTATAGTTGAACTGTTAAGCCTTAACTACTCTGAGCCATTTCTATTTGAGTAAGTTGAAAATATTTTATTATAATTAAATCAAAATCCAACATAACCATGAGATTACTCTCTGGCCCTTAACTTATGTGACTTAATCATCCTAAACAGTTTGTAATGGCAGTTATTACAAGAAATGCATCTAAGCCTTGTATTCTTAAATGAGTTGTATAGGCACAATGCCCATCTGAGAGTAAGAATACTAATTTCAAATTTTGTATTAATATACATATTTATACCAAAGAAAACCTTAATTCTGTATCAATATATAAATTCTATACCATTGTAAGAAATTATCACTTCAATTTTACATTACAAAGTTTTCTATTTATGTAAGATTATGGCTACACAATGCTTTGTTCAAGAATAAAATTAGTGGCAGTTTGTCTTCTCTGAACATGGAGACTACAAGCAGTTAGGATGCCGCGTGGAAGCCAAAGCCGTACTTCCCGGGTGACTCCTCCGGTCAGCCAGGTCCCTCAGATGAGACCTGCTCCCAGAAGAACACCTGCAGCCCAGCCTCCAGCAGCAGCTGCACCATCTGCAGTTGGCCTCACCTGCTGTTGCACCCCAGCAGACAGGCCTGATGGCCCAGACGGCTACCACTGCAGCTGGTGTGGCTGTGGGCTCTGCAGTAGGGCACACACACCCTGGGTCATGCCATCACTGTGGGTTTCAGCAGAGGTGGTAACGTTGAGCCAGCAAAGCCTGACATCACTTACCAGGAGCCTCAGGGAGCCCAGCTGCAGAACCAGCAGTCTTTTGGACCTTGCTCTCTAGAGATCAAGCAGTTTCTGGAGTGTGCCCAGAACCAGAGTGATGTCAAGCTCTGTGAGGGCTTCAACGAGGAGCTGCGGTAGTGCAGGATTGCAAACGGTCTAATCTAATCAAGATGTTCAAGCTGAAGAAATGTAAAATTGGTTCTGTATAATTGATATGTAGGTGTGGGCCCTTATTTCTAACAGCTCTATTGCTTCGGAATGGCCATGAAAGAGATCTAACTATAGTTGTTTACTGAGGCTTGTAGTGTTGGTTACTGGGCAAATGGTTGGCCTCCTTGAACTTAACTGTATTGTGATTGTGAGTTAAAAAAAATAAATTGGTTTATTCTGGAAAAAAAAAGAATAAAATCAGTAATCCATCCTATATATTTCCTCCCTCTTCAAAACTATAACCATTTCCAAATTATCTCTTAAAATGAAAACATATCTATAACTTGTAAAATAACCATAATCAGACACCCAAACCTAACGAATCCGGCTGACAGTTCTACATGGCTTCTTCATGCTAAATAGGGGTGATGAGAAATTCTTTAAAGGGGTGGGGAGGGATAGGAAAATCATGGAAAAAAAGTGGTTAAGAAAGCTAGCTTTAGCATCTGTTATCCAGTCTCTGTATGCTTACAGGACTTGGCTGAAGTTTTTGACTGAATCTGTCTGAAAGGTTGGATGAAGTGAGGTCATCTGGAATCAGTAGCAATTCCTGAAGCTGTTTTGGAAGCAAGTCTCTGAACAGCATCAGGAAGTAGTGGGTTGTAACAGCAGATCAGCTCAGCATTTCCAAGGATAAATCTAGCCAAAGCTACACATTCTATAATATATGAATCTCACAACCAACATTTTAGTACCATTAAGGTATTTGAATGGATTATGCAAGGTCCGCAGATCAGTTAAGGATGAATTTTGTTCCCTCTTTGAGCCGGTGAAAAACAACTATCCTTTTATGAGTTAATTTGATCAATAACCAGTTGTAGTAAGTCTTCATTCATGCCATATGAAGGAGGGTGTGAAGAATCTTAAGGGTTTTACAACAAAAAGATTTGTCTAATTTTTGGTGAAGTTTTGGCTAAAGACTTTTTATGTCTAAGCCAGTTACTGGGCTGTTGCCTTGTTGAGGAATCAGCAGATCAACTAACCTGTCCTGTTTGATTTTTTTAAATTTTTCTTTTCTGTAGCCAAGATCCTTAGGGAATCTTCCCTATCATATGTGATCCGTATCACTCTGGAAAGGATCCAAAGCCTTTTCTCCTTCCTGACAACAAAAATGCAGAGTCTCTCCCTAAACAGCATGTCCTTGGTCCAATAATCAGAAATCATTAAAAGTATAGACAGAATTAATTTAATAGCTTGTCCCCTCTCCCAGAGGAATTTTAATATAACCACCAAATTCATAACTTCACGTATATTGATAATTAAAACAACTCAAAGCAAATAAAATAATTTAAACAAATTGTGTAATCTATAGATAGTACTTTTCCATCATTTCCTGTTTTGTTCTTACACGATTAATTTTTTAATAGTGAGATCAAGACCTAAGTTTCTACTGTCTGAGTTAGGGTTAGGCTATTTATCCCCTGTTTATGACCTATAGTTTAAGATCAAAAGCATCAATTATTTATCCATCTATGTATACTTAAATCTTCCCTTCTATAGAGTTTAATATCTCTGTAGGTACATATAGTAGTATTCCCCTTTCTCTTTATAAAATGTCCAAGGCCTAAGTTCTACTATCCGAGATAGGTTATGCTCCCTATCCCCTGCTTTTTTATCTAACTTTTAAATATCAAAAGCCTCAATTATTTATACATCTATGTAATCTTACTGTATAAGCCTATTTCTAGGCTCTATTTTTGTAATATCAGGCAAAAGAAATCCCAGAAATCCCATGTAGACCGTGTTCAAAGATCCTAGGTATTTGCCCTGGAAAGACTCTTAAATTTCTTTACAGCATTTTTTTTTCATTCAATCTCCCTAAATTCTCCCTTCTTGCCTTTATTACCTACATTTGAGATCAAAGGCTTGGATTTCTTTATTCTATATATACTTAAGAACATTTAAACAACTACCATTATACTCCCTTTCTATCCTAAAAAACAAATCAAATTTTATTTATCCCTAACCTTTGAATATTTACTTGTAGGAAGCAGGCTGCTTTTATTGTTTGACCTTAGAGCAGCCATCTTGTCTCTTTGCACAGCAGGGGCTCCCAGAATCTCAGCTAAGGCTCTCTGATGGGGCTAGAATCCTTGTAAAAGGGTAAATCCCCATAGGCAGCTGTATTCCTCTATTCTAGTTTTATGACTTGCAGGGGAACCGTGATTATCCCCTCCTCCTAAACTCATCTTATGACTCGTGTGCATTCCATTAGAGAATCTCTAAATTATTCTTAATAGTGAGTTCTCCTTACCATGTTGCATACCATCTGTAGTAGTGAATTTGCTATACCACTTTGTGCTCCTTACAGGTCCCATTGACCCTGGGACCCACCTAGGAGCTATCTGGATTCTCAAATGAAAGACACACACACACACACACACACACACACACACACACACACACACACACGTTAATTTTAATATGTATGTCTTGACTAACTCAAAAGCTGGGCAGTTCTAATCCTCCACCAGGCTAGCATACATTTCCCTCTAGTACTCCTGACTCAGCACCTTCTATGTCTGTATTTTGTCTTTGCTGCCCTATTACCTTCAGGGCAGCCACTTCCATAGGGCTGCTTTCCCTTCCCACCTATATTGTGGATGAATTTTCTTCTGCAGCTCTAAATCTTATCTGTCTCCCTTCAAGATATGGTGATTTCCCTTTCCTTCCTTTTCCCCAGTTCCTAGCCCATGCAAATCTAAATGGCTCTCCTCAGTCTACCTGGCTAGCCATTGGCTATTAACTCTTTATTGATTGATCAAAAGCCAATTGGGGACAAGGACTTTCAGCATTTGGACATGCAGATTCTTGATTATGGGGGGGAGTGTATTAATTCAAAGCATTAGAACCAATCCCCACCTCCTCCCCCACACTGCTCAAAGAGCATTCACTCCAAGGACAGCCAGCCAACTTCAGCACAAAGATGGCTCACAGATCCCTCTAGCAATGAGGTCAGATTTCCCCCAAGAGCTTCTTCTGGTTAGAGTCAAATGTGTTCCTACCTTCTGTCTCAGACAGGGATGGGGCAGTGCACAGCATAGGGTAGTGGGATTCTTTTCTTCTATTTCTTCTAATCCAATAGGATGAAAATGCCCCTCCAGCCCAAAGGCCCTGAAGACTACTACATGGTATAAGAAAATAAAGAAACAGTGTCTGGACATGAATGAAAAAAAAAAAAAAAGCCCTTCCCAGCTCTTTTCTGAACTCAGCGCCCAGTGGCATTACTGCACAGCTCAAAGCAGCAGCCTCTCCTAAGAGAAGCTTCCACCCTGAGCCCACAGAGAGGAGCACTAACCAGAGAAGAGGCCACCCACCAATGCCCACAACCCAGACTGAACTGAGGGCTTATTATCACAGGCAGTCCTTGCTGTTCCCTTTGGTTTCCTCTCTCGTTCCCACACTCTTCTACAGCTCCAAACGGGCCAACTGGTGCCCAAATCCAAATTCCTACTCTCCATTCTATCCTTCTCTGCAGCCACCTGGGGAAGGAACATAACAACCAGCGAGTTCTCCAACTAGACACCAAGGTGGTACGGTCAGAGACTGTGTTCTTGCTGGACGATTCTCAAGCTGTGGGACTTTGTAAAAAAACCATTCTTGCCTCAGTCTGTAAAACAAGTGAGCTGTTCTCATTCATGTTTTACCCACGTGACATTATACTTGTAAATGGCCTATTCTGATTTTAACGACATCATTAGCCTTGTACTTATCCTTATTCTTCTATGACTTCATGCTTCATCAGCCCAGTAGATTTAGATGCATTCTGTGGATGGTGAGTATATATGTGTGTGTATCTATCTATCTATCTATCTATCTATCTATCTATCTATCTATCTATATATCTATATATCTTCCCCAAGATCCATTGCTGAGGATAGCAGCCCAAACAGAAAAAGACCTATTTTTCCCATAATTTATCATATGTTTAAGTCCCTGTTATGTGACCAGCACTAGGAGTTCCAGTTGGGTCTATTATAGAAGACATAGATTTGTCTGCATTGGGCGTAGCAGGAACCAGGTGAGATGTAGCACCAGATTCTAATAATCCTATTGCTATGTAGTAAAAGGAACAGTAGGCATTAATGCCTGTCAGGTCTTCATTTCTCAAGCGGGACCCAAGCTCAGTCAAGTGGAAGATAGTCTTCTTCTGGCTGCCTTTCGATCAAGTTGTAGAACTCTTGGCTCCTCCAGCACTATGTCTTCCTGCTCACTGCCATGCTTCCTGTCATGATGATAATGGACTAAACCTCTGAAACTGTAAGCCATCTATGAGTAAATGGTTTTCTTTACAAGAGTTGTCTTGGCCGTGGTCTCTCTTCACAGGAATAAAGCACTGACTAAAACAGGGTAGTTCACACATACCTAGAGACAAATGGGGTTTGATGTGTTTTGTTGCTGTTCTCACCACACTTTTATTTCGATAGCTCAATTGCATTTACCATTGCTATGTAATTGCATTTTGGTGTCTTTTTAAACGAGTAATCAAAAAATATGACAGGTCAGGGCCAGGAAGATGGCTCGGAAGGGAAAGGCACTTATCCCACAAGCCTGAGTTTCACATTTGGATCTCTGGTGCCACATGAAGGTGGAAAGAGAGAAAGGAGCTCACAAAGCTGTCTTCTCACTTCCACATAAATGCCATGGCTTGCACTCATATACCATAATAAATAATAATTTAAATAGGAGGAGGAGTAAATGATGATGTTTTTCAAACACTGTAAGAAGTGATTGCATAACTCTTCTGTCTACATTTCTTCCATCACTTTACCATAAAATGCTTTATGCCTTCCCAGGTAATCTATGGAGTTTAAAAGTGTGGGTGAAGCAGAGCTGCAGGCAAGTGTTGCTTCCAAGGCTGGAGCACAATCTATAAAAGGTGAGCCAGAAGGAAGCTAATGAGCTCAGCAGGAAAGCATAATTAGCAGTCCTGACCAGCCAGGCTGTGTTTACATTCTGACTGCCAATTCTAATGCCTGAGCTCCTGTCTGTGTTTATTGTAGGCATTAATGCCTGTCAGGTCTTCATTTCTCAAGGGGAACCCAAGCTCAGTCAACATTTTCACAGTAGGGCAGCAAGGGTGAACAGTGACAGATGTAGTTCCTCCGCTCAAACTCTGGCAGTCACCGTACCTGCAAATTGCATTGTGACTCTGTATCTCTGGCTGTGGTTGCTGGAGCCAAAGTGGACCCCTGACCTTACACTCTTCTTGTCTGAACCAGGACTGCATGACATTAGTGTGTCTTTGCCTTCAGGTACAACTGTAGAGATGCAAACTCATGGTATTCAACACAGTCATTACTGTGCTCAATGACAGTTAGACCACTAGGCCAGGAACCCATCAAAGAAGAACAAACCAGATACACAGAAATGCCAAAACAAAGAAGAAAGTATTGTGTACATATACACAAGCAACAGTGATTAATAATTAAAAAAAAAAAAAGAGGCCATGTATTTGTAAGAGAAGAAGAAAGGGTATATGAGAAGGTTGGAAGCAAGCAATGGAATGGGGAAATGGTGTACTTATAATCTCAAAAATAAATGAAATTTTATTATAAAACACTCTCTTGACACAATGTGCCACCAGGGCCTTGCGGCTGTTGGGTTCCAGCAGCTACCTAGCTATCTTCTTTTCTCCCCAATACATCGTTTAGCAAACTTGAAAATGAGTGTGCCTTTGATGCGTTGTTTTAATGCTCTCCATTTAGCCTCATGCCTTTTGTGGTCTTGGAATCAGGAGATGAATAAACAAACAAGGAACACTGTTCTACCAGCAACCATCCCCACTTATGTTCATTTCTAACTTAATGACTCTGATGACCGACGTTTTCCCCCTTAAACTTAAAGAATAACTATAATACTTTAAATACTATGATACTAAAATCCCTTTAATTTTTCAAAATTAGGATACAAACCATCAGGTTTCTCTATGGCATCTTCATACTTTTTCCACTTTCGTGGCATATGTTCTATCAACTTCCAGCAGATTCCTCTTACTTAAAACCTGTTTCCCTTCTCAGGAGCATTTTTGTAAGCTCTGTCCCTGCTCTGCATAACTACAGAAAAACTGGAAGCTAGGATGTGTATACAACAGAGGACATGCAGTGTCTTTCTTATCTTTCTACTGATGAACCACTGTTGCATCAATTGGCCCAGACTTCTGCAACCAATGGAGCTTGTGCTAAGAATTAAGAGCTACAATTACAGCTGAGCAAATGAAGCTATGGTGCCTAAAAGAATTAGAAATCGAATGTGGCATCACAGGACTGTACTCCCAGACACTCTGGATGCTGAGGCAGAAGAATTAGTTGAACACAGGGTTGCTGAGATAGCTTAGGAAACAGTGAGAACACTTTCTTTAGGAGAGAGGGGTGAAAATAGGTGCTCAATTAATTCATTGACTCATTTTTCTGTAGATCATCGAATAATTCTAAATTCTCCATAAAGGATTCTGACTGCCATAGCCACATAACCGGCTCCAGGTTCCTGCTGCCCATTTTCCAATCCACCCCATCCTGTTTCTTCCCTAAGATCACAGATTAATGGCTGGGGATACACCTCAGCTAGAGAATACATTCAACCGGGATTTGGTCCTCAGCAGATACATATGCATTCACACACTACATTCACACACATGCAAGTTTTTAAATTAAAAATAAAAAGATCAGTTTTTTCATCACCTACCCGATGACCTCAGGTCTATGGAGATTCCTTCTCAAACTCCATCCCCACCCACAACGGACTACTCCTTCTGTAAAGCTCAGATCCTGATGGGAAGCTACTAACCAACACAGCTGCGTCTAGCTGCATGCTGCCGTTTTACTCCTGGAATAGGCTAAAACTGAGCAAAATGAGAAGTCTGCCCCCTCAGTCATGTGGACTGTACTTCTTGTGTCCAGTAGAAAAGGTGTACTGCTGAAGGGTACACATAGCTCAGCCCCAGCACTGTAGAATGATTTCTGGAAGCATCGCTTGGGTGCTTTGTCCCACTACCCATTTTTGCATTCCTCCTGATCCCTCAGTTCCCAGTAGGAAGTGACACAAGCTTTCCTTATGAAAGTCTCATCACCAATTGGTGAAAATTCTAGAATGACTCATTTCTTATTTCCTTGGTCTTAAGCACCAGGGCTCTGGATCCTACCCAGCAGTCTCTGGGCCTCAATGAGTAAAGCAAAATGCCTGAAGAATCAAATCTTAAGTTATTTCTTCATGGCAAATTCAGCTGATAATGAGCTTGATGTTTTAAACTGAAAAAAAAAAACACTTTTTAGATGTTTCTCAGTATAAAATAGTTTGGAGAACCTTAGATGATGATATATGTTCACTGGTTTCACTTAATCATTCCATGATGTCTGCACACATCAAAACATCACATGGTACCCCACAAATATATGCAGCCAAAGATAATACAGTTTTAAGTATTTTGCCACCCAGAGCTCTCTGTATCTCGAGATCTCCACCTCCACACTTTCTTCTTTCCCTTCCTCCCCTCTTCCTTCCCTCTCTACATTTTTCCTTCCTCCCTTCCTTCTACCTTCACATGAATATTTGTGGAGCACCAACTCCATGCCAGATCTAGGTGCTAGAAATATACCAATGAACAAAATAATCCATTACAAACTCACGTTCTAATAAGAGACTCAATGAGTCAGTAAATTATGCAATATCACAGAGAGTGAGTAACAGTATAATCTTAGAAAGTGATCAGAGCGGAAGAATGAAACGAGATGAACAGCTTTAGTTGCTATGGTAGGACAATACTGCATGCAGAGAACTTTGAGCGGATGTAGATCCAAAATATAACAACTGGTTCCAAGTGTGCTCCTGGGACCCACTGAGCTTACAAAAACCCTCTCAGGGCATCTCCACAAGGTCGAACTCTTTCTTAATAATGCTGAACGGAGAGTTGCTTTTTTAACTCTCATTCTATCACAAGAATACAAGGAAGCGTGTCCCATAAGTCATGTGACATGGCAACAATATTAGGATAGCTAACAGCATGCAGGTGGCCATTTTTTTAAAAAAAAAAAAAAAAAAAGCTCAGCTTCCATTTTCAGTGAGGTGGTCCTTGTTCCATATTATTCACAGAAGCAAAACTTCCTGGGCGGAGGGGGATGACAGATCAGTTCTAGGAATACAAATTGGTTCTGAACCCAGAAAGTTTAAGGCTACATTAGAGAAAAAACAAATTGCCAGGGTGCTTAGAGAGTGGAGGGGAAAATACCTATAGCTCATGGGAAGCTGGGAGAGGGACAGAGAGGAAGAGGCTCAGGCAAGAAGGAATGTGTGGGTCATCATGAGGATGTTTACCTTTATTATGAAGGAAATGGTGAGCTCAAGCTTGATGTTTAGGCCAAGGTAGGTAGAACACTTGCCTAGCATGCTGGAGACCCTTGAACACGATGCCCAGAACGGAAAACCCAAACAGAAACCTCCAGCTGAATCTGCCAGATATTCTATTGTGCTAGCATACTCAGAAAACTAAGGCAAGAAAATTGTGAGCTTAGAGCCAGCCTTAGCTACACAGTAAAACTGTCAAGATCATAGCCTGAGGAAGCTACTAGAAAGTGCTAGAAAAACTGAGTAAGATCTAAAATGTAAATATAAGGCCATCACTTTGGCTCTTCTATTGAGAACTAACTTTGAAAGCTAGAAGAATGAAACCACTAACTCTGGTAGGTGAAAAACACATTGAGCTGTGGAAATACCTATAGCTCATTGTATTGGGAAGACAGAATATGTACATATGTATATGTGTATATGTGTATATATGTATCTACCTATATGTATGTATATATAGTGTGTTATATATTATATGTGTGTATATAATATATATTACCAGGCTAATTGGAATAGAGGATGGCCAGGGTACTATGCTTCACAGAGTCATCAGAGAATATTTCTCTTACAAGGTGAGGTTTGAACAGAACCTTGAATAAAGGTGGACAGCAACCTCCATGGATGCCTGCTATCCACAGGCAGGGATCACACAGATGTCAAAGAAGAGGCACTTATTAAAAACTTATCACCTGAGCAGATCTTTAGAACAAAAAATTGGGGGTGAAGCTGGAGCACCCTCCACTCTCATGAACAACCAGCCCATCCACAATTCTTAGAGCTGCAATGGTGAGAAAACTAAAGTAGTTACTCCCTTATCTCTGCTGGCATCAGTGTCTGGCTTGTATCCCTTTTATTGGACAGCTGCAAAGGGTACCATCACTGCTCTGCATCTCAGAAACACAGCTGTGTGTCACTTGGGTCATCCAGAGATTCCTTGGTGATCTCCCATCCTGACTGTTATTCAACAGAAGGCTCCTTTGCAGACAAGATCCCACAAATACGTTTTCTAACAACAACAACAGCAGCAGCAGCAACAACAACAACAACAAAACCTCCACAAATCTCCATTAAAGATGCTCACAAAAAGGCCAGGATGGAGATTTCCCTTTAAATATGACTATAAAATGAAGCCAAGCCCTCCAAAGTGTGTGCTTCCTGGGACTCCTCCTTATTTGACTCTGTCACATAAGAAGAGTTCTTTTACTTCAGTGCAAGTATACAAAGCTCTATTCTGTCCTTCCAGCAGAGCTTTGCTGGCATAGAAGAAGAGCATTGCCTCACTGCCTTGAGAACTAGAGTCCTGAGTTGAAGACATGGCTTTGTTCTAGCCATGAGGCCACAGAAGGGTGGCTCAGCACACTCTGAGTTGTACAGAGGGGCATGAATAAAAATAAAATACCAGTAACACTCCAAAGTGAAAATTCAGTATGCTGTCCCTGTCCTCTTGTATTCTCTTTTCTATTGTAAAGAGTGAAAATTAGGTGCCATCCGAGTGACTAGCCAATGGATGGCCCTCAGGTGGCATCTCTTTTTGGAATTCTGTTCGACCAAGCTAAGGTCCCTAGGGTTTAGAAACTGTTGCAGTATCCCCACAGATCCCATCTCTTATTAATACAAAAGTGATTTCACAATTAGTTGTCACTGTGACTATTCCATGGAGTGTCCAGATTAAATGTTACTTCTAGGTGTTTTGGTGAAAATGTCCCTGAGATTGACATGTGAGCTATGACTCTGTAAAGTAGATCACCTTCTATGAGAGTCTGCAGGGAGAGAAGGCACAGGAAAGAGGCATGGCATCCAGTCGGCTGGCTGGATGCAGATTAAAACTGAGATACAGCACTTCTACCCCTGAGCTGGCATTTACATCAACTTGGTTGGTTCTCACACCTTTGACATCAGGTAGAATTATACGACTGGCTTTTCTGGTCTCCAGCTTGCAGATGGCAGATGGTGGGCTCTCTCAGCCTATATAATCCCAGGAGCCAATTCCTCAGAATAAATATCTTCCTGTGTGTTTTATGTACTGTTTGATTATGTCTCTCTAGAGAGTCTTGTCAGATAAAAGTCTATGCCCTGTGGCCAAGTTCTTAATTTACAAACAAGCCGATCTCTTTCCTGGAATGACAGGAAAGCAGTCTTTCCACAGATTTCAAGGATCAGTGGAAGGCCTCACGTGTGGTGGGCAGTGGCAGTTAGGTGCAGGAAGACTCAAGCCACTGTGCTCTCTAGGCTTCTAAATCTTAGTTATATCTTATGTTCTCCTCCAGTTGGTAGTTACATGTATGTATGTACGTGTATGTATGTATGTATGTATGTATGTATGTATGTATGTATGTGTGTATGTATGTATGTATGTAACGTCCTAGAGCTGAGGAGCTAGCTCATTAGATAAAACACTTATTACATAACTGTTAGTGCCTGAATTTAGACTCCCCAGCATCCGCTTAAACACTTAGTAAATACATACATGCCAAGTAGATCTGGGATCCCACCTGTAATTCCAGCACTCAGAAAGTAGAGATCAGTGATCTTGGAGCCAGGACTAGCTGTATGAGCAAGCTCAAGGTTCAACTGAATAACCCTTCCTTAATGGATAAGGTGGAGAGTAATTTGGGAAGATGCCTGTTGTCAGCCTTGGGTTTGTACACTTATGCAGAGACATACATGTGTACACTTATATATACATATATATGTGTGTGAATACACGTATAACCATATTCATGCCCCACAGACACATGCAAAACAACAGAAAACAAAAAATTTAAATCCTAAATCTGTACCATCTCCTATGACTAATATTTAATTTAAATCAATCAAAACAATATAAATTTAAGGTCTACATCTTCCATCACTGGGCACATTTCAAGTGCTCAGTACAAAGTGGCTGGTGCCTGCCACATCATCACTGCATAGAAGTCCTTTGAATGCTGTTGCTCTGTGTCACTTTAATGACTGTGCCATCAACAAATGTCACCTAAAGGTTTCAGAGCCACAGTTATGACTTGTGATTACTGTTGCATTAGAGTTGGACAAGGCCCCAGTGACAAAGCCTCTAAGGATAACTGAATATCCCACTAGTAAGCTGAGAGCCCTGCAGCAGACTTTGCTCTGGCAGTTGTCATGGCAACACAGTGAAGAGCAGCAGCAGAGGTTTGAGCTAGGGCCTGCTGGAGTGGTGGACCATGAGGGGAAGCCTGGTAAGGTGAGCCCCAGAGATCCTGATGGGATGGTAGGAGCTTTGCCTTCTCCCTGCATCAGGCCCCTGTCATATAGCCACTGTCCCCAATAAATTTGTGGCCATCAGTCATGTAAGGGCAACGCCACAAGCCCTTCCACATACAGAGGTATCCCTAATATATCAGACCAAAACAATAAGAAAAGGGACATGACCTTAGCCAAATAGGCTCAAAACAGTTCTCCACATTAATGAGTACCTAGAAGCCCAGAAGGCACAGCCAATAAAGCATTTCTTCCCAGTCATTCCTACCTGCAAAAGGTATTTAATCTTAGGCCCACTCTGAGAAGTGGGATATGGTTTTATGCATCCATTTTCCACCATGACAATAAACTGTTTAGAACCATGGACTGCCTCTTTTCATAGAGATCTGCTGTGGGGAGCCATGGAGAAGGCCTTCGCCTATGGAGCTGCAGTCTAGTCTCCCATAGAAGGCCTCTCTGTACTCCCAGCCACAACTGCCACTAAGCCTACTGCAGTCAAACTCAGGGCAATCTCACCTGCTGGAACAAGCTGGAGCTCCCCTTCTCACCTTCCTGGCCCCAGGCTAGACACAGCCCACAGGCTCCCAACTTCATTCTCTGCTCTTCTGAGACTCCCACTGGCACCTGGATTTCCAAGAGCCTAAGAACCACACATCCCTGGCTTTTTTGCAGGCCTGGGGATCCCTGAACCAGCTCTGGCTTTCCCATGGCTCAGACTGCACTTTCCCACTCCTGGACCAGTGTCTTGTGGCTTTCCTACAGTCCAACACCCTCCCAGCAGCAGAGTAGGATAAGTGCAGTCAAACTCCCCTGTCCCACCTCCCTAAGCTGCCATGCCAGTGGTGGAGCACTGGCCAAAAACCTAACGGGGGGCTTCCCAACCTGAGAGCAAAGAGAGCTCCCTAGTAACATAAGAAATATGGAGGCCAGAATCTAATGAAGATTAGATTCTGCCTCCTAAACTGCCCCCAAGCTCTATCAAAGTCACAGTCTGGGGTACCTAGTGCTCCCTGTATCTGAAACATGTCCTTTTAGCTGTGGGATAGAGTCTCTCTATAGAGGAATTTTAATTCAGCAACATGAATAATCTGGCAAGGGATCACATCAAAAGACCTTCTAGATCTATTTAATCTGGTTGGAATACAGACACATCTTTAGTATAGACCTTTAATCACTAACAATGAAAGTATGATTAGTTTGTAGAAGGAAGCAACCATGTTTGAAAGTGACATCTAATTGAGGAGCAGACAAAGTGATGAATAAGACAAAGATTTGACAGTGAGTCAGAGATAGAAATGTCCAACTTTGACAAGAAGAAACAGGAAAAAAAAGTCACTTATTACAGAGACAGGTTGCAGGGAACGACAGAATGAGACAGAGAATGAGAAGAACCAGAAAATTAGATTTAATCACCAAATTTAGTATGAGGCTAAGCAGAGCAATTCAGTGAGAAGCTAAGAAAAGCCAATATGAATCAGTCAACTTGGAGAGGAATTTAAACCAGAACAGCTGAGTTGAACCAGCCAGCCAGAGTTCAGAAAGAACTAGAAAAGGTGCATTTATCCAGCAGTAAGCCTCCAAGATGACAATCACATCAAGTGAACAAAAAAGTACTTTTACATCTATTACGTGTGTTCTGTTTGGCTGCTTAGTGATATCTGACCACTTCTGTAAGAGGCAGCATGTTCTAGGTCACAAGCAGCTCTATGACTTCCCCATAGCCTGAAGAAGCTACATCACTTCCTCCTTGCAGACCCATCAAGTGTTAGATACCATACCAAACTCACCAATCCTTTTCACACCCAACTACCTGAAATAAACTATGTACCTTCGTTTCTTTTCCATTGAGGAACAGCTCTGCAAACTAGTGGGGAGGGGAGAAAAATACTTAACAAGAAAATGCCTATTTATAGAATGATATTAAATGCATATAATGACCCTCTGTGTCTGTGGATTTCACATTCATGGATTGAAAATACTTTTTAAAATGTGTTATACTGAACAAACATTAACAATTTTCCTGTCAGAATTCCCTCGACAATACAGTATAACAACCACTTACATAGTGTTTTTAGTGCTCTAGGCACTACAAGTAATCTAAAGATGATTTAGAGTCTGCAGAAGGTTGTGTGGGTTCTATAAAAACACTACACCATTTTATGTAAGTAACCTGAGCATCCATGGGCTTTGGTGTCTGCAGGAAGTCCTGGACCGAATCTCCATGGATACCAAAGGACAGCTAGATCCATGAAGGGAGGAAAACAAACTAGTAATTGTAGTCCTACATGTGCAATGGGGCTTAGTTGTTCAATGAATGTCTGTCAGGTACTTTCTAGGTGCCAAGCTGTGTTGGGTCCTGAGGACAGCAATGAACACACTAGGCAACCTCAGTGGGAGGGAAGGGCAGTAAAAAGCAAGACAGTCCAAAGTATGTCTGTTCTGCTCAGTGCCAAGAAAGGAGTGACGTAGGAGGGGACAGGGTCAGCTGCAAAGACATGTGTGGGAGATACTGGAAACAGGGAGGAGGGCACTAAGAAAATATTTAAATGCTGGCCTGAAGGAGCTGAGGAGTAACCCAAGCCACAGAGACACAGAGACTCCTCCCTTGACCTGAATCCTTCTACCTGTCTTCTGAGCATCAGCACCCACCAAGGATTTGTTGATCCTTGTTTTCAATTGTTCAAAAACAATTACTTGGGTCATTTTCTTTAGTGTTGAATGTATATTTATTCCAACTATAGAACTATGCTCTAATACTAAGTATGTTCTTTCAGGTAAAATAGCTACTGCCCAGAAATGTTCATAAGCTCTTTGTCTCCAAGTATTTATCTTGTCTAAAGCAATCCTGATAGCAAGTTTCAGTCTTTCAAAGCTGGCTTTGGGACTTGGGCCTTCTGAAAAGAATGGCTTTCCACATTCTCTGTCACTTACAGAGAGTTTGCCTGTGCATACCCTTAATGGCTGCAGGCAGGCATTATCTAAAAACTATATCCTGGGTATTACAAAACATAAGGAAGGATGCAATATATGCTTATGAAATTTCTGGGGTGACAGGAGAGAGCAGGGAGAGCTCCTCCCACTGTCAGGTTCACAAGCTGCATTTAGAACATCAAGAAGCTGAGAGCATCACATGAGGAACTTTTCTGGCCCCACCAGCAGCAGAGAATCAGGCCACTGGAGTATAACACCTGTTGCTTACTTCGTAGCCTCAAATTTGGACATGGCCTGTGCCCAATGACCAAAAATTCCTCAGTGCTGCCAGGAGAACAATGATTCTAACTCTGTCTCTGAGCACCTTCTAAGTTACACCTTACTTGTTTGTCACTGATGAAGTATGATTAGGAAATTTGCCACAATGAATTCTGGGAAATGTCATTTCTGGGCTCCAGCCCCTGGGATTTAGGAAAGATCAGGGGGTCTTCATCCAGGTGGGTGCATGGTGCTAATACACAGTCAACAATCTGGCACATTCAAGGTGCTCTGATTTTCCTAAATGTTGCTTAGTAGTAAAACTCTTTCCCTCCACTCCAGCTCAGGGTTGGTCTCCCTAAATGCCAGTATCAATGCCCACATTAGCTAATATAGCTGTTTCTTCTAGATAGCCACAAGTCCTTGGAGTCATACAGCTGTGCCAAGAGAAGACAAGTAGAATTTTACCATTTTGGTCTGCCTTAAGTTCCTGGAAGGTGGTCACTTGGTAGGCTATTAACCTAGTACTATTGTTCTCAAGACAAGGGAACGGGTTTGTCTCACAAACTTCTTCCTACTTTCTCTCATTCTTGAAGCTCTACACCATCCCATTTGACCTCCCTAACAGTATTCTTAGATGTTAACATCCTCGCTAATAGGCCCTGAGAAGTCACCAGAGTCTCAGTGGAACATGAAGACATTTTGAAATTAGTTGCATTGAAAGATGGTTTCTGTCTTCTCTGTGAAAGCTCTATTTGCATAAAATATTGTCCAGTTTCTTTTCTTCCAGGGAAATATGGCCCACAAGTCTTTGGAAGGGTTACTCCTCTCTTTAGATTCCTGAGAGGTCATATTTTTTAATTTTGAGGGAGAGAAAAACAAGTGTATTGTCCATGTTTCTGCAAAGTTTCCAGCCTGGGTGGGTGCCTGCCCTGCTGCAGTAGCATTCTCAGCACAGGGAATAAAGCAAAGGCTGAGGCGTGAGATCTCTCTGCATCTTCTCCTGTCCTGAAGTCAAGGTAATGAAACCATTACAGTTATTTGGAGGTATGGGCATTCACAGAAGAAGAAGGTATGATTAAAAAACCCTTTTAGAAAGCAAGAACTGATTTTGTTTATTCCAAGTAGTTTGACAGCATCCTTACTGGTAGACTCTGCAGATGAAGTAAACCCAGATAGTTATCTTTTTACAAAACACGGGAATCATGAGAAAGTCCACCTCTGATACTATTGATAGTATTCTCTTACATGTGCAGACAGGAACCTAGCAATACTGTCATCTGAAAGACTTCAACCACCAGCTGATGAAAACAGATGCAAAGACCCACAGCCAAAAATTAGGCAGAGCTCAGAGAATCTTATGGAAGATGCCAAGGAAGGATTGAAAGAGCCAGAGGAGTCAAGGCCACCACAAGAAAATTTATAGGATCAACAAATCTGGGCCCATAGGGTTTCATAGAGACTGAAGTACCAACCAAACTGCATATATAGGACAGACCTAGCCCCTACACATGTAAAACAGATTGGCAGCTTGGTTCATGTAGGTCTCTTAACAGCAGGATCAGGGGCTGTCTCTGACTCAGATGCCTGCCTTTGGATCCCTTTCCACTAATTGAGCTGCCTTGTCTAGGCTCAATAGGCGAAGACACTCCTAGTCCTACTATAAGCCAAGGCTGATAGGTATCCATGGGAGGCCTCCCCTTCTCTGAGAGTGAGGATGGGGGGAGGTGAGGTAAAAAGGAGGAACTTGGAGAAGTTATAATCAGAATAAAGAAATAAAGAAATAAATAACTGAACTACAAACACATTTATATTGCAGAATGAATGCTCAAGGCATGCTCACTAGACCAAACAATAACATAAACAAAAATGTGTTCCTGTGTAAAAACAAAGTACTCTCTCTTCTTGAGACAGACAGTAACATCTAGTAGGAGACTAAAGCATGCATAGACTGTTCAGAGTATCTTGCCTAACGATTCTGCTTACAGAGCCTTTGAGAATGTTGTAGACATACACTCACCACTCACTTCAGCTTGATTACTCCAGTTTTGCTTGTTTTGCAAGCCTTCCCACTCTTTGTCTTTGGGTACCTCTTGCTCCCCTATTACATATTTTTTACCAATATTATTACTCTTAGTGTTTAGGGATGGGGGCAGAGTTGACCCTGGTTTGTTAAATAAACTGACTTCACGTTCTAATACCAGTAATTAGTGATTGCTATGTGATCCCTGCAGGAGATGGGGAGTTATCTTCTTACCACCAAGAAATGCTAAGCTGTAAAGTCCCAATTTGGATTCAAAAGAAGCAAAAACCAGAACTGAGTCAGAGGCAAGCTGAGTTGGAAAAATAGAAAGAACAACCACACACTGTAGAAGCATTTAGAGTTCTAGTAAAACTTTTAAAGAATCAGCCAACTAATTACAATTATTCTCAAGGTTTGTCTCATTAAATAAAAAATAGAGGACTATTTTTTCTTAATTGAGACCCCTTTCTTAAAGAAAATTCATAGACTTGTTATCCATGAAATAATTCACATAATTTCAAGAACTGACACTTACAATATTAGAAGCTGAAGCCTTACTGGGTTAATAATGCTTGTCCATCAAGTTTCTTAAACTGTGTTAGGTCTGAACTGATTTGACCATCAAAACCTTGTTTTTCCAATGTGGTAGAGTCCTGCTATATGGTAAAATGTTAGACCCTGGAAAAGTAAATACCATGAGCCATTACTAGCCAGTAACAGCCATCAACACAAAGTATACGGAGAACTGTGATTCAGAATTAGCTGTAGAGAATTATTTGGCTACAAGATGATGAAGAAGTGGCACTTGGCTCCTATGATCTGAGCTTGAACAAGGCATTTTCCCCATCCAAGAAGTCCCTTCTATTTATATAATGAAAAGTCTGGATGAATTTCTAAGGGTTCTTTCACTAATGGATCTGTTAAATTAACCATAAGTGCTTCTCCTATTTTTTATTATAATGCAAGTTGAAGCCAAGTTAAAGAAGGAAATATTTCTTCCATGAGCACAGCACTTTGCCCATCCCCCACCTGTGGGTGTTAATGTTGTAAAAATGAGCTCTGGTTTCTTCTCCACCCAAGGAGTTTGCTAGAATAGCATGTGGAGAGTCTAGAATAATACATGTATCCAGCAACCTTTTACTAGCTGCTTTTCTAGCTCTTCCAAGAAGATGCCAAACTCTGTTAAACTCCCTATGTTGAGGAGTACCCCTGCAAGGGTTGGTAAAAACTCTTTGATATGGATATGTAAATTTATTAAAAGATATAGTGAGATTTTTAAGATAAAATGCCAAAATGCTCTGGACATATGGCACATACCTATAATCTCAAGCACTTAGGGGATGGGAGCACAGGCATCAGCACTTCAAGGACATCCTCAGTTTTATTGGGAGTTTGAGGTCAGCATGGCTACATCATGTTGAGACCAAAATGTATTTTATCATCATTCTAATAAACCATACATGTTACAAACCGAAGCACAGGAATAATTCATGTGCCAGACTCATCTCAAGAGAAAAAAATGAGTTGATAGGCGACTGACTCTGAAACTCAATGGTGTTCTCTGCAAATCAATGTGGCGAGATTCCACTCTTCATCCAACCTGTGCTCTGACAATATTTTCACAACTGGCAATGATGAAAAGACAGTGGGGCTTTAAAGGATGCATTTAATCAGGGAAATAACAATTTTTGGTGGGAAAAACGCAGCCTAAAAAGTGTGTGCTGCTTTTTATAAGCCTAGCCAAGGAAATTATACATTTGCAGGAAAAAGCTGACGACTGCTCATTGCAGGGGTAGAGTGAATCTGGGGGCTGCTCACACATTCTATACTAGCATGACTCTATGCTCTATGCACAATGTTCTGATCTGATATGTGATCAAGCTGTTGCTATGGTGAGTAAACACAAGTTAGAACAAGACAGGTGAGATTCAAGGTTTCCACAAACTAGCAAGAGGCTATGTCCCTAGAGAACACAAAAATGGCAGACATGCTTCTAGAGATTCCCAGAACCATTTGGAAAACTCTGAGGGGAATGAGGGAGGCCTGTGTTCCTCTGGAAAATCAGATCTGTTGTATTTTCCATCCTCATGATCTATGTGCAAAGAGACACTCTGTGTTCCCTCAAAGTGACACAGCCTGGTGATCACCAGTGCCAATAAGGTAAGCCCATGGAGCTTTGCCCAACAGTGGTTAGAAGATAATTAGAATGTGGAACATTCTACCCTTTCCAGCCTTCTGCCCAAACAGAGGCCAGCCGCCAGATTTCCAACTCTCCTCTCTTGCCATTCAAAGTATCTACGTACGTGCCTCTGTTTGCAGGAGCACTTTTGAGATGAACAGCCATTAACTGTCAAAACAAAATGAGATTGGAATATTACAGACACAAATTTATAAGCCTCAGGCTTGAGATGGAGGCAGATACGAAGGCCTCTTTGCGTTGGTAATAGAGTGCTCTAAAATCATGCTTCACTAGAACCTGGCTTTTGAACCAAATAGCTGCATGTTCTTCAATTCAAAGCAAACAACCTCAGTTTAAAAATAGGCAAAAGAACTTGAAAAAATTAATCAGAGTTTAAGAGCACTTGTTGCTCTAGCAGAGCACTCTGGTTTGATGCCCAGCACCTACATGGTGACTCACAATGATCTGTGAACTACAATCCCAGAGGATCCGACACTCTCTTCTGGCCTCTGTGGGTATTGAGCACACATGGTCCACAGACATATGGGCAGGTAGAATACCTATACACATAAAAATTATTATTTAATCATTTTAAGTAGTCAAACATATAATTATATTTCTCCAAAGATGTACACATTACCAATAATGACAAGAAAAGCAGTTCAATACCATCAACCATTAGAAAAATGCAAACATAACCTCAGTGATCACCAACCCCATTCATGGACATACATACGAGGAGACAAATCAGTATGCTGGGCTCTACATGATTAACATATCATAGTTGGCTACAGTACAGTAGCCAAGAGTTAGAGTCCACCTAAGTGTTTATGAACAAGTACATTCAAAGAGTGAAATACATAAAAACGACCTGAATCTTCTAATTTCCAACATTGTGGATTAACCTAAAGGACATATATATACATAAAGATCTCACAGAAGTAGAGATTAAAATTGTGGTTACCAGAGGCAGTTGATAAAGTACAGTTTAAAAAAGGACACATGTGCTCTCACTTGCTCCTTCTGGCTGGGGCAGACACCTAGCTGGTCTGCTCTTGTGAAGACACCATATCCTAAGCCATCCTAGAGGAGCCACTGCACTCAGAACAGTAGGTAAGAACCCCCTGCAACTACCCTATGCACTAGAGCTACAACTGAGAGCCTGGGGCTCTCAGGAACCATCAGACACCCAAACCCTGCCCCTCCAGAATACCACTCCCCTTCTGCCCCTTGCTTGGTCCTTTTGTCTGGGGCAGACACCTAGCTGGTCTGCTCCTGTGAAGACACCATATCCTGAGACATTCTAGAGGAGCCAGTCCACTCAGAGCAGCAGGATTTCAGGATCCCAGAGGTGGCCTGAGTCCAAGGTGTTTTTCCACCCAGGAGCTCAGGATCACAGGATCATAGAGACATCTGGACTCTGAGGAGTTCTGACACAAGCAAGATAATTGGAATGACAGGCTCCAGTCAGAGACAGTGAGTGCAGGTAGCAATAGAGTTAACCAGATGGTGAAAGGCAAGTGCAAGAACATAAGCAACAGAAACCAAAGTTAATTGGCGTCATCAGAACCCAGTTCTCCCACCATAGGAAGCCCTGGACATCCCATCACACCAGAAAAGCAGGAATCAAAATTAAAATCACTTCTTATGAGGATGATAGAGGACCTTAAGAAGGACATAAATAACTCCCTTAAAGAAGTACAAGATAACACAGGTAAACAGGTAGAAGCCCTTAAAGAGGAAACACAAAAATCCCTTAAAGAATTGTAAGAAAACACAACCAAACAGGTGAAGGAAATAAACAAAACCATCCATGATCTAAAGATGGAAGTAGAAACAATAAAGAAATCTCAAAGGGAGATTACCCTGGAGATAGAATACTTAGGAAAGAGATCAGGAGTCATTGATGCAAGTATCACCAACAGAATATAAGAGATAGAAGAGAGAATCTCATGTGCAGAAGATACTGTAGAAAACATTGATACAACAGGTAAAGAAAATGCAAAATGCAAAAAGCTCATAACTCAAAACATCCAGGAAGTCCAAGACACAATGAGAAGACAAAACATAAGGATAATAGGTATAGATGAGGGTGAAGATTCCCAACTTAAAGGGCCAGTAAATGTCTTCAACAAATTTATAGAGGAAAACTTCCCTAACCTAAAGAAAGAGATGTCCATGAATATACAAGAAGCCTACAGAACTCAAAATAGACTAGACCAGAAAAGAAATAATACCTCTCATCCCATAATAATCAAAACATGAAATGTACAAAATAAAGAAAAAATATTAAAAGCATTAAGGGAAAAAATAAAGTAACATATAAAGGCAGACATATAAGAATTACACCAGACTTCTCACCAGAGACTATAAAAGCCAGAAGATCCTGGACTGATATTATACAGACCCTAAGAGAACACAAATACCATTCCAGACTACTATACCAAGTAAAACTCTCAATCACTATAAACAGAGAAACCAAGATATTCCATGACAAAACCAAATTTACACAATATCTTCCCACAAATCCAGCACTTCAAAGGATAATTGATGGAAAACTCCAACAAAAGGAGAGAAACTACAACCTAGAAAAAGCAAGGAAGTAATTTTCCAACAACCTCAAAAGAAGACAGCTACACAAACATATTTCCACCTATAATAACAAAAATAACAGGAAGCAACAATCATTTTCCTTAATATCTCTTAATATTAGTAGACTCAATTCCCCATTAAAAAGACGTAGACTACCAGACTGGATACATAAACAGGACCCAGAATTTTGCTGCATACAGGAAACACGCCTCTGTGATAAAGACAGACACTACCTCAGAATAAAAGGATAGAAAATAATTTTCCAAGCAAATTGTTCCAAGAAACAAGCTGGAGTAGCCATTCTAATATCAAATAAAATTGACTTTCAACCAAAAGTAATCAAAAAAGATAAGGAAGGACATTTCATACTCATCAAAGGAAAAATCTACCAAGATGAACTCTCAGTTCTGAACATCTATACTCCAAGTGCAAGGGCAGCCACATTCATAAAAAAAACTTTACTAAAGCTCAAAACACACATTGCACCTCACACAATAATAGTGGGGGATTTCAACATTCCATTCTCAGCAATGGACAGACTATGGAAACAGAAACTAAACAGAAACACAGTGAAATTAACAGAAATTATGAACCAAATGGATTTAAGAGATATCTATAGAACATTTCATCCTAACACAAAAGAATTTACCTTTTTCTCAGCACCTCATGGTACCTTCTCCAAAATAGACCAAATAATTGGTCACAAAATAGGCCTCAACAAATACAAAAAGATTGAAATAATCCCTTGCATCCTATCAGATCATCATGGACTAAGGCTGGTCTTTAATAATGACAAAATCAATGGGAAACCCACATGCACATGGAAACTGAACAATGCTCTACTCAATGATGACTTGGTCAAAGAAGAAATAAATAAATTAAAGACTTTTTAGAGTTTAATGAAAATGAAGACACATCGTACCAAAACTTGTGGGACTCCATGAAAGCAGTGCTAAGAGGAAAACTCAGAGCTATAAATGCCTACAAAAAGAAACTGGAGAGAGCGTATATTAACAACTTGACAGCACACCTGACAGCTCTAAAACAAAATGAAGAAAATGCACCCAAGAGGAGTAGACAGCAGGAAATAATCAAACTCAGGGCTGAAATCAACCAAGTAGAAAAAGAAAGAACTATACAAAATATCAGCAAAACCAGGAGCTGATTCTTTGAGAAAATCAACAAGATAGATAAACCCTTAGCCAGACTAATCAAAGGGCACAGAGACAGTATCCAAATTAATAAAATCAGAACTAGAAAGGGAGACATAACAATAGAAACTGAGAAAACTTAAAAAAGTCATTAGATCGTACAACAAAGGTCTATACTCAACAAAACTGGAAAATCTGGGTGAAATGGACCATTTTCTAGACAGGTACCAGGTACCAAAATTAAATCACAAGCAAACAAACCATCTAAACAGTCCCATAACTCCTAAGGAAATAGCAGCAGTCATTAAAAGTCTCCCCACCATAAACAGCCCAGGACCACATGGTTTTAGAGCAGAATTCTATGAGACCTTCAAGGAAGACCTAATACCAATTCTCCAAACTATTCCACAAAATAGAAACAGAAAGAACAATACCCAATTCGTTCTATGAAGCTACCATCACGCTCATACCTAAACCTCACGAAGACCCAACAAAGAAAGAGAACTTCAGACCAATCTCCCTAATGAATATCGACGCAAAAATACTCAATAAAATTCTAGCAAACGGAATCCAAGAACACATCAAAACAATCATCTATCATGATAAAGTAGGCTTTATCCCAGGAATGCAGGGATGGTTCAATATTCAGAAATCCACCAATGTAATCCACTATATAAAGAAACTCAAAAAAAAAAAAAAAAAAAAACAAAAAACAACCCACATGATCATCTCACTAGATGCTGAGAAAGAATTTGACAAAATTCAACATCCATTCATGGTAAAAGTCTTGGGAAGATCAGGAATTCAAGGCCCAAACCTAAACATAGTAAAAGCAATATACAGCAAGCCAGTAGCCAACATCAAACTAAATGGAGTGAAACTTGAAACAATCCCACTAAAACCAGGGACTAGAAAAGGCTGCCCACTCTCTCGCTACCTATTCAATAGAGTACTGGAAGTCCTAGCCAGAGCAATTAGACAACACAAAGAAGTCAAAAGGATGCAAATAGGAAAGGAAGAAGTCAAAATTTCACTATTTTCAGATGATATGATAGTATCCTTAAGTGACCCTAAAACGTCCACCAGACAACTCCTAAACCTGATAGACAACTTCAGCAACGTGGCTGGATATAAAATCAACTCAAACAAATCAGTAGCCTTCCTGTACTCAAAGGATAAACAGGCTGAAGAAGAAATTAGGAAAATGACACCCTTCACAATAATGTAAAAGTCACAAATAATATAAAATACCTTGGTGTGAATCTAACCAAGCAAGTGAAAAATCTGTATGACAAGAACTTCAAGTCTCTGAAAAAAGAAATTGAAAAAGATCTCAGAAGATGAAAAGATTTTCCATGCTCATGAATTGGCAGAATTAATATAGTAAAAGTGGCCCTCTTGCCAAAGCAATCTACAGATTCAGTGCAATCCCCATCAAAACTTCAAATCAATTCTTCATAGAGATAGAAAGAGCAATTTGCAAATTCATTTGGAATAACAAAAAAAAAAAAAAAAAACAAGGATAGCAAGAACTATTCTCAACAATAAAAGAACTTCTGGGAGAATCACCATCTCTGACCTCAAGCTGTACTACAGAGCAATAGTGAAAAAAAAAAAAACAAAACAAAAAAAAAAACTGCAAGGTATTGGTACAGAGACAGGCAGAAAGATCAATGGTATAGAACTGAAGAACCAGAAATGAACCCACATATTAGTGGTCACTTGATCTTTAACAAAGGAGCTAAAACCATCCAGTGGATAAAGGACAGCATTTTCAGCAAATGGTGCTGGTTCAACTGGAGGTCAGTATGTAGAAGAATGCAAATCAATCCATTCCTATTTCCTTGTACAAAGCTCAAGTCCAAGTGGATAAAGGACCTTTACATAAAACCATATACACTGAAACTTATAGAAGAGAAGTTGGGGAAGACCCTCGAATACCTAGGCACAGGGGAAAAGTTCCTGAACAGAACACCAATAGCTTATGCTCTAAGATCAAGAATCAAATGGCACCTCATAAAATTGCAAAGCTTCTATAAGGCAAAGGAAACTGTCAATAGGACAAAATGGCAACCAACAGATTGGGAAAAGATCTTTACTGATTCTACATCTGATAGAGGGCTAATATCCAATATATACAAAGAACTCAAGAAATTAGACTCGAGACAACAAAATAACCCTATTAAAAAATAGAGTACAGAGCTAAACAAAAAATTCTCAGCTGAGGAAACTTGAATGGCCGAGAAATACCTAAAGAAATGTTCAACATCCTTAGTCATCAGGGAAATGCAAATCAAAACAACACTGAGATTCCACCTCACACCAGTCAGGATGGCTAAGATCAAAAACTCAGGTGATAGCAGATGCTATCGAGAATGTGGAGAAAGAGGAACACTCCTCCATTGTTGGTGGGATTGCAAGCTGGTACAACCACTTTGGAAATCAGTCTGGTAGTTCTTCAGAAAATTGGACATAGCATTACCTGAGGACCCAGCTATACCACTCCTGGGCATATACCCAGAAGATGCTCCAACATATAACAAGGACATACACTCCACTATGTTCATAGCAGCCTTATTTATAATAGTCAGAAGCTGGAAAGAACCCAGAAGTCCTTCAACAGAGGAATGAATACAGAAAATGTGGTACATTTACACAATCTAATATTACTCAGCTATTAAAAACAATGAATTTGAGAAATTCTTAGGTAAATGGATGAAACTAGAAAATATTATCCTGAGTGAGGTAACACAATCACAAAAGAACACACATGTTATGCACTCACTGATAAGCAGATATTAGCCCAAAAGCTTGGAATAGCGAAGACTCGACTCACAGACCACATGAAGCTCATGAAAGAAGACCAAGTGTGGATGCCTCGGTCCTACTTAGAAGGAGTAACAAAAATACTCGAGGGAGCAAATATGGAGACAAAGTGTGGGACAGAAATTGAAGGAGGGGCTGTCTGGAGGCCATTCCACCTAGGTATCCATCCCAGTCACCAAAGGTAGATGCTGATGTGGATGTCAGAAAGTGCATGCTGACAGGAGCCTGATATAGCTGTCTCCTTAGAGATCTACCAGAGTCTGACATCCTTAGAGGTGGATGCTCACAGCTAACCATTGAACTGATCAAGAGTTTCCCAATAGAGGAGTTAGAGTGAAGACTGAAGGAGCAGAAGGGTTTGTGGCCCCATGAGGAGAGCAACAAAACCAACCAACCAGAGCCCCCCAGGGTCTAAACCACCAACCTGGGAGCACATAGGAATGGACTCATGGCTCCAGCTGTATATGTAGGGATGGTCGACAAGGATGGCTTTGTCGGGCATAGTTGGGAGAGGAGATCCTTGGTCCCATGAAGGCTTGATGCCGACTGTGGAGGAATTCTAGGGTTGGGAGGTGGGACTTGGGGGAGTAGGTGGAGGCACATCCTCATAGAAGCAGGAGGAGGGGGATGGGTAGGGGGTTGCTGGGTGTGGAGGGTATGGGGTATGGAGATAACATCTGAAATGTAAATAAAATATCATATATATATACATATATATATGAATATCATATATATGCATATATATGATATATATATATCACATGTTGGTCAAAGAAATGCATAATTAGAGTTAAGTTGGAAAGATAAGTTTGTATTGTACAGTGTGATTATGCTTGATGGCAATGCATTGTACTCATCAACACCATGAGGTCAAGTTTAAGTGGACCAGCCAAAGAAATGATAATGATGTGAGCAAGTGTACGGGTTCACTAACAAGACTTAACTATTCCACAAGGCCTGTAACTATTAAAGGATAATGCTATATAACATCCATGACATTTAATCCAAATTTTAATAAAGAATGAAAGGAAAGATAGCAAGAATAAAAATGAGATACTAATTCATAACTCATGTGTGGATAAACTAAATATGATAAATGCAGTCAGTAGAATAGCATAAGGCTCTGAAATAGAATAGAAATTAGATTTGATTAGTGATGTTTATTTATACATAATAACTGGCAAAATAAAATTAGTCAAGAGGAGGAAAGGAAAGAAGAAAAGACACAAACTACAAACTGGACATGATGCTAACCCCAAACTTCAAAATGATACATGCATGCTACTTCTCTCTGTCGGGGAAAAAAAAAAACAGCCATGGCTTAACTCTTCCTGCTGAACCACCGGCCACTAAAAGATTCTCAGGGAGGGAAATCAGTATCTTTATATGTATACATATAAGTGAGCCCACCAGACTTCAGCAGATAGCTCCATACCCACGGTAACACAAACAGCCATGCTTAAACTCAGAAAGTCACAAAACAAAACAAAATAAAACAAAACGTCATCATGAATATGGAATGGGACCCGTAGAAAATTAGAAGCATAGCAGGAGTGACAGGGAGATAAAAGCAGCCGGGCAAAAGTAATCGAAATGTATTATGTGCATGTTTGAAAATATTTAATCCAAAAAAAAATATTTAATCCTTTAAAAGAAGCCTATAAGTTTTAAAGAGAACAAAGCTCTTATGGGTAAACAAGCCAGTTGTTCCTCCCTTTATAAAAGAGACATTGAATGAAATGGTAGATACTATCAACATCTTTATGGAATATGAAAAAAATCACATACTTTTATCTTGTTTGAATTTCTACTTATCTGTTGTCTGAGAGACAACACAAAACCATTTTGTCTTGGGTTCTACTTTCCTTATGGTGGCCAACTTGAAAATAAAATATCCTAAACTTTCTACATGATATTTTCTGCTATGTGGGAAAAAAAATCAGGTTCCAATGGCAAAACCCATGGTAATGATTTTGGCCTTGCACCATGAGATGTTTTCTCTTTGGTCAGTACCTCTGCCCTCTAAGTCAATGGGTCTGCCTGATGTCTGTAGCCAGATAAACTCTTACCCACCACTTTTTCCTACAATAAAACCTAACTCACTGAAGAACAGACAGAAGAGATAGAGGGGTAACATTTTCCAACATGAGTAACTGTGGTTTGGGAGGACAGCAATGCATTCTTCCATGCAAAAAAAAAATGATGCACAGCCTATAGTTACCCTATGCCAACAGCAAAGTGAGCATAGACTATGATCAAACACAGGCTTGCAAAGTTGAGATAAACCTGCAGAGTGAGAGGGGAGAGCAGAGGTGGCCTGGAAGCATGAGGAAGCAATGATTCTAACAAAGTGTTCTACTTTGCTTTCTGTTGCTTCGATAAAACACTTTGACCAAAAGCAACTTAGAAGAGGAGAGGGTGTGTTCACCTCATAATTCTCAGTTATAGTCCATCATTGAGGAAAAATCAAGGTAAAAACTCATATCACATCTGTGGTCAAGGGCAGAGCTTGGGGGTGGGGGTGATATTCCACAGAGCACTATCTCTGGGCAGGGAACTCACTCCACAGCCAAGAAGCATAGCAGAGACCCTAGAGGAAGACTGCTTGCTAGCTCACTCAGGCTCCTGCTTAGCTACCTTCCTTAGATAGTCCAGGACCACCTGGCCAGAGAATGGTCCTCCAACAATGGGCTAGGTCCTATGTCACGTAACAAGACAATTCTCCCACAGATATGACTATAGGCAAATTTGATCTAAGGAATTCAGTTGAGGCTCTCCACTCAGGTGATTTCTAGGTAGTGTCAAGCTGACAGTTAAAGCTAACTAGGACACATAATAAATCCAGCCATTACCAATATAAAACAGTAGCCTGTTTTCAAAATTCCATTAACATATATAGTAAGCTCTGAGTTACAGTGCCACCTAAGCATTTATTTCCCAGTGTGGGGATGACCCCACTGGTATTTCTCCCTTCTGCTCTCTTATCTACATTTCCTGTATTGTTCCTGCGGTGGTTTGAATAGGTATGGCCCCCACAGACTCATGTGCTTAAACTTTTGGTAATAGGGAGGGGCACTATTAGATGTGAGCTTGTTGGAGTAGGTGTTGCCTGGTTAGAGGAAGTGTGTCATGGGGTTTGAGAGCTCCTATGCTCAAGATATGTCCAGTGACAGTCTCCTCCTGACTCCCTTCAGATCAATATATAGAACTCTCAGCTACTTCTCCAGCACCATGCCTGCCTGCATAGTGCCATGATTCCTGCCATGATGATAATTCAGTACTAAACCCTTGATTAAATGCTTTCTTTTTATAAGAGTTGCTTTGGTCATGGTGTCTCTTCACAACAATAAAAATCCTAAATAAGACAGTTCCAAATGCAAAAACTTGAGTGCTCAGCCTTCCACATAACCAAGGATGGCATGTGCTGGCCTAGCTCCAGCCAAGAACCACACATGGTTCACATCCATGTGTGGACAATGGATATGTCTCCTTCCTTAGCAAAGAGAATTTGCAAAAGGGAACTAGTAGTGGTTTAGCGAAGCGGGAATTAAACTGGATTTCCTCAGTATGGTTACCTTAGTGACGATGTCCTCAGTATTATCACAAGGATTCTCAGAAGGAAGAGATGGTCACAGGGCAGGGATGCAGTAATAACACATGGACTCAGCCAGTTCCTGCAGCCTATGAAGCTACAAGGGTTTCCAAGCCAATAGTACAGCCTCGCCCTGGTGAGGGCAAGTAGTTGCCTTCTGCCTCAATGCATCTCCATCAGAGAGCACAGCCCTGCAATACCTCAACATTAGTCCAGGGAGAATGACTTTGGTGTGTAGCTCTCCAGAACTGTTGGGTAATAAGCATGTATTGTTTGTAGCCACTGTCTATAGCCGCTGTTTATAGCCACTGGTGTTTCTTAAAGGCTTGTTGTCACCACAGCGTCCAGAGGAAGACAATACAGTATCCTTTGCAAATAAGCATGTCAGTCTTTTCTTTATCCCATTCCTGCTTGGGATGTAAATATGAAGGCAGGGAGAGAACAGCCATATTGCAGTTTTGAAGCCCAGATGGCTTTCCAGAGCATTGGCCTGAACTGGCATTTGCTAGCTTATTGTCACATGAGGCAAGTGGCATGCCTTGAGAGAAAACAAAGCATGCACTGTGGATATAGCAAACACTACTAATGAAAGCCTTATTTTCCCCTAAAGAGTATCTATTATGGCAGCCAAATATGTTTAAGAAAATTTTAATTGACACAAAATCAATGTGAATGACATTTTGATACATTATTCTAAGACACCCCTTTTATCTGTCTTTTCTCTGTGATAAAGGATTAAATCACTTTTCTTATAGTTTTTTGAACTATATATGGTTACCTATGGCCACTTCAATGTGCTATTTAGCACACTAGAACATCTTTCCCCTAACTATAACTTAGCATCCAAGAGCAAATTTCACTTCTCTCCCCACCCCTATAATCTCCTCATCCTCTGGTGTCCACTAGTCTATTCTCAACTTCTATGAGAACAACTGTTTAAAAAATTCTCCAGGTGAATGAAGTCATAAAGTTCTATCTAGAAAGGCAAAGAAGAAACTGGATTATTTCCCACCATAATGGCATTCTTCACATCCATTCTGTGCCAGGTGATAGAATTTCACCTTTTTGCCTGTGTTGTATTCAACTATATAGAAAGAGGTAGCAAAGTTTGTCTGTTCATCTACTGATAGACCCTAAAGTCCCCATTTCATGGCCATTATGACCAATGCTTCAAAGAATATGGGAGGGAAGACATCTTTTCAACAGTGGCTGCATTTCTTTTTTATATATGCTCAGTAGTATGATCATTGAATCAGGTGATAGTTCTATTTTTGAGACAAGACCATTTTCAGTAGGTTTAGCAGTCTCTATAACTGAGTATAGTGCTTATAGTGAGATACAGACCATGACTTCTTAAAACTCAAGTTATATTTACATAGGACCAAATACTCCAGGCAGCCCCCTTGAGTAAACACCTAGGTGCTGAGAACTGTGCAAAGCATGCTCTTTCTGATTGTTTCTCTCACATTTTGTAAGGGTAAATAGAACAGCCCTATTTCTCAGATGAAAAAGAAATTAAGAGATACACCATGACTGACTGCTAGGGTCCTGAGGAACCTAAGCAATGCTTCTGCAATGGGTGAGATTTGAGGCTAAGTTTAAAGGGAAAATGGACATAGGTAAGAAAGTAAGCTGAAGTGTTACAGACAGGAAAAGCATGAGAGGTTACACTTCAAGTGGTCCTGACAGACAGGACCTAAGCATCCCATCCTTACCTGAAGTTTTGTGTTTACCCCTGCGCATGTGTTTTGAACATGGTAAGAAGTGACTAAATATTTGTCAAGTTATTTACACAAAGGTGATTCTTCCAGAGAGTCAGGGACCCCATTGCTCTGCTTCTGTGCAAGGCAACACCCTCTTCAAACACAGAACAACTCACCGGCATCAGGCTTCTTTCCCGAAACATCAAAGCCAGCCCTGAAACACTTATGGTTAGAAGATTAGATTTCATAAACGTATTAAATTTATGTTTTTTTGAACAGCATCACAGGGGGAAGTACCGTGGTTACAACTCTCTCATCTTGAAATGGTCAGAGAGCAATTTCCTCCTTTGCTGGCTGTCAGCCTGGCTTCTAAATCATTCCCCCCAGACTTGGCGGAATTTCAATGACTCTAAAATTAATCTGTTGGGCAGAGAGTATGTCCAGTGCCTTGAAATTCTGGGAGCTTTGCTGTGGTCTTAAAGTTGGTGCCAGGGATGAGAGGTTGGAGGTGAAATTCCAATCCTTTGTCCAATTGGAGAACCCTGCAAACACATTTCTCCCCTGGCTTTCTGATAGGGAACAATATAAAATATTTTGAATTGAAATGGATAACAACTAAAGAAAATGGTAAGCCATACAGATGGTGTTTTTATTCATTTATTCAACATTGATTTGAATTCCTAAGGCAGACAGACATGTGAACAGGTAAATACTGGGACTTGTGTAGGTGAAAATACATGTCCTGACTGCTAGGGTCCTGAGGAACTTGAGCAATGCTTCCTACAATGGGTGAGATTTGAGGTTAGGTTTAAAGGGAAAATGGTCATAGGTAAGAAAGGAAGGTGAAGTGTTACAGACAGAAGAAGCTTGAGAGGTTACACTTCAAGTGGTCCAATTATGAAACTTAAGTTTTAAGTCCCAGAGGGGTAGAAAAATACCAAAGTAAGCATGAGCAAGGGGAAGAGGGGAGCTGGGCATCATATGTGATGCCTCATGCAATGAGAACCATCACATGGGGGGTATCATGAGCATGTTTGTAGCTATGAGCTACCCTAAGGCCTGGAGATCCATGTTTATGGCCCCATGGGGAGAGCAACAATACCAACCAACCAGAGCTCCCAGGGTGTAAACCACCAGCCTGGGAGCACATAGAAAGAGACCCATGGCACCAGCTGTATATGTAGGGGAGGATGGCCTTGTCCAGCATAAGTGGGAGAGGAAATCCTTGGTCCCATGAAGGCTGGATGTCCCAATGTGGAGGAATTCAAGGGTGGGGAGGTGGAAGTGGGGGCACATCCTCAAAGAAGCAGGAAGAGGGGGAATGGGATGGGGGTTTCTGGGTGGGGGGGAAGTGGAGAAAGGGGATAACATCTGAAATGTAAATAAATTATCCAATAAAAAGAGTTGGGAGAAAAACAATAGCCAAACCAGAAGCACTGTAGACAGAGTCTGGGGAGATTGTTCATGGGTAAAGCACTTGCCTTACAAGCCCAAGGACCTTAGTTTCCCTCCTCCCCCTCCCAGAAAAAAAAAACACATCTTTAAAAGGCCAGGTGTGTGTTACCTGCATGTAATCACAGTGCTGGAGAAGCAGAATCAGCTCCCTGGGGCTCACCAGCAAGACACTCCAGTGCATTTGCAAAGAGCTCTACATGTATGTTGGTAGGATGGAAACATGGAAACCTGACTAAAACTCTCCTGAGAGTAGGTGACAGAAATACAGGTTTGAGGGATTAGCAATGCCCTGTGTGTGATGGGGTAACACTGGATATCAACATGAATAGACTAAAACATATCCAGAACCTCACTTCTGAATGTTTCTGAAAAGGATGTTTCCAGAAGAGATTTGGATTTTGAACCCACTACACCCATCACCAAAGGGGATGGCCATCTGTGGCTTTAAAAAGGCAGATTCTCCTTTTTTTTTTTTTTTTGCTGGGATAACTGTCACCTTCTGCCCAGAGTTCCTGGTTTTGGGATCTTGGGACTTTATGGCTTATACTGTCAATTGCTCTGGCCTTCATCTCCACACTGAATTTCACAACTCACTTGTCTGACACTTCAGCTTTAGGGAAAAAAAATAATATGGGACTCCTCTGTCTCCATTATTACATGAGCCCAGTTCCCCTAAGTGTCTATCTCTTTGTCCCTCCATCCATGCTTTGATACCTCTCTTTGACCAATAGAGAGTGGTTGAAGCCAGAATGAAAAACTGAAGAAACAGAGACTACCTCAAGAATGAGAAGAAAGGCAATATGAGCAACCTTTTGAGCCAACATGAGAGGAATGGGTGAAAGAGATAGGGACAAGGATATTGGGTCTGAAGAAACAAATGCTATAGATGAAGGGACACAGGGACCAAGGACATGGGTCCACCACAATACAGAGATACCAAGTCCCAAGACACACCCTGAAAAAGGCATCAAAGGTCCTCTGTGGCTCTTGCAAGAGCTGCCTCAGGAAGTCAGAGGAGATGGAAGCCAGAGCTCCCTGAGATCTAACATGGATGTGAAGCGTGAGACTCAGTACAGAGAGAAGCAAGGAGTACTCAAGTGAAGGGCTTCAGAGAACAGACAGAATATCATATTTGCAGTGCTCAAGATGTAAAAACACAAGGGAGAAAGTATTGTGTCCTCTTTATAAGATCACTTAGGAGGTGCATAGACAGAATGGCCTGAGGCAGGTGAGTGTGAGCCACTGTCTGAAACTGTTAGCCTAGCAGGCATAGAGACAGGCTCAGCAACATTAACAGTGGACACTGAACTATTTAACAGAGCTCAGAAAACCAACTCTGTGGGAAATATCAGAAAGGGTACGGAATTATGATTTATCCATCAAAGGAAATCGTCATGCTCACAAAAGAGAAGACGTGATAAAGTCACAGCAAATGGAAGGGATGAAAGGTGACAAACAGGAGGAGTACAATTACTTTTAAAGAAAACTTCAAATATGTTTTAGACAAAAAACAGTAGTGAAGCCATCCTCACACCAAGGTGGAGGAATTATTATCATTGCTTCCAGCATATTTGCAGTTACTATCATTTTACTGGATGTGTTTTTGAAAGATTCTTAAAGCTGAAGGTTAAAAAGGATAGATTTAACAGTCACCATATTTTCCATAGGCAATGATACGTTCTTCTATGTTAACTTTGACAAAAATCTGAGATTCTTCATAGCCTCTTTCCTTCCCAGAAATCTTTCTCCCATCCATCAAATTAACATATGATGGACCTTCCCTCCCAACCTCATAATTCGATCAGTTGCTGACCTGAGGGCCTTTTAGCCATAAAAACAAGACATCTCTATGGAAATGTATTAACACTGAGGATTGAGGGCAAGATAGGACAATGGGGGTGACATCTGGGATACTCACAAGGACAGAACAGAAACTACTGAATGGACTGGCATCTTATAAAGCTCCCAACAGTGTCCTGGTATGTCTTCACACCCACCCACCCACATACACACTCATTCTCTAAGCAAGATCTCTGAACTTCTGTGGGATATTTGGCCCAACCCCCACCCCAAGGCAGCAACAGAGCTGAGGTCAGGTGGTATCACATTAGTTGGAAGGGTTGGGGTGGGCTGAACTCAGCGAAGAGGTCATCTGGACAAGCAGTGTGGGGTGTGGGATTCCAGGACAGGTGGTATGTGCCATTCATTTTCTTGGGTTGTATATGCTATAAGGAGCTTATCAAGAAGTGTTTATAAATGCAGGGACCTTGCTGTTTTAACAGATTAACCATAACATATTGGTTCAGTGACCTGACAGCCCATTTACATGAATGGTTAGTTTACACTTGACTCTTTTCCTGGACAGTAGGCAGATAAAGAGGCCATTGGGTTGATGGGGAGGAGGCGGGCCATGCCCAGAACTTCCATTAAGCAGTTAAGAATGGGCTTTGGGTGCTCTGTCCACCCTGAAATCCACATAGAATTCACAACTCACTCTGACCTAAGTAGAAATAGAAAATCTTCTACCTAATCCTGCCTAGGTCCATTTCCAAACAGCTCTAAACATGGAGATTTTACTGTGGAAAGAATATATCACAGTTGCCCACAACAGGCCAATTACATTCATATCTGAACTTGAAAAAATGTTGTGCCCCTCAGTAAAAATAACTATGTATGCTACATTCTCATCTGTGTCTGTTGTTCTCACCTCTATGACCTCAGCCATGCTGGAACATGAAGTGTTCCAGACAGTGTTCATATGTTGAGTATTAGGCTTCTGCCTGCCAGCAAAGAATGGGGCTTAAGGAGAGAAAGCCAGTCAGCAGGACCACGTCCTGGATCCTTCCTGTATCTTCTACGTTTCTACCTACCATGGAAGCAGATGATCCGTAAGTAGTTAGTAGTTACCCTGGAGAGCTCTACCCAACTTATCAAGACACACAGTGAACCCTCACCCCATGCCAGGATCTTTGTAGAACACTACAGAATGCCTTCTCATCCCATTCTTAAAGTTACTTAGAGATAAATGGTGATGCCCACACCACACATTAGAAAATCAAAGCCTAGGGAAGCCGAGAAATCTCACCAAGAGTGTTTTAGTTCCTAAGTGGCAGAGCCAGATGCTAGTCCCAGTCTGTTGGGCTTTCAAGAGATTTCCAGAAGACCATGTTGTTTCATTTCCTTGTGACTTTTGAAGCTCTGCATGTTCACACGTTCACCCAAGTGCTTAACGAAGCGAATAGAAGGCATTTGTCATACTAATCCCTAATGGAGATAACAGAAATATTAGCAAAAGTCCAAGTGAAAACAGTTCAAAAGTGAGGCCTAATTTTTTACAGGCCAAAAAAATAATTTACTTTATCACACTAAAGAATTTTATTTGACAAACACATACTTTATCATCTCTGGTCTGCTGAAAATGTAAGTTTACATTTTTCTCAGCCATAAAATTAAAATAATTTTGGCTCCAAAAACTTTTTAAAAATCCCATTCTAGCTTCACTTCATCCCTGGAAATATAAATGCTAACTACTGAGCTGGAATAAGCATGAGTACTGCCGGGTAGGGCAGCTCCTCCTGTCAGGAAAAGCAAGTTCAAATCCCAGCCGTGCCTCTTGTTGGCAAAGTGACCTTGCAAGACATTTTTCTCTTGCAAGACATTTTTCTCCTCCACTTCACAGCAACCTGCTCTATAAAAGTCAAGAATCTCAAATCTCACAGCAGCCTAAGGCAAGAACTCCATCAGAGGGCCCTGGTGAACTGCACATCAGAAAGGGTGAACTGTGGAGACTGGCCATTAGAAAAGCTGCCTGCACCTAGCTTGGCACCTGGTGTTTTATAGTTACTTGGTTTTCAGTTCCTTTGTTCTGCCTTTCCACCTTGTCAGCTGTCTGAAGGGAAGCTGAGGAAGGTAGCATCAAAATGCAAGCAGGTTCTACTGAGCAGCTGTGAAAAAAGAAAGGAAACACCTCGGTTTGCTCAGCGTTCTGGCAACTTTTCATACCATCTTATCTGCCTCCAGCCCAGCACAGAGAAGCAAACCAGTTCATTAGTGTATCCCTGTCCAATTTTGGAAGATAAATTTGGGAAGGTGAGGGAATACGAATGAGAACAGGAAGCAGGGCCAGTGTGAGAGGAAGTGGTTGACTCAAGAGGTGTGGCCTTTGCCAAGCTGAGGAATACTGGGAAGCAAACTTCTTGCCCGAGTCAGAATAAATTTGGAGAAGGTTCCAACAAATGAGGGAACTTCAAGGGAACCTGGAATGCTAGTGGAAGATGCAAAAAACAGGGCCTCATAGGGGATTAAGTTTCCATAACAAAGGAAAGTTTAGCTCTCTAGTAGTAGCTGGTCTTAAAAATTGTACTCCCAGTCTCTACAAGATAAGCAGAGATGCGGTTCACCTTCTGGTTTGGAATTAAGGTTTTCTTAGATTCTGACTCCCACACTCTCATCTCAGCCCTAAAAGAACACTCAAGAGATGCCATCATGATTGCTGTCCCATTTTATAGATTTGCAAACTGAAGCTCACTGTTGACAAAACTATTGTGCACATAAGGAAAAGGTCAACATAGAAAACAGTGCCCAGTAGTCCTCAGATAGAACCCAGAAGCCTGAGTCTAGGCTGAGCTAAAGGATTACTGATATTTTCAGCTTTTCTGGCAAATGTGATCAATTTACAATAAATGTTTGAGACCCTCTGATACTACCCAACAAATTTACTACAAGTAGGGAGAAGGAAGCTGGAAGAAGAGAATTTGATTTCTAACTAGGACAAAATTTGCCAATCCATTTAGTTTCCACAACAGAGCAGGCTCAGCTCAGTCCCAAACTGTGTGTAGTTCTTGACAGTCTACAATGCAGATAGGTTTCATTCATTCAACAAACCCTCATTAAGTACATTTTGGCACAAGGCCCAGGTTCTTGGCCTTAAGGGGAGCATCAGGATTAGAAGTCTCCTGGAAGCCTTGATGGTACTTGAGGAGAAGGCTTGGTATACAAGTGACAGGGAAAGAAGGGATTAGTAATCTCCACCTAGGAGCCTACAGAGGAAAGAGAAAGCAAAATAAGGACAAAGGCTTCCTGCATGCAACAGTAGCTACTTGTTTTAACAGCTGCATGTGTGCTGTGACTTTATGCAGTACAAATTAAACAAAGTCCAGTGAAAGATTTCTAAGGGTATTTACGTTATACATAAGAAGTAGCTTGACACTGAAAGAATGTGATATAACAAACAGAAGAAGCAAAAGAACTTAGGGTCAAATAGAGGCAGTGGGCAAGCATCCTCACAGGCTGGCTGGGCCTTTCATTGCCATTCAGGTCTTCCCTCTTCCTAAGACTGCTGCAGAAAGTCAGTCCCCATGAGCACTGTACATGAAAATGGACAAATCTGCATACCCAAAAACTCTACAGAGCATCATCCTGCTTCTAAAGGTGTTGGAAGTTACTGTGTGTAGTGCATTAACATACATGGTCACAGGGAAGCAGGCACTCTTTTGGAATAACAAGACAACTTAGGACATTATTTCAAGAAGGCAGTTTGTCAAAGCTTTGAAATGATATGTTTTCTAACTAGCCTTATGACCTGCCATAGGTCATAAGCTTAAGGTAAGTAAGATCTGATGGACCTTTTCTTAAGGGTATATATATATAAGAAGGTCTAAAACATTACACACATAGTTTTTAATAACATTAAAGCAAGAGAAGTTTTCCACTAGTAAAATAAGTAAATGAATATTATATAACAATTATTGACAAAGATGTCCATAGATATGAGAAAATATTTATAACATTACCCAGCTTTAAAAAAGGCAAGTCTCATTGTTTATTTAGTACCATGTAAATTATATTGAGTACAGCTTCTGGGTATATGTATTTATACACAGATGTCTACAGGATGGCTGTGACCCAATGCCAGCAAAGGAAGTCTTAATTACTTCCCTGCTCATTATTTATACAATCAAAACAGATGATGGAGCTACTTTTATTTGGAGAATCATATTCTTTTTTTTAAGAGGAAAAAGTTTATTTATTTATTTATTTATTTATTTATTTATTTATTTATTTATTTTTAAAATACATGGATATTTAACATCTTGCTTTAAAATTTTTTCTCCGTTGCATGGTTGTGAATACAGATACAATCTAAATACTTACCATTGTCTACAAAGTTTGTATTCTGTTTTGTTTTGTTTTGTTTTGTTTCGTTTTGTTTTTAGTTCTCTGCCTCTTTCCTAGTCAGACTCTTAACTTCAGCCATAAGAACACCATGTATGGACTAAGTAATGCACTTTTCTAAGCACTTGTCAGGAACTATTTTTTGAGAACCAGAAGAATAAGTTTATGAGGAATTATTACCAGAGGATTAGGAAAATGAAGCCTTGAAAGATGGGAAGCTTACATGGTTCCTCATAGTGAACAAGCATCAGAAGCAGCATTCCAGACTACAGTCAACCTATCATCACCTGTCAGCACTCTGAAGACAGAGCAGGACCCACCATGCCAAACACAGATGTACTCTCCTGGAGAATTATATTCTTAATTAATACTAAACAGTAAGAAAATACAACCTAATGGGGAATGTAGATATTTTTTCTGTGTCTTTAGTAGCACTCATATATATGCTAATATAATTAATTCTCTAAGAGTTTGTCCATTCATTTGAAACTACATGATCAGCACCACCACCTGTGCATAGGGACAGTAAAGATCAGGCTACTGCACTGCGTGGTCTGGGGTAGGTAGCATCCCCATACCTTATCAACTTTATAGTCATGGATAGCTTACCAAAATGTACTAAGCCTCAGTTTCTTCATCTGTCAAAGATACTGAGTCATTACAATAGCTATCTACTGCTATGAAATAAACTAACCAAATGCTTCAGAACTTCAAGCAATAATGATTGTCCCTCATAGTTGTGTGGGTCAGGAGTTTGGGGTGCTCAGCTTGATACTTCTTTGTGTGATTGTTTAGGTAAGAAAGGTGGGCCCCCATACACTCATATTTTTGAATGTTTGGTCTTTAGGGAGTGGTGCTAAAAAAAGGGATTAGGAAGTGTACCCTTCTTGCTGACAGGAACCTGGTGTGGCTGTTCCCTGGTAGGTTCTGCCAATACCTGACCAATGCAAATGCAGATGCTTGGAGCCAACCATCAGACTGAGCTAGGGGATCCAGCTGTGGGAGCTGGCTGAAGGACTGGAGGGATGGAGGGGGACTGCAACCCCATAGGAAGAACCATGTTGGCTGGCCGGACCATCCAATGCTCCCAAAACTAGACCACCAATCAAGGAGTGTACAGGGAGGGATCCATGGTTTCAGATATGTATGTAGCAGAGGATGACCTTGTCTGACATCAATGAGAGGGTTGTAATAGGTGTGGCCTTGTTAGAAAAAGTTTGCATTGGGTGTGGGCTTTAGCGTTTTCTAAAACTCAAACCAGGCCCAGTGTCTTTCTCTTCCTGCTGCCTTCAGATGTAGAATTCTTAGCTATCATCTCTGCCTGCATGACACTGTGCTTCCCCTCACCTCAGACTAAACCTCTGAAACCCAAAATAAAATACTTTCTTTTATAAGAGTTGCCATGGTCATGGTGCCTGTGTCTTCACAGCAATAGGACACTAAGACACTTGGCTACTTCTCTGTGAGTGAACTCTGATAGAAAGCCAAAGCAACAATTACTTTAAGGCCTGACTGGTACTGGAAGATGATTCTAGGCTGGTTGCACTAAAGAACTGTCAGACACAATATCTTACACATCTGCCTACTACTAGAGTTCTCACAGCATGGTGTCTGGCTTCTCCCAGAAAAAGCCATTCAAGAGGCTGAGGTGAAAGTGGCAGTATCTTTAGTGGCCTGCCCTTGGAGATCACACATCATCATTTCTTCAGTTCCTGGCTATGAGATACCATAATTTAATGAAAAGATGGGAACACCAGGAGGTGAGAGTTGTAGAGGTCCCCTAGAAGACAGACTACACCATACATTATGTTAGGAACATGTTTGTGAATAACATAGAATACCTGCATTGTGCTAAGTGAGCCACTGGGTTAACGAACTCAGCAAACTCCCTAAAATGCTCTGCTCCAGCCCCTCTGTTTCTTCTGATAAGGAAACCAAGCTGGGGGGATTAAGTGGTCTGACTATGATGACAGTAGGTTCTCTGGTAGGTAGCTTTCTAACTGCCCTCTGCAATGTCTCTCTTCCTGAAGAAATCCTAGATAAGGTAAGAGTGTAGGACCCATCTGTTAGAACAAAGTGCTCTGGTATTGAAGAAGAGATGCTGGTGGGAAAGCCATTAAAGGATTCTGAATGTTACACTGAGTAATTTACTTGCCCTTGATGGAAAAGGCTATATGGGACCACAGAGGGGATCTAAGAGTGATAAACTCACAGGCAAACTCATTCCCACAGTGGTGAATGCTAGCCACTGTGGAGGCCTCTGGGTAATCCAAGTGTCAGGGCCTAAGGGCTGCATTGGTGAAAAAGGGGAGGCTTGAGAGATAGTGCCAGCAAGTCCCACCACCTAAAATCTGTGGGTTCCACTATGGATTAAAAGGGGGAGTCAAGAGGCAGAACCAAAGGTGGCTAACTGCTGGTATATGCCTCCCACACTATGTACAGATGGTTCTACTTTCATGTACAATGTGACAGTAATGAAAACATCCTGGAATCAGGAAAGAATATTCTTTTTTTTTTCAAATTTTTTTATTGGATATTTTATTTACATTTCAGATGCCAATCCCTTTCCCCATTTCCCTTCCCCAGAAAACCCCTATTCCGTGCCCCCCCCCTTTTCCATTTGGCTTTTATACAATTTTTTAAATGTTAATCAAGGGCTTTGTAAGTATGGTAATGCTCAATCAGAAGTGTAACCTAATACCCAACCTAGCTATGTAAACTATCTTTGACTAGTGGAGACACATGAACTTCTGCCTCCATGCCCCCTCTCTCAGGAAAGAATATTCTTATTCCTAACTCCCAAGCCCAGGAAGCTGGTACACTGCAGGCTAGAAAGAACACAAGTGTGCAGATTCAAGCTCAGTGCATAAGACTGTCCGTACACAGATGAGTTCTTTTCCAGTGAGTGGAGAAGGACCATCACTCTCAGGCAGTTGTCATTTTTCTCTGTGTTCTTGTGAACTGACTTGCTGTTTGTGGTCCATGTATCTCATCTTTCCCATGGATGTAGTCTCCGGAAACCGAGGATTGCATGAAGCCACAATAGCCCACCTGCTTCCTCCTCTAGCCCAGGAGTTCCTTGAGGAAGACACCTGTCTATGTGCTCTCTGTTCCCAGCCCCAGCCTGAACATTGTGATTTTACCTCCTGATGAAGTTTGGCAAATAATCTAATGTCATCAACTGTACAGCCAAAAGTTGAAGCATACAAGCATAGGGCTACAACCTTGTCTGTAGGTCTAGCCCAGGCTACCCACCAGACCGCCATTCACAGTATCCATGATGTAAACACTTGACTGGCTATGCAAGACAGAGAAATGCCTTACTCCTACAGAAAAAAAAAAAAAAAAAGTTCTCCAAAAGAGGGAAATGGCCTGAGAGAGGAATGCATATTTTCTACCTTGCATATAGGTTCCATGTGTGCCAGGAAAGGCTTTACTCACATGTAACTTTTAGTTGGCCAAAAGAACTTTTAAAACTACATTAGAAGGCTTTTATTAATTACTAATCACTACCATTCCTCATTGCCTTATACTCTTAGTATTTCTCATTATTTTTTAGCTGCATAGCCCTGAGCAGCAGAAGTTCACAAGTCTACAACAGAGGGCAACAACACAGACAATAAAACTTGCATCTTTGGGGAGCAAACATTTGAAGGTTCTGTCCTAGGCCAGAATGATTCTTCTCTGCTTCTTCCTACTTATCCTACTTCCAGAAACATAACTCTTCTCCTAGAGCCCATTCTAATTTATCTGAGTAGCACTATGTAGACCATTTTACCCTGGCCTTCTCCCCTCCATACTAACCAACCATGGTCTTTTTACAACTATTTTATATGGTGTCAAATCCCCTCACCTTACTTGAAATGTCCTGTTATCGTCTAAAAAGAGAAACATCCATAGGGGGAGAAAATGTAGCCATAGTCCAATCTCTTGCAAATCAGATTAAAAAAAAAAGGACAAAACAAACAAGCTAGCAGCATGAGCATCACTTGAGAGCTTAATATAAATGCAGAACCTCATGCCATGCTGACCTGTGAATTCCAGACTACTGAGTGCTCAGACTGTGAATGCAGCCTAAGATAACACTAATTCTTGGTGGTAACTGTGCTGTGCTTTGGGCCCTGTTTGCTCCCATTTAAAATCTATTTTTAACCACATTTCCCCTTAAGATATACTCTATCGTAACAAAGGATTTCTTACTTTGTAAAGATCTAGTTTAATATCCTCAAACCGGGGAACCCAAGCAAAGACCTCTAGTAAGAATCATTTGCTTAGAGATGAAGAAAACTTTTAAAAGAAATACACATTAGAAAAAAGGAAAATTGACAAATACTACTAAACAGCTCAAGGCACAGGTTGACCCAGAAAGGCATTGTGGTTGACCCTTCCCAGTCCTGCTTCTACATTATAAGCTCTACTCCTGTCCTTGTGCTGGCTTTCCCTTTGTGATCTCAAGATGGCTGCCAATGTCCCTCAGAGCTACATCCATTTTCATCCTATTCCACTGGGTAGTCTTCAGACAACTTGAGTTGGTTTATTCGGTTGGTTGGTTTGAGTTTTGTTGTTTTTTGTTTTGTTTTTTCTTGTTCTATTTCAGACAGTTCAGCACACACCCCAGTGTTTCATTAGTCCTGATGAACTTAGCCACTTATCTCTGAGCCAACCACTGATACAAATAGAGTCTATGTCCTAATGGGTTTAAGCGAATGAAGATTCTAAAACTAGAGTGGCTGGAAATCTGGGGGACTTGCATCAAGAATGGAAGAACTGTGGCTGCAAATAGACTGACAACTACCTTAACAGACCTGCATTTCTCTTTCCTTGACTCTTAAAAATTTTTAGAACATCTAGCATTACAGCTCACATTAGCATAGATTTTCTATTTTAAACATCACAAACATTTAAACATTCTATTTTATCGTATTTTATCATGCTCTATCACTGCTTCAGTGATCAACTTTAAAGGGCCCTGGCTTACCTCCTGGAATAATAAAGCAATCCCAGGAGTTCTTCAGGCCACTCCAAAACCATTCCAGAGCAGTCAGTCACATGTAACAGAGAGGCACTTGAGAGGCAGCATCCAATGACCAGTTCTGGGTATAGACTTTTGTGTTTTTCAAAAGCTCAGTAAGTAGCAGAAGTGACCACAATATGTTTAAAATATTATAGCGTGTGCTTTCCAGAGAGGACGTGTCTAAAACTAGACAGGAAAAACTTATAATTTCTTAAATTAAAAACTGGAGACAGGAGAGGTAGCCATCAAAATAAAATGAGCATGGATTCTACATTGTTTCAAAAATAAACCTTGAGGTATAGAAAAAAATTGGTAATGCAGAATTCAGAAAGTTGCTTCTTCCCCTATACTGTTCTGCTTGTGTTTGCTTTATCTATACTGAGATTCTCAATACCTGGACACACTTAATTGATATACAGAAAACCAATACCACTGAAGAAGGAGGGGGTAAGGGGATCAATTTATCTTCATCTTAGTGGTTAAGACATGTGCTGCTCATCATGGTGGTCATTGTTGAGAAAGTAGATGGCACTTCACCGGCCAATCACTTCTCCAGAACCACTCACACCCTGAGCTGCTCAATTCCTAGGAAATCAGTTGAGTGTCACAAACATGCAGCCAGCAAGCATCAGCATCAGGCAATTCTGTTCTCCATCAAAAGCATTTTGCATGGCTTTTGGACCTGTCACTTACCAAGGATACTCACTCTTGGCTCCAGTTTCCCTTCATGACAGGAAGAGAAAGGCAGTATCCTATAAGTACTGATGCTCATGCCAGAGCTGAGAATAGCTTCATGTATGTGTGGACTGAGGGTGTGTGTGGGGGTGGGAGGTCATTCCTACTTTAGTAACAAGTATGTGCTGAGCACTGAGCCTTTGCATAAAACAGCACAACTATGATGAAGACAGAGCAGGAAGCAGACACTGTGGGAGAAGGGAGAGGGAAAGAAGGGGGTATGGGAGAGGGAGGACAAGAGGGGAGGATTCCTGGCTGTGGGATCTGTGCAGCTAGGACAGAAAGTAGAGTATCGGCCAACAGATAGGAATAATTCACAGTTTTATGTGCACAGACCCAGGAGTGGCATGAGTTAGACAGAAAATGAGCCAGGGCAGATAGAGGCCCAGAAATGTCAAGCTACAGGCTCGACTATAAACATATGCCTAGGAACTCTTAAGAAACTGGCTGCACACAAGACTTCACAGGATCGCTAGCCATGGTTCAAATCTACGTTGTTGTTCTGTAACAAAAAGGAAGATGAATGAATGAAAATTCCAGAAAATGTAATTTAAATAAATTTATTTATGTGAGAAAACCATCTGAACATCAGGTACAGTGTGATCGATCCACAGTGATCCAAGGATATCATGACTCATCTGCAAGACTCTCATACAGTCTGTAGGAAAAATTCCATGTGGAGGATCAGCTGAACCATTTATCAAAATTCATAAAGCCATCTAAGCCAAATATGATAAAATATGCAATGACCATGATACAGTAATAAAAATACAATATCAAATACTCACTACTTGTGAGTTATAAACTACAATATAAACACATTAGGCTCCTTTTAAAAATGAAAAAATATTTCTATTACAGCCTCATTTGAAGCACTTTCAATTAGATACAGCTTTGTATATTTTACTCTTAATAGCCAGCAAAGGAACACCTTTTTGAACAACTTTCACCATCAGTGCTCTGAATACACTTTCACATACACAAGTTCAGATAGAAAATGATGATCAAAGCTTGGCGCATCTTCATATCTGGTTAAATTTTTTTATATCTGGGAAAGAAAGAAGTATAGAGATAAAGAAGCAACATGGTTCTTCTGGAGCGAGGAGGCAGTCTCAATCCAGAGAATGAACTCTCCATTCCGCTTTCAAAACACGTGGTCCCAAATCTGAATTCCTTCCAGTCCAGGGAGCTGCCCAATACTCTGAGGCAACTAAAGGATGAAGGAGCAGAGCAGGAGGAAGTGTGAGCTGACTACAGAGACAGTCACTGATAAAACATGTTCCTAGGCAGCGTGGGCCCAGTCCAGGGGAAGAGCAGCCAGAGCTATCAATACAGTGTGTGCTCACTGAACTGCACACATGGAACTCCGAGGTGGGTTAACAGTTCTCGCCATGGGCTCCTGGTTGTAGTTTACAATATCTGCCTTCACCACTCTCTGCCATAAAAGAAAAGAGTTATTATCAAGACATCAGAAGAGGCCCCTGAGCATCAACTGTTTTCTGAGCTCTGGTGAATGTCTAACAACAAACATCACAGATGAAACAGGAGTTGGTATTAAAAATAATTGGCCAGAATTAACGGTCAGGTTTGGGATTTTCTTGTTTGCTTTCCTGTTTTTTTAAGGAAGCCATTCAGTTATGAATTTTAATACTTATTGAAGTTATCACAAGTTTTAATAAAAACTCACAAATCTATATGAAGATTTGAATCATGGTTATAATTTTAGTACAAGTTAAGTCATTCATGCATATTTAGTTGATATATAAGACATCACCATTTTAAAGATTTTCATTATTTGTTTAGTCTTTTTGTGATCGTTACACTTGGCCACAACTTTGTGAATTAGAAAAAGAGGCATGTTTCAAAGGACTCACATAGAAAACAGAAAAGTCCTGAGAAATTCCACTGTTAAAATGTGTTTCCAGTTTTCAAAACATTACTCTCAAAATACTTACGTCAAATAGTTCACTATGGGTTATGTATAATGACTCTAATAAAACATGACATAATGACGAATTTAAAAGTCACTTCATGGCCATGCCTATAAGTTAACTTAAACCAAAAGATACCTTCACACTTCCATTTTATGCTCAGTCTAAAACAATGAATTTAGCAAAATGTCTAATACGCCATCTCTAAGTAAAATTTGAAATAAAAACAAGCTCTCTTTGGTTTTAGTTTTTAGTAAGTCCATGCACACAGACCAAGAAAGAAGGACAATTCAAGTTTTTCTTTAAAGTAATTTTAAATAACCTTTAATATCGGGGTGGGGGGAGGGGAATGGCAAGTAATTACTAATGAAATAACTGCTTCAATCCTAGGCACTACATGTGTAATAAACACCCAAAAAGATAAACATAATTGAAAGTAACTGAAATGATATTTTAATTTGTTCTCAAATTCTTGTTTAATTTATAAATTTCCTGGTAAAAGACCAATTTTTCAAAGTTCTAAACCAAGACTTATGTCATTTTAATTAATAATACTCCTGAATAAGGAAGAACAAGGTAACATAACTAGCCCTCACCCTCCCCGAATGGCAATAATTCACCCATAAGTACCTGCACTACTGTACTGAACAGACTCTACTCTGAGTAGAGCTGGGGTGTTGATTATCTTCTTCCGGGTACTTGACTATTTCTGCCCTGACAATACGCTGTCAATTCCGTACAACATAAACAAGATGAAGGAGAAAGAAAAAAGAGAGAAAGAGAAATAAAAAATGAAAAGCATGTTTAATGACTGACAATAGAAGGAAACACCAAAACAGAAAAAGAAAATTAACAGATGAATTAAAAAATGTCACAAAAGAATTAGCAGAATGTTTATAAAAGGAAGGAAAAGAGAGACCCAATACACATTGTTCTTCATAATTCTGTCCAACCACTGAAATAGATGACTTTCTCTGCAATGCAGAGGGCTAAGGACGCACTTTTTCATTTCCTTTGACAAGCATTGCTGATGATCTACTATGTCAGTCTCTCTGTGCTAGGCGTGCATGACTAAACCACCTGAAAGATTTATTCCTATGTTACTATAGAGCTACTGGGCAAAGAATAGAACCAGTTGTCACACAAGCTTCGTACTCTGCTAGTAAGCTGTGGCGACACACGGAGGATGACACCTGTTGTTTCAACAATCAGAGGTAGTGCATATTTGTAAGTTTTACTTCCCAAGGGCTTCTTCTGCTGATTACTTCCCATCCTCGTAATCACAACCTCCATATTTCCAAATTTCATATAGAAATCACTCCAAATACAATTGTGAGTCATGTAAAAAGAATAATGAAATGCAATATTAAGGCATAATAGCTTTTTGCTTTCAAGAATTTTGCTAAATAAACAAAACCACAGTACTACACATTAGTTGTTCTCTCCTTGGGGATAGGACTCTGTGGGATAACCATGTATAGAGAAGGAACAAGGTCCTCGAATCTTTGAATCTGAAGTGAGGAGTACTCTCTGCATGACTGCATAGACCTGATTTCTGAAGCTCTCCTTTCCTAACAGCATATTTTCATTTACTAAAATGAAAACTCCTCAACATAAATAACTGTCTGTGAAGACCTTTCTTAATAAAGATTTGATAAACACTGAAAGTGAATGAGCAGGACTCTGTAGTGTATGAATGTGGGAGGTTAAGGGTTCTGCATAAGTTCTCTAGTGAGTAGTATTAATTCTGGACAAGATTCTTCACTTACCAGACACTTAGCTTGGTACCATCAACAGAAGCATTGCTAACTGACAGATGAGATGGAAGCAGGGCACATCAGTAAAAGATACACCATAATCTAACTTCCTCAACATAACTGTTTCATCCCAAACTACAGGTTACAATGAAGCAAAGGGATTTTCACCACCATAATAACAGTGTGAAAAAAGAAATCATTCATCAAGCAAGGCATTGTTTTAAGCATTATTTATAAACATAGCCAGGTTACTGAGCTATGTGTAAGACACTGGGGTCAAGGTACTAACTAATGGAAATGACCAGCTCTCAACACTCATTTGTCACATTAACAAATAATCCACAAGGCACATTTTCCTTGGGATTCTTGACTTCTGCACATGAAGCTATGTGCCGTTTTCAAACCTAAAACTGCTTAGTTAGATTATATCTGAGGTCTCAATGCTTGTTTGCTTGCTTCCTTGCTTGTTTGTTGACTGAGATTCAATCTCACTGTTATTTAATTGAGATCTGATCTTACTACGTAGCCCAAGCAGGTCTGAAACTGCTATATAGACTAGGTTGGCCTCAAAAGCACAGAGATCAGAGAGCCTCCACCTCTCGTGTGCTGGAATTAAAAGTGTCCCCCACCACACCCAGAAGTTTTAATATATTTGAAACCATATATTTAAATTTTAAAAATGAATAGAAAAAATGGTATTTGGAAAAATACAGTCAGCAATGTTTAGTGTGTGAGGGTTAGGGTACAACAAACATGAAAGGTGCCTTCCTCAGGGAAGGTGAGCAGTACTTACAAGGGCTTCAGAAGAGCAATGTTTGGAAAAGATAACTCGGAACTCTGTAAGGTCTCCTTAAGATTGTGGACTTGTGCTATTTGTACAGTTTAACCCTCAACAAAAATCTAGATCACCTACTATTTGCAGGGTCATATTTCAGATAATAAAGAATATACATTTTAGCATGCCTATAAAGCTTAGACATTACAGAATTTTTTGTTTTGAAGAAACTAATATATATCCAAATCGAACCACATAAATCCATGGTTTATTATCTAATGTGTAAGAATGTCAAGGCTTAAATCTTGTATTGAGAGCCTAAAGTCTACATGGCAAAGGTCTCAGACTGCAGGAACAAAGCACAGGAATGCGTGCTTTCTTCACAGACTACCTATTAAATGAATGAAGAACTGAATGCTAGACATGCTAGAAATGCTAGAAATGACTCAGGAAAATTTAATTTCTCTCCCAAAGCTTTAACTACTACTCTGAACAATCTGAGAAACTAGAAACAAAAGCCCCAATTTTCACATTGTGATAGAAGGAAATCTGCTCAGGGGAAGGGGAGTGGTTGGTGAGGAGGGAGAGGGAGAGTAAACCATGCAAATGAAACTATAACCTAAATTTAAAAGCTGAAATGCTTTTTGTATGGCTATTGAAGCATCTGCCTGCTTTGTTGTGAAGTTTATTCCTCTGTGTTTAGATGGCACTGTGGTCCCTTGACATTATGCAGTCCCCCAGAAAGGTTTGCTGTATCAAAAAATCTTCTTTCTCCCATTTTCTTCTTACAAAACTTACAAAATGTACTGATAACTCAATTGAAATGGAAACAATCTAGATTAGAACTAAAATAGTGGAGTGTAAATACTCAGTACATAAAAGAAAAACAGAAACCTCATTATATGTAGGGAATCTTTTCACTAGAGAACTAAGAGAGACCTATAACCCCACACTTCAGAGGTAAAAGCAGAGGAGGTACACAGTCAGGTTCTCTAATAAAAAAAAAAAGCACAAAACAGGATCCTCTGAACCTTAATCCATTAGCTAAGAACTAATAAATTTTTATTCATTTTTTCCACCAAAAGGGACAAAATTGCAAGACTATAATTATTTTGTAAAAATTCATTTTCCATCTCCTACAATAAACACTCATTTATACATGCAATCTACTTCCAAAGTTTTGGGTGACATGTACATAGAATAAGTGAGGAAGAACTGATGAATAAAAAATTGTCACAAGAAATTTGTTAGTTTTTAAAATATAAATTTTAAGATAATCACCTGTGACTGTTCTATTTCTGTTTTGTTTAATTTGATTCCAAGGATTTCTGCTGCAACTTTCTGAAAACACAGGAAGACCTACATAACAAAAATAGGTTTAAATGATTTAAAACAGGCATGCTTCAGTTACCTTAAAGTATACTGAACTTTCTAAAGAAGCATAAACAGCAAGTATTCAAAAAATGGCTCCATTTGTCAAATATGGCAACACATAAAATGAAATCATTTTTTAAAGAATTAAACCACAATTTGAAAATCCACGCAATTCATTGAATCAGTCTAAACACACATTTATTAACAAAAACATTTTTAAAGAATTTTATGGATTTATTTTTATTTTATGTATGTTTTCTACCTACATGTATTTATGTACAGCACATATGTACCTGGTATCTGTGGAGGTAGAAGGTGTCAGATCCCCCTAGAAATGGAGTTTACAGATGGCTGTAAGCCACCATGTGGATACTGGGAACCAAACTAAAGTCCTCTGCAAGAGCCGCAAGTATTCTTAACAGCTGAGCCATCTCTCCAGCCCCATTTTAAAGGATTTAACATAACAATTACAATGACAAATGTAAAGAACACACTAACACATCTAATAGCATAATAAACTCCCACAATTCCTGAAGAAAACGGAATAAGTTCATGTACACTTTACAGCTCTGGCATACTTTACTGTTAGTTCTGCGCTGGTCTCCTGAGCTGGCTTTAGGCTGTTCTAACAGATCTTGCTTTCCAAACCATTAACATTTTTGGTTCTCTTATCAATGTCCAAACTCTCCATTATTCCCTAAGTAAAACAACTTGGTACTATTTACTGTGTTTTATCTGTTCAGGGTAAAGAAGTGATAGAGTCCATTACAGCTATACATTATGAACATTTCTATAAACATCCTTTAATATGTAGTTGGCTTTTGCCAGGTCCTCTATAATCTCTGAAGCTTCAACCCTGACCATTTCTGCTGTATAATATGCTTTTGCTCTATAACTATCCTACCTGGTTTCTAGCCCAATTCACCTCAGGATCACTTACTAAATACAAGTCACAAGTTTCCTAACTTAATTATTTCTAGGGGACTGAAGGAGGGCTCAGAAGTTACGAGTACTTGCTGGTCCTCCAGAGGACTGGAAGGTATTTCCCAGCAGCTATGTGGTGGCCTACAACCACCTCTAACTCCAGTTCCAGAGGATCTCATGCCCTTTTCTAGCTTTCATGGGTCCTGCACTCATGTGGGGCACATAAAAGAACTCACACAAGTAAGCACATACACATAAATAAAAACAAATACATCTTTAAACAATTATTACTTTTTAAAAAATTAACATCCATAAGCAAGGCCCTAGCCCTAGCACCAAATGAAAGGGAAAAAAAAAAACAAAAAAAACAAAAAACAAAAAACAAAAAAACAAAAACCTTAAGTCAAACAAAACACTGGACAGCAGCCAGGCATGGTGATTTGTGTCTTTAACTTCAGCATTTGGGAGGCAGACAGGTGGATCTCTGAGTTCAAGTCCAGCCTGATCTACAGAGCAAATCCCAGGATAGCCAGAGCTATATGGGAAAACCCTGTCTCCAACAAACAAACAAACAAACAAACAAACAAACGAACAAATGAACAAAAAAAAAAACTGGGCAGGGAAAAATAGTTGCGAGAGTCATATAATCAGTTATTGTCTCTAATACAAATGTGGACACAGTATTGTTTTTTAACCAATAAAAATATAAGTAGTTAAGTAGAAAGTGAATAGTTAGTAAAATTTAATAAATTTCAATCTAAATACTCATGAAAGAAATTCAAAATTAGTAAGGTTTTTATTGTTGTAAATTGTTGTGTTCTTATGTGTACTGCTCTACCACTGGGGCAAAGGTTTAAAAACAATTAAATCCTTATTATTACAAGGACCAATGGAATATCAATCTTACAATATTAGGAAAGGAAAAGGTTAACAGTCTTTCTGGTGAACATCTAGTAGCATGTTTCAATCCCCAGTCAAAGAATCTATCTAAAGGAAATAAAGCATTAAAAGTTACTAAAATTTCATAATAAACTTAAATTTGAAATTTAGAAAAATTACTACATGTCCAAGAACAATAGTGCATAATTAAATATATTTTGAACATTTAATAAATGATTAAATTTATTTTATAACATTAAATGGCATGAGAAAAATTTTACAGATAAAACGTTAAATAAAAGAAACACAATATAAAACTACTAGACCATGATCTTAGTGTTTAATGGACTAAACAAACACTAAGTTTTGGTTAAAATGATAGGCCTGAAATATCATTACTTAGGCTCACAAACTGTATCTCTACCCCTCAACATCTATGTAGAGTAAGCCCTGTGGCGTAAGCTCGAGAAGATACAGCTACACAATAGAGACAATCGGACTCATACACACCTGCCACAGAGTTAGCAGCACAGTGAAGCCTTCAGTGAGAGAACACAAGAGAATCCTCTGAGGGCCTGAGTGGGCATCCCTAAAGGCCAGAATTATGACTGACTTGGGTACTTTAGAATTCTTGTTAAATAAACTATAAAATTAACTAACCAAAATAAGCATTCTCATATGTTCTATTTATGTCTTCCCTCCAAAAGTATCACTGTGCCCCTTGTTAAGAAGTAGAAGTGTACTTCTTGCGGGGAGGGGGACATCCTCTTGGAGACAGGGGGGAGGAAGAATGGGATGAAGAACTGTGGGAGGGCAGACAGTTAGTGAGGTAATAACTGGACTGTAAAAAAAAAAAAAGTAATAAAAAAAAAAGAAAGAAGTAGAAGTGTACTTCTCAGGAACATAGAAAGACAAAGCACCACTTACAACACACTCCACTGTTTTACTTACAGAGTCTCCTGTCTTGGCTGAAACAAAGTGGCTACTAAAACCATTTTCCAGGCAAAATTTGAAGTGTTTATCAGGTTTTACTGTTCGCATATGCTCCAAGTCAACTAGAAAAAATGTTAGAGAGAGAACAAAACTCAATATTAGAATCAAAAAAAGTATATTAAACATGTTTAAAACTTATTTCATAATATCATTTCCCACTGTGTAATATTTAATATATCATTCTTTCAGAGTTAGCCAGAATTAGATACTGAACAAGGACTGGCAAGTAAGTGCTCAAAAATATATGTTACTATACTACAGCAAAGCCTATATAAATTCACACACCATGACAAAGTTCAAAACACATCTATCTGTTCAATGTACTACATTTAAGTACAGTTACTAACTGAAGATGGGCCATACAAACACAAGTATATTCGGCTGGAAATAGTTTAATTACTTACAAGACAATTTAATAATTAGAATAACTCTGAAATCTTTTATATTATATAGTAATATTAATTTATTCACACTACAGTTTACTTTCACAAAGATGCAGCTACTTTCCAAACTGTTAATAGTATCAACTTTGAGGATAGTGAGCAAGATATATTTCGTGGCCTTTAAAGCACAGTATAGAATTCATATCTAATACTAATAGTACACTTTTTTTTTTTTCAGATGAAATCCTTTACTGAATGGTTTCTTGTGCACACTATAACCCTCTATAGGCTTATTTAATGATATCAAATTGCACAACAAATATAGTCACATGACTTAAAAAGTAATTAAGCTCTTTGCATCAACAGAGAAAACTTTTTTCCTGAGAGACTTAGCCAACTTGTAAAAACTTAGAAGTTTGCAATTATCACCTGAAAATGCTTTCTTATTTCATAAAAGGCTTCATTGAAAATCACATTGAGTTTTTAGTTTGAAGGCTAAAGTTTCTCTAGGAGAGTTCTGAACCAACACAGGAATTCTGCACCCCACTTTTACTGCTGACCTTGGAAAACAGGGAGATGATTTTTTTTGTTTTGTTTTGTTTTTATTCCTTCCTGGCTGAATGAAAAAAAAAAATGAACTCAGCAAGTTGTATTTATAATTTTATATAAATGTACATGTAACAAAGAATAAGCAGCCATGAATTTGAAGTAAGCAGGAGTGCTAAGGGGAGATGGAGGAAGAAAAGGATGTAAATACAGTACTCGTGTTTACAGGAATGAACCTCATCTTGCTTTCTCTTTCATTCACTCTGAGACTCCAGACCATGGAATGATGCCATCCACAGCGAGCACATCAACAAGCCTAATGTAAGTAATTCTCTGTAGGCATTTCCAGAGACTTGTTTCCTAGTTAATTTTGAGTCCCATCAAGATAAATCAAGAATAACCATCACATGAGATATTAGAACTAATTATGTAGTTTGGTAGGTTTTTTTAAATTTAAACTAAAGTAGAGGTAGTTTGAGCAGGCCAGCTTTGGTATTTGCTTCAACCTCTTTCAATGTCGAAATCAAGGAAAAAGACATTCTGTACAGAACTAAAGAAAAAAATGATGTATGTTCTCAACAAAGAGAATTATTTGTCTACTTTGAGTAAGATGAAAACATAATTCTGAAAAAAAAGCACAACTATTTCATGAATCCCTGAAAAGAGTGTTTTTAATGACACTGTCTTTGCAACACAAATTGTTGAAGAAGTGGCTCATTGCTCTTCCTTGCTTTTTCCCTAGTCAGATTACTAACTTGACCCAAGAACTACAAACAGTAGTTTTACACATTATGGTTTTTTGTAAGGTCTATTTTATTCACAGTGTAGTGCTATTCTGGAGTCTGCTTTACCATAGTAAGAATTAGCCCAGGAATCAGATAAGCCTTCAAATAAATGCTCAGATTGCCATCACATTTGCTAAACAAGAAGCCTTCCAAAGACAATATAGAAAGTCCAGAGAAAACCTTGCATATACGCTAAGACAATGCCTAGCAAAAGGGTCAAGCAATTCAGTGTAGAAAAAACCATTTCTTCAAGAAATGAATCTGAGAAAACTAGATATTTACTTGCAAATGAATGACAATGGAAGGTTATCATATGTTAAAACTTAACTCAAAATGGATTACAGTACCTAAACATAAGGCTCAAATCTCAAACTGTTGAAAGAAAACAAGAAAAAAGCTTCAAGACATTGGAATTAATATAAATTTCTCAGATAGAAGATTGAAAATCCAGCATTAGAAGAAACAAACAAATGGAACTACATTACACTTAACAAGGCTTACACATAAAGCACACAATCGAGAAAGTAAGAAAGAATCACCAAGGCATTACTATGCAGAAGATATTTTATATTTTAACTTTTAATATACTTTTGAAAGTCTTACAACTCAACAACAGAAAACACATCCAACTTAATAATAGGCAAATGATTTTCTAGACATTTCTTCCAACATGATATTATCATCTGAGATGTAAAAAATCAAAACAGCAGAAAGAATATCTCACACCCATTAGAATGACTGCCATATCAATATATATTATATTAATATTTAATAATATATATACATATACATTCCATAGCCCCCACAGTCCTGGAGTGACCAAAGAGAGAGACCCAAGTGCCTACCCCAGCCTGCAGTGGGTATCACTACAATGAGCAAATATGTGATGGATGGATAGGATAGAGAGTACAGGGTAGAAAAAATGGGAGAGAAAGTGAAGCTGAACAAACAGTTCAGGCACTGTGGAGAAAGGTGGGACCAGAGACACAATGGCAGTGAGGAACAGGGGAATATGAGGAGCCTATGCAACTGCCTCTGGCCAAGGAGAGGTCCTGGCTCTGGCTGCTGCCAAGGACCATGATGTGGTGAGTTCAGGGCCCTATGCAGTCAGGGTCTGTGCTGATGTCTAGTGGCCATCTGGATGTCAGTGGTCTGGGCTGTTGCCTGAGACCAAGTTGATGTCCGGGACCATACTGTCACCAGTAGCCAAACTAATCTGAGTCCTGCCACTGAGGGCCATGTCTGGGCCCATAGTCCTGCTTTAGCTGGGGTCTGTGTCAATGTCTAAAGCCCAAGTTACTACCAAAGGCCATGTGGATGTCAGTAGCCTGGGCTGCCCTGAGACCATGTGGATGTTTAGGGTACATACTGATCTAAGTGGCCTATGCAACCACTTGAAGCTATGGTGGAGAGAGGGGTCTGCATCTGCAGTCCTATCACAGCCAGAGTCTGAGTTGATGTCCAAGGTATGTGTTGCCAGCAAAGTCCATGAAGATATCACTAGTCTGGGCTGACACCTGAGGTCATATTGATAGTGACATAACTGCGGGAGAGAAGTACCCACAACACGCACCCCACCTATAGCAAGTGGATAAGCTGGCTGAGGGTCACACCTGGGTAGCACTGTAGAGCTGTCCCTAGTGGTGGGGCTGGGTGAGCCAGTACTAAGGATGTGAGAGCAGAAAAGCTGGCTCTGTCCCTTGCCCGAGCATAGTGGGACAACCTGCCCAGTGGTGCTGTGCAGGAGCGGATGTGAACTAATCAACTCAGCTTATACCCAGGCCCACATTCAAGGTTCTGAGTTGACCCACCCCAATCATGTTGATAGACATAAGTAGGGAAGAGAAGCCCCCCGACACACACACATACATGCACACACACACACACACACACACACACACACACACACACACACCATAGATGGTGGATACCCACCCCATTTATGAAATGGTAGGGTGCATGAAGGGTCCAGTCCACAGATCCAAAGCTGCAGGACCAACATAACACAGGTCAACAACAGGCTATCCTAGAGGAGGCCCTATGAAGATCCAGTATTGATAATATAGTAAAAGTCAGAAATCTCAAACCAGACCAATGGTGTATTATAATGAACATTTGCAAGCAAAGCTGTTTAGGCAAACAATGTACTACGTGACCCACTGTGACAGACAGCAGCAGCTTCCATGGAGAGATGGTTTTCTTGGGTTTTGTTTTTTATTTCTTTTTTTTGTTTTTTTGTTTTCTTTTATAGGGAAGTTGCAAGGGCAGAGGGCAGATATGAAGGGACAGGGAGATGAATGGAATTTGGGGTATATGATGTGAAGTTCACAAAGAATCAGTAAAACGTTTTAAAAAAATAGCAGTGTTGGTAAGTGTGCAAACATTGAGACATTTGTGTGCTACGGCAGAAATGTTGGACGGCACAAGTGTTGTAGAAAACAATATAGAAGATACTCAGAAAATCCAAGGTCTTGCTACCATATGATCTATCAATCTCACTTCCAAAATTGAAAGTAGGGTATTGAAGAGGAATTTTTGCATACCCACACTCATAACAGCACCAGAGATGAGAGATAAGAAATGTAAATGAATATATATGTCTATCAATAGGAGAATGAATAAGCCAAAGTGGTAAGTACAAAATGGTTATTCAGCCTTTAAGATGAAGAAATCCTGTCTCAGACTTCAACTTGTAGTTACTGGGCCAAATAAAACAAGCCAGTCATTAAAAGAATAATACTGTATAATTCCAATTACAGGCAAATATTTCATATCCAAAAAGATGACCTTTACTGTTGAACTTTACTGAACAAGAAAGAAGATGATATCACATATAAGAAGTATCATTTAAGCAACAACTGTTTCTAGGGCTGGAGAGATGTCTCAGCAGTTAGCTGAACTTGCTGCTCTCTTAGAGAATCTGAGTCTGGTTCCTGGCATCCACATTGCAGCCCATAATTGACTGTAACTCCAGCTCCAGGGTCTCCTGGGGCACCCGACCACACATGGAAACACAAGGAGAAACATGCACACAAATAAAACGCAAGTAAACTTTTCAAAGTAAATAAATAATCTCAACTACTTAATTGTCTATATTAGAGCAAATGTAAAGGCTACATGGGCTTCATGTTGCCATAGTTCTTTTGTGGACAAGAAGTAAAGGTTAGCAGTAAAGGATATACTTTGGCCAGGCATGGTGGTATAAACCTTTAATCCCAGCACTTGGAAAGCACAGGCAGGAGGATCTTTTAAGTTTGAGGTCAGTCTGGTCTACATAGCAATTTCCAGGACAGCCAGGGCTCCATAGTAAAACCCTGTCTCAAACCATCAACTCATCATCCCTGAAAACATATTAACATTATATAGACTGAGTATATTGTACAGTTAGGAACATACACATGTCCTTGTAGATGAAATGTTTCAGAAAACTTTTAAATGTTCCAGTTTAATTCAAAATACTTCCATTGGTCATACTGATATTAACTGTTTCTACATTCATAAAGTATTTAGAAAAAAATTATACATGATAAAGATATTACATTCTTACAGATATTATAAATATTACACTTTTTGCTCCCATGTTGTATATATGAATGATTCTATATCTATATGTAAATATCTTAAATATATATCATCTTTAAATATCAAAGTAGAAGACAGTATAGTATACATAGGTAGTCAAGCAATTTCTACCTCCTTCAAGTCATAAGAATCCTACACATTTATCAGCATAATTATTCAGATTAACTGCAGGCTATAAAAAATCACACAAAATAACAAAAGATATACAAGATATTTCAGTTACTTATTTAAACAGGTAACACATGGCTGGAGAGGCGGACCTGTGGGTAAGAGCAGTAACCACTCTTACAGAGAACAGATTCAGTCACTAGCACGCAGTTCATCACTGTCTATAGCTTTAGTTCCAGAGGATCTGATAATTTCTTCTGTTACTCATAGGCATCAGGCATGCATCAGTACATGCACATACATGTAGACAAAAACCCTCATACACATTAAAAATTAAATAAATACATAAATCTTTAAAAATAAACAGATAAAGCATATCTTAAATTTAGGAAATCAGTAGGAACACCTATTTTGCCTCATACTAAACTAATGAGCACAAATAAGAAATAGGTAAAACACTAAGGATATCATCAATAGAACAAAAAGACAGTCAACAGCATGGGATAAGGTCTTCACCAACCCTACATCTGACAGAAAACTAATATCCAAAATATATTTAAAAACTCAAAAACTTAGACATCAATAACCAAATAACCCGATTTAAAAATGGGGTACAAAGCTAAATAGAGAATTTTCAAGCACTTAAAGAAATGTTCGACATCCTTAGTCATCAGGGAAATGTAAATCAAAATGACTCTGAGATCCCATCTTATACTCATCAAAATGGCTAAGATCATAAACTCAAGTAACAGCACATGCTGGCGAGGGTGTGGGGCAAGGAGAACACTCCTCCATTGCTGGTGGGTGTATAAACTTATACAGCTACTTTGAAAATCAATTTGGTGGTTTTTCAGAAAATTGGGAATAGTTCTACCCCAGGACCCATCTATGCCACTCCCGGGTATATGCCCAAAAGATACTCCACTACACCACAGGGATACTTGCTTAATTAACTATGTTCATGGCAGCTTTATTTGTAATAGTGAGAAACTAGAACCAAGCTAGATGTCCCTCAACTGAATAATGAATAAAGAAAATATGGTAGATTTACACAATGGAATACATACAATTCAGCTATTAAAAACAAAGACATTATGAAACTTGCAGGCAAATAGATAAAACTTGAGAATGTCATCCTGAATGAGGTAACCCAGACTCAAAAAGACACGCATGGTAAGTACTCAGTGGATATCAACTATAAAGTGTAGGATAACTATGCTACAATCCACAGACACAAAAAAACTGGGTAATAAGGAGGATCCAAAAAAAGAATGCATAAATCTCACTCAGAAGGGGAAACAAAATAGTCATCTGACATGGATGGAGAGAAAGAACTGGGTGAGAGAGGGTATGAGGAGGGATACAGAGATAGAGATCAGGTAGGGGGTGCTGGAAGTGAAAATGGGAATTGGTAGAAGGCATCTCTGAGACTATCTGGAGACCTAGTACAGGGTTAGTTATGGGGAACCTATCGGGGTGACCCTAGCTGAGATTCCTAGCAGCTGGAGATATGAAGATGGATGTGGTCACCTCCTGAAAACAGTTGGAACCTCCAGAGAGGGCAGAGGGCATACCTACAAAACCTTCAACCCAAATTTTGTCCTGCCTACAAGATACATAAGAATAAAGATGGAGCAGAGATTGAGGGAAGGGTCAACCAATGACTGGCCCAACTTGAGACGCATCCCATGGGAGACAGCCAACTTTTGACACTATTAATGATATTCTGCTATGCTTCAAAACGGGAGACTAGCATAACTGTCTCCTGAGAGGCTTCATCCAGCATCACATAGAAACAGATGCAGAGGCTCACAGCGTAACATCAGGCAGAGCTCAAGGAGTCTTGTGGAATAATGGGGAATAGAATTGAAAGGGTGGTGTAGAATCCAAGGGGTTGGGAATTGGGGGGACTTCCCCTTCTCCTCAAAGAAGGAAAAAGGGTCAAGGGGGAGAGATCTGTAAGGGCAAGTCAGAGAGGTGTCAGGGGACGGGGGGAGCTGTGATCTGGATGTAAAGTGAATAAAAAAAAATAAGTTATTGAAAAAAAGAAATAGGTGAACACTATAAACATTCCCCTTCAGGATTGTGAGAGAGAAAACAATGATAAACAAGCTGACATGCGCATTAACGAGTCTTCTAAGCATGGTGATGCACATCTGAGATCCTGGTACTTACAAAGCTGTAGCAGGAAGATCATGAGCTTAAGGACACCCTGAGCTATATAGTATAAAGATGGTATCCTGGGCCTCATATGGAGACCCTCCCCTCAATACCTACCCAAATAAACAAATAAAGATATTACAACAATTATCATAATCCAAAATGAAGAGGCAAATGGTGACCCAATAGACATCATCATAAGGAAGAGAAGAATGAGGTAAGCAATTGCAATATATAGGAGAGCCATGGAGCTGTTCCTCTTTGATCTGAGATCTAAAGGATTAAAATAAGATATTAAAATGTATAAAATAAGGCAAGTCAGGAGGCTGAAAGAGAACTGTATTTCATTCACCTTATTCAGGATTTCCACAGGTACTAATCATTGTGGTCAAAGCTATAAGTAGACAATAGATTTTTAAAACCTAGTTGTATAAAACGTAATCAGAGCTGATGAGAAGATTAAATAATACTCAATTTTCAAGTGTGAAACAGCTGATAACAAACCATGCGAGCCTTAAACTCAGCAGCTGACTGACTTCCCATGTACTTCTTTTCCAACATCCAATCATAATATGGTCTATAATTAATGACTTTTTTCATTCAAATCAGTAACTATGATTTGTAAAAAAGTAAAAGTACTCTATGATGCTTATTAGTTATACTATTACTGTCCAGTGCCTGTCAAAGACAGCATTCAAAATATCAACTATTTTTGCTCTGACTCAGACCACATATAACAGCAGCAACAACACTCTCTGTGAAATGATTATAAAGGCTGCCATGGCTGAACTTAAAGAAGTAAAAGCAAAATATAAATACAGCACTTGTGTAGATTTTCACAGTAATTTTTAGGTTATCAAGGAAACATCTACAGTGTTGATCTGGTTATACTCAATTCAAACAAACTACTTGTCACATTAACTACCTCCAGGAAGTTACTCCAAACACAAAATAAACTGTTTATGCCCCTACTCAGATAGATAACATGACAGATTGTTATTAGTTGAAGACAGATGAGATACATTAATTTGATTGTGAGCATGTGTTTAATTTTACCCTGCCCTGTACACTCTCTAATGCTGTCTTCCTATGATGCCATAGTAAATCATGCCATATTCGAAAAATTGTTAATGCAAGAAAATAAAAAAATGACCAGAATTTAACTTTAACTTTGCAGTTTCTTAAATTAACCTTTTAACCAAAGTAACTATCTTCACTATTACTGAGTTCCACCCAGGGATATAAAAGAACACCATGCCTTCAAAGAAGCTACCTTAGTTTCTAAAGTCAGTTTAAAGATGTGAGGGCAATTTACCATTTTTCTATACACCAACTTTTCTTAATGAGCTGTCTTGTCGTCCCAATTTCTACCAGTCTGTTGATCCACTAGAGGAAGCACATCTTACAGTGATGATACTGTCCATATTTGTTGCAAGCATTCTCCTCAGGTTAGGATCCTCCTTTCAGATCTTTCATAGTACTTTGAGAAACAAAAACTTAGATTTTGGGGCTAGAGAGATGGTTCAGTGCTTAAGAGCACTGACTGCTCTTCCAGAGGTCCTGAGTTCAATTCCCAGCAACCACATGGTGGCTCACAACCATCTGTAATGGGATCTAGTGTGTCTGAAGATAGCTACAGTACACTTATATACATAAAATAAATAAATAAATCTTTTTTAAAAATTTAGATTTTATAAGGTCAACAGTCTTGAGATAATGAGGTTATTAGTACTTCTGTGATGCTTACTGAATTCTTATTATATGCAGCTAAAAACAAAACAAGTAAACAAAACAATTTCCAAATACAGTAGCGACATCAAAAGTATTGATTGGGTGGGAGAGAAAAAAAAGGTTTTAGGGTTTTAAAATAAGGACAAAAGATTCCTTGGGAACCTGTAGCTCACTTCAAGCAGGGAAGCAGATAGGCTAACTGCAGATCTTCACTCACCCCTACTTTCCTCCAAATCTAATCCCCCAGTATTACATTCAGGTCTAAAATAGAGGACCTGCTGCAGGACCTCCCTCTTCCTCACCCTGCCCCATCTCCCCTCCACACAGATCACACAAATCTTCCCTTCCAAACTTCTTACCCCATACTCATTATTTTATCCAAGCCCTCAACTTCAATAGGCATTCCCTGGAAACCTGAAGGCAGGAGTTCAGCCAGGGAAAGAGGCAAGCTAACTGCAGATCTTCATCTCCCCCCTTACCCCTCCAAATCTACCCCCTAGTAAACTACCAGCTGCAGACTCCCTTCAACTCCCCTGACTCACTCCCAGCAGCACAACACTTGCTATGGTCTCTCTTTGCACTCTGACCCCTATCGCCAAAGGAATACATAGAATATCTTCTTTTTTTTAACTTTTTAAAAATTAAAAAAGGGGATGTGTAGGGGAGCAGGGCAGAAGAAATCAGGTGTGGGGAGATCTGTGGGAAAACAGCATGCAGAGTGAATGGAAATGGGCAGCAGGCAAGGACCACAGGGAACCCATCTTTAGAACATGCAAGAGACCTAGAATGGGGGAAAATCCAGTGAGTCTAGGAGGGCTATTCTAGCTGAGACTCCTAGGAGTGGGGGGATATGGAACCTGAAGTGGCCACCTCCTGTAGCCAGGCACAATACCCAGAGGAAGGATAAGGACATCAACCCACCCACAACAAAACCTTTGACCCAAAATTTGCCCTGCCTTCAAGAAATGCAGGAATAAAGATAGAGACTGAGGAAATGGCCAACCAATGACTGGCCCAACTGGAGACCCATCCCATGGGCAAGAACGAATCCCTGACACTATTAATGATACTGTTATGCTTGCAGACAGGAACCTAGCATACTTGTTCTCGGAGAGGTTCCACAAATGCAGAGACACACAGGCAAACAGTAGATAGAGCTCTGGGAATCTTATGGAAGAGTTAGGGGAAAGAATTGAAGTATCCAGAGGGTATAGAGACTCCACAGGAAGAACATCAACTAACCTGGAGCCTTGGGTGCTCCCAAAGATCAAACCACCAACCAAACAGCATACATAGGCTGGACCTAGCCACCCCACACACAGACATATACGTAGCAGATGCACAGCTTGGTCTTCATACTAGGTCCCCCAACAACTGGAGCTGGGCTGTCCATCATTCTGTTACCTGCCTATGGATACTCTTCCTTAACTGGGCTACCTTGTCTGGCCTCAGTGGAAGAATATGCCTAGTTCTACAGAGATTTGATGTGCCAGGGTGGGTTAGTACCCAAGAGGGCCTTCACCCTCCTCAGAGGTAAAGAAAATGAAAGGGGAGAAGCTATATAGAGTGGAAACAGGGAGATGAGGGGGGATACAAACAGCATGCACAGTGAATAAATAAATAAATGTGGAATAGTTATTCACTTTACCTCCTGATAGCAGACCCCCTCTCCTCCCATTCTCACCCTGGAACCCACCCCCTCCACTCTCCCTGCTTCTTTCCTCAAAGGGAAATGCCCGCATGAGTATTAACCTGCACATTAACCTGGCACATCAAGTCACAGCAGGACTAAGTGAATCCTCTCCTACTGAGGCCAGTCAAGGCAGCCCAGGTAGAGGAAAGGGATCCAAAAGCAGGTAGCATTGCTTCAATCTATAGGGGACCCACATGAAAACCAAGCTGTATATCTGCTACATATATGTAAGGTGCCTAGATCCAGCCTCTGCATGCTCTTTGGTTGGTGGTTCAGTCTCTGGAAGCCCCCGTGAGAGCAGGTTAATTTGTAGGTCTTTGGGTGTCCATGACCCCTTTAGCTCCCTCAGTACTTCCCCCAACTCTTCCACAACTCTAGCCAAGCTCCACCTATTACTTGGCTGTGATTTGTTACATCCACCTCCATTAGCTGCTGGATGAAGTCTTCCAGAAGACAGCTATGCTAGGCTCCTATCTGCATACAGAGCAGAGAATCATTAATAGTATCTTGGGTTTGTTTTTCTCAGTGGTGCACATCTCAATTTGGGCCTATCATTGGTTGGCCATTCTCTCAATCTCTGTTCCATCTTTATCCCTACATATCTTGTAGGTAGGACAAATCTTGGGTGGAAGGTTTTGTGGTGAAAGCTTACAAACTCATGGAAATTGAATAATTCAATACTGAATGAAATATGGGTCAAGACAGAAATTAATTCTAGAATTGAATGAAAATGAATATACAATGTACCCAAACTTTAGGACACAATAAAGATGGCTCTAACAAGCAAGTTCATAGCACTAATGCCTACACTAAAAAATGGAAGAGATCTCATATTAGTAACTGAATAGCACATCTAAAAGCTCTAAAACAAAAGGAAGAAATCATATGTAAATCAAGTAGACGACAAAAATAATCAAACTTAGGGCTAAAATCAATAAAACAGAAATTAAATATGTGTGTGTGTGTGTGTCTCTGTGTGTGTGTGTGTGTCTGTGTGTGTGTGTCACACACACATAAAGAATAAAACAAAGAGTTGGTTCTTTGAGAAAATCATTAAGGTCAACAAACTCTCATCTAAATTAATTAAAAGGTAGAAAGGGAATACACAAATTAACAAAACTAGAAATAAAAAGTAGGCCATAACAACAGACACTGGGAAAATCCAGAGAATTATACATGTTTTAAATACCTGTACTCTACCAAATTGTAAACTCTAAAAGAAATTAATAATTTTCACTATATATTACTTCCCAAAGTTAAATCGAGATTAGATAAGCAATTTAAACAAATCTATAGACCTTGTAAAATAGAAGCAGTGATTTAAATGCTCTCCTCCAAAATAAGCTAAGAGTCAGACAGTTTAAACACAAAATTCTACCAGATCTTCAAAGAGTTAGTACAATAAAAATATTATTTAAAATAATATTGATCTTTCCATTTTATAGGAATGCTACATTTATATTTCAAAATCCATAGTTTCATATTACAGTAAGAATAAATCACATACATGTGATAAGAAAAATCAGAATGCAATTTAAATGAAATTTTGAAACAGCAAAACCAATTTTGATCAATAGTAGATGGGTGATAAAGGCAAAAAAAGAAAAAGACTAATCAATAGATAAAACTACTATAAGAGTAACAGTGAGTGAGCAAAAGAAGAACCTGATCAATACTGGCAATGAGCAATGCTCCAGCCTTGTAATAATTCTTTAAACTATATACATAGGAGCTACAAAGATGGCTTAGCTCTTGAAAGTACTTATTGCTCCTGCAGAGAACCCAAGTTTGGTTCCCAAAACCCATGTAGGTTTGCTCACTATTGCTTATAACTCCAACTTCAGGAAATTCAATTCCTCTGGCCTCCCTGTGAACTAAAGTGCACATGTCCCTACACAGACACACACACACACACACACACACACACACACACACACACACAGACACACAGACACACACACACAGACACACACACACAGACACACACACACACACACACACACACACACATATATATACATATATATATATACACATATATATATATATATTATACATAAATTAAGGGGCTGGAGAGATGGCTCAGTGGTTAAGTAAACTTACTGTTCCTGAAAATTCAGGTTCAGTTCTCAGCAACCACAATGAGTAACACAAAACTGATAGTAACTCCAGTTCCAAAGGATTTGAACTTTCCTTCTGGTCTCTATCAGTTCCTGCAGACATGCAGTACATATATATGATTTGAGAGCTAAAGGATTACTGGAGGTCCTTAGAAAAATCCAGAAAAACTACAACTATTTTTGTAATAATGACCTTCTCTTAGGATAATATGAAAAGTCAGATCTTAAAAAAATATTGTAATTTTAGGAACAATTTTAATACAATGAGATACATACAGAAAATATTGTGTAGGTTTTAAGGATTTATTTATTTTATTTTATGTGTCTGTGTATGCCTACTTACAGGCATACACAATTTGTTCTACTTACATCACGAGCCTTGAGGGGTTTGCTCTTTTTAATTATCTATTATCATCTAACTCTTCAGGATCCTCATTTGCTAATTTCATGGATCTAGTAATCCTTTTTAGATTCTTCATACTATGGCAACATTTTCCACATATATGATTTAAAAAAAAAAAAAAAAAACCTCAAGGATTCCAGGGTTATCATAGGCCTGAGCAGCAAGTGCTTTTATCTCCTGAGCCATCTGCCTAGCCCCTGAGGTCTTGTTTTTATAGTTTTTGTCAATGTAATAATAAGTTTATATAGCTAATAATATCATCTGAGAATCAAGAAATCAAGAAATTTATTTCTCCCTTTTCAACCGATAAGGTCTATATATTTTTCTTATGGATTTACAATGACTAAAACCTTCAAAATGGCAGTGAAGTATTAAAGTCAATACCCTTGCCTGGTATGTGATCTTAGGTAGAAAGCATTCATTCTTTCACCACTGAATATGGTACTAAACTATGGGTTTTACATAGATGCTACTTAAGTTGAATTTCCTTGTCATTCCTAGTTTGTTGACAGAGTTTTCTAAAAATCAAAAAATGGGTGTTTAATTTTATCAAAAGGTTTTTGTGTGTCTATTCAAATCATCCTATGACTTTTTTTCTTTAGCCAATGAGTGCATATATTATTTCATATATGAAACCAGATTTTCATTTCCAGGATACAAAGATAAAGTCTACTTGGTTACAATGCAGTACCTCTTTAAATACTACTGGATCCAAATTATTAATGTTGTATTTAAAGAACTATATGTCTGTAATCATGAGGGCTATTGGTTATAGTCTTTATCTGGTTTAAATATCAGATTATCAGGTTAACACTATAAAAATGAGTTTGGGACAGTGTTCTACTATCTTTGACTATCTAAAAAGAGTTTGCATATAGTTGCTATTATTTTTCCTAATACATCTGATACAACTGACCAGAAAAGTCATACAGATCTGTAGTTTTCTTTGTGAAAAGATTTCTAATTATAAAATATTTTCATTAATATGGCAGATATTACCATTCATATCTGTTTCAGTGGATTCCAGTAGTCTATAACTGTAGTAGAATCTGTCATTTCACCTACACTGTTGAACAATGAATGTAAGCCTTTCAAGCTAGTCCTTTCTACAACTCTTAATATCTGAAGATAACGACTGAAGATATACTTCCATCTTTTATTTCTTATACTTGTAACTCTAACCTTCTTTAAAATTCCAGTCACCATGGTTGTTGCAGTAAAAGCTTTGCCACTTTAAGCCTCTTTTTCTTCTCTTTCTCTCTCTCTTTCTCTTTCTCAGTCCTTTTTTCCTTTTCTCTTCTTTCATTTTCCTTTGTTTAAAATTTATTTACTTATTTTGTATGAGTACATTGTCGCTCTTTTCAGACCCACCAGAAGAGGGCATCGGATTCCATATCAGATGGTTATGAACCACCATGTGGGTGCTGGGAATTGAACTCGGGACTCTGAAAGAGTAGTCAGTGCTCTTACCCAGTGAGCTATCTCTCCAGTCCCATTTCTTTTCTTTTTTAAATTTCTGCTCTTAACTTTCACTTTTTTCTTCATTATGCTTTTCCTTTTTCTTTCCTTAAAGTAAAAACAAGTCATTGGGTTGCAAAGCCTTTATTTCCTTAAACAAAGGACTTGATAATGCTAATCATACTTCTTCAAATATTGCTTTAGCTGCAGACACAAAACCTTGGTACAATGTTTTCATTTTTTGATCAATCAAAGTATTTTTACATATTTATTTACCTATTATATTTACCTATTCCTCAATAGCCTGTTTTGAACTAAACTGCTCAATTTCTGAATGCTTTGGTGCACTATATATATATTCCTAGTACTGATTTCTACTGTAATTACATTATTGTCACAGAACAAATTCAACATTTTCCACATCTGAATCTTTTACTATAGTTACCTTATCCTCTTTTTTCGCAAATAAGAATCATTCTAGCCAGTTTATATAAAATATGAATAATCATTAAAATGATTTGTGAAGTGTCAAAAAGGAGTTCATTGCTAATTTTTTATAGGTAAGAACATCTCCTATCATGATAAATACCTTGTGTGAATTTGAAAGCAGTTGTGATATACAAAGTTCGTTTTCCTTCATTCACTGTTCACTAGTTTGTTTTTTATCTTGAAGATAGGGTCTGGTAGCCAGAATAAACTCAAACTCTTGTTAATCCTTTTGCCTCAGCCTCCCAAGTATAGAGATTGCAGGAGTGATCACATCTAATTTAAAATGTACTGTAAAAAAATTGGGTCCAGATAGCTGGTGTTATGCAGTACTGACTGCCTGAGTTCTGTCAGTCTATGCAAAGATAGCACTGATCAAATACAATGGTGGATTTGTTTTATTCTTCCTGTTCTATCAGCTTTTATTTGTAATTCTCAGTTTTTTGTGGGTTTATACTTGTTTAAGATTGTTATTGTTTTTCAAAACCTCCCCTTTTGCAAAGAAAAGCTTCTCTGATGCTTGAAAGATGCACTAATATATGGACATAATGAGAACTCAGTAGAAATCAGTTTACTACTATGTCCCATTAGCTTCTTCATAGCACTAGACTTACCCATAAGGCCTATGATCTACCTAACTACTGATTCTATACCAGACATGAGTTCTATCTTGTAAAGCAGACCTTAAATCCAAATAGAAAATGGTTGGTGACTCCCATGGCATGTGTACCACTACTGTGTTAATGAAAATGTCTTACCAGCCAGGTCATTATCATAGCTCACAAAGTTGATGGCTGGGTGCAACTGATAATTACTTTTTTCCTCCATTAGTGTGCAGAGTACCTTCCAGCACTATGAAAGCTAATCAGTAGAGATTATGGTTCCAAGTCAATACCAACTTTGTTCTATGACTCAAGTATGCTATGCCTTTAGGGTGTTATTGACAACATATATACATACCATATATAAAATAAAACAAATCTTTAAAAAGGAAGAAAACTATAGTTAAGCATTTCTTCACAACACAGCTAAAAAGTTTTCCCACAAAGTTTCTACCTCTATTTTTTATTCATCACATGAATAGATGCTATTTGAATACCAAGTAACAAAGAAAAGACACACTAGTTATCATATAGAGAAAAAGAAACCATGTAATTCTTAGCCCTAAGTGCTGGGATTAAAGGCATTTACCACCACTGATTGGTTTATTTTTATTTGTATAAAAATTATTTTACCTGCATGTGTCTGTGTACCACATGCATACCTGCTAAGGTCAGAAAGTGGTATTAGATATTCTGGAACTGGAGTTGTCTGGAGTTATGGATGGCTGTAACTCAAATATGTGGTGGCTAGGAACTGAATCTGCCTCCTCTCCAATAGTACCCCATGCTCTTACCTACTGAACTATCCACCTCACTTTCCCTACTTTCTAAAACCTATTTATATCTGCATTAATGTTTAAGTGGGTTCTTTATAGACAATATAAAATTGAGACTGCTTTCTAGCTGGTATTAATCTCTCCAAAATTTTACAAAATATAATTACATTTAGACCAGGTCTTTGCAAACATTTTCCTATAAAAGACCAGATTACAAATATTTTAAGTTTTGTGGATCCTATATTCTTTGAAGAAACTATTCTACTCTTTTAGTGAAAAAGCAATCCTATGAACAGACTAAGTGTAGTCCTCTTCCAATATCACTCTTTATGAATATTAACAATTGATTTTTTAATCATTCAGGTATCATAATTGTTATCTCTCTACTAAGTTTTTTCTAAATACTTTAACATGTAAAAACATTCCTAGTAGTTCATAAAAAAGTAAATAAAGCAAAAGAAGTCACAGTCATAGTTTATTGACTTTTGCTTTATATACTACTGCTGAAATACCTTTAATATTTCTATAGTTCTCATAACAAGATACAAACTCTTCCTGCCTTAAGCCTCATATTCTAGCTGGGACAAAATGTTGTACATCCATCTTATAATCCAGCTGGCTTCCAAACTTCAGCAGGTTTACTCATCCTACACCTCTTCCCTGTGTGTACGACGTACATCACTCTAATTCTGTTTTACTGTCTCTCCCATCATTATGCTATGTATGAGGTACTCAGGAATAAATAAGTCAATAAAGGAATAATTTTTTTTAAAAAATGAGAAAACAATGTGTGAATATACCTACATATACAAGAACTGAATCGTAGGACACAATTATATTTATAAATAATTAAAATGTTTTTTAATCAAGTCAATTTTAAATTCTAATAAAGAATGTCCTTAAGTTGAATGGCAACATGTGGTATAATGAACTTTCAAAGAAACTACTACCCAATACACCAAGAATAACTAAGATAAATGTCAAAAAAAAAAAAAAGACTCTTCTAAAGAAAATAATTTATTTACAGAAAGGGCAAAAGATAATATCAGACAAAAACAATCATTTTAAAAAAGAAAAATTAATTCCTGAATAAACCTAAGACTAAGTACAAAAATTAATTTTTACTAATTCATAAAAAATATAGAATATTGATCAGTGATTTTAGTGCTTAAAAAGAAGATATCATGAAGAAACAGGCAACTCAATTTCAAGCCATAAATATACTCTCCTTTGCAAAGCCTTCAGTTCATAGTCCCAGTATATTAGCATATCAAATTATAACTCTGGTTATAAATGGCATTGTGGGGAAGACGTTTGTATAAAGACAGAAGCAAAATTATACTAACCATCTTTGATGTTGTTCAGTTTTAAATCAAAAAGGGTTCTGTTTTTTTTTTTTTTTTTTTTTTTTTAGAAAATAAAATGGGCGGGATAGCTCAACATGTAAGAGCATGTGTTTCATGTGGTCCCTCAACAACTGGGGTGGGGACTGTCTCTTACTTAGACTCTGTTGCCTGCCTTTGGATCTCTTTCCCTTAGCTGGGCTGCCTTGTCTGGCCTCAGTGGGAGACAATGCACTTAGTTCTGATGGGACTTGATGTGCCAGGGTGGTTTGGTACCTGGGGTGAAGGGAGAGAGAAGAGGGAGAGGGTACAATTGAGATGTAAAGTGAATGGATGGATAAATAAATAAATAAATAAATACTTACGAATAAATTCAACAAACTGAAAAAAATAAAGAAAGAAAGCATGTGTTGTTCTTCCAAAACTTCCAGTTCCAGAGAATACAATACTCTCTTTTGACCTCCACAAGCACCAAGGGTGCACATGATATATACATATATATATACACACACATGAAAGCAAAACATTCATGCATATAAAATAAAATAAATAAGTCTATTTATTTTCTAAGAAAATAAAACATACAATTTTATTTAATATGTTTTAACAATTACCACTTCTTTTTGCTCAGTCATCTGCCATATTAGTTCATTTTTCTTAAAACCAAGTAGCCTCTTTATTTTTTGATAATACCAAATTATAATTTTAAACATATATTTGAGTCATTACCAAGGACTTTGTAAACTTCACATCCATGTACTCATTTTTAAAAGTTAGTGTTTTGTGTAGAACAAATTTGACCGGTAATGTCAATTTAAACTCTTGTTGAAAAGATCTTTTGCTAAAAGATTTTAAATGTTCTTACTCAGAAGACACATAGGACCAAAATCTTAGTTCAAGATTATCTGACTTAACATCAGCAGTCTTCCTCTCACTGAGACATCTTCTAGGAAATTACATACTCTGAGAAATAGATTCAAATATAGCACACGATGTTCCTCGCTCAGCATGAAACCCCAGTGGTCTAGCTCATAAATGCAATATGCTCTCTGAAGCTGAAATAATAAACATGTGGGGTTACACCAAAAAGAAGCTAAAGAAAGCTGTCAGCTTATTTGGGACAGACAGGAATTTAAAAAAACTTCTGAAAACCACAGTTCTTTCAGTCAGTAGCTTTCTTAATGTGTAATCATGTTCTGACATTGTCATAAAATAGATGTCTTCTACTGGGTAGTACAAGAAAAATATTCAGAGAAGCTGACAAGCTTCTATTAAGTCAGATATACAATCAGTACTTATAGATAGCACTTACAAATTTCATAGTGAATGCTGTATTCATGGGGAAACAATTAAAGAAGAAATACTCAATTTTGATTCAAATTTTTCCTAATTAGTACTTATCTAAAGAACAGAGGAAGATTACACTATGAGAATTTACATCAAATAAGTATGATAATTTTTCAGGTACCCACAGTAATGAGAATTTTTCACTAAATAGAAATTTTTCTCACTTCCTCAGTTTGCAAAAGTCTAATACTCACTGAAGCTCATTTTTCCTTTTATAGAGCATTGTAAATATTATTTTAATTAAGGAGTAATCATAAACCCAAAGGTAAGTAAATTATAGAAAATCCAATCAACAAAAATTTTGGATAGCTCTTCAAAACAATTTAAGTCTACATGGGAATAAGCCGGCCAGAGGAGGCATAAACCTCGGAGGGAGAGGCAGGTGGGTCTGGGAGACCAAGGCCAGCCTGATCTACAGAGTGAGTTCCAGGAAACTATCTTTTAAAGAAAATTCTACTGGTAAGAAAATATGGTTAAAAAAAAAAGAAAAAGAAAAATATGGGCTAAAAACTGAGTAAAAACAATACACCAAAAGAAATATTTAAAAACATGTTAGTTCTATGCAAAAAAAATATGAAGGAATTTTTTCTTTATTGATATTTGTAGTCTCTAAGCTGAGCAACACAAAAGCCTCTGTCTCATAAAGGCCATCAATGTGGAGACAAGTCCCTCCTTCCCACCCAAGCCGCTGTAGTAAATGTCCCTCAGGAACTGTTCAAATTGGGGCCTCCTGTCAAATGGCAGTATCACATCTTCTCAGACTGCAGCCTCCACATGAGCTGTCTACAGTGGCATGCTGCCTTATGTGCCCTCAGGAGCTGTCAACAGTGGCAACACTTCTTCCCCAACTCAGCCTTCAGCTTTAGTGAACCATCACTGCAGGAGCAGTCCCACAGAAGCTGTTCACAGTGGCAGCAGTTCCTCTCCAGCTCCCCTATCACACTCCCCAGCAGCCCCACAAAGATGGCACCTCAGCAAAAGCTAGCTACAACAGGGAATGACTTCCCACCCTAACCCACGGGCCCAATACAGGAAAAAGGTGGTGAAAAAAAGACCACCAATCTCTTATCAGGAAAACCCAGAAATCCCTGAGGAAACACACCAATTTCTGAACAGGAAACACATCAATCCTAAGCCCCCCACCTCAAGCTCAGGACTTGGAACCTCACCAATCCTCACTCTGGAAATCTCTGCCTGAGAAGCTCCGCCCCCTCAGAAATCCTATATAAGCGCTGGTCCTTTGTCCAAGTCTCTGATATCTGTTCCCAGGAGCAAAGGACAGCCATCCCTGGATTCTTCTGTCCACACCCTGGACCCTCCAATAAATTTCTTTCATGGGGTTTGCTGTCTGTTCGACTCTCTCATTGAAAGAAGCCAAAAAGGAAAGAAACAATGAAGAGAAGAGAAAAAAGAAATGGAAGTTAGGCTCCTGAGCTCCTGACCTCAGCTGGGGACACCCTCCCCTGGGTGCAATACCTCTGCTGAGGAGGCTTCCTCTCAGAGCTGTGTGGTTCCTGAGCTCCCTTGTCTCAGGATGCCCTTCCACTGGGATATCTTCTCCTCTCAGAGCCGTATGGTTCCTGGGCTTCCTAGTTCCAGGATACTCTTCCATCCAAGTAGAAACACTTCCAATATCTATGTTTTAGACTTTAAAAGCATGTACTGACTGTTCTCTACTTTAAAATCCACACAGCCCACCTTCAACCTCTTGAGATTTGGCTTCATGGTGTGGACCCAGGGCTTCTTTAGTTCTCTCCAACTGTACCTTTCAGTCATTCCATTTAGTCTACCTCCATTCCTTTATGTCTCACATCCAACCCTCAGAATGTTCTCTATTAGAGACCTCACAATGGCCATAATTGGCTAGAATCCAGGCTGGGCAACAGCAATCAAAGAACAGAACAACCTCCCAACAAAGGCAGGACCAGATACATATACCAGAAAACACCACATGTCTAGATCATATCGCCAGATGGCCAAGTCAAAGTACAAAAACCAAGTGGGTAACCAAGAAAATCTATCTCCTGCATGAGCCAGCAGTCTTATTATAATAAACGCTGTAAAAAGCACAAGGACTTCAGAACAACAATTATGAATATGTTCAAAAATCTTGTCTTAGTTATACTTCTATTGCTGTAATAAGAAATGGCCAAGGCAACTTATAAAAGAAATCATTTAATTTGGGATTCACAGGTTCAGAATATTGGTAGGAAGCAACATGACAAAAGGCAGGCAGGTATGGTACTGGAGCAGTAACAGAGTTCTTACTAGGATGGCCTAATAAGCCCCACATAGTATTCAACTACTTTCTTAATCCAAAGTCTCAATGTCTTCCACATTCCTTCCAAACATAGCATGGTCAGGTCTGTCAGAGCAATATCCTACTTCCTGTATCAATTTCTAGTTTAGTTACTTTCCTATTGCTGGTGATAAGATATTATAAAGGCAACTTAAAGAAGGAAGATACAGTTTCAAAAGGTTACTGTCCATGCCCATACTAGTGAGTAGCATGGCTGTCAGCAGATGGGCACGGTGCTGCAGCAGTAGCAAAGAGCTCACAACTGGGAATGCTAAAACAAGGTCACATCTACTAATCATTCCTAAACAGTTCCACAAAATTTGAACAAGTATTAAAATGAATGAGCCTATGGGCACCATTCTCATTCAAGCTACCACAAACCTGAAAAAGGATGTGAATAAAAGCCTTACCAGAGACTATAAAAATGCAAAGAAAAAGCTGAATGAAATAGTGAATATGAAACAAAGAATTAAAAAGGGCATTCACTAAGGAATAGCCAAACTGAAATAAAACTTGAAATAAAAAACTCAGAAACTCAAATAAAAAGTTCAGAGGTAAGCCTCACCAACAGATTGAAGACCCACAGATAAGTAAAGTTCTCACCTCTCATCAAGGAAACTTCTCTTTACAACAAAGTCCATTACAGAAAACCATGAACCAATCAAAATGGAGATGTGGAACCCTGCAAAACACTTCCATGTCATAAACTAAGGAACATTGCCAAAAAAAAAAAAAAAAAAAAAAAAAGAAAGATTCTAAGAGCCAGAAGATCAGGGAGCTTGCTGTGAGACTGTGTCTCCTTGTATTGTCAGAAGCTACATCCATACACCAACATGACGTCCTAAATGTGAGCTGAACCTTGACAACGATAGACATGCCAAAGTAAGAGAGAGACGATTACAAAACCTCAACCCAAAGCAAAGAACTAGAGGCAACTAAGGAATGCTAAGAATAGAAGAAATAGTTTTCCCTAGGGAAGAGCAGTTGGTTAACCAACACCAAATGAAACCATGCAAACAAGTAACATTTATATTTAGGAGTGTGTGTGTGTGTGTGTGTGTGTGTGTGTGTGTGTGTGTGTGTGTGTTTGCATGTGCATGTGTGTTCACATGCATGTGATAAAAAAAACATAATTTTGAAACAGAGCAAGGAAGGGTATATAGGAGGGTTTGGAGGAACAAAAGGGGAAGGGGAATAATACTATTAACATAAAAAGAATGGGGGGAACCACTCTGAAATCTCACCTTACACCAGTCAAATGAAAGATTAATAAAACAAATGATAGCACATGCTGGTGAGGATGAGGGGAAGGGGAAACAATTATTGTTTGTGGGAGTGAAAACTGGTACAACCACTATGAAGTGTGGTGATTCCTCAGGGAGCTAGGAATAGAATAGACCAGCTTCAAAATGTAGCTATATCACTCTTAGGCATATGGCCAAAGGCCTCTACATCTTTACTATAGAGATACTTGCTCATCCTTGTTCAGTGCTGTTCCACTCATTAGTAGCCAGAAATTGGAACTGCCTATATTTCCAGCAACTAATAGATGAATAAAGAAAGCATGATACATTTGCACAGTAGAATATTATTTATCTGTTGAAGAAACTATGTAATTTGCAAGTAAATGGATAGAACTAGAAACAGTAATCATGAGTGAGGTAGCCCTGACTCTAAAAGATATAGGTTATTTTCTACATAGATGTTAACACTTAAGCTTGAGCTCTGTGTGTGTGTGTGTGTGTGTGTGTGTGTGTGTGTGTGTGTGTGTGCGCGCGCGCGCGCGCGTGCGCACGTGTGTGTATGATTCAATTAGAATAATAACAGTTTAGGTGGCTATTAAGAGAACAGTGTGGAGAATGGAATCTTCTAAGGAAAGAAGCAAAATGTAGTGTTATGATGATGAAAACAGAACTGGAATGGGGCTGGGTATGAAAGGGCAGAGTAAATAATGTGGGGAGTGACAACTACCACTAATATCCTTTTAAAAACTCATTGGAAACTTGTTGGAGAGGTTTAAATGGAGTCACCATATAATGAGAATGACAGTGCGCCAACATGATATCTTATGATAGCAAACAAAAGCCCCAGTGTCAGATATGAGCTATACCTTGTCACGTTGATGGTCAAGCAGGTCCTATAGACCACCCCCCACCCCCGCAAACATCACAAGCTTTTCCGAAGGCTACTAACTACCCTCCACAACTTAAAGGTACTATTAAAGCCCTACTGTTAATGACACTATGTCATCAAACATAGAGAAATAAAGCTGGTGACCAACAAGAATCATCATTCCTACTGACTACCATTCATGATCCTGCAAGGTACTATGCATGGTGTCAGAGCAGAGAAGTAATCACCAATATCAACTAGCTACAAACCCTGAGACCAACAGTGATCTGCCTTCAAAATACACTGGCAGAACAGTGGCAAAACTGTTATGGCAATGACCAAACACTTTGATTTGATTTGATTTGATTTGATTTGAGATTTAAAATTCATTCCATGAGATAGAATTTGTACCTGACCTGCTAAATGACAAGGAACCTAAGACTAAATGCATCATGGGTACTAAAAGAAAAAAGGTATTATTATTTTTCTGCTAAAGAAAAACAAAAAACATGGCTCCTAAGAACATACGGCTATACCCATAGGTCAGCGCATGCACACACCTCATCAGAGAACTGCTTTCAGTAGGTAGTAATTATCATCAAGACCACAACTGTATAATATGCAGAGTGTGAGATACCTTGGAGCACTTAGCCATAAGTGGGATGTCTGTTTCCTCTAAAGACTCAAAGACCTACATAGAGGTTGTGGTTAGTCAACAAAATGATGGACTGGGTATTAGGATTATCTTGTACCTCACTGGTACAAATAGGAATAATTATGCTCTAATTGTATTTTGAGAGAAAAGTGTTATTTTAACAGGAAGGGTGATATGTAGGAGGAGTTAAGGGGGAAGGAGCACCAAGAGGAAGAGATGGAGTAGGGAGAGAAGATGAAGGCGAGGAGAAGCAAGGTAATGAGAGAGAGAAAGAGAGAGAAAGAGAGGGGGGACATGGAGGCAGATGCTCACATGTCTCCACCAGTCAAAGACAGTTTATATATCTAGGTTGGGCATTGGGTTACATTTCTGATTGAGCATTACCAAACTTATAAAGCCTTTGACTGACATTTTAAAAAAATTGTATAAAAGCAAGAAGGAAAGGGGGGCATGGGATAGGGGTTTTCTCTAGGGAGGGGAAATGGGAAAAAGGAATAGCATCTGAAATGTAAATAAAATATTAAAAAAAAAAAAAAGAGCTGTAGCGGATGAGCCTAAGGAAACAGTTTTTCAAGCATACCAGGACTGATACACATATGAACTCACAGGGATTGTGACAGCACGCCCAAGATCTGCAATAGTTCAAACCAGACAAAACCCCAGCTTGGAGAAGGAGAAGTGAACATAAGGTTCCACCCCTTACCAAAAAACAATTCGCTATTGGTAACTGCTGGGAAAGGGAAAATCAGTTTTCTCCAATAACATGTCACTAGGTATATCAATCACATGCCAGGACAAACCCAATGACCAGAAGTAGCCAGCCAACACAAAACAGACTCTATGTTTTGTGTATGTATGTGTGTGTATACTTTTTGTTTTGTTTTGTTTTGTTTTGTTTTGTCTTATTTGCTATTTGTTTGTTTGTTTGTTTGTTTGGAAGGGAGTACTTGGGAGAAAGAAAGAACAAAGTTGAATATGTGTGGAGGCACTGAGGACCTGGGAGAAATTGGAGACAGGAATTTTATATAATATATAAAAACCCATATATAGAGAACAATTCAAGGACCAGTCACAGTGCATTGTTACTTTAAGAGTCACTACACAGATACTAAGTTTTAAATAACTTTTTAAAATTTCTTTTGTTTTAAAAGCAAAGTTTCTCTGTATAGTCCTGAATGTCCTGAATGCCCTGGAACTTTGTAAACCAGGCTAGGAATAAAGTCAAAGATCTACCTGCATCTGCTTGCTAGAATTAAAGGCCTCTGCCACCACACCCAGACAGACAGGTTTTTCTTTCATGTCATTCAGTCTTGCTAAAGTTTTGGGGTCATCTCGGAGATCAATCTGAGTTCCTATTAATAAGAAAGGGACATTTGGTGCATATTCCTTTAGTTCTGGTACCCATTCCTCCTTTACATTTTGAAATGAGGCTGGATTTACCACAGAGAAGCATATGAGGAAGACATCAGTCATGGGGTAAGATAAAGGCCTCAGATGATCATAATCTTCCCACTTTAGTTTGGTCTATGAGTCATTTTATCTAATAGATCTCAGATGGACGCTGACTCTGATTCATCACCCCACACTCTGCACTTCCACAGCGCCAGTGGGCTGCTTCTGTTTCCGGCACTGTAACAATAGTGTATTAACAATAGTGTATCTCTTATCTGTATTCCCCTCCAGACTCCTTTCATTTTCTTTTTAAAAAAGACTTATTAATTATACATATGTATGTGTGTATAGCTGAGTGTGTTTATATACACCACACAGCCAAATCACTGTGAGTTTGAGGCGAGCCTGGTCTATATAGTGAACTCTAGCACAGCAAGGACTACATAGAGTGACCCTGTCTCAAAAGGAAAAAAGGGAAGGAAGGAAGGAAGGAAGGAAGGAAGGAAGGAAGGAAGGAAGGA
>JANHMN010000007.1:44298235-44353057 GCA_030674055.1 Rhabdomys pumilio | reverse complement strand
GAAGGAAGGAAGGAAGGAAGGAAGGAAGGAAGGAAGGAAGGAAGGAAATAAAAAAAGAAAAACTAGTGATATGCGACCATGAAACAAAGTATATTGTAAAACCAGAATAAAAACCTAACATGAAACCATGTCAAGAAAATAGCTAAAGCATAAACTACTTTTGTTTGGGGTAGAGGGCTGCAGATTTGGTTTATGCTGCTGATGGAATTCTGGAGTAATTTTAAATTTAATAATTTAATAATAATTTTAAATATTGTTAAATTCTAAGAGTACTCTTGAGCTTCATGTGGTCTGTGAGGTGTATCTTGGGTATTGAGAGCTTTTGGGCTAATATCCACTTATAGTGAGTGCATACCATGTGTGTTCTTTTGTGATTGGGTTACCTCACTCGGGGTGATATTCTCTAGTTCCATTCATTTGCCTAAGAATTTCATGAATTCATTGTCACAGACCACATGAAGGTCAAGAAGAAGGAAGACCTAAGTGTGGATGTTTCAGTCCTTCTTAGAAGGGGGAACAAAATATGAGACCAAATATGGAAACCAAGTGTGAAGCAGAGACTGAAGGAAAAGCCATCCAGAGACTGTCCCACCTGGGGATCCATCCCATATACAGTCACCAAAAGCAGACACTATTGTGGATGCCAAGAAGTGCATGCTGACAGGAACCTAATATAGCTCTCTCCTGAGAGGCTCTACTAGAGTCTGACAAATATAGAGTCGAATGCTCCTAGCCAACCATTGGACCAAGCATAGGGTCCACAACGGAGGAGATAGAGAAAGAAAGGACTGATGGAGCTGAAGGGATTTTCAACCCCATAGGAAGAACAATGATATCAACCAACCAGACCCCCCAGAGCTCTCAGGAACTACACCACCAACCAAAGAGTACACATAGAAGGACCCATGGCTTCAGCAGCATACGTAGCAGAGGATGGACTTGTCAGGCATCAATGGGAGAAGAGGCCCTTGATCCTGTGAAGGCTCGATGCCCCAGTGTAGGGGAATGCTAGTGAAGGGAGACAGGAGTGGGTAGGTGAGTGGGGAAAAACCCTCATAGAAGCAGGGAAAGGGGGAATGGGATAGGGGGGATCCAGGGAGTAAACCAGGAAAGGGGCATAACATTTGAAGTGTAAATTTAAAAAATCCAATAAAAAAATCAAAAATAAAAAAAGAGTACGCTTTGTTGAAATGTATTATATGCATAAAATTAAGTTGTCTGTAATTAGACAACAGGAAATATACTTTAAAAAGGAAAAATTCCAAGTCTTTAGGAAAAACAAATAAACAAAAGTTAGTAGATGTACAGAAGACAAAGACCAAACAAACTACCAGATAAATCAGATAAAACACTGTGCAAAAATAAAACCACAATGATACTAATTAATAAAATAAAAACCCATTTAAAAGACAACAATAAAGGACTGGGCTCAGCAGTTAAGAGAACTGGTTGCTCTTCCACAGGACCAGGGTTCATTTCCCAGCACCCACATGGAAGCTTACAACTGTCTCCAACCCCACTTCCAGGGGATTTTGGCACCCTCACACAGAGGGAGGTAAAACACCAATCAATGCATATAAAATAAAAATAAATTGGGCTGGAGAGATCTCTCAGCGGTTAAGAGCACTGAATGCTCTTCCAGAGGTCCTGAGTTCAATTCCCAACAACTACATGGTAGCTCACAACCATCTGTAATGGGATCTGATGTCCTCTTCTGATGTGTGAAGACAGCTACAGTGAAGTCCTAAAAATAAATAAATCTTTGAAGAAATGAATAAAATAGGCTGCAAAAATTTATAAAAATAAATAAAAATAAATCCAAAAGGAGGTAATAACAAGGATTTTAAACTTATACAAATTATAAGTCAATGATACCAAAATGTTACCAGGATAGAATTAAGTAAGTCAGAGTCAGAAAGATATGTACATGTTTCTCTCATTTATAGATCACAGACTGTGTATGTGTGATCATATATGCACATGTATGCTCATGAGATGATAACAGAAGACTAGCTAAGGGAAGGCCAGAAGAAAGGAAGATGAAGGAGAAGGAAGGAGAGGTTATGAGAGTCAATATAGTCAAAATATACAATACACTTAAAAGAAATTCCCTTCATGAAATGCAGCACTATATACAATGGATATACATAAATAAATAATAAACATATAACTATTTAAATGCATAAATAAATCCCATCTGAAAAAAATCATTTTTGGATGTGGTTAAAGATAAGAAAATTAGAACCAAATCTCGAGTATAAAGTCAGAACTCTCTAAGACCTGCTCTGTGTATTAAAAACGGGCCTAAGTGCTAGGTGTGTGGGTTATGCACCAGTAATTTCAGCACTAAGAAGGATGGGAATAAGAAAGAAATGCCTTTGAAGTCAATCTGACTTTGCATTGAGAGACAGTCTCAAAAGAGGAGTTGGGGATAACTCTATTCTCAACAATGAAAGGTTGCCCATGAGAAAATACAATGTGAAAATATCCACATGAGATGGCAAAGCATTCTTATTCTCAGCTGAAGACCACTGGCTACCTAAGACTTTCATATCAAAGTAACACAAACTACTGTCTCAAACAACAGAAACTCTGTCATAGTTCCCAGAAGTCAAAAGGATGACAGGATCAAACTTCCTTAAAGAACCTCAAGAAAGAGTCCTTCCTTGCTTTTTTCCTAAGCACTAACTAGTCAATGGGATAAATAAAAACAAAATATAGTAACATTTATGTATGAAATGTCATGAAGCCCATTACTTTATCGCTCACTAAAATCATTAATAAATAAAAAAAGAATGATAAAACTAGGAATGAAGACCTATGGTTGTAATTCTAGCACTTGAGAGGTGATGGAGATCAGAGGTTTAGAATAGTGGTTCTCAGTATGTGGGTTAAGTCCTCTTTGGGGCTGCATATCAGACATCCTGCATATCAGATATTTACATTATGATTTATAATAGTAGCAAAAATACCTCTATGAAGTAACAACAAAACAAGTTTATGGTTGGTGCCACCACAACATGCGTAACTATTTTAAAGAGTTGCCACATCAGGGAAGTTTACAGAAACCTACTGCTAAGCTAAGCTCTACCATTTTCTTTTTTTTTTTAAATTGGATATTTTATTTACATTTCAGATGCCATTCCCTTTCCCCATTTCCCCTCCCTAGAAAACCCTTATCCCATGCCCACTTTTCCATTTTGCTTTTATATAATTTTTTTTAAATGTTAATCAAAAGCTTTAAAAGTATGGTAATGCTCAATCAGAAGTGTAACCCAATACCCAACCTAGCTATGTAAACTATCTTTGACTAGTGGAGACACGTGAACTTCTGCCTCCATGCCCCCTCTCTCTTTTTCTCTCTCATTACCTAGCTTCTCATCTACTTCATCTTCTCCTCTCCTTACTCCATCTTTTCCTCTCGGTGCTCCTTCCCCCTTAGCTCCTCCTACATATTACCCTTCCTGTTAAAATAGAACTTTTCTCTCAAAATACAATTAGAGCATAATTATTCCTGTTTGTACCAGTGAGGTACAAGATAGTCTTAATACCCAGTCCATCCTTTTGTTGACTAACCAGAACAGCTCTACTATTTTCTTAAGCCTTAAATTTTTCCCTTAACTTTTCATATTTTGATTCTTCCCAATGATACAATACAACTAAGTTAAATGTTGTTTTTCTTTTGTAGATTGAAAGTCTTGCTGGGAAAGTATTTCACTAACACTAAAAGACTTACTTGTACAGGATTTTAAGTTTCCTCAGAACAGATTTCATGACCTGCTGTATTGAATAGTCAAGTGACCAATCCTGAAATTATATGCTTACAAGCACATTATAGAAACTGAGCATGTTAGATTTATATATTTAGGAATATACATTAAACATAATGTATATTTTTAATTTAACAATAAAAGCCATGAATTTGGGGACCTTGCAGGGGAAGGATGGGAGATAAGAAAGGGAAGAAGAAATAATAATTATATTTTTAGTATTTCAAAAATGTTAAATTGTAAACCATATATATACCTACAGAAGTAGTGCTTCATGCATTGGCTTTACTCAGTAATTACGCAAATCTTCCTAGTTCTTTTCTATAATGCTAAATTTAAAGGTGTTTTAAATTATGGAGATTTTAGAACATGTTCTTTACACACATATAGCATCAAAAAAAGCTGAACACATTTTAGACCATCAGCTCATGTAGCATACTTAGTTCCTTAATTATTAAACAAAATAAGACTACAATTATATTCACATATTTCCACTGTCAATACTAGATTTTTTATAACAGTAGACTATAATTCTCTACTCTTCTCTAAATAATAATGAGAATATATGTTCATAGTAGCAATTTGTGACATTGCTATAAATCAGTGTGCTACAGTGATACCTAAAGAAAAGTTTATTTCACAATAATGATGCTTCCAGGCATCTCTCAAGTCAGGTGGTTACTTGCAGTTAATGATCTGTAACATACCACACAAGAAGTCCTAAAAAGACTTATTATCCATTGCATGTGAAACAATATTTGCTTTATGGATGACTAAATGAATGAAGACATTCAATGTAACTGTAAAAGTAAAATCAAAAGAAAACTTACAAGTAATATGTTTCCTTTAAGTAAAAGAACTGTGACCATTTTCCATTAATACTTAACCTTTCACTGGAGACCATACTACATAGAATACTCAGACTCACAAAGCCCAAGAACTGTTCTAGGTTAATGCTAACTGCTCCTAATCAAGGAGCAGTCACTTTACAGAAATGTGAGATCAGACTTTCTTGTTAGAATCAGAGACATATCTCAAAGCATAACAGCACAAAACAGACATGATTTATACATAACTGTGGAAACTATTTTAACCAGGCTATACACTCCCCACACACATACACAACATAAATATGCCTAACAGAGTATTATTCTACACACAAAACTTGCTAATCTCAAACACGTGATCTGTCATAACTGCCAGACTTTGTAGGTACTTACATCTTTACCATTTATAATTTTATTCCATTTACTAGACTCAGTTTTTGTCCACCATATGTCCACTGTGGATTAACTATTCCCTTAGGCACAATTAAGGACTTTCCATTTGTTGTAAGAAGAGCTAAGTATGAAGGACACAGCCAGAAATAACATTTATAACTCAACCAAACACAGAAGCACATTCAGGCTCAAGCAGTGGTTTGTGCAGCATCTTTTTTTTTTCATTAGACACATGTCTGAATAGGAAAATAAACTTGAGATAAAAATCCACAGCAAAAGTACAACAGCTCTCACAATTCAGAGTAGCTATCAAAATTGCATCACCTCTACAACTTATTTTTTTAATTAAAAAAACTTTTATAAGCAAAAAGGCTTTAATTTCCAAATATTAATTATAGCCAACATTTTGGTTATTAAATTTTTCAAAGATATTTAATAAAATTTCAGCTTGGGTTTTTTAACCCTTACATAATAAATATATACAGTGCCTAGATGAACAAAGGAATGGTAGAATGTTTATCTAGCATGCATCAGACTTTGAGTTCAAGCCTTAGCATTGTTCAGAAAGAAAAGAAAAAGAAGAAATATATAAATTTAGCAGAATAGTCTGTTACTGCTTATAAGTATGTCCTTTCTTTCCCAAAAAGAAGACATAGACTAACAGAATGGATACAAATACAGGATCTATCCTGATGCTGCATCCAAGAAATAGACCTCAACATTAAGAATAAACATTACATCAGAGTAAACAGTTGGAAAAAAATATTCTAAGCAAATGAACCTAAGAAGCAAGGTGGTGTTAGATATTCTAATATCTAACAAAACAGATTTCAAACTAAAGCCAATCAAGAGACAGATACTACATATACATCAAAAAATTCACCAAAAATATCATTTAAACTCTTAATATCTATGCCCCAAATACAAGGGCACCCAGATTTGTAAAAGAAGCACTACTACAGTTTAAATCACATTATTCACCCTCACACACAGATTGTAGGAGATTTAATACCCAACTCTTACCAATAGACAAGTCATTCAGACAAAAAGTAAACAGAGAGAACTAAACTGGAGCTAAAAGCTATTGTAAACCAAATGGACCTAACAGATACTTACAGAACATTTCACCCATCCCAACACAAAAGAATATACCTTCTCAGCACCTCATGGAACTTTCTCCAAAATTGACTACCTACGCAGACAAAAAGCAAGTTTCACTACTGAATAAATAATAGGTCAAGACAGAAAAAGACTTCTTAGAATTGAATAAAAATAAATACACACACACACACACACACACACACACACACTCACATACTCACAGACACACAAACCCTTATGAGACACAATAAAGATGATTCAAAGAGGCAAGTTTGCAACAGTAAGTGCCTATATAGAATATCTGGAGAGATTTCATATTAACAACTTAACAGCACACCTGAAGATTCTGGAACAAATAGTAGAAATCACATACAAAGGACTAGATGGCAAGAAATAATCAAACTGTGCTGCAATCAATAAAATAGGAGAAAAATGCAAGCAATGAAACAAAGACATGGTTCCTTGAGAAAACTAGTAATACTGACAACCCTGATCCAACTAAAGGGCAGAAAGAGAATATCCAAGTAAACAAAATCACAAACACAGGAGTTCATAACAACTGACATCTGGGAAATCCAGAGACTCATGACACACTTTAAAAACCTCAAAATTGGAAAAACTAAAAGACATGTGCGAGTTTCTAGATCCATACCACTTACCAAAGTTAAAATCAGATAAATGGTTTAAACAGACATACATGACTACTTAAATAGCAGTCATTGAAAGTCTCCCAACCAAAAAGAGTATAGGAACAAATGGTTTTAATGCTAAATTCTACTAGACTTTCAAAGAAGAGTTAATCCCAATACTCCTTGAAGTATTCTTCAAAATAAAACAAAGGGAACATTACTAATTCTCTTAACAAGGCCACAATTACCTTGACACCCAAACCACATAAACAATCAGCAAAGAAAGTTTATTACAAACCAATTTCCCTTATGAACATAGATGCAAACATATTCAATAAAATACTGCAAACTGAAACCAAGAATACATCAAAAAGATCATCCAACCATGATCAAGTAGACTTCATCCCAGAGATGCATGGATGATTCAACATATGTAAACTGATAAAGGTAATCCACTGTACAAACTGAAAGGAGAAAAACATGATCATCTGATAGATACAGAAAAAACGTTTTTAAAAAAATCCAACACCCCATCATGATAGAAGTCCTGCAAAGATTGGGGATACCAGGGATATACCTAAATATAGGCGTACATAATAAAGGCAATTTACAGGAAGCCTACAACCAACATTAATTAAATGAAAACTCAAAGCAATTCCACTAAAATCAAGAACAATACAAGGCTGTTTACTTTCTCCATATCTTGAAGTCTTAGCCAGAGAAATACCTGAAGAGTATCAAGGGGATACAAACTGGAAAAGAAAAAGTTAAAGGATCATTATTTGCAGATAATATGATACACATAAATGAACCTCAAAATTCCACTAAGGAACTCCTACAACTAGTAAATGCTTTCAGCAAAGTACCTGGATACAAAATTAAATCAGAAAGATTATTAGCCCTCCTATATAAAATGAAAAATAGACTGAGAAAGAAATTAGGGAAACACCTTTCACCTTTCACAATAGCCTCAAATAATATAAAATATCTTGGTGTAACTCTAACCAGGCAAGTGAAAGACATGTATAACAAGAACTTCAAGTCGCTGAAGAAAGGAAGATATCAGAAGATGGAATGATCTCCATGCTCACGGATCTGTAGGATTACTATAGTAAAAAATGGCCACCCTACCAAAAGCAATCTGCAATGGAATCCCTATTGAAATTCCAACACAAGTTTTTGCAGATCTTAATAGGACAATTCTCAACATCATCTGGAAAGAGAAAATCCAGGATAGCTAAAACAATTCTGAACAGTAAAAGAACTGCTGGAGGTCTCATCATTCCTGATTTCAAGTTGAACTACAGAGCTACAGTTTTTTAAAAAACAAATAGTATTGGCATAAAAACAGCATGTTGATCGTGATCAATGGAATCAAATTGAAGATCCAGACATAAATACACATGCTAATGAACATCTGATTTTTGATAAAGCCAGAAATACACAATGAAAAAAAGAAAGCATCTTCATGATCAAGTTGGAAATCAACATAGAGAAAAAAGCAAACAGACCTGTACTTATAACCCTTCTCAAAACTCAATTCAGCATAAAGCCAAGTACACACAAACCTAACAGAGGACAAAATAAGGAATCGCCTTGAACGTACTGGTGCAGTAGATGACTTTCTGAACAGAACATAGATAGCAAGACCAACAATTAATAAATTGAACCTCATGAAACTGAAAAGCTTCTGTAAAATAAAGGACACTGTCATTCAGGCAAAGCAGCAACCTACAGAATGGAAAACGATTTTTAACCACTTAGACATCTGAGAGAGAACTAATATCCAAAATATATAAAGAACAAGAAACTAGATACCAAGAAAATATATAAATAATTCAATTTTAAAATGGAGTGAAGATTTAAACAGAGAATTCTCTATAGAGGAAACTCAAGTGGCCGAGAAACTTTTAAAGAAATGTTCAGGGCTGGAAAGATGGCTCAGTGGTTAAGAGCACTGACTGCTTTTCTAAAGGTTCTGAGTTCAATTCCCAGCAACCACATGATGGCTCACAACCATCAATAGTGGGATCCAATACCCTCTTCAGGTGTGTCTGAAGACAGTGACTGTGTACTCATATATAAAAAATAAATAAATCTTAAAAAAAAAAAAAGGAAAAGGAAATGTTCAGCATCCTTACCCATCAGGGAAACTACTTTGAGATTCCGTACTACACCTGTCAGAATAGCTAAGATCAATAACAGAAGTGACAGCTCATTCTGGCAAGGATGCAAAGCAAGAGGAACACTCCTTCATTGTATAAGCAAAGTTATATAGCTAATACAGAAACCAATATAGTGATTCTTCACAAAGTTGGGATGATCTACCTCAAGACCCAACTAAACCACTCCAAGGCATGTACCCATAGGATGTTCCATCCTACTCCAAAGTCACTTACTCAGTCATGTTCACTGCAGCTTTATTCATAATTGTCAGAAACTGGAAACAGCCTAGATGCCCCTTAACAGAAGAATGGATAAAGAAAATGTGATAAATTTATATAATGGAGTATTACTTAGTTATTTTTTAAATGGTATCATGAAATCTGCAACAAATGAATGGAACTAGAAAAAAATCATCCTGAGATAACCAGATCCAGAAAGAAAAAGGTGGTATGTATTTGCTTGTAAGTGGATATTTGACATTAAGTAAATGATAATCAAGCTACAATACATAGACCCAAAGTGGTTAGGTAAAAGGTGGGGTCTATGGATCTCCTTGAGAGAGGAAAATAAAACAGATTTAAAAGTGGACTCTGGGTGAGTGAGGACAGGAGGTGGGGGCTAGAGGGGGATAGGTGATAGGGAGATGGGTGGAGGAGAAAAAAGAAAAGGAAAAATTATCTCTGCAAAAAGGTGCTTGTTTGCCTACAACACAGTCTCCTAAAGCCTCAGGACAACAACAAAAAAAAATGTTAAATTACACAATCTGACAACTGACAACTGATAGGGTTTGAGGAATTGTATCAGTGGTGCTATGCTCTCTTCTCTTTTCTAATTCTTCTAGAGTTACTTATGTATATAAATGTTTGTGTGCCTGTTGTCCATGGTGTACAGTGAATGCTGCCAGAATCCTGGAACTGCAGTTACAAATGATTACTGGCTGCTATGTGTTTTAAGAATTTGGGAAAATGAAGAGATATCAGCAAAGAAATTGGAAAATGGCCAGTGGAAGAAGTACTATAAGCCAAACGAAACTGTGTTTTAAGAAAGGAATCAGCTGCAAGAGAACACAGATCCTCCAGAAAAGCAACAAGCCTCTACTGCTGAGCCATCTCTTCAACTCCTCATCCCTCTTTCCATCTATAAAGATGACTCAAATTGGTTAATTCAATTTCCCAAGGTTACACAGTACAGTAAAAACCAAGTTAAAAAGTAGTTTTTTTACCCCCAGTTTCTTTAATTAAATTACATTTGTCCTACACTTAGTACAAATATAAACTATTAACGAAGATTAATTTTTATCATTAAAATCATCAAATCACATTTCACAAAAAAATCTGTCTTGCAGGTATTCTTAATATTTTTTATTCTTCTCTCATATATTACATCTGAACCAGTTTCACCTACCTCTCTACTCCTCTCAGTCCCTCCTCCTCCTACCTCCAGATCCACCCTCCTGTGTTTCCCTTCAGAAAATAGCACAGATCTCGGATATCAATGAACACAGCATACTAATCTAATATTTAATAATTTCTTCTAAAATTCAAAATCAGTGGCATACCATAAAATAAACAAAAAGAGAATAGGAGCTGACTCTGCAGTTGCTGTTCTTCCAGAAGACAGTTAAGTCTAATACCCACATCAGACAGCTCACAACTGCCTTTAATTCCAGCCCCCAGGGGACCCAAAGGGCTCTTGGGCTTCCATGGACATTCATAAAGGTATAAACTATTTTTTCAAATGATTACACAACTCCTCAAAACAAAGAAAACAAAACTAAACACATAAAATTTCTTCAGCTAGGTAATTTGCCACAGTCAAAATAATTTGAGGCAAGGTGTCTAAAACCACTACAAAATAACAAAACACCATCACTGAAGCAGGTGTCAGGTAAAAAACAGGTTTTGGTTATGGCTATAAAGCAGTATAGAACATCTGATGTTCTCAGACCAATCAGAACACACGTTTACACACTACATTTGGAAATAGAACTTATCCAAGTAAGCTGAAATGAGGTCAGCACTCCCCGAAATGCTGTAAACACAAGACCAGGATAGAGAGTTGCTTCTCATCTAGACTCCTGTACTTTCTTCCAACAGCTTCTACTGAGCGAATAATCACAACTGTGCTTTAAAACTGTACATGTAAAGGTAAAGGGCAATGAGAATAGAAGCAGCAGGATTACCTAAAATAACACCTGCATCTGGTGTTCTGGAATTGTTATATTCAAAATATAAAAAATTAAAAAGATGCAAAGTAATAAGAAAAATGAGGAAAGGGGTAGAAGGCTTCAGTTTAGAAGTATAAACAGAATGAATTTTACAAATCCTTAAAAAAAAAGTTGTTTATGCTTTATAAATTACAGCTCTCTGAAATAAATGTCCTTGCTATAATACTGTAGCTGATAAATTTTATAGGAGTTGCTATGAACCCTTCAGGGTAAGACTTAAATGTTAAACTATCTAGGATCTTAAATTATCTAGTAGTCTCACCTATTTACTGTCCTGATAAAAGAATTTCAAAGCCTCAAAGGATTTACAGTATAAGTACACGTTTCTATACTTCTACACATACATTTCTCACAGTTTATTAACAACAAAAAAAGGCTTTTAAAAGCCTTGTGATAATTTTATTGAGAGAATAAATACAATTTTCAACTTCAAATGCACTTATTTTTCTAATACATGTCCACTGAGTACAGAGAACACAACTTATAGAGTATGTTAAAATGTAACCTTTCAACTTCCCAGTGTAAAACATCACTTCCTGGGCAGATAGTACTCCAGGAACAATCAATCACTGTTAGGAAGAATATACAGTCAACATTGTTAAATAGTCCTGATGCACTCTTCTCTATGCCCTCATCTGTCATGAAGATTGTTTAAAAATCTGAGTTATTAGTCTTTATTTGGGAAAGGATCTGGTTAATATCTTTAAGAGCAGAAATCATTCATCCATCCACTCTATGCTGGCGCATGGTAATTCCTGCCCCCAGTACATGTTCCTGATAACCACCCTACAACCACTAACCGAGAAGCTATAAATCAGGGTCAGAGCAGCTCCCATGTAACCCCTGTTAACTCTGTTTACAATCTGTCCACCTCAGAATGCGAGCTAGCTGAGGAAGAAGCAAGCTGATGGATCAGATGGTAAGAAAACGTAACAGATTAAAGAGAGAAAATGACAAATTAAGATGGTACATAATTATAAAGCATGGACTGAGTTTTAAAAGTTAATATTCCCAAATTTTCATCTTATTTGTTATAATCTTGTCTAAAGCACTGAAGGAAAATTAAAACTATATTCAATGAAAATAAAAATTAAAATCTTGGAAATAAAACCAAAGTACAGGTTTCTAACAGGAAAAAAATCAAATTAAGAAACAGCAAACATTCTAAATTTTTTATATTTATGTAATCTAAAAAAATGACATTAAAATCTCTATTTTGTTTCACACATGACCAAGCAAAATATAACTGTGATGCAGTTTCTAAGAAACTCTCGCTGGCAATATTCCCTAAGGTGAAATCCAGGGAACAAATTGGCCTTTAGGACATCTAATGATACCTTTTTTGTATTGAGGAAAACCATTTTCATGTTGTATGCATGTAGGAAATTCTCAAACAACTTTTTAAAAGAAAAAATGAAAATCATTTCCCTGACTAACATTCTGGGCCACAAACACTTATCTAGTTTCAACCATAAAAGCCTATTGACTTTTATCCATTACACGGGTAATGATATTCTTAATTTTCATGAAGTTTAGTTTTAGTGTAAAAAGACATAGAGAAAACAGCATCAGATGACAATAAGACCACACAACCAACTGAACAAATGACCACACAAAGGCCTTGTGGCTCCTTGAGACTGAACTGTCAAAGCAGTAACTTTAAGATGACTATTAGGACAAGATGAGAGTGACAAAATAGAGCTAGCAGAAAGCAAAGACCAAGAAGAAAAGCATGTCTTGCAGAAGACATGAACGTGGATGGCTTATGAAAAGAAAGGCAGGGAATGGTGGAGAAATGAGGAACAAACCTTGAGCATAGAAAACATAGATTATGAAATCTGTAAGGCAAACCAGACTCAAATCACCTAGACCTTGTAAACTTGGACGAGAATGGATTTCACTCAGAACAATGAGAAAGAATTAAAGGTTTGAAGTAGGAGTAGCCTATGATTTTTCCTTTGGCAACTAACTGAACAAAACAAGGAGCAGGAACACCAGTCAGGAGACTATCTGTATGGCAGGCATGGCCAGACCCACCAAGCTGTCCGTAAGTGAACATAATAAATCAAATCCTCCTAAGCTCTGCAGCATGGTCTCCTCAGGCTAGAGTACCTAAAGCTGGAAAAGCGCAACTTTCAACAGCAGAACCAGGGATTAAGCCAGGTGGATTCAGTTCCATGCCTTTTATGCATGTAATTGTTTCCAGATGTAACATGGCCAAAGATCGTAATGGAATCACTAACCACTTCTTGAGCAGTGCCTCTGGCTCAACCTTTGAGAAAATTAACAATGGCCAGCTTAATATGCCACAGCTATCATTTTAAAGTTTTATCATTTTAAAGTTTAAATAAATGGCCCTCCCCCAGCACATAGGGAGGGGAAGAATTAGATAGTGACAAAGGATTTCCTAAAAATCATTCCCCTCCTGACAGTTTCATAGGACATCTATTTTGAATCTAATGGACTATAATTTGTGATCATCCAGATAGAAGCTATGCATATTTCATGCTTTTAAAAAACTATGATTAACACTGAAATAAAGTTGAGTGCTTCATATATATATATATATATATATATATATATATATATTGCTTTTCATACAATATAGTATTTCATTTAATCTTTAAACTTATCAAACAGAAACTATTTCATTTCCAGGTGTAAGAAATCAAGACTTAAAGATGTGAAGACACACAGTTTAGTTAAATGTAGAAATTGTATTTGTAAAGTAAGTCTCTCTATATACAAAGCCCTGTGATCTTAAACAGCACTCTATATTTCAGGTACTATTTTAGGTTGTACAAGGTTAGTATTAGTTTACTAACAAATGTGTGACAGATTTTTAGAATAGAATATAGGCTTAAAAAAAGTTCTATTTTTCTAAAAATGTTTCCATTTTTAATAAAAAGCAAGTAATCACATACTCTACTAATGATAAGCTCACAATATGTTATGAATATGTCCTCCTACTAACTTTAACTAAGACTTAACTATAGCTATTAATATTTCTACAGGCTGTATTTCTATTCAACATATTCTTTCTCTTTAAGGTGTAAGAAATAGAACATAACAGTGAATTTATCTCAAGATCCTGCTACACCACTCTTGGGCATATAAACAAAAGATACTTCATTCTCTATAGAGACACTTGCTCAACTATGCTCATAGCTGATCTACTCATAATAGTCAGAAATGGGAAAGAACCTATATGTTCATCAACAGATGAATGGATAAAGATATTGTGGTACATATATACAAAATAGACTATTATGCAGGCATTAAAAATGAAATTTTTAATTATGAAATTCAGAGATAAATGGAAGAGATAGAAAAAAAAGTCACCGACTGAGGTAACTCAGATCCACAAAGACAAATATGGTATGTATTCACTTAAATGTGGATATTGTAAGCCCCTCACAGAAGGCTAGGCCCTGCCCCCGAGGACTTCCAACCATCAGGCTCTGCCCACAGAACACTCTAATGGCCATCAAGGCTGGCTCCAACCCCTCCAAATGCAGGTGACTGACCTCCACCCTACAGAGTAAAAAGCCTGTTTGAAATCCCACCAATCCTCACCCTGGAAACCTCTGCCCCCAAGAAATTCTATATGAAGCCTACTTCCACAAGACAGAAATCACACCCAACACTGACTGAATGATCAAGAACTGAAAACTAAATAGCCCAAGGACCTAGGGTAAAACCAAATACTACTACTGTACTACCAAAAGTACATAGCAATAAAATGACTCCTACATTCTGTTATACTCATTGGTCAGTGCTTCGCTTAACCATTATCAGAGAAGCTTCCTCCAACAGCAGATGGGAAGAAATACAGAGATCCAGCCAGACGATGCATAGAGAGTGAAAGACCTTGAAACACTCAGCCCTAAACAGGATGTTTAGGTATGCTTTGTGTTCCACAAAAAATCCATCCCTTCAGGCTCTGGTAACCCTACAGAAGAGGAAGCAGAAAGAATGTAAAAGCTAGAGGAGACAGAAGACATCAAAAAAGAAAAAAAAAAAAAGACCTAAAACAGCACAACCGATGTATAACATGAACATATGAACTTCAGAGACTGTGACAGCATGCACAGAACTGGCACAGGTCTACACCAGATGGTATCCCAGAACTGAGAGAATATGTGGACACATGCCTGCACCCCTAACTAAAAAGTTAGCTCCAGTTGATAATCTCTTACAAATGAAATGTTAGTTTTTTCCCAGGGAGTCTCACTGGGAAAAAAAATCCACTCTTAATGGTATGCTCCACGCCCAGCAGTAGATGACCAACACAATATGAATAACCGTACAGGTCCTTTGTGTATATATTATGGCCCCTGGTTTTGTGTTTTTATGGAATTCCTGTGTGTTATCATTATTCCTTAGGTGCCTGTTTGTTTTCTAAGAAAAAACAGAAGGGCTGAAAATCTGGATGGGGAAGAACTGGGAAGGTATAGGAGAGGGGAAACCATAATCAGAATGTATTTTATGAAAAAAATCTATTTTCAATAAAAGAAACAATAAATAAAATAAAAATAAAAACACATTTCAGCCAACTGTAAGCATGTTTAAACAAGAGTATAACAAACCAGTTTTTACTCTTAATCCATTGTTTCTCTTGCTTTGATAATGTGTTGTCTTTTGTGAATTTTGCTACTTTTAAATAAAATTGTATTCCCAAATAGAAAATAAATACACAACATTATATTAACTAATGTAACATCAATTTAGAAACACAAATTATAAAATATTCAGGAGACTCAAAGTTAAAGACATAATAGGCTCAACTGTGGAATAATCCTTCATTCTATAATCACATGAAATTGGGCTAATGAAAGATTATATAGTAAGTAACAGCCAGAAAACGTTCACCTGTAACCTGTCTCACATATTTAACAGTCTTTGTGACTATATCCTCTGCTATGTGCCATTCTGAAGGGACATATTATAAATACATAGTTTTTTAAGAAAGGGCTTATCACTAACTCAAAAATGAAAAGTATAAATTTTTATAATAGTAAATAAACCTCAAATACAATAATCTAGTTTTCTAAAAAAATTTAAATAACTTACATAAGGTCTTATTTTTAATACCTGAGTATAACACCACCAGCCTAGACCAGTAATTCATCTAGTCTAATATTCTGTTGTTGACATCAATCAACAGTGGATGAGTCACAGGATAACCTAAGCACACAGCATACTGCATATAATTATATACTACTATGATATTATCTCAGATGATGGTTAGATTATACCCCAAAAGAAACAAAAACAAATCCCAATTTTCCTCTCTCCTCTACAGCTTCCCATATGGTGATGGGAAATCTTCAACAAAAGTATAAGTAGAATATAACTTAATGCTTTGGAAACATGACAACTGACCAAGAAATTATCATCTAAAATGAAAAGCTGCACACAAAAATAGAACCCAACGTGACCAAAACCTATTATTTGGAAGGGAGATTTCAATGAACTACAAATCATAATCCACTCCAAAAGAATTACTTATAAAACAGATGTGCAATTTTTAGTTAAGACTAAGGAAAATACACTACAATTTCTACCAAAGGCCATGCCATTTTGTGACATACAATACTTTTTTCTAGACAACTGACAGTATTATTTTTAACTCTGCAGAGAAATGGCTTCACACCTGTTTTGTAATGGCTTTAAATTAGGGATTAGGTTTATTAAATGCTCATCTTGGCATATAAAACTACAATGCAGAAATCTAGGTCACCCTTTAGGAAATACTATTCCCTAAATAATTACAGAGAAAAATGTATTGCATGCTTCAGACATTTAGAGAAGCTTATTCTCTTGGTGATATAGACAGGCATTGATTTAACAACTCTTGTACTCAAAAAAACAGTTCCCAACTAAATCCTCCATGGTATAATTTAAGTTCATTTTCTCTTTCTCTGACCTCAAGTAAATTGGAGAATATCAGATTATACCATAATACCTCATGTATCTAAAACTCTTTTTAATATTTTTCTTTTCAAAAGTAGTACAGGTCAATGAACCAAATAGTTGAGTCCTGGGCTTAGTTTTATAATTTCTAGATGCTATATATTATAGTTCAAGAAATTGATCTCAAAAAATTACTTATTTATACTTTTTATCAAGTATTTCTCCCTAACACAATATACTCTCCCCCACATACACAAAAATTTATCTGTATTTCAGAAATAAACTCTTAAAATTTCAGGAACAGTTTATAAAAGATGAGAAGAGGAATAATGAACTACTACCCAGGCACTATTCCACCTTTAGGATAGGTCATAAAGTGAGCTGAGCTGTCCCAGAGCCCCTGGAACGGAGCTGAAGCTATAGTGTAGTGTCATACAATCTCCAGCTGTATTGCCATCCTTAACAGTCCATGCTGTTTCCTGAAAATCACAGGAAGCCAAAACATACATATACTATCAGTCTTGAACTTACCTTTACAAAAGCAGCCAAAAGCCACAGAACAATTATGGCAGAGCAAGCCTCAAAACAGTTACTGAACTGTAGGTCATAATCTCACTGTAATGGCTGTGCACATGGTTGAAAGTTACTCTTTCAATGTGAGTGCAATGTGAGTCATATCACATATTACAAAGTTCAAAGATTATATGTCACTTATGGGGAAAAATGTTGTTGGTTGGTTATACATATTTAAAATTTTTTCTACCTAAATTTCAAAAAATCTATTTCCAGATATCAAATATATTTTAGGAATAAAATGATCAACAATATAGGCAAATGCCAGCCGGACACTTGGGAGGCAGAGGCAGACAGATCACTGAGTTTGAGACCAGCATGGTCTACAGAGTGAAATTACAGGACAGCCAGGTCTAGGCACAAAGAAAGAAATCCTGTCTATAAAAAGAAACAAATAAGGAAGGCGGAAGGCAAACACCTTTGCAAGGTCTCAGATTGGACTATCATAATGAACTACCAAAGACCAGTGAACAAACTTTATTTCTTTTAGTTCCAGGGACTGGTAATTTCAACTTCAAGGTGCCAGCAGATATTTATGTGAGCCCTCTTCCCAGTCTGATGGCCACCTTCTTTCTAAGGAAAGGAATCCTGTTGTGTTTCTTCTTATAAGGGCCACTAATCCCATTCATGAGGGCTCTGCTATCATGACCCAATGACTGTAAAATCTCTATCTCTACTTACCACCATATTGGAAACTTGAGTCTCAATATATCAGTTGGTGAAAAAACACAAACATTCAGCCCACAGAAGCAAAAAAACTACACATAAGTAAGTAGTGACAACTTACTTTTATTGCCCACTAAAGCAACCAGGGGCTCAGTTTCTGACTCTTCACTTACTGTCTTCACCACAGAATACCAATCTTCCAAATTCTCAAAGCTTTGGTAGTTTGTAATATCATATACCAAGAGGATTCCCTGTCACAAAAAAATTATAGAATATTTATAATACATAATAATATTAATATATATAATAAATAATATTAATAATACTCTTCAGAGTTTCAGATATATCAGGTATATTATAAAATGCACTTGCTTTTATAAATAAATTGATTACAACTTAAATGAGTTATAAGTAGAAACAATAACAAATAATCCCATTTACAATAAATTCTGAAACAAAGATGCAATGCAAGCTAATATATGATTTTTTTCAAAATTGTAAGTAATTTCCCAATAAAATACCTAAAGAATTCTTAGTGAATTCAGAATAATAAAATTCTATCACAGTAAAGCACAAGGACTACATATTGCCTCTCACTTTCACAAAGTCAAACATTCAAACTTTTCAATAAGTAACCATCTGCTGCTGCTGCTGCTGCTGCAATTTTAAATGTCTTCAAAAATGAAGATTCCATGATGTCCCTTGATAGGCAATTTCAGTGTTTAACACAATTTTCTTTAAATGAATTGTAGATTTCCTCTTTTAGTCCTCTGTGCATTTAGAGAACAACTGGAAAGTATCCTCCTTATAATAACCCCTCATATACTTGAAGACAGTTAAGTAACTCTTTACCAGTCTGCTTTCCAGAGTAAATAAAAGCTGTTCCTTAAGGCTGCCTCAAAGGGCCTATTTTCTGTCCCTTTAATCATGGCTATTGAGTCTTCCCAGGACACACTACATAGAGTTTTTTGACATCCTCTTTAAAATGAGCAATGTAAAACTGGACATGATACTATAATAAGAGTCCAAGAAAAGCTAAATATAAGAGAGGGGTTGCTTCCTGCGTCTTATATATCATATTCCTTTTTTAATGTATCCCATTATATTATGAAGGAAGAATGAGAAGTATATACATACACAAGAATAACAGAACTACATTCTTGATTCTCATCCAGTTTGTGGTCAAACACTTAATACAAATCTCTGCTTACAGGATAAGTCACTCATGGTATTCATGTCTACTTCTTATAATAAAATAACTATTTTATATCTACTACATATCAGACACAGATTGAGATCATTACACCAATCTTCACAACTCCTACAGAGATTGGCATTATCCCCATTTTACTGATAAATGATTATAATGACCAAGATGACCCAGATAGATAACTGATGGAATCAGGACTATAGCCAAGTAGTAAATGACTAAATACGTTTGTCTGCAGATGCTATACCATGCATTATGTTAACTGCTGGGGAGGTGAATGTTAAAGTACAAGTATGCTAAAGTTCAAGAAAGTCTTCCAGGAAACCTAGTCATAGAAACAGGATAGTATACAACACAGTAGTCACAGCAAGTAGTAAATTGGCAATAAGTGTGGAGTTTCACTGTGGCAGCTATCAATGTGACATTACTGAATATAGACACTACTGGAACACTACTTAGCATTTCCCCAAAACATAAACTATAAATGTGAATAACCTTGGGAGCTCAGACAACAGAAATTATAGTAGTTAGTAAATAATTCATTTTGACCACATAGCATTTCTAACATTTTTGAGTTTATATGAAAATTTTAATCATGAATGCATTCAAAAACTCGCTCACAAAAACTGCCAAAAATTAAGGGTTGAGTTTCTAACACTAGAACAAACTGGCTGCTAATATGATCTTCCAATACTGAGTTTTTATTAAGCCACACTGGCCCTTAAGTCACCTGCTTCTTGTCTTTAAAAGTAGATTTCTAGGGAGTAGAGAGATGGTTCAAGGGTTAAGAGTACTGGCTTTTCTTCAGAGGACCTGGTTTAGTTCCCAGCACCCATATGACAGCTGTCATCAGTCTGTAAGTCTAGTTTCAGAGGATCCAACATTCTATTCTGGCCTATGGGGGAATCGCAAATGTGATACACAGATAAAACATGCAGGCAAAATAGTCATCATACACATTGAAAAAAAACCTGAATCTTAAAATAAGATTTCTGGAGTCTCCAAGATCCTTTTCAATTTCACTATTCTGTAATTTTAAAGTCAGATGTGGTGTCTCAAGGCTATACTCCCAGAACTAAAGAACCTAAGACAGGATTGTTGAGTCTAGCCTCTACTATGTAGTGAACTCTAGAACAGTCTAGACTACAGAGAAAGACCCAGTCTCAAAAACATTTTTGACCATCGACCAAAATAAAGTTATCTAAAATAAAAGGTATAATTTCAATTTATTGAAGAATATAGCTCCAAAGCTGAACTCTAGAGACAGCCACTCCTCAATTTACTGACTCTACCTCCCCCTGTAGAGGGTGATGGTATTTCTTGTTTGCTGAAAGAGTTCTATCCTTAGATTCTAGGCCTGGACACACCTTTAATTATTCATTGTGATCTCAATTTAAAAATGTTTAATATAGCTATATGATTAAGAGACTAAGAACACACACCAAATAGATAATGTGAAATTAGCAGTGTGCATAACTGTACATGATGTTTTAGTAACTTATTTATTTTTATTTTTATGTACACCGATGTATGTATATATGTATGTATGTATGTATGTATGTATGTATGTATGTATGCATGCATGTGGATGTCACATCCCTGGAACAGAAGTTACAGACAGTTGTGAGCTGCCCTGTGGGTGCTGGGAATTGAAACAAGATCCTCTGGAAAAATATTCAAATGCTTTTAATTGCTAAGTCATCTCTCTAGCTCCACTGTACATGATTTTTATTATTCAATGTCAATCATATTCTCATGGTAACTTTGAGGTGTTGAATACTCATTAAATAAAAGTCAACATGTGATAACTAATCCTTGAGATTGTGGAACCCTTTGGTTAATGCATGAAAATCTTTACTCAAGGTAGAACAATAGCTGAGTTAGACAAAACACATGCAAGTAGAACACATATGGCACTATGTACTGGCGGCCTGCACAGTGATGCATGCCTTTAAGCCTAGGATTCAGAAGGCATAGGCAGGTGGATCTCCATTGAAGGTTCCAGTCCATGTATATTTCATAAACTTCTATTTAACATGGATGTGCTTAGGAATCGTCAGTGGCTGCTTTAGCATTACAACTGGAGACCTGCTTCACTGCAAAAGAGGTAACAGCCTGCAAGGCTTCCGTGAAATACTTACATCTACCTCTTTATAGGAAAGTCTGTCAATCCCTACTCTAGACCAACGCATCCCCATATCTCTCAGTCAAAAGATTCTTTTGAATCTTTTTAGACTCATAAAAAATAAATAAACTTCATTCACTAACCTTGCTATTCTCTAACCCAAATAGTCTCAACACAATTAAACATAAAAACAACTACTTTATCTTTGCTCATACCATCATAATTATTATGGGATTTGACTTTCAGTGTTATAAAGAAATGTCTGAAAAGCTGATATGAAAGAAACAAAACAACAAAATGCAAAAGAAATTTTAGGAGTTTTGGTTTCTGACATATAAAGAACTTTGGTCATCATCTCTGTCCTTACAACATAAAAATCAGATTTTTTTCAGGGCTCATCAGAGAACTGAGATTGGAGCAAATTAAGGAAAGCATAGTAAATTTAAGACAGTCACAGACAAGACCTACTTCCCTGGATCAGAAGATGCTGGAGGTGGGAATGCAGGATTATCTACACAGTAATGGTGCTGACAACCTATAATGAACTGTGGAATGACTGAAGCACAAGAGACTCTCAGCAGCTCAGTCTTCAGGCCACACCCCACTTTCACAGGATTTACCTCCAGGAACTTGCAGAACAAAAAAAGGACAACTCGTGGTTCTGACAAGGAGAAAGTAGCCCTGAAACAGCCATATTCCCAGAAGGTCTCCCTCCAGCCTAAATGATGACTTCCCCATAGCTGTAGAGATAAAGTGGCCCTTCAGTTAACCTTCTACACACTTCATACTCCAGTACCTTCCAAGACCAAGAGGCCAAATGCAATTAGAAGAGAATTGCACACACATGGCAGACAGGTGTGGGTGGGAGCTGCTGGGATCTCAGTTGAGGATCCAACAATCCTCTTCCTATCCCATTCTTTATAAGAGAACTCCAACACATCAACAAACGCCTCCTCTTCAGGGTCTAGTCCAAAAACTCACCACTACGCTGATGAGAATACTTTGTATCTGCAGCTGAAGATATGCTTTCTCAGATTCCTGTCCTTGCAATTATGCCTGTCACCTGCTGTCATACCTCCCCCACTGTGATTGACACTTAACCCTCTGGAACCATAATCCAAAATAAATTCTTGTATAAGTTGCCTTGGTCCCGATGGTTTATCAAAGCAACAGAAAAGTAACTAATACAGTGGTTTGGATTGAATATATTTATTTATTAGAAAAGAAGACCAATAATCTAAGTTCCTATGATAGAAAATCAAAATAAAGCCAATTTCAGATAAAGCAAACAAAAAAGAGTAGAAATAAAAATAAAGCACAAATTAATAAAGTTGAACAGAGAAAAATAATACAAAAAAAAAGATTCCTTTAAAAATCAGTTACAAGGAAAAGACAGAGTGAGCAGTATCAGACTGAATAAAAAGTCATCACTACTGATATCACAGACATCAAATGGATATATAATCAACTTCATGGCTACTAATTTGGCAATACAGGTAAAATAAACCAAACATCTGACATTCATCACCAAAACTTTTGCTCCCAGGGCCTCTACTAACAGCCTCAGCCCCTAGAAGCCTTCTTGGGTAGTCAGCGCTTCAGGGAGTCCCTCAAAGCTGAGTCTCTTGCTCTATCAGTCAATCCAGGGCTCTTCTGACTCCCTCCAAAAACTATAGCAAACAAATACAACTTTCTCAGATGTGAAGGACATTTTAACTTCAACTCCAGTCCCAGAACAATCCTGGCAACTGGGGAATCTAATTACTTTTGCAATGCTCTGGGCATTTAAGTCATTAGCATTTCTCCCGTCCCAGACACCTTTGACCACCCTCAGGCCATCATCATCTTTCTCCTTTCTTTGTGTCCATGCTGTCCTTCTGTTTCCCTCCCTAACTCAGCCTCCAGTTGTTCCTCACCTTCCCAAACCTTTTCAAATAACCTTTGGAAAACATACTTCAACCTTAAGAAATGACTCTTTTGGATTTCTGACATTTTGAAATCCAACTATCCATGTAAGGTTACCTGGAGTGTTGTCTGTTATCTCCTCTCAGCTATTTCTAAATAAAATATAGAAAACACCTTAAAAATAAACTCAAAGTCATGAATTTGCTATAGTCCCTTAACTCACAGGCTAATCATCCCAAATCAGCTAAAAAAAAAGTTAAAGAAGGACTGAGTCTAAATCTTGTATTTCTAAATGTGTTATACAGGCACAATGCCTAGGAGAGTATCAATATTCATTTCACTTTCATATCAATAAGAAGCTTATACATCACAAATATTTCTATATTAATGTTCATCTTGATTAGAGACCTGTCTGCTCCTGACAGCTTCCTGTCTTGGATTCTAAGAAGAAATTGAGCATCCTTGGAGTTACTCCAGTTGTGGTGAGATAGCCACTAGGCAAGAATTGCCTCTCTCCATCTACAGACAAATTACTGTCCAGAAAAGGACACACTTGCAGAATAGTCGACTGATTATATCTGCCTAGACAGAGTAACCAGCCCTTAATAATTCTGCAGCACTAAGGTCTGTCAGATGAATTTGGGCCAGAAGGCTGAAGATTTGATGCTCCAACGTTCGGTAGTATAGGGGCTGTCCAGGTGTTCAGTGGTCTCTATAAATTGGCTAAGTTTTAGAAGCTATGCTTAGTGCTTCCCATAACTTCAGTTAATCTAGTCATTCTGGATTTCTGACGGCGTTAAAGACCTATAGACTGATAGCCAATCCTGGCTATTTACCTTGAGAGAAAATATCTGAGTGGAGGGTTTTCAGCTGACATTCATTCTAAAGCCAAGAAAAAGCCAGGTTCAAAATTAAGTGTTTTAGTCAAGAGAGACGACAGAGATTCTGGTTAGTCAAAAAGAGGAGGGACTGGGTATTAAGACTATCTTGTACCTCACTGGTACAAATAGGAATAACTATGCTCTAATTGTATTCTGTGAGAAAAGTTTTATTTTAACAGGAAGGGTAATATGTAGGAAGAGCTAAGGGGGGAGGAGCACCGAGAGGAAAAGATGCAGTAAGGAGAGGAGAAGATGAAGTAGATGAGAAGCTAGGTAATGAGAGAGAAAAAGAGAGAGAAAGAGAGAGGGGGCATGGAGGCAGAAGTTCACATGTCTCCACCAGTCAAAGATAGTTTACATAGCTAGGTTGGGTATTGGGTTACACTTCTGATTGAGCATTACCATACTTATAAAGCCTTTCATTAACATTTTTAAAAAATTGTATAAAAGCAAAATGGAAAAGGGGGCACGGGACAGGGGTTTTCTAAGGAGGGGATATGGGGAAAGGGGATGGCATCTGAAATGTAAATAAAATATCTAATAAAAAAATTTAAGTTAAAAAAAAAAAAAAGAAAGAAATGCCTCTTTCAATACTCCAGCGCCTTTGCCATACTAGACCTTCCATTTCAGTTCAAGAAGACAGGACCACTTCTCTTTGAAACACTCAAGACTCTTCTACATAAATACAAGGTTACTTTATGGAGTACTTTGCATCTGTTTCATGTATTTAATAAGCATTAGTCATTACAACAACTACACAGCATTCTCAAGGTAAATAACTGATTGCTGTTTGTAAGTAATACATATTGGTGGCAATACTTCATGCCCTTAATAAGTTTTCCTCATTTTTATTATAATTTCATTATAATTGGCAAATAGCACCTTAATTTTAATTATAACATTTCACATTCTTAATAATTTTCCTAGTGACTGCCTTTACTGTAATGTTATTTAAATTAGACTATAGTAATCTTAATAATTATAAAATATTGACTACATCATAATCTCAAAAATGAAAGGTTCGGGGCTGGAGAGATGGCTCAGACGTTAAGAGGACTTGTTTCTCTTGCAGAAAACCTGGGTTCAAGTCCAAGAACCCATATGATGGCTCACAACCATCTTTAGCAATAAAGTCCAAATTATGAAAAAAAGAAGAAAAAGAGTTCATTGATTTTTTTTTTATCTAACCTGCAAGAGAAATAATTTAGTTCATTTTTTAATTACACAGAGAAGTTAATTAAATCATAGATACTATATAATGGCTATAAAATAGTACACTTACAATGTAGAAACATACTAGCACAAATGGACTCAGCAGGTTGTATTTATATATTTATGCATTTATAGATACATAGGATTAATAATTAAATAAAAAGAGACCATCAATTTAAGAGGACCCAAGGGAAGGGGAAATAGAAATGACTGAAGGGAGGTAAAAGAAGACAGAAATAATATAACTAGATTTAATTTTAAAAACTACAAATAAAAACGTTTTTAAAATGCTAGTACAAGAAGGCTATAAATAGAGCTATATTTGGCAAATTTTCAATAAAAAAAAATCATAGTAAAAGGTCTCAAGAGTCAAGCTTTTAGATATAATCTGTCTCTAGCTGTCATGCTGGCACCAAATCATTTTCTTGGTGGTTAACAAGCAGGCTTGTCTGTGTGGGGCACTGATGCACAATAGTAGTTGTGTTCTACCTCACAAATGACTACACTTCATTGAGTTTATGCTCAGTAGAGCAGTGTTTGCAAACCACTTAGATTCCAGGATGGAAAGAGCTACAAAAATGAAACATCCAGCCCTTCCCTGAGGTTTGTTATTAGGCTCTGTTAGCCACAGGTTACAGGGCACTAAACACTATGTGCTGTGTATTTGCTCCTAACCACTAGGAAAAATAGCCTATAACATCTTACTCAAGACTTCTAGAAATTTTTAAGTTAATTTAAAATCTAGGCATTTAACTAGAACTTATTTTAATTCGTAAAACTAGTTCTTGTCAGAATATCTTAATTCTGGAGGTCAGTTCACTTGGTTTCAACCTACACTATTCAATAGGACTTTTGTTAAAGTTTAATGTTGCTAGAAGAAAACGTGAAGAAGGTAAAATAATCAATTTTATCTAAGGCCTAGTAAACTTCCATCTTTCAAATAAATTTCTTTCTGGATACTAATGTTTTAAAAAACATTCACATGCACACAAGAAACAACAATCTACATCTTGTTGACCCAGACTTATATAAGATAATTCTTCTATAACACTGAAGAAAAATATGTAAGATAATTCTATAAACAATGCAGAAGTCAGAAAACCTCAGCCAGAGGTTTTCTAAGTAGCATATTAAGCTACTATCCTAAAAACATACTCCCTAAACACTATATATGAAGCGTTTACGTCCTGTTAAAAAGTGACTCCCCAAATGTTGGTGTCCTTGGCTGAGGTATATTATTTACATATATTTCAGAAGCACCTACTGGTAAATGTACTTCTGTATATTCGACATACCTTTTAGGTTTAAATTTTCTGCAGAGCACAAAAAAAAAAGGTTATTACAGTATCATTAAGTTATGATAATTTATTTCATCTTCTCAGAATTTCAAGTTTTTAAAATGAATTTCTCAGAAACACTGCATTATGCTGTTACTTAGCATAGGAGAGAGCATGCTTGGTAACAAAGTTGTGACTAAGAAGCCAACATGTACATCAAGGTAGAGCCATGCATAACATATTCTAAGAAGGCACATAACACTCACTTTCTTCTAGGAAATGAAGGTCATTTCACCAAATCCAAGTGTTCTCAAAAAGTAAATATAAGAATTCTGGGTACCAGATGGAGCAATGCATACCTTTAATCCCAGCACTTGGGAAGCAGACGGATCTCTTAGTTCAAGGCCAGCCTGGTGTAAAGAGTGAGTTCCAAGACATCCAAATTACACCCCCCACACAAAAAAAAAATTCTATCTCAGAAAAGAAAAAAGAAACCAAAAGCAAACAAACAAAAACATGAAGGAAGTTCTATATAACTTCACATTTTAAACACATATAACAATATAAAATATACATTGACTTAAAGATATAGTTGCATAATATTATGAATATAGTAAATTAGACACCTGAGAATAGTTAGCATATTTTATGACTTTCACCACAATATTTGCTTTTATGTAAAAGTAATAAATTTTTAAATAATTTAAATGATATATTTTATATGATTTAAGTAAAGCAAAAATAACAAAATCCAATTTATACGGTATATTGTACAATTTTAAAGCAAAAAGAAAACAATCAACTCTTGTATTATCTGTCCAATGATGCATAAATTACTTCTATTTGTCTAACAACAGAACTATCCTGGGCTGACAAGCAGCTCAACAGATAAGCCTACACAACGGTGGAAGGCCAAAACAGACTCCACAAAGTTGTTCTCTGACCTCTACAAGTGCACTGCGGCACATGTTCTGCATACATAAACACAATTAGTTTAAAAAAAAATAAGCTACTTGTTCTGACATATTGAGTCATATATCACCAGAAGAGAGACCATCTTAATTTTTATTTAAAAACAAAACAGGTATGCAGCCTGTAGATATATTTTATGTGACAAGGAGAAAAAGATCTGTTATTTTCAAGTCCAATTTACCCACTCTCTTAAGTAAAACAAGGACTGTGGCTCCCTGCATCTTTCTGCCCAGCCACTTTTTCTTCTGCCTAATATCTATGTTAAACATAATCATTTTAATAAGAGACAATAAGGGCTGAGAATACAGCTCTCAGTGGTATAGCTGTAGCCTGTTATGTATAAAGCTGTGGGATTAATGGTCCAGCACCATAGAGGAAAAACCTCTAAACAATTGCAAAGAAACTCCAAAAGAATGAGCTACAGCTTTAAAAAGTTAATGTGTATAAGCTATCAGGTCATATAAGCACAAGTATAAATGTGAACCATAAGCAAAAAGACCTTGCAAAAGAAACAAGATAGTGCACAAAAGACAAAGAAGAAAATTTTAAGAGTCAAACCTAAGTGAAAAGAACTGCCTCTGGAACCATCACAAATGATCCAGAACCCTGTCATCTCATTTATACTTCTCACTATTTTATAGAGTAAAATAGATTCTATTTTCCATAGTTACAGATAAGAGGCAAATTGTATAAAGTTCTGTCTTTATCCTACAGATTCATTTTTTATAAGAAACATAGTTTCATTAAAGCAAATTATGTTTTCTATACTTAAAACACCAAACTCCAATAAAGCACTATGAACATTTACAGATTACCCTCGTGTCTCATGATGATGGAGAAGCTTCAGACTAAAACCAGAAGCAAAAGCAAAAATAAATAGTACATACACAAATCCTGTGTAAGGGTGCAGTAAGCGCCATGTACTTCTACACCTACCTACAAACAAGCTACTTCAGTAGACAACGGCATAAATATCATTACCACATCCTTAACGTCTTTGTCAAAAAGAAAAAACAATCTGTCAAAGCATTTAAAAGGTAATTATTCTTCACTGGGTATCTTTAAAATAAAATAATTCCTAAAGAGTTTTGCTTACATTCATTTTCTATTATATAATTTTAATTAAAACATAAATTATAGACAGGCATATAGTGGTTCACACCTGTAATTTCAACTATTGGAGGCTAAGGCAGAAGGGGACTACCATGAATTTAAAGTTAGCCTGAGCTACAGGTGAGTTCCAGGCCAGCCTGGACCATAGAATCAGATGTGGTCTTAAAAAAAAAAAAAAAAAGACACAAGCATAAATTATATCTGTTACAAGGACAAATTGCCAAAAAAAAAAAAAAAGTTTAGGAAAATATTCAAATGTTGTTTATACATAGACTTCCTCTGAAAACATTTTGTTATTATCGTTAAACTACTGTATTATTTCATACATAAAATCATATCTACTTGTCTGGTACAGAATAAGGTTACAAATATTAGTCTGACTTATAATTATTTAATAAGCCAATACACAGTTCAAAAAGGCAGATATGTTGATATATCTTTTGTTCCCTTCAACTTAAAATGAAATACTCCTTTCAATATTTCAGTCAGCTTATTAATAGTAGTTATGAAACCAAATTACTGTATTTTTTCAACCAACAACAGTAGTATTTAGTAAAATAAGTTCAAGAGAGTTTTAAAGTATTTTCCAATTTCCACCAAACCATTGCAAATGTAGTCTGGAAAGAACGAAACCAAAGGGCTAACACATATAAAATCTACATATCAGATAAAAATCAAAATAGCAAGCCAAAATAGCTACCAAATACATGGTAGCCTATGCCTTTAATAACAGTACTTGGGAGGCAGAAGCAGGAAGACCTCTGAGTCGTAGGCCAGCCTGGTCCAGCCAGAGCTTCACATTGACATCCTGTCTCAACACAAACCAAAGAAATGAAATTAGCCAGCTGGAGAAATGCCCTGGCTGCTTTTCTAAAGAACACAGGTTTAACAGCCCCCACATAGCAGCTTTACAACTATCTGTAACTCCAGTCCCAGAGAATCTGATGCCCTCTTCTGGCTTCCTTAGGCACCACATACAATATGATGCCCAGACATATGTGCAAGCAAAATACATTAAAAATTAATTAAATTTTAAAATACATACACATTAAATAAAGTTAAATTAAAATTAACATTCTGTGTTTATGTATGTATAATGTGTATCTGCATGCTTTTGTAAGGAAAGTATTCAAAATATTAAGAGAATCATAGAATTTACATCATACCTGTGCTCCATAGATGTATTTATCCAACATCTTGCCACCTATTGTCTGCCCTCCTATATCCCAAACTTGAAGAGTAACATTCAAATTTCCTAGAATATAAAAATAATATAAAATAGGAATACAAAAGACTAACAATCTATCAGCTAGGCACAGTGTCAGAGAGCACGAAGTAACAACAATAAACTCTGATATCTATTTGCATTTTGTTCTGCAAGTTTACATGGTCAGATATTTAAAACTGAAAACACTGCTGTCAAACAAATCGTGCTGGGGAAATTTTACCTGATATTTCTATGGGAAATATATATATATAAACACATACATACATACATACATCTCATAAAACAAAATTAAAATAAATAAAGTACTATATACATTAATTTACAAATGTAAGCCTTAACAAAAAATATTTTCAGAGAATATAATATTAATATATAATATATAAATATATGATATAAAACACATGTTTACAGAGAAAAAAATACTTTCAAATAAAGATAAAAGTTTTTATACACCAACCTACCCACTCACTCATGAACTGTGCTGTTGGTTCTAAACTCCACATGTTCTAAACACACTATAAAAATACACCCATGATTTCTATTCAAATGAGGTTTTAATCGGAATGTCAGCTATTATATATAAAGGTAAACATAAAAATTAGGTTGTCATATTTAATCTCTGAAATATAAATGTTTAAAGAACTCTATTAAGAGCTCAAACAGTGGTTACGGGCAAAGTATATTTCTAAACTATGATTCATGCCTGCACAGAGCATGATGATTGAAACAAATTATTACATGTGCTTCAAAGCCTTCATAGTAATCTAATGTTATATCCCATACAAGCATTATTTTAAAAAGCTACCAAGAACACTAAAAAAGGCAATCTTTGAATTAATGTATGCATTTTATAAGATACTGACAAACAAAAATTAAATAAATAAACTTTACTCTCTTAACAATATAACTAATCATTAAGCTACAAAAGTCAAAGACTATCTACATTATATATTAGTTGGAAATTTCAAACTTTTTTCACATAAAATTATACTGTTTTCTCCAAAGTCTGTCCTGGTACCTTCGGAATGATTCACAAATTGAAAAACTTTTTAAATAAAAATTTATACAGTAAAGAAAATAAACTCTCTTCAAAAATAAAGCAGATTTTAAACCATGAATTTTTAAATCAATGTAAAACACTAAAATCTGAGAATGTCTGCTCCACCATTTAAGTATACTTCTGAAGAGAAAGCATAACAGTGAATTAATCAGTAAAGTTTTACACTTCAGCTTCGTTTCTGTGGACTTGTATTACAAGATTTCTATTATTTAGACGTAGATCTGTCCCATCTGAAACAGCACAGACATCCAGGAGGAACAGCCATTAGCACTAATGAAAGCTACTGAAGTTTATCACCGTGGTCACTGCCATACATGCAGCTCCAGCGCGGTGAGTAATGACCAAAATGTTCTTAAAACTCTATTAATTTGAAACCCAAATATCACAGACTATTAGCCAACAGACTGTATAAATCCAGTTTCTTAAAATTCTAATTTTTATGAAAACCAAAGGTAAACTCATCTTTTCTGATGCCATCTCAAATCAGGTGGGAGCAAGCTAACCGTCACTAGACAGGTATGGATGAGGTTCGGAAGCCTGCAGTCAACAGGCAGCAGTCTATTCATTTCACTTGCAAAACTGAAGTCCTCAGTTTACAGCAAAAGACAGAGCTCCCCAATAGTAATGCACACAGAATAAAATTTCAGGCCACACATTAGTAATTACTAAGTATTTAATCTCATTTCCTCAAGGACCAATAATCCCTACTGCTTAAGCTAGCATCCAGATATGACACTCTTTCCCCTCTCCCTCTTCTTTTTCATTCTGATATCCAGGGCTTCTCTGAATTACACATTACAAATAGTTCTGCTATAACTTCAGGAACACTTTTAACTGTGTGCTTCCAAATGCTGGTGAGAGTCACTTAAGCAGCCAGTTAGATACTCAATTTTTATCTAGAAGATTCACATTTGCACAAGAAGGTAATTTTAAATTTTTTATCTTTCTGAATAAATACTTTTTGTTATTTGCTTGCATTTTATTTTATTAAGCTATAGATTCCAGTCACTAAGAAGTAGAATTTCCCTAGAATTATTAGTAACATATAACTTTAATTGCAAAAACCTAGCAAGAAAAATTACTGTGGTTTTTACCTTCAACGAGTAATATTATCATCATAGTTATTTCATATTCTTAGAAAAATTCTTTAACATCGACATTTTAATTTTAGACTTACTAGTACACAAAACAAAAAATAAAATGGGTACCTTCTACCTGAGGACCAAAAATAACATAAAACTATAATTCAAACTTATTTACATTTAAGTTTTTGCAGGTACATCATGCAATAGCTATTATATTTTTAATATGGTATAGCTATAAAGCTATACAAAGATGCTGAGTTGATCAATGTAATATATTATAAAATCAAAAATTTAACAAATAAAGAACATTAAAGAATCTGTCAGCATTCTAATCTCAAATGCAAACTGCTATAAAATCCCTGTCCTCTATAAGAAATGACATGTGACTAGGAAAAAAGATTAAATGAAGTAGCATTTATAGTAAAAGATAAAATACAAGTCAGCTGCATTTGTCATGAGTCAAAGCCACCACAGGGATTCAACAGTGACCTTGTATAAGTACACTTGGTGCTTTGGTTAACCTTACTTAAAGTGCTACATAGTCACGATGGAACTCAAAAACACAGGACTGCCCACTTCTTGTGCCAAAGACTCAGAAATCCTTTTCACAGTAGAACGAGCGCTGTTTACTGGACTGTACCACAGGCTTCCTGAAGGTATTTTGACTAAGGCTCTTAAGAAGCTCTATCAGCAGAATCTCTGACTAACAGATACACTATTTTAAGCAGCAAAATCTGCACAGTGGTTGCATCCAGACTATACAGCATACCAGATTGTGAAATACACTAAAATGGATGAGTATCACAAAGAAATGACCTTAAAAAGATGCATGAGAAAAATGTGAATAAGTAGACAGGGAGTTTACAACTCTAACAATGTGACTCAACGCATAACAAATATTAAATTCACATGCTATGCTAAATTACTATAAATTCAAAGAATGTTTCCTGTGATGTTTTAGTTAACAAATGATACAAACACTAATTGTCATACCTTAGACATTACAATGACTTGAAACTGGAGTCAGAATATGCAGAGTATATGCTTAATAAAATATAATTTTATATTAATCAAAATATAAAATCTAAAACAATTTTTAACTGAAATATTTGTGATAATTTTGAACTCTTTAAGTAACTAAAACTATCTTCTAAAAAATATATGATTTTTCTCTGGAATTCTACTCATCAAACTTCATTGGGAAAATTAAAACATACAGTCATTAAAAGCATACATTTCCTAATGCCATTTTTAATCTAAAATCTTTCTAAATCTAAACATGTTATAAATTTGTATTTCAAAAATATCAACAATATTTTACAAAGTAGTTACAATGTTTGAACTCATAATATTGTACAATTCCGAAATCATCAGAAATATTATATGTCAAAATATACACAACTATCTTTTATTTATAATATTAATATTTGGGTAGATTTTTGTTCCTTTATTTCTGCCTTTCAAATAAATATTAGAAAATTTAAACAAAACTAACGAGGTAACTTGGTGCTTTGACTAATTAGTCATCCCAGGAAAATAACTAATAACAAAGCACCGTATTGGGGCTCTCTGTATCCAACAACTAGAATCACTAAGTCAGGCTTACACAATGATGTTTTCAGTATGTATGCTGTGGAAGCTGTGCAGGTATCTATTCTATTAGTAACTGCTCGCTCCGTATGAGCAAGTAAAATGATATTTCAATCTTAAATACAGGAAAAAAATATATAAATGAAATAATCAACAAACTACACATATGCGTCTCATTAAACCTCTGAACAATAATTGAGTAATGGAAAACATTAGAATTTAGATTTTTTTCTCATATTGTATCACCTAACCTATCTTGGATTGAGATCTAATCATAAACCATCAAAAATATAACAGGAGATAGTAGTAATGAGATACAAACAATATCTCAAATGCCAAAAGCTCTCCTTAACTGCTCTATAATTTTCATAGGAAGTTACCAATAGATGGGGCATTTGAGAGGGGATCTAATTCCAATACTACTGAAACCTATTCACATTTCAGTATAGAAATCAGATATTATAATTGCAACCACTTAATTCACAGACAAGACAGTGATGGTTTAAAAAAAAAATCAATCAAGATAACCACTTTTAATAAGATATTTGAAATATGTCATTTAATCATTGAAATTAAATGGATACATTTTAAAGCTCCAATTGTTCAGAAACTAACCTGAAACGTAAACCACTCTCTTTGTGTTATTATTTCCCTGTATTTCCCACAAAATGTGCTGCAACTGGCATCTAAATAGTTTCTTTGCATGGTGAACTGAAACATCGTGAATGCTCAAACTGTACTTTTATGAGTGCCTAGGGACCCTAAATTTTAGTGGTCTATTAAATGCCAGCAATTTCATGCTGCCTTGCATAAAACAGCATTCACATATTAGAGCACAGAAGTTCCATAGCTACATTATACTTCTGTTCCAACTTCCAAACAAATAACTGAACAGAATCTAATCCAAATAATATTTTTAAATTCTTCTGGATAGTTTTACATTTAATTAATACAATAGCAGTCAACAAATGTATAGCATTTGATTTTTTTAAAGCTTTCTGGAATTTTATAAGCAACTATTGTTTATTCTCAAAAAAAGAAAAGTGCAGAGTTGCTAATAATAGCAATAGAATAGGAAAATGTATAAACTTTTTCTTACCCCAGTGGACAGTATACTCTCATACTAGTTGCTAATGATAGCTAATTTCTTGTACATATTTCTGTGAAACTTATGTAACCTCACACAGGTAAGGTTCAATAGTCTCTTACCTAGATTGTTCTGTGAATGAGACTTACACAATCTCGTACATTTTATAGTCTCTCACCTGGTAAGGTAATCCTTCTCAAAAAGAAATCCAGTCCTATAGTCTGTTTGTACTGTTTCCCAAATGTCTCTTGAGCAAAACACGTAGCTAAGGAGGTCTAAAAAATGGATGCACAGAATAGCAAAATTAATTTCTTTGTTTAAAAAAAATATAAACATAAAAACACCTCTAAACTTATTAAATAATCCTAACATGTATACTTTAATTAATCCAACAAACAACCTTTAGCAGTTCTAATTAGTCACAAAGGCAGAGACTCACCCTCCCCAGGAATACTGCACTTGTCTATAACCGGCAATGGAAACAGCAGCCTAATCTAATCACTTAAAGTTCATTCAGTATTCTGATTGTCAAGCTATTTCTCCTTGATAGAAATTAGACTCTTAGAATTGTAAAAGGGAACTAAAGCAACAAATATGATTAAGATCAATTTTACATATTGCTTCAATAAAATTTTCAGAGAACTCTTTGAAGTTTTCTTCTAAGGTTACATGCTCTGAGGATAGCTGTACTATTAGCTAATAATAAGAAACATTGATTAAGGAAGAGAAAGCTACTTGTAGAATTTTTTTTGTTTTTTCTACAAGAAACATTGTGTTCATTTTTCTCTATACTTAAGACAGCAAAAATAATTATACAGAATTGTCATGATAATGTGTACCATTTAAATAAAAGGGCTAGCATTCTGAAATTAGAAGGAAACAAGCAAAATAACTATTATTTATCTGAAAACAATGCTAACAAGTCACAAGATATTATAAACAACATATATTCATGCATGTTTTAAATAAAAGCTCTAAATTTCACTAAAGGACTCCAGGGATTTCCTTTAGAGAGTCATTTCTTATAAAAGCAAAATATACTCCTAGTAACAACTGAAATTATTCTAACTCAGAATGAAGAATTTCAAATGCACTGCTCTTACTTGAAAGCCTATCCAAAGGAGGAGGAAGAAAGCAACACTAAGCCTCAGGACAAGCTGTCAGGTTTTTTGTTTGTTTTTTGATTTCTCTCTCTTTTCTTTTTCTTTTAGTCTTGTTTTATTTTAAAAGTCAGTTCTTTAAAATCTAGGATAAATAGTTAATCATGATATTAGAACAGAAGTTCTAAAGAACCCTCGGCCTTATTTCAAGTCCTTTTAGCAAAGTGAGCTACATTTCATTTACACAAGTGTCATATTTTTCCCACAAATGACAATTTGCACACTCTAACTCCAAAGTCTTTAATATTCCAATAATGTGATTATAATAAATATCTAAGATTTTTGCATCAAGTATTCATTGAGCACTCCCATATGAAAGATGTTCATCCAAATACTTAGAAATAAACTCACTGCATGGAATATATCATTGAAGCTCGTAACAGTATCAAAATGAGAAATCAGAACAGAAGATGGAGCTATGTGTTTTTTAAAGATCTTTGGGGTTTTGGTCAGTTTTAATTGCTCCATTGAGTCTGGCAAACATAAAGCACCAAAGTATCTACAAAGAGGCTCAGTGGTCTAGAGAAAAATACCATTACTGACAGTACTGCAAGTATTCTAACTGTTTCACATATGAATGGTTGAAAGATTTAAAAGTCAAGAAAATAAGGCACATGTACAACCTACTGTTAGTTGGGATATTTTTCACTTTCATTTAAAATTCTCTAATGTATTGTTTTTATATTCAGTAATATTCAGAAATGGATACAAGGGTGAGTGGGAAAGCACAAAGCCAAGGGAAAAAAAACAGCAAAACAAATTTTATTTGAAAAATGCAATAACGAAACCTAATAAATACTTCATTTACTAATATATATACTAATATAAAGATTCTGAGCAAAGTTCTTTCCTTGAAAAAAAGATTTCTAGATTTTTAAAGCCTTGCCCTGGAAACTCTGAGGCAAACACAAAGCCTCAAAATCACAGAACTTCCAAATTCAAAGTAATAAGCTGCCAAACGTCTAGGCCATAAGCCACACACAGTAGTAATCTAGGTTCTTAAGTCATCTGACATTTTGCTATGAAAATGAGAGAATCAACGAGCAGCATCTGTGGGAGGCATTTCCTCTTCAGTTCTTTATCCTTAGTGTCATTTTTCATATTCAATAATTTCTCACAAGTTTCTGTATAAATGCCCTTCTTAGAGTGAACAATCAGCTATCATATCTGAAACATTTCTATTTGCTAGCTGATGTGTGTATATACAGGGTGTTTCTATTGGTTTGGAAAACACTCTATCCAATCTATACACGAAGATGACACCAAAAAGGTATCATTGTACTTATTATAATAACAGAATATTTTGCTTCAAAATAATCTTAAGAAATGTGTAATTAAATTGAAAATCTGAAACAGAAAGGAAAGACAAAAAACATGAACAAAGCATCTTTTCCAGAAACTGCTACTGGTCTTCCCAGTGCTGTTCTTTATTGCTTCTGCCTATGAGGATAAAATGCTGAGAGCTCAACTACTACAAAAATGGCAAAGAGTTAAATGAGGATGCAAGAAAGAATGAAAGCAAGGCCAAGTTTTGTGAAAGGGAAAGAAAAGAAGCAGATGGAGAACAGTACTGTCAGTAATCTGAGAGCTAAACACACTGTTAGAAAACAAAGTTTGCTGTGGTAATAATGGATCACGGTTAAGGTTCAGAGGCTCATTTCAGAAGGTATAGAGAAGGAAACGCTATGACATTTTAAAATATATTACTTAAGAAGATAAAGGCTGAGTCAGGGCACCATAAAAAGATCACTCATTCTTCAACGCAGAATGACAACCCTAGCTAAACCATACAGAAGAGAAAAAAATTATACATTGTTCAACACTGGACAGAATTTTTAAACAGAGGTTAAAACTAATTACACTAAACTTGCAACAAAGGCAAAATAGTGTATGACTTCTATGTTTTTTATATATATGTACACATATATGCTATGAATAAATTTCAGCATGTATTAAATATTAGCAGACAAATGAGTAAAACTTTAAGGAAAATATCAAATATTTTAAATACTGGATGAGATATATTTTAACTTTAAAAATAAAAATAGTAGACTTAATAGGCAATCTGGGGGTCTTTGAGACAACAGTATAATCAAGTGTCATGGTTTTAAATGAAAAACAAGGTCAGTTGTTCACTGAATGCAAATGAATATATGAAACAAAAACACGATGCCTGGTTCAAAAGAAAATCTAAGTAATGAAACCTATAAAATAATCTAGCTTTCTGTTGAATTAAAGTTGAGAAATAATGCTGATATACAACAATTTGCTTCTTCGAAAAGTTTGAGTGCATAATATTTCATGCACTTCCTAAACAAAAGCAGTCAAGCTGTTCTTTGCAAAAAAAAAAAAAAAAAAAAAAACCAACAGAATCACAGTTTTCTTCAGTGCTCTACAGCCAAGCATCCTGGGAAACCAAGGAATGAGTTAACAGAAGACTCCAGATTTTGCAGAAGAATGAAACCTTCTGTAGCAGCCCTAGGAACCCAAATTTCAGAACCAAAACACAAAAGCGTGTGCAAAGCTTCCTTCCGGGAATGATGCAAAAGCTGTCACCACAGAAACCAGGTCCAACTCCAGCAGGCCCAGATGCGGGAGAACTGTTTCCTATGAAGACCTTACCATGGCAGAGCAGAGGAAGAGAAACTTTAGCTACCTTCCCCAAGAGTGCTGCAGCAGGTGTGAGGGAGCCCAGACAAGAGGGTATACACCCACTTTATTGGGAAGGTAAACCGCAGACCCTCGAAGACGCTAGGGACCCTCTCTCTAGAGCCAGTAGCCGGCACTGAGGCAATGTTGATCCCATTACAGTTCACAACTTCGGGTCGAGAACTCCGGCCTAGGAGGTGGGGGGCTAACTGCCTGCGGGTTCTCTCCTGCACGCGCCCATTCATTCCTGCAACCAACGGTCACAGAAGGCTAGGTTTTAAGGCAGAGGTCCCCGTGTCACCCCCACCCATGGCATCCCGACCACCACGGGAGCTCAATAAATAGCTATTGAATGCGCGCTTGCACTGACTGGTGCTAAGAATGGGACTTAAGTGAGCGAGGACACTAGAAAGGCAGCTAAGGTGTACGGAGCGCACTCGGCCAGCGCATCGTCACCCTTCGTGTGGGTTTGGGTAGTGGCCCACCCCAGGAGCTGGCCTGGTCTGGCGGGCGGCGGGCACGCGCACAGGGCGCAGGCGCGAGGAAGGCCGCGGCCTGAGGCTAGCCAGGCCAAATCTGAGGGACGGCTGAGGAGGACGCGGTGCTGGACAGCGCTCGGCTCCCCGAGGGCCCAACAGGCCTGACCCGACTACGGTTCCCTGTAGCCCAGGGAGCCGGGCCCGCCGGAGGACTGACCTTCCCGGAGGTGCCGTCCCCCAGCACGACGATTTTCAGTTGCCGGTCCTGGCTCTCCTCCTCAGAGTCTGACATGGTGTCTGAGGATGCTGGCCCGCCCCGGAGGTGGAGGAAAGGAAAGAGGAGGCCTCCAGGGACGGGGGTGAGGAGGCCAGAAGGCTGCGAGAGTGGATCCCCTGCCCCGGTGTCTCCTCAGCCCTGAAGGAAGCCAGGGAAAATCACTCACAGCCCGCCATCTTGCCCTCCTCCCCTCCCCCAGCAGGGCTCCGCCCCCGAAAGGTCCCGCCCCCGTACGTCACACAAACGACACCCCGCCCCCGCTCTAACCATCACGCCGCGATGGGGGAGTACGTAGAAGCAGACCCGGTGTCCCGGTCTGCTCGCGGCTAACATTGGCTAGGAGACAAAAGCAAGCATTTTTTTTACAGTGAAGTGAAACGATATTAGAGAATAGTAGATCTCGGGCGTTCCGTCCTTCATTCTTGTTTCCATGAAGTCTGAGAATATAACTCACATGAGTGATTTAGTCCAAGGAGGCGGGAGCATGGTGAGGTTCGGTTGCCATGGAAACCGGGAGCCTGGAAGAGGCACAGGGGCGGAGTCTGTCTCTGGGCAGCCAGGGACGCTTCGGGCTGCGCGTGCAGAGGGTCCTTCTTGCCGGCAAAGGTGAGCACACACACCGAGGTTGGTGTGCTAGTGGAGCAGCTGGAAACTGCTAAGGACTTAGCGGAGGAGAAGACGTTGTTGTAGCCTTGGAGTGTCCTGGGACTCTGGTGCTGGGTCCTCTTTTACCCTCTTAACTCTTCGCTTTCTAAACAGCCAGACTCCAAATTTCATTAGTAAGGCAGAATTGAGTGAACCAAGCACCATCCTACTGGCCACAGTCTTTATCTCCAAGCAGCAAGCCTCAGAGTGGCTGGGGAGCGCTAGGGTTCCCATGAAGTTAAAACAACCATCCATACTAGAACCAGGGCCTCCTTTGCCTTTGTACCTTCAGGATCTCACAAAAGTAGCTTGCTGAAGGAAAACCGTTGTGTATAAAGTTCCATAGAACAATGCTGCTATATAAAATGAAAACAGTTGTGTGCCAACAGTATTTTAAATATCTCCGACAAGTTGAGAGGGTATAAATGAGAGTTTAAAAACTTAAAGCCAATTTTTTTTTGTAAAATAAAAAGGGGCAAGATCTTGTGTCTAAGACTGTTACCCTTGAACACTTCCAAGAAACAATCCAAAGGGAGAATAGAACTAATCCACAAAATACAAAAATGTAATTGGATTCTCAAATACAGTTCTCATGGCCAGATCAGGTACTAGACCTCTTCAAAGAATAAAAAAAAAAAAAAAAAGTTGTGAGAAGAATCCTAGGCATTTTATGAAACAGGGGATCTTTGCAAGTACAACACTGACTTTAACATAGCCATTCAGACTTATTCAAACTGTATTTTTAATATCTCCACATTCAAGGAGTGTGTTCATTCGTGAAACACCTAGACTATAGATGGGTAACATCTAGTCCTTAGAATAATCTCTCCTAGTTTCTCACTGCAAATTCCAACTACCTCCCTCCTAATACCATTGCTCTACCATGAATGACTTCTCAAATCAAAGATGTTTAAGGTGACTCAATAATGCTTACTCTTTCAAGTATTAGTGGTTGATGCTTTCGTCACAACTCATTGAGAACACAGAAGTAAACAAACCTATGGGACTTAGTCTGAAGGAAGAGTTTTGTAGGCTACATCACATAAAGATACCATGGCCTCCTTAGCAAACATTAGCCTATGTAAAAGACATAATTTTAAGATGTGATTAAATATATAGTGACAAGAAGACTATCTAGTAAGACTTCAAATCCTTCACATATATCCTTAGAAGGAAGAAGTGGAATCTGAGTTGTATCAGACAAACAAGAAAAAAAGGCAATATAACTATGAAAACAGAGATGGCAGTGATGAACCACAAACCAAGGAATGCTGGTGGCCAGGAAAAACTGGCAAGGATAGAGAACAAATTCTCTTCTGAAGCTTTCAGAGGGAACACATTCCCCATACCTTGAGTCAAGTCCAATGGCATTAATTTAGAACCTCTGTCCCCACAACTTCAAACAAATGTGTTAGTTTCTACTATCAAGTTTATAGTGATTTTCTATAACAGTCAACAAGAAGCTAGTACAAAAAGAGACACTAAGAGATCAACAAAAATTTTCAGATAGGTTGAAAACATTAAGACAACTCATAGATGGGAATAATATTCAAATATTATTATTCATCACTAATGAAGGTAAGATAATTTCAGAAAACATTCTGCTATATTTTTTTTCTATTTTAGACAAGACTTCACTATGTAACCCTTGGTTTTCCTGGAACTCACTGTTGCAGACTAGGCTGACCTTAAACTCAAAGAGATCCATCTGCCTCTGTGTCACACATGCTAAGGTTAAGAGAGTGCCATTATGATGGGCTCCCTTTTTTATGTTCTTAACAATCTAATGGTTACTGTTGCAATTTGAAGCTTAAATGTCTCCCAGAGGAGAAAACTAATCATCAGTTTCACCCAGATACAAACTTTGTGGCCTACAGTAGCACTTGCCTACAAGATAGAATGATGCAGAAGTTTTAAAACTGTTATAGGAGGTACCAACCTTCACACACACACACACACACACACACACACACACACAATGTAATGTCCACTCTATCTGATAGATCATGGGCCTTAGAAGAAAACCTAGTACTGTTATTCTGTTAACACAACATAGTAATAAAATAACTCCAAGGAGCGCACTACTATAGCAGTAGATCAGTACACCACTCAACTCTTATTAGCAAAGCTAGTTCTTGCTGTAGAAAGTAATTAACACTGAGATAACACAACTGGGTGATATGCAGAAAGTGAAACATCTTGGAGCACTCAACACTAAACAGGATGTCTTTATCAAACCCAGCCCCCGAGCCTTGGGCATCAATGCAGAAGAGGATGCAGAATGATTATAAGAGCCAGAGATAGGAAATGACTCCAAGGAACATTGCCTTCCAGAAAGAATGGGGCTGATACACGCATGAACTCAGACTGTGGCATCATACACAAGACCTTCAGAGATTCAAACTAGACAAAAATCTCAGCACTGAGAAGAGGAAGTGGACACAAAGTCCCATACCTAACAAGAAAGCTATCTGCAATGGATTCAAGCTGTAAGACTGAAAATTCTCTCCAAGTGTCAAACACACTTCATGGCATACCCCATGTCCAGGAAGAGCTGCTCAACACAAAACACTCCAGTGTGTGTGTGTGTGTGTGTGTGTGTCCATGTGTGTGTCCATGTGTGTGTGTGTGTGTGTGTGTGTGTGTATACATTTTGTTTTATTTTTGTCATATTGGTGGTTATTTGTTCTGATCTTTGGGTTTTTCTTTATGGTTATTTGAGAGAGAGAGAGAGAGAGAGAGAGAGAGAGAGAGAGAATTTCATACCAGAGAGACAACTTAATGGGTAAGCCTGATAGCTTGAGTTCAACCTTCAGAACCTAAGTAAAAGTGGAAGAAAAGAAAAGAACTGGGCCCACAAAGTGGTTCTCTGACCTCCATACATGTTCCTGACATGTCCACCCACACATGTAGTTATTGTATTGGCTTACATACATATTAATCTTACACATAATCATGCACACAGAACAGTTTTAAAACCATTTTAAAATTCTGCCCATCGAAAGATGCCTTAGAGCTAAGGATATTTTTGAGCAGTAGAGTAGTGGACTGCCATGTGCAAAGCCCTGGTTTTGACCCACCTCATCATAAAATAATAAAACTGAAAACAGGAAGAATAGATTTTGTTGCATATAAGTCATAGGTGATTTATAGCTAGATTTGGAAATTATACCCATATTACTAGAAGTTGACACGCACACATATAGAATACTAAGTGTGAGCTTGTATAAGCATGGCACAGAAGAGTTAATAACATGAAGAGGTTCTCGACTTCATTAGTAATAGGAGAAATGCAAGCCATAATGAGCTATGACTACACTGTACCTATCACGCTCACTAGACTTACAAAGGCAGACCTTGTGGAATAATGGTGATGTGGAGCCTTTCATCTCTCCATACACTGGGAACAGGAATGTAAATCTCTGTAAATGCTTTAGAAGCCCGTTTGACATCTTTTACTAAAGCCAAACGTACATATCCTAGAAACCAGTTTCATTTTGTGCTGCCCAGTGTATATGTGCTTCCCCCAGGACTTCCAGCACACTCCACAGAAGTGATTTCACTCCTCTTAGCCAAAGTGAAGATGAGGGTGCAGCTGCAAGACATGGATCAGAGAATTGTGCTACCAATTCCCTTATGGAATCACAGATCAAATAATCCAAAATGAAATGCCACACATAGAGCAAAACAATGAGAGTGGCCATCCGTAGACTGATGTCCATGGATCAGCTGGATCTTTTAATGAGTGATACAGGCCTCTATATAGAATGAAGAATTCTCAGGATGCTAACAAAATGAAGGGGTCTGATAACCAGGCAAAACTAGTCTATCAAATTATGGAGGATGCAAGAATTAAAGGAAGATGATATTAAAAGATATAAAAATAGATGATATTAAAAGATATAAAACAGAGATATTTGATACAAAAGTGACTTGCTACTAACATAAATCAACAAAATTCTCAAAAATTTGGGAAGTAAAAAGCTTATCAAAGCTTTAAAGTCTGTAATCTGAGGCTGAGGCAGGCCAGCCTACATAGCCCATAAGTAACTGCTGAGAACAGATACACTGACCAGGATTTTGAAACTGAATTTGCTGAAGTGCTTAAACAACAGTGCTTCAAATTCTACAAATCAAAGCAGAAACATCCAATAAAACGATCCAATGATACAAAGAGACAGTTCATTAGCTTCATCGCATGAAGTAGGAAAGTATCTGTAAATGGCATCAGCAAGATAGATTGTCCATAGAGGACACTGAAACCATCTTGGAGACATTTATAAAGGAAAAGTGGAGATGACTCTCGTGGCTGTGAAGTATGGCCCTGTTGGCAAATGGCTACATGAAACTGTCCAGGACAGTCAACCAACCCATTGCTCCCACCTACAGGCTTGGTCCAGACACTCTGTAAACTCTGCCCAAATTTTGATGACTGCTTTCGACAGCTAATTAGATTTACATAACAAAGTGGTTCAAAATTTAATAGAGAGCTTTGAACTTTACTTACAGTTGGCAAATTAATTACTTGGAGAGCAAATAATTCATGATGGAGTGTCACATTTCTTTGAAAGCGTGCTTCATGAAAATGGATACTGATGCTATAAAAACATTTATTTGTGAAGACAAAACACAAAGCAAATTAAGTTTAATAAAGCTTAATAGCTAAGTCTTTCCTTCATAAGTAGAATACCTTGAAACTCTGGAAGACCAAGGAAAAGAAGCCAACAAACCTACAATGACCAAGTACTGAGATAACGGCTAGAATGGGAAGATGTTCACTTGAGTTTCTTACTAAGATTTTCATTGAAAACATTAGATCAGCTTTATTGCCACCATTTCCATTTTGTTTTTTTGGGGGGGGGTTTCACTGAGAAGAAATTACATGTGGCGCAGATAGGAACAGCTGATGATGAGCATGTGTGCCAGCTCAGAGCCTGCGTGGTAAGGTGGGCATCCCTTTTCCACATTGCCAATCCCTCTTCGCCGCATTAATGCACTTTCTGCTATACCGACCTTGCTCCCAAATGCTGTTGTCCAGGACATGCTTTTGGATCACTGACATTCCATCCTAAAGGGAAAAATCTAACTGACCCTTTATGGTTAAGGCTATAAATTTCTCTGTATGGCTTAATTGTATTATTTGCCAGTATTTTTTTCCCACATTCTCATATCATGAATATAATATGGCCTTCTCTAACACTGGCACCAAATTCAAATTTTGTAAACTAATCCCTGTGTAAAATGTAATAAGTAAGACTTTTGGAAGGTGACATATCATGAGTACAGAATTCTCATGAGTGGAATTAGGGCCTATATAGAAGAGACTATATAAAAGAGACCCAAAGTATTCTGTTGCCCTTCTGTCATGAGAGAACACAGGAAAAGAATAAGGAAGCCCAGCCCTCATCAAACAGGAATCTACCAGTACCACATACTTCCCAGCTTTTAGAATCATAATAAATAAATGTATTTTTTTGATTTAAAAAGTTGCTTTTGGGGCTAGAGAGATGGCTCAGGGGTTAAGAACACTGAGTTCAATTCCCAGCAACCACATGGTAGCTCACAACCATCTGTAAAAGGATGCTGTATTCATATAAATAAAATAATATGTTTTAGAAAGTCATTTTTTAGTAAGTTACTCAACAAAAATCTCTTCAAAGTCATGCAAAAGAATGTTATCCATAGAAGTGTTATCCATAATATTCCAAACTGTTCCAGTGATGTTCATCAATCATTGAGTTGTGACATAATCACACAACAGAATATTATGCAGCAATGGAGATTAATGAATTGCTATATGCTACAAAATAAAACGGTCACAATGTATTTTTGTTTGTTTGACAGTTTCATACACTTATATACCAAGTGTCTTATTTAAGACTTATATTGCTGTGAAGAAACACAATGACCACAACAACTCTTATAAAGGAAAGCATTTAATTGAGGCTTGCTTACAGTTCACAGGTTTAATCCATTCTTATCATGCCAGGCAGCACACAAACATGGTGCTGGAGAAGTAGCTTAGAATTCTACATCCAAATCCTCAGGCAGTAGAAAGAGAGACACTAACCCTGGCTTGAGCATTTGAATCCTCAAAGCTCACACCCAGGGACATACTTTCTCCATCAAGGCCACACTTCCCATAATGCCACTCCCTACAGGCCCATGGAGGCTGTTTTCATTCAAATCACCACGCAAATCTTTTTGTCCCCTACTCTCTTTCCTCTCCTCTCCCTCTTGCTGGAAACTTTCTTCCTAATAAATCTTCCTCCAACTTTCAGGTCTTCTTGAAGGTATGACACTTTGAGTTTAATGAAAGGTTCTTGCCTGAGTGTAGGTAGGTGGATATTTACTGAAGAAAAAGAAGTCAGTGGCTACACTATTGAAGAAAATGACAGCCTCTCCCTCAATAACCTTTAATTGACAATAGTCCCTCAAAGAGGGTATCTCATGGACCATTCCCCATCCATGGTGAAATAATGGTGGGTCTAACCTTGTACATGTCTTGTGCAGATAACCATGGCTTCTGTGAGTTCATGGGTACAAAGGCTATGTTGTGTTATCTAACTAAGAAGTTACAATTTGATCTCTGTCTCCCCATCCTCTGGTTCTTAAGCTCTTTCCACACCCTCTTCAGTGATGCTCCCTGAGCCTAGCAGGGAGTGATAGAGCCATCCCATTTAGGGACATTCACTTCACCATTACTTAATTCTTATCCCTTTAGCCACTTATTTAATATAATAGTGAATAAAAGAATTCAGACACCAATGAGAACAACTTCTATGATTATTTTCATGCAAGGTTTAAAAATTAGCTGCCATTAGAAGTCAAAAGAGCTGTTGCCTCTGAGAAAGAAGGTTTTGGAGTAGGAGGAATGTTCTTTCTTGATCTGATCCACAGTCATGTGACATGTATACTATTGAGTGATTCAAGATTTATACTAGTATTTGTGTAAAAATGTATTAATTGTGACTCTGACTGCCCCCGGGGATCATTGGCCAATATCCATCCACAAGGGCATAGGGAGCAGAAATGGTGGACATGAGTACATGCAGAAATGACGACACCACACAGAAACCAACTTCAGGAGGCAGATCAACTTTACTTGGGGTGATTAAGGCTTATATAATTTTGGGGATGCAAATCAGAAATCCAGAATGGGCAAATATCATTGGGTGAAGACTTAATGTAGTGAGATGCCACTTTAGCAGAGAAGCATCCCAAGAATCTCAAGAGAAAGGAAGCGGAATCTATAATCTTAACCAAGACTACATGACATTCTGCAGGTAGAGGCATATAGGAGTTTTGAACTCTTTAGACAAGGTCAGAGAAGGGGAAGGACTATGACCTTAATTATGAGGGCAACAATGCATTACTTAAAATTATATGTGTGCAAATGTGTGATTGTAAATACATAGTAAAACTAAAAGTAGAAGAATATAAATCCCTGTAATATATAAATCTCTATTAATAAATTACAAAGAATTATGACTTCCCGTGGAATATACTTTAGTATAATTTACAACCAATAATAAATATCACTTGAAATTGATAAAGAAAAATGAAAAAGATAAATCAACAATAAAAGAAGACAAATAATTAACAATAACCCTTCCCAGGGAACAGATGAGAAATGTGTTATGTGGCCACTATATTCTACTAATATATAGAAAAATTGTTGGCAATTATAAAGGAGGCCTCATGAGACTGAAAAGCTTCTGTACAGCAAAGGACATCATCAGATAAAGAAGCAGGCTACAGAATTGGAAAGTATCTTTACTAGTCATTCATCCAAAAGAGAGTTAATGTCTAAAACATATAAGGGACTAAAACAACTGGACACCAAGAAAACAATTAAACAATAACCCAATTAAAAACAGGATATATATCTAAACAGAGTGTTCTAAGAGGAAACACAATTGACTGAGAAAGCCAAAAGAAATGTTTAACATCCTTAGATAGCAGGGGAATGCAAATCAAATTTACTTTGAAATTTAATCTTACATTGGTCAAAATGGTAAAGATGAATCAAACAACTCAAATGAGTGATATCTAGGTAAAGGGGACCACTTGTCCATTGCTGTGAGGGCACAAACTTGCACAGCCACTAGGGAAAGTAGTATGGTGATTCCTCAGAAAGCTGGGAATAAATTGCCTCCAAAATCTAGCTATATCACTCTTAGGCACATGGACAAAGGACTCCACATTTCTGTTCCACAGAAACATTTGTTCATTCATGTTCATTGATACTCTATTCACCATAACCAGGGACTGGAAACAGCCTACATGTCCATCAACCAATGAATAGATAAAGAAAATGTGCTACATTTACATAACGAAAAATTATTCAGCTGTTAAGAGAAAATGAAAATTGTAGGTAAATTGATGGAACTAGAAAAAAATCATTCTGAGATAACCCAGACCTCAGAAGACAAATTAGGATCTGTAGTATCTTGTATGAGGATGTTAGTTTTTAAGCTTCCTTTAGACATCATACAATCTTGAATAACCACAGAAATTAAGTACAGAGTAAAGGACTCATGAGAAGGAAAGACCTCCTAATGAAGGGGAAATAGAATAGTTATGGAGAGATAAGGGGCAAACTGGAACAGGTGGATTAAACAGAGGAAAAAGAAAGAGGGGAGTCTCACTAGGTGCGTAAGCCATACTTAAGAGTAGGCCCCATCAGTGGGAGGGAAGGCACTTGGTCCTGTGAAGGCTTGGTGCCCCACAGAAGGGGGATGCTGGAGGGGTGAAGCAGGAATGAGTTGGTAAGTGGGGACCACCCTCATAGAGGCAAAGGGGAGGAGTGGGGTTCGGAATTCATGGAGGGGAGACAGGGAAGGGGTAATATTTAAAATGTAAACAAATAAAATGATTAATAAATTAAAAAATAAAAGACGGGGCCCTAAGTCCAGCACTAAATGAAAAACACACAACAAACCAACAAAGTCAATAGTGTCTTTGTACGTCGTTGTTAGTTGTTTTTTGTTTTGTTTCATTTTGTTTTTATATTGCTTTGTCTGGGCATTTTCTTTTAATCTTGTCTTTTGCTTGAATACTATGGTTTCTGATTTTGTGTTTGTGTGTGTGTTGTGTGTGTGTGTGTGTTTCTTCTACTTTTTGCTGTTTTTTTTTTTTTTAACTGAAATTTGTTTTCTAAAGAGGTGGAGGAGACATGGCATCAAACAGATAGGAAGGTGGAAGAATCTTGGAGGAGGGGAGTGAGGGGAAACCTTGATCAGAATATAATATATGAACATTCATTTACAAGAAAAATGTTTCAGTAAAGACAGGAATATGGGAAAGGAATCCCTGGGGAGGAGAAAGGGAGGGAGATAAGAGGAGGAGGTCGAGAGTAAATATCGTGTACTATATGCATGTATGAAACTATTAAAGAACAAAATAAAAAGAAAATCTATTGGCTTCACAATTATCTAAGAGCTTTTGTCAGAAGAGAAAAACTCATGCTCAACAGCCCTCGGGTGGTTTGTGAGCTCCAGCTTCCCAGCTGTCCACAGTTCTGCCTCATTGCTTGGGGGATGTGCTTCACTGCTTCCCCAAGCAGAGCTCCAGACAAAACCAAAAATGTGCAGAGCCGGAGACTTCTCAAATCAACTCTACAGCTGTGAAAACCAGACCTGTCACAACCCAACAGCCAGGCCAGCATGTTTAAATCAGGTAATATGTGTGCAAGTGTTTGGAAAAATAGGAGTTGGGGTGTAAATACTGTAAAATCCAAAGCTCGGTTGTGGGGGCTGCTAGGATGTGTATTTCTGTGGCTGTTAAAAACCAACAGAAAGGATTGAGTGACATCTTGGGCATTTCCAGATTCTACAGGATGGTGGTGTGTTCACAGACAAAACATCCTTTCCTTTGATCCTTCTGAAGCCTTGTTTTATATGGATCTCCCCTGTCCATGAAGGTATCTCCCTTGGTGGCCTCTAGCTATGTCATCTGGACTTCCAGTTTATCCATGTTGTTAAATTTAACTGTAAGACATTCAGACATGTATAATGCTATTACCTTAACGTTAGGATACTGTCTCCTAAATGACAGATCTTTTGGATACTTGTACCATGGATTATTTTCCAAATAAATTTCAAAAGAAAACAAAAGCTATTACTGCACCACTTTTGAAAAGTGACAGACAGTATGCTAGAGAATACCATACTCTGAGATACTACAATCTTGTTGGACCTTTTTAAGCCTACTGATACCTAGTGCTTAAAACCTCATTTTCTTCGTTTCTTTCTTTGTTCCTTCTCTCTCTCTCTCTCTCTCTCTCTCTCTCTCTCTCTCTCTCTCTCTCTCTCTCTCTCTCAGATGGACTCTCTATGTAGCTTTTGCTTGTCTGGAACTCACTTTGTAGACTAGGCTGGCCTCAAATTCATAGAGAACAGAATGCATTTGCTTCTCAGGTGCTAGATGCCCATCATACCACGATGCCCATCTTAAACACTAATTTCTAAAGGGTTCATATGTCAAAGGTTTTAGTTTCTCCTTAAATCTGTATGGAATTCCATCATACGATCCACAAATGTTGATGAAAGATGAAGGACCATCATAGCACAGTGGTGAAGCAGCAGTTTAGACCTGAGTGACTGCTTTTCTTCTGCAGTCATTTTTATGAACTTGAACCATTAACACCACCTTAGTAAATCTCCTTGTCATATGTAGACCAGAAACTACAGTAATGGACTTTATTTCACTGTGGTGGTTTCAATGAGAATGGCATCAAGTAAGCACATCAGAGCCTACATACACAAAGAAGCTGAGCTACAAGACAGCATAGCAAACCAGTGAGACCAGTACTGTGGCTCGCACCACCAGCAGCAGCAGAATTGAAGGAAGAAACTGAGTCAGAAGGGAGTTTGAAGCATTCCGGGGCAACCCTGCAATAAAGAGAGACAGAGACGGAAAGAGGGAGGGAGGGAAGGAAGGAGGGAGGGAAGGAGGGAGGGAAGGAGGGAGGGAGGGTGGGAAGGAGGGAGGGAGGGAGGGAGGGAGGGAGGGGGAAGGGGGGAGGGGAAGAGAGAGGGAGAAAGGAAAGGGGGAAAAAGAAACTATCTTTTTTTAAATAAAAGAAAGGCTAAGCTTTGTGATTAAATGAGGCAAAAGATTTGATGTGACCCTGAGAGAATCATTGTCCTCAAGAAATCTAATTGAATTCAATAAAAAATTACTGGATTTAGTCTGTATACTCACACCAAGGTGAATTAACTACATGCTGTGTGATAGCTCATTTTTAAAAACAAGAATTTCCTATAGAAGAAATTCAACTTCATGATGGCTAAGGTCTAAAAGTCCCACTGGAGTTGCTAGCCATTCCCATAAAATACAAGTGGGCCAGCATCTACAATCGTGTGACCCCTTATTCCTACAGAAAGAGAGAGAGAGAGAGAGAGAGAGAGAGAGAGAGAGAGAGAGAGAGAGGTTCTGTTTTTCTACAGAACCCTAGTGCCTGCTGTGAAGGACACAAAGATGAAGCTGAACTATTTGATTCGCATTCTAATACGAGAATTTAGAAATCTACTTCCTTAAATAAATAAGTAGTTTACAGCAGCCGACTCCTCAGAACTACTGTGTATTACCAAATTTCCTCATCAGAATATTTAAACAGAAGTATAAATAAGATCTTCAAGAGTCACGAGCCACAGCTTCCGAGTTGCTTTGAAGAACATGAAATCTTAAATATGAGAAACGAGGGCCGAACATTAAATAGGTGAACGGGAGGAACGGTGATAAGAAAGAAACTATTTTGAAAACTTTATGTCATTTACCCAGGAAACACTGAGTTTGGAGTTAAACCTAATTAGCTTTTCAAAAAAAAAAAAAAGGTCTATTTCTATATAATAAAGTACAACTTTTCCTATTTATCAGCTTTCCACTCCCCCATGTTCATAAAAGTTACTATCTGAATACCATGAAATCAATAACACACAGGATTCATTTCAGTTCTTATTACTAACTTGGTGTCCCTGGGCAGGCCTGTTGGCCTCAGTCTTGTTAGATATAAAATGGAAATACACATGACCTCATGAAAGCACAGTGAGACTCAATTTGGATTTATTTATTTGAAACAATTCTGAAAACTAAGACTATTCAACAATTTGTTCTTTATTTAAGTGCCTATCTGTGACATTTTGTTTATTCCTAAGTTTACATATAGCAGGAGGCTTGGGAAGAAAACAATACAGGCTTTTAAACACACACACACACACACACACACACACACACACACACACGTTCCTGCCTCTCATATATTTAGCAAATTATAAACTCTATACAGTCCTTCTAACCACAAACCTAAACTTTAGTGTGTGTGTGTGTGTGTGTGTGTGTGTGTGTGTGTTTAATGGAACTTTTAGAAATAGCAACTACAGTCACTGACATTACAGCCTCTATGAATACATTAAATGGCCCATTTAGAAGAGCTTGGTGGCCGTGAAATAGATATAATAAAGTCACCCAGGACCTAACATAAATATGACAGGATATCAAACTGTGCAAGAAAGACTGAGAAATGGGATAAAATGAGAAGACGGTACAACACACATCTATAGTTCAAAAGAGGACAAAGGGAATGGAGGAAGCCAATATTATCGCCTTTTCAAAACTAATAAAAGATATTAAAATGTGTATATAGAAGACAGAATATACTGGACTGGAGAGCTAGCTCAGAGATACAGTGCTTGCTTAACATGTTTGAGACTCTGGGTTCAATCCCCAACACTGCAAGCAGACACACACATGCGCACACAGGATGCCCAAATTCACTTCAGGAATACTTCACAGCTTACCAGTGCTTCTTATATTATTCTGTGTATGCTACTCACAGACTCTGTTTTCCAGCAACCAGGAAAATACAAAATAAGTTATATTGCCATGATACTTTCAAGTGTTAGGTTAAAAACATTGGTGTTTTTCTGGTTTTTTTTTTTTTTTCCTTTCTTCATCAGATCAATGATTTCTGGAAGTCATACCCAAAGAGCATTTTTGCCAACTATTTTTGTTCCTTACTTACTTAGGTAAAGCAAATCCCATACTTTCTCCATGGGGTTAAGGTCAAGACACTGAGGGGAGCCACTCCTTCCTAATTAGTTCCCCAGACTCCTCTTTTTTCCCCCTCCCTTTAAATGGCCACAACAGTCTAGAAAAATGTTTGGAGTCATAATCCCCCTGATAAATGAATCCCGGATCAAGCAGCTGGTTTCCAGAAGGGGCCCCTCGCTGGGCTGCAATTATGTTAAAGGTGAACTCCAGTAGTTGGGGTCACAGCTGAAGTATGTCAGGGGAAAATACCCATCTCCAAGCTCCATTATGTGATTCACGAAGCTAAGAGCCTCCTGGTTCTCCCCCACAGTGTACTGTCACAAGATGAGGATCCTTGTAAATGAGAGAAACACTTAATGAAGTGAATACAGGAGAAGGTCTCCTACTGGTGACTCGTGGCAAGAAAAGACTCCCATGGTCAGGCAGTACTGGCATCTTAAAAGTTCCTCCTAGAAATCCTGACAGTGATTTCCTGTTTCTTAGACGTCACACTTATTTCTAAGCTGAGAAACAGTCATCTAGAAACGGCTGCTGGGACAATATTATTCCTTTTTATATAATTTTTTGTGGCTTCTCTTTTTTAGTATTTTTATTAATACTTTGGAATTCCTTATCATGTATTTTGATTATATTCATCCCTTCTTTCTTCTCCCAATTCTTCTCAGATCCACCCTTACCTCTCCTCTCTCCTTCCTACACTTTGTGTCCTTGAAAGGGCTGTTGTCTTATGTACTAGAAATTATGGCAATGAAAAACACTAGTGCATTCCAGAGCCTGGCTGCCTTTTCATAATCTTGTAGACCTATCTTCCTGATTGTTCTAGTATAATTAAAATACTGTGCTCAAAGTCCATATGAGGGTGCAGTCTTTCATTCATTAACTCTATCAGTAATATTGGTTTATGATGAGAGGTGTAACTTCTTCACTAAAATCAGTCCACTTTAAGTACCTTTCTTATTTTAAGATTGCAATAACTCCACCTTTATCTTAAATTGGGGGGAAAAAAAAGTTCAAGTCTTCTTAGGGAAAAAAAATAATAGATATTTCAAAAAACAATGGGACTCTATGTGAGAACTGTCAAACACTTCTGTTCAAATTTGAAAGATAAAGAGCCAGACAAATCCCCTTGCAACATATGAAACAGAAGAAGTAGAATAGAGTACCAACTCTACTTGTGTTCTATAGGATTTCTCAGAACTTCAATAATAAATTCCTGATAACGTTGTGCTTAAAATGGCATCAAACCCTAGAACTGGAGTTACAGGTGGTTGAGCCACCTGAAGAGAAGGTGCTAAGAACCAAATCATGTTCCTCTGCAATGGTAACAAATGGTCTTGGTCGAGTTGGCATCTCTTCAGCTCCCTAAAAAGACTGTAAAACTGTTAAGTACAAGATCTATTTATAAAAACTGATCGTATTTGTCAACAGTTACAAGACAGTGAAGTATTACTAGTGATATTAGGAAGATTGCTAGTAAATCAACTAGAAAGAAAGAAAGAAAAAGAAAGAAAGAAAGAAAGAAAGAAAGAAAGAAAGAAAGAAA
>JANHMN010000007.1:44284909-44298135 GCA_030674055.1 Rhabdomys pumilio | reverse complement strand
AGAGGGAGGGAGAGAGGGTAAACAAACAAAGAAAGAAAGAAAGAAAGAGAAAGAAAGAGAGAGAGAGAAAGGAAGGAAGGAAGGAAGGAAGGAAGGAAGGAAGGAAGGAAGGGAGAGAGAGAGAGAGAGAGAAAGAAAGAAAGAAAGAAAGAAAGAAAGAAAGAAAGAAAGAAAGAAAGAAAGAAAGGGGAAGGAACTAGACAAGATGAGATGAGACAGGAGCATGCCAAATGAAGACAAGAAAGGAATTTGGCATCACATGGGGTTTGACAGGATCTAGGGAAGGAAGCCAGTACACATTGTATCTCTTATACTAATTTTTCTCTGTACACATTACTTATCCCGTTCTCCCTGTTTAGCCTGGCAGTCTCTACTTCCCTCTTCTATTTTAGTTATGTGTTCCATTCAGAAAACAGTTCTCTATTGCTCAAGCTCATCATGAGTCACCAAGCCAACCAAGAGCATCAGACTCTCTCTGTTTGGTCCACAGATCTCTCCCAGATCTAATTAACTGTGGTAGGGGACAAAGTCACCAGACAAGATCTCAGGGAATGGAAGGCAATGGTCTGTGAAAGGGTGACAAGAAGATTGTTTACACTCTAGTGGAAACAACATGATAAATCTCTGATGCTTTTTTGCCCTTCAAAAATTATGTTTTGGGCCCGCAGAGATGATTCAGCACATGAAAGCTCTTGCCACACAAGTCTTACAACAGTTCAATCTGGGAACACACAATAGAAGGAGAAAATGGCTGCTGAAAGCTCTTCTCTGTGTAGGTAGTGAACAGAAGTCCTTGTTGGGTGTCTTCCTCAATCAGTGACCACCTTGCTTTGATTTTCTTTCTTTCTTTCTTTCTTTCTTTCTTTCTTTCTTTCTTTCTTTCCTTCCTTCCTTCCTTTCTTTCCTTTTTTTAGTTTTACAAAATAGTTTATTCACAAAAAAACAGTCACACATGGGGATGAATAGTGAGCGATCCATCTCACCAGACTGTGGGCATTCTGGTCTAAAGCATGGAGAAAGATGATTTATTTATCATATTCCATCAGCTTTTAACAATCACTGCCCACGTGCCAGAGCAATGATTGATGTGGTCAGTTAAAAAGTAATAAGTAAGAGAAATCAAGGCAAAGTTAAATTAAAAATTAAAGAATAGGTGAGCTTTAGAGCAGGCCGGTTCTGGTTCCAACCTGACTTTGAAATGGATCCTCAGACCATTTAGAGCTCACTGGTTTGGCTAGACTGGCTACCCAGAAAGATCTGAGGATTCCTTAAAGTGACCAGTGCATAAAACAGAACGTTCACTAAACTTGAGAGAAAACGGTAAATATCACAGTTCTGTCCAACCAAAATCTGTATCCTGAGAAAGATAGTCTCAGCCATTAAGAGTGTTTACTGCTGCTCTAGCAGAGGGACAGAACTTGGTTCCCAGTACCCACATCAGGTGGCTCTCAACCATATGTATACATAGACTCACAAAAACACTTGTACACATAAAATAACATTTAAAAATCTTTAAAATACAAAAGAAGAGCAATTTCTCTAGACCATGATTGCCTAGATTACAACCTGGGACAACTTCAGCCCAGTCAACAGATATTCATTCTAAAGCAATCAGCCTATCTATACAAAAAGCGGTATTTGTGGGATATGGTTATAATAATGCAACATTGAGCAATGGGGTACTGACTAGGAATATAATTTGTATGCTCTAAATTTAAAGCATTAAGTACCATGTCTATATGTACCAATATGGAAGGGTAAATACTGTATGCATCCTAATGTGGAGAGTTTAAAAGAACAAAATCAGAATCAAACTGCATAAAAAGTATGAGATGATTTTATTTCGTGAAGTATATCACACAAAACAAAAACTATGTATGAAAAAGTGTTTCTGCCCGGAAGATCAAATAACAAAGGACTATCAACAGCTACTATTGAAAAGGGTCTGGAGTTGACAGAGGGGCAGAGAAAGAAAAACTCTATTATGTTATGCTATATAGTTTATGATTTGTATTAGCCACCCATGCATGTTGGGGAAAAGGGCAGACAAATGGATAATTTAGATGATTAAATATAAACTCTAAAATTCTAGCTCTAAGAAAATCATTATATTAAGAACTACTTTCTGTTTTTACTCCGGCCCCATTTTTCCCACAGTTGCCTCTGTGAGTTCAAGAGTTTGTTTCCCAACCCTCAAAGGATATAAAAATCTGAAGATGCTTGCTGGGTGGTGGTAGCACACACCTTTAATCTCAGCACTCAGGAAGCAGGGACAGCAGATCTCTGAGTTCAAGGCCAGCCTGGTTCTATTCTAGGACAGCCAGAACTACACAGAGAAGTTCTGTCTCAAGAAAAGAAAAGAAAATCTGAGGATGCTCAAATGCTTTATATAAAGTGCCTCAGCATTTGCATGTAACCTGCGCTCGTACTCCTGAATACTTTAAAGCATCTCTAGATAGTTTCCAAGACCTAATTCAAGGTAAATGCTATGCAATTAGTTGGCATAATTCTGAAAAGAGAACAGAAAAAAAAATGTATAGTACAGATGCAATTGCAGCTTTCCCTTTTTCCAACAACAGACAGATAAATCTGCAGGAGTGGAATACATGCATAAAGAAGATAGGTAGGAAGCCGGGTGGTGGTGGAGCATGCCTCTAATCCCAGCACTTGGGAGGCAGAGGCAGGTGGATTTCTGAGTTCGAGGCCAGCCTGGTCTACAGAGTGAGTTCCAGGACAGCCAGGGCTATACAGAGAAACCCTGTCTCAACCCCCTGCCCCTCAATATAAGGTAGATGGGGACACGGCGGGTTGGGGCGGGGTAATGAGATGACTCAGCAAGTCCCTGGGCCCTATTATAATTGTTCTTTAACCTATGTGCATGCATGGTGGTACTGCAAACACACACGCATGCACTCAAGTGCCTGAGCTCAGGGATACACATACACACATGTGCACACGCACATACACACTATACGTTTTTGATCGTTTTTCCAAAGCTGGAGAAATGGATCAGCAAATAAGAGTACTTGATGTTCTTCCAGAAAAAGAAAAGTTTCATCTCAGCACCCACATAGCTGCTCATAATTATCTGGAACGCCAGTTTAATTTCACAAAAGAAATTAGGTAAACGTGGTGATGCATGCCTTTAATGCCAGCACTTGGGAAACAGAAGGGGACAAATTCAAGGTCAACTTGGTCTATAGACAGAGTTCTAGGCCAGTCAGGGCTACAAACTAAGACCCTGTCTCAAAATAAAAGAACTTAAATGAAGGAATCTGACTGTATTGAAAATTTTCACCAAACCAATAATTGATCTTGATAGCAGATTCAACCAGAAGAGACAGCAGAAAAGGAGAAGCCAAAATAAAAATATGATCTTAAAAGTAGCTATCTTTAAAAAAAGAAACAAAAATGGTAACTGGTATATTCTTTATGCTTGACTTGGGTTTCAGTTGTCAGACCATAGCAATATAAAGAAGTACTAAGTCTGTAGTAGCTTCAAGTTAGTGTTAGCTAATCCAGACAGGTCTTTGAACGAGGGTTTGAACTTTCAATATGAAAAGCAAAGCGGGGACCCCTTAAAAATGTAATTGCTGGCTTGGTAGTCATATTCTTTAAGTCTATGTAAGTTATTATAAGGCATTCTTGATTTCTACCTTTTAAACATAGGGTATGTTTATAGGGTAAAATACTCAAAAACTAAAGCCATTTGAAGGAAGAGTCTATGCCTGTCTCAAAGAGTATTTTTAATGTAAATAGGAGAACGCTCTGATGAGAGTGCATGTGCTGGGTTTAAATTCACTTTGATAATGCACAGCACACAGTAATACTCTCCAGAAGCTTGGTCAAAGAAAGGAGGATTGTCTCCTCTTTTTCTGGCAGAATGAGACTGTTTCAGGGGCAGGCTCCTTAAAGTGAAGAAAAGGGTCAAATCCAATTAAAATGGCAAAGAAAACTTTGAGAGGACGAATGCCATTAGCACAAACTGGAATGTGGCCAAAACACAGGGTAATACTTCACCTCTTAGAAAAAAAGTGCCAGGGGGATATTTAACAACTGCAGGTGGCCAAATTCCTTCTCCCAAGTCTCATCAGGGAAGTCATTTACAGCAACAAGGTTCACCACAGCAAAGTAACATTACTTAACAAACTGCTTATTCCATTATCATGTTTAAACTTTTACTTTGGTCAGGTATCAGTTAATACTGTTCCTTCTACAGAATGATAAATACAGAAAATAAACACTTCTGTTATTAAGCAAGGACAGGGAATTGGAAATGATTACTATTTGTGACTAATGTTGGTCTTTCTTTACTTGAAAAACCAATTATCATTTTGGCCTGTGAGCTGAACCTTAATGTATGCATATTTCAATTTCCTTTCCATATTTTGGAAATCTTTATAAAATTTTAACCAAGGGTTCATTCCTCACAATAATTTCTTACTACATATTTACTTTATATGAATTCAGACAGTTGGCTATTTTCTATAATGTACATAAGACGGAGTCTAAAATTTTTTTAGTATACAAATTTTTTTCCATGTTGGCAATCACCGCATAATACTATTTCCTATTCCTTTATTAATTTACCTTTTAAATTTCTTTAACATCTATTTCCATTTATCACTCCACACCCACACCTCCACCAAGGTTACACGAGAAACATTTTGTTAACCTGGATAGAGGAAGGCGATGGAAATTTCAGGCCTGTCAGTGACATGACCCATCCATCTTGGATTCTGCAAAGGATATTATGTGAGCAAAAGCATACACTGAAACTGAGAATGGTCCCCGGCTTTTAAACGCTGAATGCATGAGAGTTCTGCTTCTGCCTGCTGTGATTTAAAAGGCTAAAGGCCTCATTTCAAGCCACTAAAATTCAAAGTGACAGAAACCTACAAATTTTTATTGCTGTGCATTTAATAAAATTTACATTTACAAGCTGTCAGTTTGAAATGTTGAATAACTGGTACTTTTGCATGCAGACAAGCAGATTGGTTTGTGCTGTGGGTTCATTACTACCTACTTACACGTTCCTTAAATACTCAGAATAATCCTTCAATCTACGACTTTTGATATCTCTTAATTCAACACTGCACAAAAACACCATTGACTTTGCAGCAAGGTCAACAAAAGGAATTTATTGTGCTCCCATAAAGCAAAGCGTAATTAAGAGCCCCTTTCTGCTTGTTTTAATGTGCTAATACGAGAACATTAGAACCAAGGTACAGCCTATTGCTAGGTGTCTGCAGCAGCTGCCTAGGTTTTTGGTAATTTACTTACTCAATTATATCGACTCTCTTAAATCCACAACACTGGTGGGTGGTAAGGTAGAAGGATAATAAAAAAACATAGAGTAGGAAACCCCTTTAATGCATCTTTTATGTGCATCTTGGGTAATTTTCTTTTATTTATTTATTTATTTATTTATTTATTTATTTATTTATTTGCTTGTTTGCCTTTGAGAATCAGAATTAAAGGTTGTAATTTTGAGAAACTCTCAGCACAGGAATAAATAGGCCTGAAACTAAAGCTCCTCCCCAGATTATGAGATGTCTAATAATCTGGTGATTACATGCTCTGTGCTGAAAAAAAAAATATTAAACTGAGTGTTTGACTTAAGACTACAAAAACAAATTATCTAATGGCTTCCAAGGGGGAAATATGAGAAAGACCATTCAGGAAGTTACTACATAGTAGTGAATTATACACACTTCCTTATTCTGCATGAGAACCAAAAGACAAAGAGAAAGTCAGAAGAGGATGTGACGTCACAGGTTCCTAAGGTCACCATTGGCATAATCTCTCAGAATTGTTTGCAAGCAAAGTGGATTCTTTCAGATGGACATCAAATGAAAATCCTTCCACTTACAACACCACCTAATTCTTCCTAATAGTAAAGAGATTTTTTTAAATGCCAACCTCAAAGTTCTAAGGTTATATTTTTTTATATATGTTTTATGTTGAAGTCAAAATGCAAACTCAGGGAAAAAGTCTAAAGTAAGAGGTTCACCCTGATTTACCCAGACATCACTTCTGCATCAAAAGTTACGATTGCATCAAATAGTGACTTAACCTTGAAAACCCAATAGTCTTATTTTAGATTTTATTTAAACTGTCTCTAAAATGCGGCCTTCGTGTAACAGGGCAAGTCACAACCTGTCAATATGAATTAAAATGTTGGGAAATGCTTAAGTAATTTATTTTAAAATGTAACAGTATTAATTTGATTTTTCAATATGTTAAGATTTAAAATGTCTTTGATAAATGAGTAATTTTCATTTTATAGCTCAAAAGCTGCGAAAGGATTTGCACATATCAACTTATTAATGTTGACTGTAAATTTGAAATGCTTAAATTTTCCTCATTAAAACGTGATTTCTTCTGGATGAGGTGGCATAATTTTTAAAAAGAGAAAGAAAGCAAATAATCTAATTCGTATTGTTGCTTTGAGTCATTGTCTTTGAAATAATTTATATGACTATATTTCACTCCTAAGACAAGTTCATTTCATTTTGATCTCAAGGAAATTGAGTGTAAAAAAATATTATACTGGACTAAATTAAATCCCATGCAATGATAAGCTCAATAGTAAAGGTAATTTAGCTTCTGGACGAATGTGTCCATATTTCACTTTCTATTGTTAACTGTCAAAAGTGAATTCGAACAAATAAGCCTGTGAGCTTTGATTTTTAAAACGGAAAGTGAAACTAGCGGAGAGGCTACAGGCTGCCTGGAAAAAAAAATGTGTAAAAAGTCACCTCTTTCCCAAAAATAATGAGCTCAGGGAGGGGCAGGGGGGACCCAAATGAGCTTTTCCTGAGCAGAGACCACTGACCCAGCTTCTGACTGTGTGATCACTGCCTGCACTGTGAGTTAATTGATTTGCCTATTCACTAGTCCTTTTGAGAAAAATCTCCTAAGAGATGTGGTCAAAACAAAATCTATAATTTCACCTCAACACAAACTAAAAACAAACAAACAAACAAACAAAACATAATTGCCTATATAAACAAGTCAGTGATATTACCTAAGATAGTAAATTCTAACAACTCATTTACTTTAGAGTACAAGATAAACAGTTGTCCTTCTTCAGCAACTGGGAGCAAGCTCGGGCTACACATCCTATTTTCATGCTCAGCCTTTCTCAAACACATAGTTTAAATGGCTGGCAAAATGCTAGGCTTATTGGTGTACTGTATGCATTGAATGAGTTGGGTCTCTATTAATCTGGCTGCCTGCAAGATAGCTGAGTACTAAGTAACTCAAATAACATCAATATTAATATAATTGTATTTACTAACCCCTAGCTACTCACTCCTGCCTGGCATAAATGTTGGAATTATAATTCAGACAGGGCTGGACGGCAATCTTCAAGAAAATTGCTTTAAATTGGCCTTCATTAGCTCCCAAAGTCCTGAAAAACAACCCCAAGTGCCTGACTATGGAAAGCAAGCCAGTAGCAGAACCTCCCTATTAAAAAGACAGCATATTGACCTGTTCAGCCGGCACTCATCACATTCAATCAATAGCATTAAATAATCTTCAACCGCAAAAGAATTCTGCTGCTCCTAAGTACTGGGACTATTAAGACTATATTTAAAACCCAGCCCAAATGCCACATGTGTTATTTCAGTTTGCTTGTTTTTTACAACCATATAGAATTGGAGGCGATGGCTGATGTGTTTAAGTCTTTTGCTTAACGTTGCTTAGTTGTAACTAATCATCATTACACTGTAACAAAGAGCAAAGAGACTGAAACTCTCATAGGAAAGGCAGAGGTAATTTAGATACCAAATACCAAGTGGGAAATCTATTTCAAAGAGAAGAAAAATGTCTACCGTTCCAGGGCTCCACTTTGAAGGGCTTGTTCTTCCTTGACATCTGCATAGTAAAGGGAGTCCAGTTTCCTTGGTCAACTGTCCTTTCTGAAAACCCTGCATTGGCAGACTTGCAAATGGAAGGAATTTTTCTGAAGGATTAATTCACAGCTCTTCTTAACACTCAAAATGCTGAATCTCTTCAGTATACAAGCCAGGGAATCTGGTCCTTAGAGCTACAGAGTTTAGCAAACAAATGTTTTAAAATACTTTCTCAATGTGAAATCTATCGGACTTATGCACTATCTGATATGAAAATGATATGCGTATTACCTCCCCTGACTGAGCTTTTTCTCTCTGCTTCACAGCTTGAAAATGTGCCAGCACTTTTTCTTTCATATTGGCATTTCCATTTCTGAGCCTAACCACTGGTTTTGTTCCAAAAAAATAACGTTTCAAAACAGAACAGTAAAGTAAAACATTTCAGACCTAGCAACTAGGACCACCTTCTTGAAAGGCAGGTAATGTTTCTTGGAGTCTAAGTTCATAGCCAATTCCACCATTTTGACTTGGACTATTTTAACTTAGTAAACACTTCTCTTTTTAAATACAAAGTTCTGTGGATTTGTGTCTGTTCAGGGAAGCATGGTTATTCATGTTAGTGGAGAGATTGCAGCTTCAAGTAGAAGCTAAAATGTACACCCTAAAGTCGCACATTCTCACACTAAGTATTTACTCTCTGGATAATGGGAAGCAGTCTATTTGTGTACTCTTATTTTTCACAAATGCATAAATGATGTATTTATAAATATAATGCTGAAGTCTTTCAAAGGAGGACATGGAATGGCATTTGTAAGGGTACTAACTATGGCGCCTGGCATGTAGCAAACAGTTAGCCATGTGGTGCTGTTTTTATATTTAATTTGGTATGCTTTAGATTCAATAAATTTTTTGAGATCAGAAATGAAAAATCTCATCTTTTAAAACTATCAATATTCAATCTAGGTATCAATTGATCTGTCACAGACTGCTTGTTCTTACCAGTTAAAATGTAGACTCTTGACTCATATGATCTCTCCCCTTTTCTCTCTCTCTCCTTCTCCCTCTCCTCCTTCTCTCTCTCCCTCTCTCACTCTCTCTTTCTCAGAACAAAAGCAACAATTTCCCTCTCATATATCTAGTGATCTGTTCTCATAACCAAATGGGAAATGACAGCAGCAGTCTTCCATTTGTCTTCAATGTCATTACCGTTTTGAAAACAACTCTAGTCTTTCCCTTCGTTGCTGCTTGCATCAAATCATATTTTAAAACTTGCTTCAAGATCTGTCTTGAGGGTGACTTTAACTTCTTACATCATCCATTGTCAAGTACAGTTCTAAATATTTCTTATTCTAGTTTCAGATTCAAACTACTTTGCTATTTTTAAAAGCTAAAAAGAATTATCTTGGAAGATGGACATATACACTGTCTCTACAGTTCTCTTGAAGACATGGCTGAGTTTTTAAGCTTATTTCTTTCTTTGTCAGGCTATCTGTCCTCTGTTAGGTGAACCAGTTCTATGGCTATAGCTATCCTCTTTAAAACATCTTCCTTTGAGGATAGAGAATGAAGAGGAACAATAATTTAAGAAGCCACAGTGGCTCATTCTGTGGGAATGTGGTGAAAATTACATCAAACTCACTTGAACAAAGACCAAGATCTGGATTACCTGTTAAGGAAGCAGGGAAGATTCCATTTAAAAATTTAATTAATAACAGAAGTGGTCCAAGCAAGCCAACAGGGAGACTACCAAACTAATAATGGACTTGCTATGTGGCCTTCTAAAAGGGGATGCAATGAAGAAATGGACCCCAGGCCAAATTCATACAGACCAAGAGCTTCCTTCTGTCCTCCTGTACTAGAGCCAAGGCCACTGTGTTCAGTTAACACTAGGTATATAGATACAGTCTCTAGTTGGCCAGCTTACACTTATCCATTTTTTGCTTGCCTCCCTCCATCTGTGGAGGCAAGCGTCTAGAAGTCAATAGGAGTTCAGGGCACATGAGCAGGTATAAAGAATGCCCACACAGCTCACCCAAGCCCATAAAAGCCAGGAAATGAACAAGTTCAAGTTCTCATAGTGTGTTAATGTGCCCACAAATGTACCTCCTTCATATATTTAATAGCTCGTGTAGTAATGAAAAATATTGTGTAGAATCCATAGCTGCATGTGCAAGGTGTGCTAATTAATATGCCTATTTATATTCCTTAATTGTTTCATTCCTCGTATTTTTTTTTTTTTTTGGTTTATGTAACAGAAAACTTTTATAGAAATAGTTTATATTATATATGGAATTTCATGTAAAGGAGTCCAAGGTGAAGGAAAGGGGTTTTAATGGTACTCTTAATGAATTTCATGGGCTGATACCCTACCTTTCCTTATACTAACAGCCCATCTAGAACAAGAGAAAGAAGGGAAAGCTTCATCTGACATGATCACTGGGTAAGCTGATATAGACAGCTGAGACTGGGAGTGCTGAGGTGTGGAAGCTGTGGTTTTCATCCAGTCACTCCTGTCGGGCCATCTCTGATTACAGCCATGTATTAAGCCTGACATTTGTTTGTCCTAATATGTTTGTCAGCTTCAAAACTAGGAGAGCTTGGAATGAAGGCTTGAATTTTTAAGTTCTCACTATTGCTAGTGAGGTCTGGGTTTGGGTTGTTTTTCTAGGAGAAGCCAAACGCCATGGAAGATGTTTTTCCATCTTTTTTTTTTTCCATCACTATTTAAGCTAAAGTTTAGGGGATGATGGAAAGATGGGGGTACATGGTTTTCTTGGGGGAAGTAAATTAGAAGTCACCGCAAATAATTCACCTGGATAGGTAAGGGCGAGCAAACACTGCTTGTGACTCCCTGACAGACATTGCCTTGCATTCAAGGGAGGGGCTCCATTACAGACCTTGAAAGGAAAGGGCTTTGAGAAGGGAGAGGGAAGGGGCATGGTCCAGGTGTGGGTTCACAACAACACTTGCCAGAGGGTCTCTGCAGGTGGCTCTCATTGGTTGCCAAGTCCTGTACAAACCAAAGCCTGTTGTGACCCCCAACCAGGCTGTCTGAAGCAATGGCCCAGTTCTCTGAAAGAAAAGTTGGCCTCTGCATAGCGGTTGCAGTAGGCATGCTGGACTTGGAGTAAAGCATTGCAAGGTTCAAGACAGGCAAAACTTAAACCTCACACTCTTGGTGTCTGCGGCCTCCTCAGGCTTCACCCAGACTTGTGGCTTCAAAGGTGCTCTCCAAAATGTTCAAAGCCAGGATGCTGCACTGTCCTGAGCCCAGTACAGCTTAAACCTCAAGATTTCAAGTTGAAAAAGCTACTCCCAGGCTGAGAGGTCGCTAGAGCCAGGGCACACTGGCCCTGTAGACTCTGGCAGCGTTACAGTTGTTAAGTGGATTAAAGGCAGCTGTAGCCCCAGGGCTTTCACCTTGCTGCTAAACCTAAGAGCAAACTTTGTCCACACCCTATAGTCTCAACGTCCCTATGACGTGGAGCAGAGGCCAGAGTCCACTCACCCTCTCTGTGAGATGCAGAACTACCTACACTGGGAGCATCCTGAGGGTAAAAAATGCAGAAGTCTGAGCCCACTTCATCCATCAAAATCAAGCACCTCAGACTGAATTTTCCCACCTGCTAAAGTTAGACCAAGACAAGGTCGGTCTCCCTCCCCTTATTCTTCACTTCCTTTCCTTCTTCTGGCTCTTGTCTCTTGGTCTTAGGGGTCCTGGTGCTCTCCTCTCCTCTCCTCTCCTCTCCTCTCCTCTCCTCTCCTCTCCTCTCTCGCTCATCAACATCCCCTTGGGCTCTCCCCTGGGAAAGGAAGGGAGAAAAGAAAAAGAGGGGAGACACAGGCAGGGGGCAGGGTTCTTTGTCCTGATAACAGCAAGAGTCCAGACCTACAATTCCACCAAACCGTGATGAGCCTCTTGCCAGTCCCCAAACCCGCCCCCAGCAGGGCTGCACTTGCCTAAGCACAGATTCTGTCTCTTACTCACCCACTCTACCTGTTCTGTTATTCTTGCTGCTCCAACCAAATCAAATCGCAGTTCCTTGCTAAGTCTTTTCTGCAAGCACTGAGGGATCTTGGCCACCGCTGAGAACTCACACACTCTAAGGAAGAGTGCGGGAGTGGGAGATGGTGCTGCACCACAGGCTGGACCACAGTTTATTGAAAGAAAAAGATAAATTGTGAGTAATGGGATTGCCATGACCAGCACACATCCAAAGCAACCTCAACAGCACATTTTTGGAGATGCTAGGGATGGCCCTGTACCGCAAGAGCACACAATTTTCTCTTTGCAAGTTCAGTGTCACCATCAAAACACCAGAACAGTACTCTCCTCTTTGGCAAATATTCAGAGAAGCCTACCTACCAACTGCCTGTTTCTGGGTCCTGGTAACACAGAAAGAGGCAGCTATAGTCATGATTAGGGTGTCCAGCTCGAGCCAGAAGTTCAAATTCCTGCCCTATCTGATTAGGTGGAGAACCACAGAGGAATTCTGGACTTTACAGCTTGGCGCCCGCAACTGTAAAATCTCATAGAGTGGATTTGATAATTCGTTTAAGAGGAATAATTTACCACTGAGAACTGGTTTGGTAAGTTTCACAGTTCTCACTTTTTGTTTGTTTGTTTGTTTTCCAGATATTTCCACCAATCTACTCTTCTGATGGGCTCAAAGAGAAAGGGTGCCAGAGGAACAAGGCATGCTGGGGATGCCTTGTCCCCATTTGTCCCAGGTCACTTAATAGAGCAAGTTTTAGCGCTGAGATCTGACCCTATTGCAGAACAGAGAGTCCCTAGTTCTCACGCATTAGTAACAATAGGGCACAGTCTCAGAGAGGCGGAGAGAGGCCACAAGTGAGGCAGCCCGATAGCGATAGCGCTTTCTTCCTGGCTATCCTGGATACCTCCGCTGAGCACTGAAGCAGGTGCCCAGACCCTTCTCTGGCTACCTTCCGAAATTCCAATAGCAAAGACCTTATGGTATCCTCTAGTGAAATGGATCGAAGTTGTCTCACTAGTGCTTCCAAGGCTTTCTGGGAAAGGGTTTAAAATGCACACGGTGAATTTTTTTTCTCTCAGAAATGTCCCCAGAAGGTTCTATTTAGCTTTTTAGTTTCAAGTGTTTGGAGTTTGGCTTAATCATGGGGGTTCCCGTTTTCTCAGTACCGTGTGCCAGATACATCGTCAACAATTAGGATGTTGTAAGCTTAAGCCTACAAACAAAGCAGCACACTCTGAGCTATTTCTAAGATGAAGACAGTGACCCAGAGTCCGCATCAGGATACCCTTCTCGGAAGACGCCTTTGTGAACTACAGAATTCTATCCTTTCTTATCCGGGCGCTTTAATATATATATATATATATAT
>JANHMN010000007.1:44254275-44284809 GCA_030674055.1 Rhabdomys pumilio | reverse complement strand
TATATATATATATATATATATATATATATATATATATATATATATCATAACAAGTGTTCCCACTTAATTGTTTTTATTTTTTTAAAAGACCATTTTTGAACTCCCTACACACTTTAAAAAAAGAAAAAGAAAAAAAGCTTTTCTGTCCCTCCCAAAGACCTAAATAACAGCAGGTGAATTTGCATAGCATTTGGATTCTCTCTCTGGTGCACAAGGGTATCAACAGCTGAAACATTTCTTGGGACATATCCAGTGCAATTCTAGATTCTGGGCTTGAAGATGAGCTTCTGACTGCCCTCTGTACCCCAGAACCCTTGCAACCAGGACATTGGTAATTAGGTCAGAGAAGCTATGGGTGGTGACAACCCACCCAGCAAGTGAGTGGTCTTGAACTCAATCCTTAAAGGGCTTGTCTCTTAGTAATCTAATCAGCTACCAGAGAAGTTACCAATCCATTATCCTCCTGTAAACTGGTAATGCCTGCAAAAGGCACTTCATATATTAAAAAGGAATAAAAGCCAATAATACTGAGTTCTTGTGGAAAAACAATTCTCCATGTGTGTCTTTTTAAAAGCAAACACAAAGCACTCACTCTATGCCTTGTATAGTTTTAAAAGCTTTGCATAGTGACTGGAAAGGGCTTCGTGAGCCCACACACCTAACTGGGGAGCTCTGGACAGTTGATGGGTTCTGGGGAGGGGGGAGTCAGTTTTCTTTAAAGGTGTGGTTTCCTATACTCAGAAGTATATGAACCGCACAAATTGGAGTTGAGGGGCTATTAAATAAAATTTTGAAAAGAATACAAATCTGGGCAAAGAAAGAACAGATCTGGGAGGCGGTGCTGGAAGATGTTGGGGGAAAAGATGTTGAAAATACAGTGAATAAAATTCTCAAAGAATTAATAACCTATTTTAAAATCTTTGTATTTATTAAACTTCAGAATACTCTTCTTCTGTAGGTATGCTACTCTTATTTTACACAGAAAAACAGGGGCAAAAAGGAATTCTCTGTAAGCTCCAGGTCACCTACTAGTATGTTACAAAGCTGTAACTGACATCCAGACCTCTGGGTAGAGCTCCCATCAAATTCCCATCCTGGGGCAGCCCAAAGGGCCTCTCTCTGCAAGATTCCCTCAGCCTCCATTGGTTTATAATAGTTTCTGTATTTGTTTGCTTGTTTGAATCTTGTCAAAGACCTGGTTTTTCTTTTCAAGATAGCTGGGCTATCTTCCAAGGATAGTAACATACCTGGAATGCTTTCTATATGCCAGGCCTCGATAAAAAGTATTTACTGGATATTGGATACTATCCTATATGTCAAGCTACTTGACATTTTAATTTATTTAAAATGATAACCAGTACCCTATGGAATAAATTTTATTGCCACCCCAAATTTACAGATAAACAAGCTAACAACCCAATGTCTCACACCCTGTAAAAGATACAATTGGTACTGGTACTCAGACTGAATGGCTCCACACCGGTAAAAATGGAGGCCTCCTCTGCTCCGAAAACCTGTGAACTGATACCCCACCTTCTTTTATCTTCACAACTTACTGAAATAAATGCGTTTGATAGAATTTCCATTCTAAGCTAAAGCTTCAAAAGAGGCCCACCACCTCCACCCCTGGCCTCAGATTCTACCTTGGTGACTTGAGAAGCCAAATCAACTTTTCTGGTTTGAGGCTTAAGGCTTGTGTCTGGAATCTGAACAACTATTTCTGTGGCTTCTGGTCAGTAATGTGGCAACATCCACAGTTCTGTGCATATGTTCTCTTTGCCAGTCACAAAGATCCTTCTATTGGCACTTTCCATTCTAGAAAGTGCCTGAGAACCCCAACTTCCCTCCCCACCCCCACCCCCATTAACTAAAGGAACTAAAACCCAGAAACACGGGAGGCATCACTAATTTCTGCTAGCCAACCAAAAGGAGCCAACGGAGCCAACGGGCTCCTACCTTGTGTCAATAGTTAAATGTCTTCTACTTCCCTTCATGAAAACCTCTAACTATTTGTACCTAAAAATACGTCCAGGATCTTTTTAAACAGCAAGACCCCATTTTGGAAGGTGAGTCAAGTTAGATGCTTGCATTTTCACTAGCTGACACACCTGGATCTCATCCTTTCCTCTCCCCTTCCCCTTCCAGGAGTTCCACGAAGTCAGTTAGAAATAAGTACTGAGGTTGAGGAGTGAGAACGTGCTGACCAACCAGAGAGAAGGAGCAGAGAGCCACTCCCACGCCGGCAGATTTTCACTCCCCGGTTTATGTGCCGGGTGCCTGGTGTCATTGACCTACTGAGTTGAAAATGCTTCAGTGCTAGGAAAGGAGTGTCAGAATTGGCGCGCGCGCACACACACACACAGGCGCACACACACACACAACTTACACATGAGGAGCAGTAACCTGGCTGGGCTCACCGGAAAGCACGGGTACTCTGGTCACCCCTTTCCCCAATTCATCCAGCTCAGAACTCTGCATCACAAAAGACTGTTGAATTCCCCCCTACTGGGGGAAGCTCAATGCGAGATCTCTGGTCTGGTCTCTGGCCTCTCTGGGGTGTGTCCCTTGACACCTGCAGCTTTTTTGCTCCAACTCTTACCAGCACTAACACTAGCTAATCGCTTGGGTGAGTTGTCTAGGTCCCTTGTTACCTGAGCTGAAGGCCTGTCGATTTCTTAACCTCCTTTATAAGTGAGAATTTTAGACCTATTTTACAGAGGAAACACTTGTAGATCTGTGATGTATGTCTAAAACAGTGTTGTTAAGTTGTGAGCTGACACCCATCTGGCCATCAGACATGCCTTAAGAGATGAACTTTATCAGCTACTATTGGGTCATTCTGACCTGCCGTGGGCAGGACAGGACGAGGACCTCCTCTAGATCTGAGCCTGAAAGAAATGAGGAGATAGGGAAAGGTAGACACTTCTCATAAACCAGATACTAAAGGCCCTGGAGTTCATGCCTCTTAAATGGGCAAGAGTTGAGGACACCTCAAATAGCCTCAGTTTCCTCACACCTAAAGTGGCAATAATTATACCTGGCTCATGTCAGCCCTTGAAATCCAGAGATCACCTAGAAAGCTTATAAGAGTTGGCACTTGGGCTCCACTCCCCCCGGAACAGGGCTGTGTAATAGTTTGACCTCTCTGGGTCTCCTGTTTTGCCCCTTGCCTTTATCCCAGGTAGGTTGTCAAGGCTTTCACAAAGCTTTGCTTCCAGGATGGTTTTGAGACTTTCAAACGAAAGAATAAGCTTGTTTTTGATTCCCTGGCTGAAGGACACAAACAAGAGCCTCATACTTCCGACCTGAAGAAATCATTCAGAGCATTAGGTCCTTAGGACTACCATGAGATCTTACAGAAACTGTCCTCTCTCAGCAACCATAGACTCCCTTAGTTAAATAGGTCCCCAAAGTTGGTCAGATTCTGAGGCTTCTGAGCACTGGGCTTTCCTTGTAAATAAAGGGACCTTGCTCTTGAGAGAGGTGAGGAACTCTTGAGAAATCTGCAAAACCAAGGCCATCCTCAGCAAGCCCCATTGCTCCACCTCTCTGGGCACAGTTCTGGGCTCCAGACCTTTAGGCTTTGGGATAGCCAGGCCCAGAGTTCCCCCTGCCACATATGGTCTGTGGATTTAGGTGTCAAAAACCGGAGAATTAGAAATGGTAATTTTCCGTCATTATGGCTGAAACGCGATCTGTCACAACAACTGGAACATGTCTCCTCGCTAGCAAAAATAATGTTCGTGATTAGAAATCATTATGCACGTCAAGCCGAGTCCATTAAGTTGTAGGGAGAAATTAGCCTTGACGGCTGAAATCAAACTACAAATATACAGGCCTCGCCTTCAGGAGGCTGAGTAGCAGCCCTGGGAAGGAGGCAGTCGCAGTCCCGTGTTTTTTTAATAGGAAATTGCCCAAAGAATTAATACCTCCTTCCCACCCCCTTAGGAGTCACCCTTCCCCTCACAACTGCAGTCCCCACCCTAGGAATAGGAGTGGAGCTCAGCAGTGGATTTCACCAAATCCACTACTTAGAGACTGTGAGGTCCCAAAGCCCTCTGGACAGTTCTTTGCCACCACTTCTAAACTGTGTGACCTTGCCCAAGTCACTTGACTCGCCTGAACTTTCCTCACCGTCTGTAAAAGGATAATCCCTACCCACAAAATGACAGAGGACAAAGGGTAGGTGTGTATGTGAGAGCCTGAGATTAGATTTGATTGACTGGCACTGAGAAACTCAGGCCACCCAGGACCTGAGAAAGGTGAGCAGAATCTCTGAAAAACAGAGATGAAACTAAGAGCAACTGTTCTGCCTACCTGGTCCCCACCTCTATCAGTCCAGATAGGACCAGAAGCATCAAGTCCTCTATGCTGTCTCTATCCACCTGTCCCAGCTGCCAGCCCACTAGGGTCCAGGATGCTGCCTCTCAGTATCCACACCACTAGCAAGTGGGGCAAGCTTAAAATGGATCCTTTTCAAGCTGCAGCCTGTGTGCCCTGGATGCAAAGTGCAATGTACTATCCTGTCTGAGCAGTGAGTTTAAGAAAGAGTCTCCCTCTTTGGCAGGTAAGAAGAAAAGGGGGAAAGAGGATAAGAATTTCAAAAAGTCAGAGTCCAAGCTTGAAGTCCTAATAATCTTTAGAGAGCTTCTATGCCAGGCACCAACTCTACAGAATGGTACCTCCTTTCATTTTCAAGGAAAACTATGTGTCTCACTTGTTCCATTAGTGACAGAGCCAGAAATTAGAGAATTCACCAGAACCACAGGCTGAGAAGAGCCAAGTTTGATCTCACCCCCAAAGCCTCTGTGCTCCCATTTTGAGACATGCACGGCTTTGTCCCTTCCTCCTTTCTACCAATCATCGAATCTGCCTCTCAGGCTGTGAAAATTGAGCTAATGTACCAAACCAGGCATCTAGCACAGTGCTGAATGTAGCAGACGCATTTAGTCCCTAGCTCTCTGCCTGTCTGCCTGTTTGTTTGTTTGAATCTCTGCCACAAATGCTATCCTTGTCTCAGAACCTGTATGCTGGAGAACTGTAGACAAGTGTGGAGAGCGCTGTGGCCAGCCATGAGTCTAGGTTTGCACCTATCATCACCAGATCCCAGCTCTGTGTAAGTGAATTGAGAAAAAGGTGAACTGGGGAGGGGGCAGCTAGCACTTGGTGCTCCAGGGCAGTCTCCCATTGCTCTAATGGCTACCATATTCAATGACATAGGAGGATAAAAACCCCATCAAAAACCAAACAGTTTGCAGAATTTTGTGTTTGATCTTCCCTATAGTAATCCACCCTGCTCTCTGTCAATCCACAGTATATCTTCTTTTTCTCTTCGAAGCATCCTTGGTGTCTCCAGCTACATGGTAAAATTCTCCATCAAGGAACTTTCCTGGCACCGAGGAAATATCGGTGGCACTGAGAAGGAGTTCAACAAATACTCGTGCATATTTAAACAAATATATGAATTAGGAATAAATGATACAAGGCAGAATAATTCTACAGCAAAGGTTTGTCTCATTAAAAAACAAGCAAAGGACCTGTATGCAGCATGGTGACACAAGCCTGTAATCTCATAATCCCAGAACTCAGAAGGTAGAGGCAGGAAGACTGGGAGATCTAAGCCCATTTGAGCTAGGGACTCTTACACGTGCTCACAAGAGCACAGGCACACACAACCACACACACACACACACATGCACGCACGCACACGCACACGTGGTATATGTATGTGCACTGTGCACTCGCTTTGCATCTCCACACAATTTATTTTGAAACCACAGCTGAGATGACCAAGGATATGGGGAACTTGCTACTTTGAAGGTTTCTGATGAAGGCTGAATGATCTTACTGTTTGGACTGTGTCAGTCACTATTGCTCTCTGCCCATTTTTTCCTGCCCATAAAATAATCTTAAATGGCACATATCTTTGTTTAACTTTGCAAATTTATCAGACAATCTGCAAGCATTTAGTGATGCCAACTTCTCCAGAAGCATATGGTTCAGTGACCCATCTTTGCTGGTGTGTTTGTGTGTGTGTGTGTGTGGTGGGGGGTTGTTCCAGCCAAACAGGGCTTGCTGGGACCAAAGGCTTTCTAAAAGTCACTGAACGCTGAGAGACTTTCAGGCTGGTGGTGTTTCTGCCTTTCCTCTTGTAGCATTAAGAAGATAACCTTGCCTGAGTCTCTGTGACCTCTCAGAGAACCAGCACTGCTTGAATAAAAAATATCGAAGAGAATTCATTCTGAAGACTCTGCAGAGTGAAACTTCCATTTCACATCAGTACGTGCCAGACACTGTGCTGAAAATCCACAGAACAAGAGAAGTTACTGGAAAGCAACTATCCCCTCCATTCCTTAGGTTGGATCCCCACCACATTGGGGGATTTAGCTACACTCACACCAAGTAGGCCATCTGGGCATAGGTGCTCTGCAAGATGTTGGAACTATGTATCTGCCGATACCACTGTACCTCACCAAAGGGGTCTCTGCCTATTCCAGCTGGGTCTCGGAAGAGGCTCACTCAACTCTATAGCATCTGTCCAATTTTAAAATTGAGTTCATTTTCAATATGATGCAGAACTAGGGAGTATATTGTCAGAGCACTGGTTTTTCAGCCCTTTGCTTGTGGTGGGAGGAATTAATCATACACTTTCATACATTCAAGAGTGAGGTGGTAAGGCAGTCAGGGAAGAATTCACAGTACTGGCAAATGAGAGCATGGCCTCTATCTAAGACCAGCCTAGGTCTTGTCAGAGGCTTTTGTTCCAGAATTCATGACCAGCTACTTGGAAGAACACAAGCACAAGTCTACATATATCTATAGAGGGCTCACCTGTCTCTGTACACCCCATTTCCAGCTTTGTTCTGTGCTCCACAAAGTCAGAGTCAGTCTGAGTTTGAAATGATTTTAAAGATTTTTGGTTTGGTTTTTTTTTTGTTTGTTTGTTTGTTTGTTTTGTGTTTTTCTTTTTAACCAAAAAAACTGGAAGATCATGGCTCTTGTTCATCAGTCATTCCATGTTGTTTGCCAAAGAATGACAGATACCGTGGTAGGTGCTTGTATATCTAGCTGGGACACTCATCAGAGAGCCAGACATCACAAGCTCAATCAGTGACCCTGGTATCACTCAACTACTATGCTCAGGTAATAAGTATGCAGATGGTGTGACCTACTCATGACAGACTTAAAATCTCAACGTTTGTGTATGAAGTGACCCAAAGACTAGCTGAGATATCACTGCGGAGAACTGAAAGATTTGTGATAGTAGGGAAAGTCTGCTCAGTCCCGTCTTCACTGGTTGTCTTTGTCTCAGGATTGGTGTCTCTACTGCCCTGGCTCACAGGAGCCAACTCAGAAGATGGGAAGGAGAATGAGGAACAGTGCCAGAGTTCTTCACCTAGCAAAACATATTCCTGAGGTCAGTTACCCTGGTGGAAGCTATTCAGCCCATCTGAGATCCGTGGGCACAACCAAAGTAGAACTGCCTCCATCAACTGTCAGAAAGAGGTGCACCGGAGCCAAGGCTTAATAGAGCTCTGGTTTTAAATCCTCACGCAGGTCAAATCTCTAGAACCTTTTCCAAAACCAACAGCGAAGCATAAAACAGAACAAAACCCAGGTCGGTGGAACTTCTTCCTTACCTAGGGTCCTCCATGACCTCTGAACATAGATTCATAACCTGAAATGGCTAGTCTCACTCTTACCACTGCACGTAGTAAGAATGGACGAGCGGAGGTCCGGTGTTGGCTCTGTGGGCGCCTCGCAGCCTCTATAGCTTGGCAACGTCCTCTGAAGAGAAGGCCCCGAAGCTAAGCGGTTTTTGTGGGTGTCAGGGCGCAAAAATCCCAGCGACACAGTAGGCGGCCCCTCTCAGGGAGGCCTTCACGCGCACAAGAGAAGCCTTTCAAAAACATTAATACGCTTATTAAAATGAGCAGTTTTATTGGCTCTCATTTTACAATGAGCCGCCCACCCTCGCTTTCTGGTGGACGGTGGAGGAGAACGCACTTGTGACCGTTGTTAACCCTTAATGTATTTTGTTTTTGTTTTTTTTTTTTTCTAGCCAAGAATGGGGACTCTCTTTAGTGTCCAGCACGCCCTAGAAGCGGGAATAGCCTCGGGTCCTCCCTTTTCAAGGTGGTGGGTGGAGAAAGGACTTCCTCTAGGAATAGCTGAATTCTACAAAACAGCTTCCCAATCCTGCAGGGGAGGGAGGGCAGAGAGGGCCTGTGTTAGGCTTTCCTGTGAAAGCCTGAGGATCCGCTCCTTGGAGGAGATCCTAAATACTTAAAAAGGAAACAATGTTCCTCCCCTAAATAAAAACCAAAATTGCTCTGTAAGGGCTGGAGGTTTTTTTGGTTTTGTTTGTTTGTTTGTTTGTTTGTTGATAGATACGTAGAAAAGAGAAGTTCGTTACTTAGGTAAGATTCACCAACCAACGTATTTGGCAAAGCTACCTTTGAGTTTGTGGATTCTCGGACCTCAGGCAGCCTGTGACCTGAGTGTATGGGTTGGGCGGGGGGATGTGGGGAGCAGAGGGATAGTGGACCCAAGTCGACTACTTCGCTCTTTCAGTGCGCACGGTGCGAGGAAATTATCCCATCTGGAGCATCCTCACAAGACCCGAGTCTTAGGAAGAGAGCTCTGGTGCTAGAATGAGATCAAGGAAGAAACAAGACCTCACCAGGAAGCCCCCAGACGCACGCACAGAATTCTTTGTGCTGTATCCTCACTAAAGAGGAGAGGGCACCCAGTCCGAACAGCGTCCCTGGCTCTGGCCGAACGCACACTCTGCTCAGAGATTAATGTTGAGACCCTTAGGTATATGAACTGCAGGGTGACTCGTGGCAATTTCCCTGCCAGCAAGGGCACAGCAAGGGCACAGCAAGGGTGCTCGAGCGAGGCAGAGAAGCTAGAGCGCGTTTTAGGCTAACTGTTCCCCCGCACACACACGAACACTCACGCATCTAAGCGTAAGAGGAAATAGTTGAGCGTAGCAGCTAGCCAGTCTCCAGCAGAGACTCCAGGGAAAGTGACCGCTTGCACCCTCCCTCCTACATTGTATCCGCCTTTGAACAAGACGCCTCAGGCAGGAACTATCCAATGCTATTCGAGGTGGCCAAGTTAATCCAGTTAACTCTGGGTCCAGCCGATTCCCCAGTTCCTACATCTCTTGAATTATACCAAAATTAGATGTTTGGCATTTCCATCACAGGAGGGGCAGCTGCAGGCATACACTCCACAAGTCTGAGAAAATTTTTTATCCTCCAACTTAAACTTGTGCTTTACTCTGGACCACCCCTGCTAGCATAGCAGGGCCTTCACAATCAGTATCTTATAAATGTATTTTTAACGACTCGAACAACCCTGTGTGTTCAACAGGAGGAAAAACAATTTATTAAATGATGTAAGTGTTTGTAATAAAACGAGATTTTTTTTTCTTCCCTGCTTTGGCCTCGCCCACCCCTTTTATTGGTCGGGGCTTTAAAATTTAGAATAAGTCAACCCCTAAGCTCGATTGGCCACAGGGTGCTTGGGCTCCCCTAGGGGTGAAGACAATCAAGTCGGATTATGTGGAGTCAACAACTTGATGTCTACAATACACAAGTAATCCCACCCAGTTGTTCACTCTAATAGTTTTCTAAAACCCATCTACACTCTTGTTATTCACTTCCAACCTCTGGAATCCAACCTAGAGAGCTCAGCATTCCAAGAAAACCCTTTCTGCAACCTCTGGATTTTGAAAGGCCGGCAATCCATTTGTGTGATGGTGAGAAAACCACCTTTCCTCCTAGAACCTCCGACTCGTCGTCAGACAGAGGACCTACCCAGTAGAGCACAGGCAGTGCTGGGAACCCCAGCAGGAAGGATTGAAGCGCTTCTTCTGATGCTATGCTCCTCCTCCGGACAAAGAATATTTTGTAACTGCTATTGTTCTAATTCTCAGCGGGCTATTCTTGTCAACTATTGTTTCAGTTGTCACCTTGGAGCTCCTGCTGCTGCTTTCCTGGAAAGCAGCATGTGTGCTGATGCCTCCCACTCCCATGCAGCTCAGTGCAATTACCTGGTAGGAAAGTTGGCGAGGTGAGTGGTTGCCTAGGATAAAACCCCAGGACTCCTGGTGGTAGCTGGGTTCCCAAGAACAGCTCTACTCTACTTGGGAATATCCCTAATCCTCTTTTGGGGCCCACGAGTTCCTCGACCAGTTTTGAGGTTGAGAAAGAAGCCCTCTGACTCTCCTCACATCCTAGACCCGTGTAGTTGTTCTCAGGAGACAAGGCGGGAGCCTTTGTGCAAACAAACAGAAGTATGCAGAACTTGCAGGTAGTTGCCAGATTCCGTGATTTGTTCTGGGACACAGACAGAAACTAGGGGTTAAGGACAGTGAATTTCCAGCATTACTCCTGCGGAGCTCTAAGCTCTATCAATGGCTCCTTAGAAGGTTAGAAAGCTGGGCCGTGGCCTAGTGGGATGTCTGCAGGCCTGGGCTGAGGTTTGTCTCTCAGAGGTTCTTGGACTTTTTCTACCAAGCAGTATTCATAGCTTGAGGTAAGTATAGGACCCCACCCCGCCTTACTCTAAGAGAAGGAATCAGGACAATTCCTGTAAGCAAGACTACAAGCAGTACCCCAACCCCCAGAATCCCCAGACGCCACTGTCCAGTCAGCCCTGTCTCCAGCATTTCTTCTGGATGCTGGCATTGCTGGCTGCTGTGTGGAGGCATTAGGACACTGTGATGAGATAATTATGAACTGTCACCCAGGAAGTCATATTTACCATCATCTGTGTACTTTTTCAGTGTTGGGAGCTGTGTATGGGGAGTCCACACTGCAAAAAGCCATTCAACTTTTGAAAATAGAACCAAACTTCAACTTCCCCAGCTCTATCAATACTCAGCCAGGATACTCCCCAGAAACTCCAGAGGCTCAAACCTAAGTTCTCGGAACAGGAAACAGGACATACCTTGAGATAAGTAAAGGTTATCTCAACACACACACACACACACACACACACACACACACACACACACACACAGAGAGAGAGAGAGAGAGAGAGAGAGAGAGAGAGAGAGAGAGAGAGAAAGGGAACAAAATTTTTATTGCTAGCCAGACTGATTTCAGGGCAGATCAAAGCACATCCCAAGCCTGCTCCTAACCTAATTTCCCTCTTTGGTTTAATCATCTGTAAGAGGCAGAGTGAGTCAGAACCTAGCACTCCTAAACCCACCTTTATGTTAACTAAGGGCCAAATGTACTATAGGACAAAGTGAGAAAGTACCCTGGACTCAGGCTACAGTTGTGACTGCTCTGGGAGAGGGGACCCAGGCAGCAAAGACAATGGGAAGGATCCCGTCAAGACTCCCTTGATCAGGATCAAGGTGTGTGTGTGTGTGTAGGTGTGTGGCAGGTTTTAGTTTTATTTTTTAAAAAGGAAGGAAGAACAAAAGGAGGAAAGAGACCAAGAGTAGATTATAGAGAAAAAAGCAGATGAGTGAATATAGGAATGTTGTGTATTTCCGACAGTGTGTGAGTCTACGATCATATTTTTCAGTGTGGAATCCTGGTAAGCTGAGCTAGATCCAAAGGTTGGTTATGCTGCTGCCTCGGTATTCTTACCACCCAAACCTGGCAGCTGCCACTGTACTGATCAAATGGAACTCACTTGGGCAAATTTTCTGGGGACAGCTTCAGACAGCTGAGAGCAACTTTCCCAGGCTAAGCCCAGAAATGGAAAAGGCAGAGAGGACCCCGTATCTGCTGAAAATGGGGTCTGCAAGGGAAGAGGAAGCTGCGAGGGTGCGGCCTTGGACATCTATTCATTTTGGTTCTCTAAAGAATCTCTAGCTCTCCCCCACCCCCAACCGCCAGGGATTAAACACAAACTGCATCCTCAGTAAGCAGGGCTAACAACAGCCTTTCCCAGTAGGGCAGAGGTCTACCTCCCCTTCAAGAACATCCTGAATTGTTACAGTCCTAAGGTGAACAAGTAGGGAGATACCAGCAACAACGAAGAAGTCCCAAAGTTCAAGGAGAATGAGTGCATCACATCACGGTAAATTATAAAACAAGCACTGAATATTGAAAAAAAATTAAAATTAAAATGATCTCAGAGACTAAACGCCTGATAACTGGGGTAGGGAGAAGAAATCAGATGAGAATGGCCTAGGGGCTTTGTTCTAACACTTTCAATGTTTTCGGAAAGCTAGACTCAGACTACTATGCCCTGGTCACCTCGGTAGGACTCCTACGGAGGATATTGCTGGCTTTCTTTTTCTGGGCCTTTAGAAACCCAAGGCCTGGAGGCCAGAAAGCTGAGAAGGGTTGCCGGGAATAGGAGTAGGGCAAACCAAGATTCACTTTCGGCTGTTTCCAGGCAGGAGTTAGGAATGTGGCATTGTGGCATTAACTCGTCCTCGATTGCCAGGAATCCATCTAAAGCGACCTCGAAGGCAAGCGTTTAACTTGGGAAGATTCTGAATATTCTGGGAAGCCTTGTATAGCAAGGGTATGTTCATCGGTACGTCTACTAGAGCTGTCAGTCTCACACTGGGCTTCCGTGGAGATCAGATGACTCCAGGTCACCAAGGAGCAGAGCGCTTGAAAACATTTTAGATAGAATAAGACTCGCACCTGTAGGGGCAAAATGAGCAGGAGTTCCTCTCCTGCAGGAACATTGTTGGCACTTGACTGTCCTCAAATAGAATTAGAATTTCAGGGAGAGTTTTTTGTTTTTATAGTCTGTTCTGAAAAGACCGGGTCATTTTGGAGAAACACTGATTAAAAAAAAAATCGAAAGTAGAGAGGAGGCTGGAAGATGAAGAAGAATCTGCAGGTTTGGGTGTTACGTGGAACTTGCCCGTGGGTTCAGTCAACCCAAGGCTTGCATGATTTAAAGCCCCAGAACTGAAGAAAATAAGAAATCTTAGACATTTGCTGTAAGATCCAGTGAGATTCTTCCATGACCCTGAACTTGTGATTCCCGGGGTTTTAAAGCCTTCGCAGCGGGTGGCCGGCAAGGCTGCTGTCAGGTAGGGGATGGTACCAGAGCGAGCAATCCCTCCTAGAGAGAAAAATACAGTGGAGAATGATTCCCCGTTGCCTCCAACCCGCCTGCAACTCCTCATCCCAAAGGCGCACCAAGAAAATTTCAGAGAAGACAAAGCCCCGGGAGGGCATGTTGAACTAAAGTTTATAAATTAAAGAAAAAAAAATACAGCGAATAGTTTCCAAAATTCACAAATCTTTTAAGGATAACTCTAGTTGAGTGCACAGTGCCCTTAAAGAGGCGAAAAGCTGCGAGGCTGACTGAGACACGTAGTCTCCGTAACAAGCAAGGCACAGAGGCTGTGGGAGCTGGAAAAGAGGGTCAGGGAACGTGGAGGAAGACGCGGAAACGCGGGCCAGGAATATTCACATTGAATACAAAAATAAATCGTTATTTGAATACAAACAACCGAAAAGTGCTACAAGTCTCAACCGTATTTGAGAAAGAAAGAAAGAAAGAAAGAAAGAAAGAAAGAAAGAAAGAGAGAAAGACAGAAAAGAAGAAAAGAAGGAAGGAGAGAAAGGCAGGTTTCCGAAAGGGGCTTTTACGATGGCGGTGGGCCCTCTTTGTGGATCTCCCAGGCACTTTCCCTTTGGGTGTGGCCCTGAATTTACAGAAAGGGAAAGTGTAGGGGATCCCTGGCCTGCTCCGCGCTGAAAGGCTCCCATTCTTACATTCAGCATCCAGGAGGGCGCCCGCGAGGAGTGGAGTGGAGGTTCCCCCCCCCCCAATCAAACCCTTCAAAGTTCAATTCAACTCCTGGCCTGGAGCTGAAAGGATTCTGCACTCCTTTGTCACAAATATAATTTCCAAACATTAAAGATACGAAGATACAGATCGGTAGCATGGATACCATGAACTAGTATGGCCTAGCCCCAGAAGCGCCTGGCCGACCCGAGATTCTGTGGATTCAGGCTACCGGGGGCGGGGGTGGGGGGGGAGGGTGTCTTCAGGAGTCCTCTCTACTCTAGGTAAACACCATCCCCAGGCAGACAGAATCCAAATCCAACGGTGTTGTGATAATAAATAGCGTCCAGAGGCTTGCGGATAGGTGGCGAGTGTGCAGAGCGCCTGGGGTCATAGGGCGCAGCTGTTCAAATCACAATAAGGCGCCCTCTCTGGGCAGACTCAGTTCCACTGCCCTGTCACCCTGGGTAGGAGAGTCCCAGCAGGATTTCATTCTCCACCTGCCCCATCCCCAGTTGGGCAGATTGCCTGCACAATCTCTACACCTGTCCGCGGCGGTGCAAAATGGGGCGCAGGAATCCTTCCTTGCCTCGCCCTAAACGTTTCACTGGGTACCAGCAGCGGCTGCGCATGTGGACAGCGCCCAGCCCGGGAGGCAGTAGTAAGGATAGTAGTAGGAGGGCTGCAGAGGCAGAAGAGAAGGTGGCCTCAACACCTCTCCGGGCAAATACTGTCTTTGGTCGTCACGCACCAGCACTTTTACAGCCACTTTCTTGGCGGCGGGTGCTGAGGCGAGCAGGTCGGCGGCCATCTGCCTGCGTTTGGTCTTGTAGCGACGGTTCTGAAACCAGATCTTCACTTGGGTCTCTGTGAGCTTCAGCGAAGCTGCCAGGTCTGCGCGCTCCGGCCCGGACAGGTAGCGCTGATGGTTAAAACGGCGCTCCAGCTCGAAGACCTGGGCGTGCGAGAAGGCGGCCCGAGAGCGCTTCTTTCGTGGCTTAGGGGCTGCGGGCTCTTCCTCCTCCTCCACGCCGCCCGCCTGCCCGCCGCTAGCCCCGCCGCCCGCGGCGCCGCACAACCCAGGCACGCGTGCACCTCCAGGGCTAACACTGTCGTCCTCGCCTCTTGGACTGTGATCGCCTGCGGATTCCGGTAGGGACAAAAAGCAAGACCCTGTCAGACTCGCAGAGGGGAAGATGGGTCTCAGTTGCAGTGGTTTCTCGCGGAAGATTGGGCAGGGGGACCCGCTTTGTGCCTACTGAAAGGGGAGGAGAGGCTCCAGAGGGTTCTGTTATAGAACTCTGTATCCCACGCTTCACAAATCTGTATCTTTTCTGCTGCTTTGCCAGAGCAGTAGGGAATCAGCTCTCCCGGAGTTTTCCGGGCCCCAGATTTCCTGCAGGAAATGTAGGATACTTGGCCTGCGCTTATCCACAAGTTTTGTTCTGTACTTAGCCCTGAATCGTGGCTTTCTACACTGAATTTCGGTTTCTCGGCTCCAGGCCGTGCACCTCTGCACACCCACACTTACACAACCGTTGGTTACATGAAAGAGGAAGGCAGGGGGAGGGCGCAGATCTTGAAGTCAGAGGTATATAGAGTCTTCCACCCTAAGAGCCCAGAGCTTCTGTCAGGGGAATGGCAACAGGGTAGAACTCAAGGCCCGAAGTACGCTTGCCTCCCTGTTCTTAGCGTGAAAATAAAGGGAAGCCGGGTGTAGGTTAAGGCTCTGATTTAAACCCGGTTCCCCAGCCTTTTCTGTGCTCCCTGCAGCGCGCCTGCGAAAGAGGCCAGCGCTCTGGCCGGCTTGAAGCCCATGTGAGGCCTACAGCAGACTGGACCCAATAGAAGCCAGCTGCCGGCCTTTCAGACTAAGAAATACACCCGTGAGTGGAAACAGTTTTGACTGTCCAGTGCCTCCCGGACGACCTGGATCACACGCCCCCACCATCTTACGCCCTCAGATAACTGCTGCTTTTGTTTCTAGCTCCTAGGTGCTCAGTCAAAGGCTGTTTTGCCAGTCTCGGGAGTAAGGGAAGTTAAACGCCTTTTCCCAAGGCTCCCCACTCCTACGCTGTGACAGAACCTGCAGTCGTTATCATGGCTGTATCAGAGAAAAAGCTCTAAGATCTACCTCATAGGCTTCTGGTCCCCCTTTCCTAAGTCTAGAGATTTTAAATGGGCACAGTCGAGGCACCGCAGATGGACTCCAAGCTCTTGCTGCAGAGCGCAGGGCACATGGTACCAGGACACCGACTCTAAGAAGCTCACTTGCTTCAGGCTCTGGGGCAGCGCGCGCCAACGTGCAGAACTTGGAGACTTAGCTAGAACTAAGGCCGGCTGGGCATCGGGTTCCCACAGTAGGCCCACCCCGCCTCGGAGTGCTTGACCTCTTAACCCACCCCCTTCAGCCCAGCCCCCTTTCTGGAGAAACCCCCGCGGCAGCAGACCTGAAACGCTGGCTGACATCTCGCTGTCGCTGCGGACCGGGGCTTCCTCCTCCAGGTCCTTGGCGGCGTGCAGCTCGCAGCCCGGCTGCTCCAGGCCCAGGGTCACCCTGGCGCGGCCGCCTCCACTGGCTCCCGGGACGTCGGCGCAGCGCCTCCTGCCCTCAGTCTCTTCGCTCAGGGCTGAGTCCGAGTCCCAACCTCCGGGGCTCTCCGCGCTCTGCCCCACAGCTGTTCTGGCTCGGGCGGGAGACGCCAGAAGAGAGTCCTCGGCGCCCCCCAGCGCACCGGCCTCCGTCTCCCCGAAGAGCCGCCAGCAGCAGACGGCGGGCGCCGCGGCCACCGCCACCTCTGTGCCCCCTGGTGCCGGGCGCCCCTCGGGCGCTGCCAGCCCGCCCCGCTCCTCTTTCTTGTTGAGGATCGCCTGGATGGAGAAGGGCGTCAAGGTGCCGCTGCTGCGCACAGCCATCTGCGCCGCGGATCGTAGCCGGCAGCCGGGCGGGCAGCTGGGGCGCGGGGACAGCTTCGAGCCTGACACGGAGCGCTGGGCGACCGCAGCGCGAGTGAGAGGGGCGCGCCAGGCCCCCGCAGCCCACTCCTGCGCAGCTCAGCAGCCCCCGCCCCCCTCAGTTCCAAGATCCGCGCCGACCCTCACCCCACCTCAGGCCCACCTCGCCAGGACCCCCCTCCCCCGGAATCCAGAGCCAGATGCTCTTCTCCTACAGCCCGGCCCGTTATCTCTTCGCCCGTGGCCCTGGGTTGGGGGGCGGCCAGGGTCTGTCCCCTGGAGGGGAGGCCGGCGGGAATTGTCAAGGGTCCTCTCGGCGTCTGCAGTCGCCTCGGGAGCGCCGCTGGGGCGCACCGCCCAAGTCACTTTCTCTGTGCGTCTCTGTCTTCCCGGCCTGTAGGGCTTCGCTCCTGGCGGGTCCTCCCTCTTCCACTCTGGGCTGGCTCTTTCGGAGCCTACCCCTCTGGCGCCCGCAGTGACAGCTAAGAACCCTAAAATCAGAGAAGAGCGGGGACACCTTTTTACTCTCTGCCCGGGTTTTTATCTGTTTCTTCTCTTTGCCTCTGCGTTCCACTGTACTCCCCCCTCCCACCAGAGTGTCATTCCTCACCGCTGAGTGACAGCATCGGGCCACGCCCCTTCACTGGTTGTCCTGGGCTCTCCCAGCAGTGGATTGGCTGGTTCCATCTGGGGGCCCGTTGACTTTAAGAGACTCAAGTCCGCAAGTTGAGTAGCGAAAGACAGGGTCTGAATTAACTCCTTCCCTCCTAAGCCTGGTTGTCATAGCATCCTTCAGCAATGAGGAGACAGAGTCATCCTGAAACCTCGTTTCTGATTTCAGCTCCTATAGCCATCTATCTACTCCAGTGCTTTTCTGGAACACCAATACGAACCCCAGCTCATTTTTTTTTCCGGCGAAAACTCACGGAAAGCGTCTCCAGATGTGACGTGTAGTTTCTGTTCTCTAGGAAGGAGCCCAGAGGCGAAGAACAAAATTCATCTTTTTTTTTCACTCTTAAAGTTTCTCAGCTGTCTGTCTGCTAGTGCTCTTTACTGAAGTAATTTGATAAGTAAAATCACTCTACCAAATATTATTCTCTCCTTATGTTTGATTGGATTGGATTTCTGTAGATGACTTAAAAAGCTAGGTTGAAAAATATTAGTTAAGTCCCAAGTGAGACGCGGGAATTGGAAGGCACTTGGGGAGAGTTTTTGGAGCCGGGTATTCGTCTCCTTGGGCAATCAACTCTGAATTTAATTGGATTTGTTCAATTTGTTTTACACCAGGAAGAAAATCATAAAAATGCTTTAAATTTGTTCTTTAAATATTCTGGGTTTTGTGTGTGTGTGTGTGTGTGTGTGTGTGTGTGTGTGTGTTTGTGTGTGTGTGAGTTGAAAAAGAATAGATAAGTTTTAAAGAAAGTAGCTGGGAGCAACACAATAGTGAGATCCAGAACTGTTATTTAATGACCTTAAAATAAGAACCAAGTTACTTTACTCACTAGAAGGAAGTAAATACAAAGTACAAGCATTGTGGTTATGTCAAAGCATGTTTACGAAACATCTTTTTAATGAAAAGTTTGTTCAAGTGACATATCTTACAGACTGTTCCACAAACTTGACCAGAGACTTGATCCAACAATATACAAGTTTGAACCTCTGAACGCATTTAAATAGTTGTGATTTTAATTTCAGAAGCGGGGGAGGCTACTTCATTGGTGTCATTAAAATAGGGAAGGCCTCCTGGAGCTGCTTCCCTGAGCTCGATCTGCACGGAGGGAAAGAAATCGTTACCTGGTCAAAGTTGTCCGCCTCCGGAGGATGGTTAGAAGCTTGTGGACTCCAGGGATGCAGTTGCCTGTCTTCCTGTCCTATGAAGATGCAGCAGGGTACCTTGGGGTGAGAGATGGGGCTCTCTTGAAGGGGCTACAACTCTTCATAGTTCTTCACAATTGTGTGAGTTTTGAGGGAAAGACTTAAATTCGTTGTTAGTATCTGGCAAATATAACAGCCAAGGGGCGATCTCTGGCTAGGACAGGGACCCAATGAAATCCTTAAGAGGTTTGTTTCAAAAGGAGGTTCCCCTCTCTTCCTTCAAGGTTTTTATGTTTTATTAAAACTGATTTCCCTTTCTCTGTACCTCATGCTGGGTGTTGAGAATGTATATAGCCATTTTTCCTTGGAGACCATTGGAGGACGAGGGACATAGCTTGACCAAAATATGAAGTCAATCAGGTGTAGAATACGTGTCCGCTGGCCTGTGGACATGAGGCTCTGTGGAGACAAGAACCAGTGAGTTCTGGACATGCTGATGGACAAGAATATCCGAGGGTGTAATCACCGAGAGCTAGAGTTAGATTTTTGGGGGTCCATATACTTATTTGAAGCAACGTTCACTATTTATTTGGCAAAAATAACCGCTTTTTTAAAAATCTCAAACCACAAGTTGACACAGAGGTAGGTGGCAGACATTTTCGAAGCACGAAAAACACCACGGTTTGGAGATTTGAGAAGTTGTCAGAGTGACTGGTTTTTTTTTGCATGAGAATAACGAAGTGGTTTCAATCCACATCTCCAGGAGGCGCAGGGTCGTGGAGTTTGCCAGAGGCTAGCAGATCCTTAGGTCTAGTGAGTGAGCGCTGCAGGCAGGGCCAGGAGGAGTGTGTTTGGAAGAAGATAAACACTCTGAGCTACAAAGGGAAGAAGCCTCTGAAAGAGTAAGAATTGGGAAGAGATGAAAAGGCATTGGGGGCTATGGCCGGATGCACTTTAGTACCTCCAGTACGTCCTGCGTCAAGGCCAGCTCTAGAGGTCAGAGGTCTGGAACTGCTCGCAGGCATACCCGTGCCCACCCCTCTTCGAGGACAACGTGGGTTATAGCCTCCAGGCCAAGCAAGTAGCTTCGGAAACTCATGATTGCCTACGGCTGTGGCTCTCGGCCCGGCTCTGGCGGTGCTCTCGGGCCTAGACTGACCAGGAGTCGAATGAGTCCTGTTTTGCGACAAGACTTGTTACCACTCTGCGCCTCTCTCCGTGGCCGCGCCCCCCCCTCGCCTACAGGTTCTCTATTTTCATAGACGTATCCCTCTCCTCTTCTTCCCCAATCTGCTCCTTCTCCAGCTGCCTCCTCCCCAGGATCCTCGCGTGGGTCCAGCATCTCTTCTGCAGTCTGGTTCCCGTGTGCCCCCTACAAGCGACGCCCTCGGTCCCCTAGGCAGCCTGGGCCTGGTGTGCTGCTGGATGACAACGCTTCTACCCGTCGCAGAGGTGATGCTTTGGGAATGGGAGAGAAAGATGCCTTGGGATGAGATAACCCACAGCTTCACTCTTTCGTGACAAGCTTCTGAGCACACGAGGGCATTTCTGGGCGCTCAAGTCGGCAGGGAAATCTTCCCCAGAGGTCAAGCTGCGACGCTTGGATGTCACCGGCACCTCTCTTAACCTCGAGAGCAGAGGTTGCCTCCCTCCCCCACCCCTCGACCCCCAGATCTAGGCTGTTGGGCACAGGCGGAGCTCAGCTCTACCCTTGCAGGCCACATTCTCAGAGCTGTGACCTGGATTGAATGAAGTCACTTGCTCTCTCCATTCCTTTAAAACCAGGCATACAGCGGGGCTCTCTGCTGGCTGTAAAGCTGCAGGAGCAAACGGGAAGAGGATGCGTTTGCTGGCTCACTGGAGCTGAATAGTCGCTCTGGGGATTGTCCGCCCTCATCTGCAGACGCCCTGGGAGCTCTACAAGCAGCCGCCGTCTACCAAGGGTCAAGACAGCAGACGCAGGTTCCCCAGGGCTCTTGTCAACCGGTCCCCTAGCAGAGGTTTTCACGCACAGCATTCTGGTTTATCAGACTGAAGAGAAACACTTCACCAACGCAGGTCAAGGTACTGCTTACACACTAAAATCCGGAGGTTACTGCTTTACTCAAAGAACAGACCTCCCGGGGTTGCGATAGTTGAAAATCAGTCTTGCTTTACACGGATGAAGCAGACTCTAGGCTGTCAGGGGGTGGCTAAATCAAGATTCAAAATTGTCTGAAACCAACCAAACCGAATTTCTCACCCAACCGAATTTCTCACCCAACCGAATTTCTCACCCTAGCCAACCTTCTCGCCAACCTTCGCGTTTCTCCTCGTTACGTGTTTCCTTAGAGTTTTCTGATTATTTATTCATTCTCAAAGATTCTAACTTCTCTTAACCTGGGAGAAACCAAAGAAAGCATGCAAATCTAATGATGTCTCCTGTTCTGTACATTAGACAAAGAACGAGCGAAACCAAACCTAGTAAATAAAAGATCACCGTTTGTGTGTGTATGTGTGTTGTTGTTTTTTGTTTGTTTGTTTTTGGTTTGTGTCTTAATATATAAGTAATGAATTATAGTTACACATAGAAAGGGACAACAAGATGGTAGAAGCCACTGAGTTCAGATAAAAATTGTATGCTAAAGTCTGAGACGCAAAGAAATAACTCCATGGAAAACGCTTTCCCTTGGAGCTTAGCTTTCGCTCACGTATGAAAAAGAAACCAAACCACCCGCAGCACTCACGATGGAGGTCGAGCGCCACCTAGCGGACCCTCTTCCTGGCTGTGCAACAGACCTACACACTGACTTAAAGGAGAGCCCCATAGGGGGAAAAATGGTTTGTTCCCAATTTCATGTTTCTTCCGTTTCTCTGTCGTCCAGTCGTAAAGACATTCTATTTTAAAGTGATGCTGGACTGGTCAGCATCCTGCCCCCTATCAATGTTCAGTTCAGTTCAGTAGTGGGCATGAACAAAGGATTGGGAAAGAGCTAGAAAAGGTTTTGGATTCAATTATCCTGGAGGCCGGTTCACTAAAACTGGACCTGATCCACCTGTTATATCCCAATGCAAGTTCTTCATACTGTGCAGTATGGCCTCTCCATGATGATTAAGGTACATAAACCCGGGAGTTTATATGGCACAATAGGAATACTTTTGAAAATATAGTAGTTTCTCCCTTCCTTCCTTCCTTCCTCCCCCCTCTTTCTTTCTTTCCTTCTTTCTTTCTTTCTTTTTTTTCTTTTCTTTCTGAGACAGGGTTTCAAACGTCTCATAATCATCAACAGTTTTAATGACTTTACCATCTTCCAAAAACCTAAATTCTGTCCACATTAAGACACTAACACGCCTCTCCTCGCTTCTGCATCACTTTGAATTTGATAATGAGGACCAGGCTAGTCTGAAACTCACTCAAGAATGCCTCTGCCTCTCCAGGGTTGGTACTGAAGGCACACAGCACCACTCCCAGCTTCCTGAGACCTTTGGGTTGTTTGTATCTCTCAGTAATTCTGAGTAATGATAAAATCAATGTGTATGTATAATTTGATGATTCACGTCATAATAGGAAGGCCTACTTGTGTATAGAAAAAATCGCACAAGTAGATTTCTTTCAGATCTTGATTACAATTCTTTAGAATATAGAATCAGAATTTGGGGATTTTGTAATTATTTTATTTTTAAATTTTAAGGAACCACAATACCATTTTGTCATAATGACTACACCATTTTACATTTCTACCTACAGAACACAAGAATTCTAATTTTTCATCTCCATACCAACTTCTGTTGTTTTCTGTCTTTGTGAAAGGAGCCCTTCTAATGAGCAAGTAGTGGCACAATGCTGTTAGATTGGTTCACATTTCTTTAAGAACAGATGATGGGCTTATTGGGCATGTGTATATCTTCTAGGTGAAATGTCTATCTGAGTTGTTTGCTTGTTTTAGAACTGGGCTGTTATCTGGTAGCTGAATTTGAGAAGGTCTTTATACTTTGTAGATATTGGTTACTTATAAAAAGGATGATTTGAAGTATGTTCTTCCATCCCATCTGTCAGTATTCCCAAAGAACTCAATGGATTGGATGGAGGTGAGAAAAGGGGGCATAATTCAAGGTGTGTTCTAGATCTGGTCTCAAGAGCAGCTCAGACTTGAAGGAGCTGAGTTGAGAAAGTCATCCGTTTTAGAAGGGTTCCGTCTTACCTACTGTGTAGAGACCCAGACCCCAAATACTGACACCCCGCAGAGTGGGCGACTGTCTTAGTCAGTGTTCTATTGCTGTGAAGAGACACCATAACCAGGGCAACTTTTACAAAAGAAAGCATTTACTTGGGGCTTTCTTACAGTTTCGGAGTTTTAGTCCATCTTTTTTGTTTGTTTGTTTGTTTGTTTTTGTTTTTCAAGACAGGGTTTCTCTGTGTAGTCCTGGCTGTCATGGAACTCACTCTGTAGACCAGGCTGGCCTCGAACTCAGAGATCCACTTGCCTCTTCTTTCCAAGTGTTGGGATTAAAGGCATTTGCCACCACTGTCCAGCTTTAGTCCATCTTTATTGTGATGAGGAACATGGTGACATGCTGGCCGACAGTGCTGGAGAAGTAGCTGATGTCCTACATACGGATCCACAGGCAACATGAAGAAAGAACCACTTTCTTCATGGTCTGGTTTGGGGTGGTGAAACCTCAAAGCCACCCCTAGTGCCACACTTTCTCCAAGACCACACCCCTAATCCTTTCAAATGCTGTCACTTCCTCTGCATCCAAGTACATGAATCCATGGGGGATTCTTAATTAAACCACCACAGTGATAAAATGTGGGTGTGAAATAAGCATTGAAGAGAGCGTTTTTAAGAGGATATTGGGCTAGAAGCAGGGTTTGGGAAATCATCAGTTGGAGGGAGAATCCCTCATGCCAGCTGGCCTCACACTTGTTGAGAGAATGACAATGAAGAGCATTTCATACGTCTAAAAACCTTGAGTAGCATTTACTTAAATACTCCGTAGGTACCAGCCTGCCCATTATGACCTCATTAAACAGTTTTCCTCCATACAAAGAACCTAGATTTAAAATTATATACATATTCATACATATATATGTGTATATATACAAATACACGTATACACACACACACACACACACACACACACACACACACACACGCAAGTGCTGAACCACTGAGCTACAGTCCCAGCCTTAAAGTATTGTCAAGGGAACATCAGATCGATGGATAAATGGTATATATACTGGGAATTGAACTTTGGGCTCTATGGATGCCATTCAAGCACTGTACTATTGATCTACAGGTCCCAGAAGTCATATATTCACTTCTTTATATTTGTGTATATGTGGAGTCCCAAAACAAGAAGGTGCTCAGAGATCTTAAAACAGAGAGGAAGTAGAGAATGGGATGGAGAACATGTAATAAGAAAGCAGACATGGATGGAGGGAGAAAGGACATGGAAGAACAAGTAACTGGAAGAAGAAAAGGAACCTCCCCATAAGAGAAAGCCAGGAGCAGACATATGGGTGGAATAAACTATAGGAAACTGTGAGAGATTCACAGGAGCACCAGAGAATGACTGGCTCTGTTGTGACAGCAGGGAGCAGACAGGACAGCGCCTGCCAGTCTCTACACCTTGGTTTCGGTGTCACTGACAGCTTGAGGACACTCCACAACCATCCCCTAAGTTCCCGGCTCTCTGGACATCCTCCTGCATACTCTCCTCCCCAGTGTTCATGCTCCAACAAGCATTCCTTGATTGTCCCCGAAAGCCTAAGCCACCAACCTGAAGCTATAGGTCCTGTTCCTCTGGCTGGCATGTCTTCCACAGGCTCATTTTGTATTCCACATGTCTGTGGTTACAAATTCTTCTCAAACAGCCTTAAATCTCTGGGAGTTCTTGTTCATTGTAACGGTCTAACTTTGGGAGGCCAACTGTTTCCCCGACCTAGGTCTTACACAGGTGGTCTATAATGAGGCAGGAGCTTAGGTGAGTGCTCACTGCTCATGATTTCGATCGCAGATGCCCCTCTACTTTGCACAGCTGTACAGTACTTGCCTAATCTTTTCTTTCTGGTCTGAATGACTATGTGAAGGACTTTCCCATCCCTCCATCATATTTAAGCTTTTCTCTTGGAAACAGGGAAAGCCATAACTTCAGAATGGTTTCCTCCTCTGCATAACACGAGCACTATGTTTTCAATTAAATTGGAAAGTTTTCCCTCCATGATAACAAACAAAGATGCTTACATCAAAGGGGTGGTTTTTAAAGAGTAGTGTGTCGTTAATTTTAGTCTTCATATCCTTTTTTACGTCTTTATCATAGCTTGTATCCTATTATCCCAATTGATTTAATAACTTTATTTAAATGACTTATTCTTAACTTGAAAAGCTTTACCCCAAAACTTTTGTATAAATAACATAAAGGCAATATTAACACATTTATAAGTATTCAAGTCTAACATTATTTTGCCATGGATAGCTCTCCCTTTTACACACACACACACACACACACACACACACACACACACAGCAGATAAACCAGTGTGACCTTTAGTTTATAACACACCTCGGTGAACATGTCTCCTGTTCTGAGTACACATTTGTTACATCCTACCAGAATCAACCTGAGTTTCTGGCATGGTTAAAAATACTGGAAGAGGATTGACTGAATAGAAATTCCTATGAGCTCACCAAGACACCTGTCAGAATGTCTGCAGCCTTTTTTGTTGTTGTTGTTTGATTTTGTTTTGTTTTTGTTTGGTAATGGTCAAAATCTTAGAAACTAACTGTGATGGTGATGTGATCTTAATTGCCAACTCGACTGAATTCAAAATCACATAGGAGATAGTGAGAAACCTCCAGAGAGGTTTAAGTGAGGAAGAACCACCCACGGTAAATGCGGCTGCTATCATCCCAGAAGCAAGGGCCTGGGCTGACTGAGAAAGGAGAAAGAGCTTGGGTGAAAGCAAGCATCTTTCCTTGTTTCCACCAGTGGTTACAATGTGATATCTCACACTCCTCTCCCTGGCCTATTGACTGTGCCTTTGATCTGTGAGCCACACACACACCAATTCTTCCTTCCTTCAAGTTACTTTGTAACTAATGCACTACTCTAGCGCTCAGTGGTGGGCTGGATAAATTGAGTGTGCTGTGTGATGCCTCACAGATTAAGATATTGTACATCAAGGAGATGAGCCATCTATAATCACATGCAAACACCCAGATGGATCTCATACACTCAATGAGTCACTACCACATCCCCAGTGCCGAGTAGCCTGGCACATGGTAGGCTCTTAGCAAATGTTTATTGCATGAATGGTCTCATTTTACCCTGAGCCCTTTGAGGTCACCCAAGCAGGCATCAGATTTCTTTTTACAGATGAAGAACTTGAGACATAGAGAAGCCATATGATTTGTTCCAGGTCACCTGGAACATGGGTGCTCGTCAGGGTGCCTGTCACAAAGTCTGTCTAGTAAAATGTGTGTTCACTCAACATCACTCCAAGGCAACCAATTCTTCCCTTAGCCCTTTTAGCACAAATAACATATTTCAGTTTCTTTTGTTGTTGTTAAATCATCTTCTGAAATCTAACTTGCAGATGTTTATTTCCATGATGGGACCTTTTGGACTGGGTTCTGAAAGAGAAAATGCTAGAGGGACGAGCCTTAAGAGAATGAGGCTTAAGACAGGGGAAAGCTCATCCGAGAGATTTATGGCAAGGAATTACAGCGAGCGCTGTCATTTAGTCTGAGTAAGTGTGGCTAGAAACAGGAAGGGGAAAACAGGATCCTGTGGTAGAGCAAGGCTTAATGGAGTGTCAGAGGAACAGATGGGATGGAGCTGTCCTGGGAACTGTCAAAGGAAGCAGTTGGAAGAGGCTTTGGAAGAATCTCTGTGACATGCAGGTGAACTGGGATAGTGACACACACTTCCTGTGAATGCAAAATGGGATGTAGGGAGGTATGGAAAAGGCCAGCATAGGCATATTCTCCAAGCTGTCTCTGGAAAAAGTCTGCACCAGGTCAAAAAAGATAGGGGCCTACATATGGAAGGTAGGCAAATCTTCTTAGACGGGGCTTTCACTGAAGGGATAGAGGTGCTTTTTAAAAAGGCACTCTGAAATCATAAGTTATATCCTTTTAAACCCCAACAGTACATGCTGGGGAAAGAGATTTCTGAAGGGTCAGAAGGCAACTTTTGGGAGGTGGTTATCTCCTTCCATTGTGGGCTCTCAGAATGGAACTCAGGTCCTCAGATTTGCATTGTTTTTACCTGTGGACCCATCTCCTCGGCCTTGAAGGTTGAATATCTAGGAAGGTGACTAGACATAGAAGCAGAAAGTGGCTAGTTGTAATCCTTACACCATCATCTCAGAAACTCATTCTTCAGTCTTTCTTTCTACATTCTATGTTCTGCCTGGGACTCTAAAAAATTCCACCTTTCCCTCTTACTAGTGGGCTTCCTGTAAGCTCTGTTTAGAAAGGATTGCTTTTCCAGAGAAAAAGAGCCAATCAGATATCTAAGGAAGCAAACGCTGGCTGGCATTTATTGAGGAACTTAGTTTGTGCTTATGGAGGTTGCTGTTAAACAGACTGGGATGCCCGAAGAACTTGCTATGCTGGTAGCCTGGCTCAGTGCAAGTCCAAAGGCCTTTAGTGAACAAGGAGACTGATGAGGAAACTGTCACTGAAGGCCTGAAAACTATTTGAGGTGATGATTAAGTCTTAGAGCCCAAAGGCCAGAGAGCTAAGTATGGAAGAGGAGGAGGCTATCCCAGCTCATGGAAGCAGATACATTCACTTTCTCATTTTCTTCTTCCTAACTTCTGCTAACTGGGTGGTTTCTGCCCACATGGAGGGCAGATGTTTTCTGTGTAGTTCATTCAAACGTACACACTAACCTCTTCACAGACACATGCAAAACTAATGCTTCACCAAACTTCTAGAAATTTCTACATACATTGAGAATGATAATCTTAACACCACAACCTCCCTGTTATGCACATCACTTTAATCCACCCTTAGTGTATGTAAATGCTAATCATATAAGTTAATAATGCTTTAATATTGATAGTATACAAATATGATGCAACTATTCCACCCATCAAAGTAAACTAACCCTGCACCGGAGTAGTAGGAGACAGAGTCTTGGGTGATGTTTAGTTTTCTTTGATACTTCATGACTTAAATGTATACATGTACATATGTGTACGTGGGTGCATATGTATGTGTGTCTGTGTATGTACATATGTGTGTGTGTGAGTCTCTGTGTACTTAACAAAACAGGGAGGAAGTGTCTATGACAGTGCTCATTTCTGTAACTGGTCATATGCTCATAGGTCACATTTATAATTACATTCTTCTTCTACCCATTCTGTATCCTCTGCATTGTTCTTTACCTTGAAATATGACCCAAGACCAAAGATGTCTCTATGCCTTAGTAGTTCTGTATGAATCGGGTTGTCACAGTTTCCCACCAGACTTAATCATGGGACGTAAGGGGCATCCTAGGTAGTATTCTGTACTCTAGACATACTCTTTCTTATTTTACTGTGTGTTAGCAGAGTAGCTCTAAGTAGTCCGCATCAGTCACCCAGACAACATGCTACTCCTGTAGTCTCTTTCTAGGAAGGATAAGGATGCCTAGGTTTCCTTGACTTCCAGCTCAATGCAAGTTCAGTGCACTTCCTAGTGGCTGAATTTTTCCTTCCTGAGCTAGGACAGATAGGCCATCAAAGCATTAAGTCATAGGAGCTAGAATCAAAGCTTCTACTTATGAGTCATTAGAGGTAAAGGTACCATGTCTAGAAATACCAAAGAGTAATTCAAAAAGAAAAGAAGAAAGGAAAAAAAGAGGAAAAGGAAAAGGAAAAAGGAAAGGGAAAAGCAGTTAGCAGTGGAGCAGTGGATAATGGTGGCAAGGCTTCCAAAATCCCAAGCTAAAGTAGAAATTTAAGGGTTCTTTAGAAAGTCAGTTGTGTTGGATGATGTTTTGTTGGGGCAAACACATGAAGGAACGTTTGGCTGAATTGGACATAGGTGAAAGACTAAGACAGACACGTGAAGGAATGTTTTGCTGAAGTAGACACAAGTGAAAGGATGTTTTATTATTCATGTGCTTATTCAAGTAAGTGCATGAAAGGACATGTGATGAAGGATTCTTCGCTAATGACATGTATGTATTGGTCTATCTTATATTGTGTAGTTGAGCTCCATTTGTCGGGACTCTGTAGAGAGAAATGCACCAAAAACTTCTATTGGTGTCTTGTAGTTTTTGTCGCTTCTTTGGATTTAGGCTGATTGGCAGAGTGATGTCAGCTGAGATAGACTCACATGTTGAGGCAAGACCCAAGTTGTTTGGAGGGAGTATAAAAAGGACTTGACAGATAATGATGGAGCTGAGAATGACTGGCTGGTAGAGCTAGCTGTACAATGCTTGTGGGTCTCACATCCGATGATCTTTGCTTCCCTCAGAGAGGCCCAACCAAGAACTTCTGGCGTGCCTCCTGGTCTCTCCTGATGACTTGTGCTGAGGCCTAGTTACCTCTCCTAGATAGTGCCACCACTGCTTATTTGTGTTTGCTATTCCGACCCTACAGAAATGGACTGCTGGTGTATCCATAAAGTGACCAGGAGTAGATGGAGCTGCTGCTACTGACCTGTGAGCTAAACTGGCGATTTCCTGGCAACACAGATGGAAGTTGCTTCAAAGAACCAGTTCTAAACAGGTCCACTTCCCACATCCTTTCTTTTCCATTACCTCTGGTGGGTGATGGACTAGAAGGGAAGTTAGAGCATTGAAGAACCCTCATTAAAAATAGGTTTTTAAAAAAGTAAAATTACACCAAGCACCTGTGTTGTAAAGCGAGCCTGTCAAAGCCTCCAGGTAGCATTCTTATCTACCAAGCTGCTTCCAAAACTATAGAATCTACTGGATTATTATATTAACTGCAAGCAGCCTGCATAGCCACAAGGGTCTAGTTTGGAGCCTTCCTTCTGCACCCTGCTCAGAGCCAGCAGCTTCGGTCACTTGTGGGTGGGGCAGATGAAAATGTCACTACATTCCAAAATCCAAACAGGCATGCCAGGCATTGTGTCTCTTTCTTGGTTTTCTTGTCAGATGCAACAGTTTATGCTCTACCTTACAAGAGTGTCTCTACACATCTACATCACAGGATTTCATTGACTAAGAAATCCCTGCCTACTCCCTAGCTTCCAACATAACAAAATCTTACCAACAAATGCAGGACAATCATCATTTCTCATCACTAGGCCTCAGTGCCCTAATGTAATTGATATAAAAGAAGAGCACACTAGCTTGTGGAAGGGAAAGGTGACCAAGATTTGAGCAAACCAAACATGGCACAGGGATGGGAAATTTGTGCATTGTTATGACTCTGTATTCCTGACCCCAACAGCTGGAAACAAAGTGCTTTGGGTAGATCCTGTGGACAGGGATGACATAAAGGTTACGGTTCAGGTCAAAGGCTGCTTAACAGTTGTCAGGAGATATGTTAATGTACGGAAGCAGTGAAAGCATATCTGGTAATGTAGCAAGTCCCTAGACCTTAGTAGGTCTCCAGACACCATGATTTCGGCACACCATTCTGACCTGAGAACCCAACACATAGAAGCTAACATCTGACAAAATGGGAGCAAAGACCTAATCTATCAAAGACAGTCTATAGTTCTAGGATCCAGGAAAATCCTTAAGTAAACTAACCTTGCTTTTGAGCTTCTGTTGTTTTACTTCTTGCCAAGTGTTCTTGCTAACCGACGTGTATCAATCAGGATGTAGGGTTTGTGCATACAAGACAAAGAATAGTGAGGCTTGGGGCTGCATGATTTGGGCATGTTTCCTCTGCAGTCACTGGCTGGCAATACAGACTTTTGTATTCAGCTCTAAGAGTTTCTGTGGGTCTTCTCTGGGGAACTTACCTTGAAATAGTATAGCACCTGTGTTCTAGTGAGTTCGTTAACCACTTGGTGCACCCACCCAAGAGCTAACACACACACACACACACACACACACACACACACACAGAGAGAGAGA
>JANHMN010000007.1:44168125-44252703 GCA_030674055.1 Rhabdomys pumilio | reverse complement strand
TTCTTCTTCTTCTTCTTCTTCTTCTTCTTCTTCTTCTTCTTCTTCTTTTTCTTCTTCTTCTTTTTTTGTGCTGCTGAAGTTGTGTTCATTTAACCTGAAAGTTAACCTTTCTGCTTGTACAGATCTGCCAAGAATTTAGTAGGATGACTGTCTATCTTGGAACATCATCACTGACCAGGTAACAGTATAAATCTACATGGGCCAGACCATATATTTGCTGCTTTGCCTCTGCTATCCATCACAGGAACCACTGCCCTCTTGCCACTGAGGGTTGAGTACTGCCATTTGGCATCTAGGCATCAAGTACATATACTCATTGTACTTAAGTCTTCCAGCTGAATTCCTGTGGTGCCCACTGGGGGTTGTTGCATACGGAGAAGAGGAACCACAGAGTATTTAACAATGCTAGGGCTCCCCCACCAACCCACTTCCCAATGGACTGGTGAAAGGCACATGCTCCAGACCTTCCTGATATGGATAGTAGGTATTATGTGATGATAGTCCAGTCTTTCATGCTAATCCCTGAGGCTTTTGCATCTCATCTCTGCAGTGAAAGGAGACTAGGTATCTCCAGTTTGCTTGTGGTGGGCCATCCTTTGATCCATGTTGCAGTCAGTTAAACAGATGGATGAGTGAAGGAATGAACAAAGCTGTTAGTACATTTCCTAACTCTCTAAGTTAGAACAGTGAAGTCAGAATCTGCTCTGAGCGGGCCTGTACCATTGCACTTTGCCTGAAGTAGCTCTGTATTTTTTCCATTACTCTTCTACACCATTAACATTCATCGCCACACATTTCCCTGGCTTTCTGCCTGTAGAAATTAGAAAACTCTAGATTCTTTTTTTGTGATGTAATCATGCTACAGGTTTTGAACCAAAGAAGGAGGTACGAGTGGATGCTGAGAATACCCAAAGTTGTCTTTCTTGGCAACTGCCTCAGTGGAGGCCATTCTGTTTCCTCTCAGCAGTTCAGTCAGTGTTTTCAGACAGAGAGGGGGCAGCCTGCGATGTGATGGGAGAAGGTGTGTCTGGTCTAGAGGTTACTTCCGGCAAGAAAGTCTCGTTAAAGGTAAGCGTGTGAGTACCCGCTGCCTCACCTGGTCATCCTACAAATTCCCATTACAACCTGCAGGCTCTCTTTCTTTTCCAGCCAAGTGCCCTTGTTACCAAGCCCAAGACTGTTTACTCACTACTCAGAAGGGCAACAGAGAACAAGATGCAAAGGCAGGAAACATCACCTGGTAATAAAATTGAGAAGATGGTGGGTGTGAGCATTCTAAATAGACCAATTTAATTCAACACAAAGTTTTTAAAAGATTATCTTTATGTACATTGAGTATTTCCATCCATGTGCATAAGTAACTATGTGCATGGCCGGTGCCTGCAGACATCAGAAGGGAGTATTGAATCGCCTAGAATTGGAGTTATAGATGGCTAGAAACCAGCTTGTGGGTGCTGTGAATGGAACTCAGGTCCTCTAAAGAGCAAGTGTTTTTAACTCCTGAGCAGTCTCTTCAGCCCCTCAGCATGAAGTTTAAGGTCCTTTATCTTTAAGCAAAGGTAAAGAGAGGGCACATTGTTAGGAAAGATTGGTAAGTGAAGACTTATCCAGTATCACTGGTAGTCTGGAATGGATTGATGTAAAATCTCGTGGTTGGCATTCACATATATCGAGGTCATGATGGCTCTGAAAATATTTATTCCCATCTTTATGTCATCAATCTAGATTGGCGAAAAAGAGAGCAGAGAACCTTTGAGGATATTGTGCCCTCAGTTCTGGACCAATATTTGGTCTGTGAAGAATAAAGAGTAGACAATCTTACCCAAAAATTAAGGAGACAAAGAATCAGAGACAACATGAAGGCAGAGATGTCAAGATTTTTGGTTCTCTTTAGTATTTGTCAGACACCTGTGTACCCTGCCTATCACCCAAGTCCTGTGGTAAGTAAAGACTGGGTCTTCAGTGAAAGACCCTGTCTAAGAGGACTAAGACAGAGAGTGACAGAGCAGGACACCTGACATCTTCCTCTGACCTCACTCATGGGTACATGTACTCACACAAATGCGTGCACACAATACATACACACATAAACATAAAAATGTCTTTAAAAATTTAAAGACACTTATATGGATGTAGGGTTAATAAACAATATCCTGAAAACCCTTTTCTTATTATTTAGCCAGTGAGAGATGGTAGGGACAGCCAGCCAGTATCATTGTTCCTGTTTCTCTAAAAGTGTTTATAAAAAAATAAGTATCAAAATTAGTTACCAAACTGCTTGTCCCCTAAGTAGTAGATTAGAAGAAATGTAAAGTTATTAGAAGCAAAATGCTTCAGTTGTGTGTACTCTGCCAAATAACACAAATGAAGCTGCAAGATTAAGTAAAGGATATTTATGTGTGAAAGTCTTATATTGATCAAATAGACAGAAATAAATATAGACAAAATCATAGATACAGGAGATTGGCCTCCATGATTATGGGCTCCCACAAAGTGGGCCTGTAGGCTGAAGACCTTGAAGTGCTAGAAGCATGCCTTAGTGCACGCCTGAAGGCCTGGGGACTAGAGAAGCTAATGGGACAACTCTTAGCTTGAGGCTCAAAGCTTGAGAACCTGGTTTGTGGGTGGCTGGCATAAACTCTGGGATCTAGGATTGAAAGACTAGAAAGCCAGATCAGGAAAGCTGTATGACATCTAATGTTCTCGGTGTGCCTACAGATACTATTCTCTCTGAGAGGGTGCAGTAAAGAAACTGTTGACATGGCTGCCTTATTATCAGGGCGAAGGTTTTTATTGTGAGTAAGATAGAGAAAATATCCAAAGGCTTCTTGAGTCCAGAGCAGAAAGAAACAGAAAGCAGACAGAGTCAGAAAGCAGGTGAGTGGGAGAAAAGAGTTTAGACAGTGGTAGACAGTGAGACAGAAAAAGAAGAGAGAGAGAGAGAGAGAGAGAGAGAGAGAGAGAGAGAGAGAGAGAGAAAGAGGCGCAAAAATGAGGAGTATAGCAAAAGATTGAGAGGGATAGGATGGGGGTGCACAAATCCTGTAGATTATTAGGACAAGTAGCTAGAAGGAGGGAAGGGCCTAGATGCTTATCTTAGGGTTTTCAATGCTGTGTGTGAAGAGACACCATGACTAAGGCATTATAAAGGCAAACATTTAATCAAGGCTGGCTTACAGTCTCAGAGGTTCAGTCCATTATCGTCATGGTGGGACATATGGCAGCGTGCAGGCAGACAGGGTGCTGGAGAAGGAGCTGAAATTTTTACATCTTGATCCAAAGGCAGCAGAAGGAACTGTCTTCCAGCAGGAGGCCAGGAGGAGGCTTCCTTCTGCATGGGTGAAGCTTGACCATAGGCCTTAAAGTCCACCCCCACAGGGACACACTTCCTCCAACAAGGCCACATCTATTCCAACAAGGCCACATTTTCTAATAGTGCCACTTTCCAAGGGCAAGCATATTCATATCACCACAGTGCTAATGTGGCTACTCTCTTCTCCCTCCCAGTTAGGACTGCAGGCATCCTCACTTGGGCCCTTCAGCTTGTTGACCTCTTTGAGTTCTGTGGACTGTATCTTGGGTATTCTGTACTTTAGTGAGTACATATACCATGCATGTCCTTTTGGGTCTGAGTTACCTCACTCAAGATGATATTTTCTGCTTCCATCCATAGGATATCCTTGTTGTTAATAGCTGAATAGTATTCCATTGTGTAAATGAACCACATTTTCTGTATCCATTCTTCTGTTGTGGGACATCTGAGTTGTTTCTAGCTTCTGGCTATCACAAATAAGACCTCTGTGAATACAGTGAACACCTGTGTGGCATCTTTTGGGTATATTCCCAAAAGTGATATTGCTAGATCTTCAGGTAGATCTATTTCCAATTTTCTGAGGAACCTCCAGATTGATTCCCAGAGTGGTTGTGCCAGTTTGCAATCCCACCAGCAATGGAGGAGTGTTCCTCTTCTTCCACATCCTCTCTAACATGTGTTGTCACTTGAGGTTTTGATCTTAGCCATTCTGATTGGTGTAAGGTGGAATTTCAAGGTCATTCTGATTTGCATTTCTCTGATCACTAAGGACTTTGAACATTTTGTTAGGTGCTACTCAGCCATTCGAGATTCCTCTGTTGTGAATTCTCAGTTTAGTTCTATATCCCAATTTTTTTGATTGGGTTGTTTGGTTTTTTGGTGGTTAGCTTCCTGAATTCTTTATATATTTTGGATATTAGCCCTCTATTGGATATGGGGTGAGTGAAGTTTTTTTTCCCAATCTGTAGGTTGCCGATTTGTCTTATTGATTATGTCCTTTGCCTTATAGAAGCTTTCCAGTTTCATGAGGTCCCATTTATCAATTCTTGATCTTAGAGCACAACCATGGGTCCAGAGACACACCCAAAGTGGGATCTAGCTCGAGGGGAGGTCTCAAAGCCTGACACTATTACTGAGACTACAGAGCACTCACAAAATGGGACCTATCTTGACTGCCCTCCGAAAGACCCAACAAGCAGCTGAAAGAGTCAGATGCAGATTTTTGCACCCAACCAATGGACATGACTTAGGGAAAAGCTAGAAGGATCTGAGGAGGAGGATGACCCTGTAGGAGGACCAGCAGTCTCAATTAACCTGGACCCCCAGATCTCTCAGACACTGGATCACCAACCAGGCAGCATACACCAGCTGATATGAGGCCCCCAACACATTTACAGCAGAGGACTGCCAGGTCTGGTTTCAGTCAGAGAAGATGCACCTAACCCTCAAGAGACTGGAGTCCCCAGGGAGTTTAGAGGTCTGCTGGAGTGTGGGGGTGGGTTGGGAATATCCACTTGGAGACAGGTGGGGCGGGGAGGAGGTATGGAATGAGGAACAGTTGGAGAGTGGACTGGGAGGGAAATAAAATCTGGAGTGTAAAAAAAAAAAAAAGAAAAAAAATTCCTTAGTTCATTCCTGGATATATGGACAACCTGAGACCTAATAACTATAAACAGATAGTATTAGGACACCAATGAGTTTGGGAAGCTCTGCCCTGAAGAATAAAGTACACACACTCAATCTTTAACCCTGGAACAACCTAAAGAATAATGTACAGGCTAGTTTTATGTCAAATTTTCACAAGGTAGTATCACCAGAGAAGGAGTGTCAATTGAGAAAATGTCCCCATTAGATCTGCTGTAAAACATTTTCTTAAATTAGTGATCAGTGGAAGAGGGCTAAGACTATCGTGGGTACTACAACCTCTGGGTGGGTGGTCTGGGTTGTACACGAAAGCAGGCTGAGCCAGTCATGGGGAGCAAGCCAGAAAGCAGCACCCTTCATGGTGTCTGCATCAGCTCCTGACTCCAGGTTCCTGCTGTGTTTGAGTTCCTGTCCTGACTTCCTCCAATGGTGAACTACAATATGGAAACATAAAACCAAATAAACCCTTTGCTTGCCAACTTGATTTTTGGTCATGCATGGTGTTTCATTGCAATAGAAAACCTAAGCTGACTAGTGACAAGTGAATGGCTCAGAATACACAACCAGGGCTACATATAACTAATATAAATTAGTGATGCCATATAATGTATATGTCAAAGTTAGAATATTGTTGAGATGTATGCATGTGTAGCAAAGCGAGGTTATAACATCTGGCTTTGAAGACTGTTGGGAGTGACTTTCCCTGTTGTTTGATGATCTCTACCTTTTTACAATCCAGCCATTACTTGATGGTCTTATTAACTGTTGATATTTTATAACATCTGCTTAAAAAAATCAAACTTATTGCAAGAGGATGAAAGAAATCACTATAGTCCACTATGGGCACTAGTTGAGTGAGATGGAAGAAGCCCTAACCTCAACAGAGATGATCTTGTTGTCAGACCCAGTCATGTTTGCTCTTCATGTCCTTGAGCAAACTATTAGTCACCACGCATCCTAATTCTTCCAGTTGTAAAATATGGAATATGACAATCCTCCACAAAGGCTTCTTTGACTTAAAGGTTTTCAAGGTGATACACAATATTGATTTCCATGGATGCTGTTAGCTTCCATGCCTGTTGTGGAGGAATGCTGAATTAACCAGATTCCTCTTAAGAGTTTTTAAAAGAAGATTTTAAATTCTGTGTATTTGTGGGTACGTGCACATAAGTGCCTACAGAGGCCAAAGGTGTCGGGAGTTCCCTGGAGTTACAGGTGGCTGGAGAGTTGCCTGACATAAGCGATGGAACTGAATTCCAGTCCTCTGTAAAAGTCACAATCACTCTCGTCCACTGAGCCCTCCAGTCCCTGCTGTATTTTCTTGATTTTGAAATTCTCTTTATGTAGCTCTGGCTGTCCTGGAATTCCCTATATAAATCAGGCTGGCCTAGAATTCGTAGATCTACTTGCCTCTGAGTGCTGGGATTAAAGGCATGTGTCACTATGCCCAACTTCACGATGTCTTAATATTTGTAATGTGTACATGGAATGTCTATGTAAGACTTGGCAAAAGCATATCTCCTAGAACCAATATTTCATGTCATTATTTTCTGTCTCCTCCAGCAAGTTTCTGGATATTTGATGTGGTGATAAAAACGGTAGCACCTTTGTCTTGTCTTTCCATCTTAACTTCAAAAATGCTCTGTTCTTTAGATCCAACTTTGCTTGGAACATTTAAAACTTGAACTACAAAGCTTGCCAGGAGTTAAGTGTTTTGCCCCTTGCTGTGTTCTGTAGATGCATCTCTGTGTTGTCATTGCCACTGCTGAAGCCCTGGGTTGGTGCCGTTTCCCTGGTACCCACAGTCCTAGACAGATGTCTACTTCCCAGAACAGTGGTCTTGGTGGAAAGGTAACTGCTGTAACGCTTCCTTATCCCAAGTCTGTAGTGTAGGTTTAAAGATGATTGATCAGTGATTTTTAGAAAAAGTGATGTGTTGTTGCATCAAGGATGAACATGAAACACAACAACAAAAGCAAACTGCTTTTGGCTATTCTTTCATTTAGTATTCTCTTCGTGGATCTCAAATGAGTTGGGTTTCCATCTTTTGCAAAGACACCTGGAGGAAAACTCTGCTGCAGCTGATCCCCAGGGCAGGGTGCCTCTGCAGAAAGCTTAGCATCACTTTTCTCCAGGCAAAGGAAACAACATTTTGGTTTAAGGCTTGAAGACAAGTGTGGTTTCCAGTTTGCATCAAGTCACTATGAGATCTCATTAGGAGAGTGGTGCAGGCTATTCCTACCTAGGGTGAATGTTCCTAGGGTCTGGTATTTAGAAAGTCTGGATGCTGAGAGCTAAGCTGGAGAATCTGAGAAAAGAGGCCAGAAACAGAGATGGAGAATAGTGATAGGTTATGAGTCAAGACCAAGCAGGTGTCCTCTATGGGCCACAGCACACTGGCATCTTCAGGCATGGGGCACTCCACTGCCTTTGACTGATTATGACTCTGTGATGGAGAAGCTGGTAGATAAGGCTTCTGACTAAGTACGGTGGTGGCAATGTTAAGCCCAGAAAACAGAGCTGGAGACCATCTGTGTTTTATAGTGGGTTTGTAGGAGAGCCATAGGAAATTTGAGTTGGGTATTTTTGTTTTTATGTTTATGTGTACAAGTGTTTTGCTTACATGTATATATGCATGCATGGACACCATGAACATTCTCCGTGTTGGAGGTAAGAAAACATCAGATCCCCCAGAACTGGAGGTATGGGTGGTGGTGATGGTACTTAAATCTTCTAAAACAGTGACAAGTGGTCTTAACTGTGGACACACGTTTCTAGCCCCTGAGCCAGGTAGTCCTTAGGGTTCTGAGACTACTGTGCGAACCAGGATTCTCTGAGCTCCTCTACTCTGCTAAATACTATCAGCATCAAGTCATGACTGCCAACTGCTTCTTCCCACTTACACTATTCCCTATTCCACAAGGTCATTTCTCTTCTCAAGTTGGGCTTCAGAACCACTGGAAGTTACTAAGTAGCAGACTGTCTTCGCCAGAGCACGGATGATGTGGTTCCACTGTTTGCTAAACATTTACTAGGAGGCTGTGTTTCCTCACAGACAAAATTCACTCTCTCTGTGGTCATGTCCATTGCAGGGCTCTCTAATCTAGTGAGTGCTCGCTTCACAATGAGATCGTGTTCAGGTGTATACTATTAATGAACCAATCAGCTAAACACTGCCATTCTAGTGACAGGATTGTTGGGATTCAGTCTCACTTCTAATCACATTGGCTTTTAAGACATGGGGAAAAAAATTCTTGCCACAAGTTTTAGGGAAATGTTTTATAATTTATATATAAAATTTCAGTAAGAAACAATGCAAAATGACAAGAATATCCACCTTACAAGAGCCAAAACAATAAAACCAAAACTTTAAAAAAAGACAAAGGAATAAAAAAAGACAAAAAAAAAAAACCATAACCCCAAACAATGAAAAGCCTACACATAATGAATGTAAATTTTAATTATAAAACGAGAGTATGAACAGAGCATTTAAAATCTCAGTCATTTGGCAACTCTTCATATCATTGCAAGAAACAGATCCAATCTTAAGAAAACGTTATCTTATGAAAAACTTAAGTCAGACAGTTTGTTCATTATGTGAGTTAAATCATGTTTTAAAAAGAATCTGGCTATAAAACCAGTTTCTCTCCTGACATAACTGTGTAAAACAACATGCCACCCTGAAGCTGAATAGCTCGGAGCAGTCTCACCTTCAAGCAGTTCTCTCACTGACAGTGGAGATGGTGGCAGAGGCTTGGGGTGAACACAGAGAAAAAGACTTTACCTGAATCAGGTAACTTATGTTATGGGGCTGGCAGTAGAGCCACAGGGGCATGGATAATCCAAAGACAAAACAGTCATGGCCGTGGACGGAAGCAGCGGAGTCCTTTCTCCAGCTAACCTACTTTACTTGGATGCATGCGTGAATTTCTGTTTCCTGCCAGGCCATATGCAGATAGTTACAGGGCACTCGGAGTTCTAGAACTCTTCTACTAATGACTGCATAGCATTTAAAACCCTCTTTTTATTAAAAAAAAAATTAATAAAATAAAATAAACAGATATATAGTAAAGTTCACAGATAAGATTTCTCTGTAAAATAAATAAAGTGTTCAATGATTAGCATCATACATTGAGTAAAATACAGCCTGTTTTTACATGTTTATATACTATACACAGATCGCTGCGGGCAGCCTGGTGTCTGATGGGCTGGAAGGATTGCATTCTTGACGAGTCACACTGGAAACCCCAATTTCCACTGTTAAAATATACAGCTACTTTGCTGAGTTCAGATACAAAGTAAACTTATCTTCCTTTATCTGAAGTGAATGTACATAATGCCATCCATGAACAATCGTATATAATGCTGTTTAAAACATAAAAGGAACAAGCTCGAACCTAGGAAGTTACAGCACATGCAGATCCTTTCTTGTTTTTAAAAAGAAAAAGCCCACGGGGCAAGGCTTGTCCATTTTCTCTCCACTGGGTTGTTATTCAGAAAGCCGGAGCCAGCATTACCGCTTTGCCTTTTTCAGAGGGTTTTCATCTACTTTCTGCTGGCCTCTTGTTCGAGCTCCAGGAGGGCTGACTTCTCTCTTACGCTTGACAGAAGGGGAGAGCTGTGCCTTTGATCTGTATTGAGCAAAAGCCAAGGCAATGAGTGTTAAAATCAGTTGCTTCAAATAACTTGGGAGTCTTTAAAACAGTACCCTGGAGGGAAAACCCCACAGTCTTCAATACCAGACGTTCTCGACCATCTGGATCTTCACCAGCAAACCTGAACAGAGCACAGGCCGTGCTCTGGAGGAGGCACACAGACGCTTATACTCTGTGCCAGACCTGCCATCCTGAGATACTGATCTTGGCCTTGTTAGCAGCCTTTCCTACATTCCTGTTCTACTGATACACATGCAAACCCCACTGGAACCAGCTAGCACAAACACAGCAGGAGTGGAACCTAGCATCTGACACAGTCAAATCATGTTCAGAGTAGTATTAGAGAAGCCAGCTGGAACAGGAGGGAAAGGGTTAGAGGAGCACAGTAACTGATTCAGCCACGTCACCATCCTCAGACATATACAGCTCCTGTTGACTCTCTTCTGCTTCTAGGACAGTGGTTCTCAACCTTCCCAATGCTGAGACCCTTTAATACAGTTCCTCATGCTGTGGTGACTTCCAACTATAAAAATGATTTCATTGCTACTTCATAACTGTAATTTTGCTTTTGTCACAAATCATAATGTAAACACCTGACATGCAGTGTAGCTGATACATGACCTTCAAAGGAGCTGCAGCCCACAGATTAAGAACCATTGTTCTAAGACAAACCAATCAGAGTGCAGTGCATGTTTTTACATAGCCAGCTCTCTCCTTTCAGCACTCTGGACTGTAATGCTATCTAAGCACTGCTATGCTCAAACTAACAGCATCCTTGTCCACATTTTAACCAGTGATTTTCTTCCTTTTCTTCCTTTTTGAGATAAAGTATCATGCAGCTAGCCTAGGCAAGCCTTGAACTCCCTATGCAGCACATGGTGAGTTTGAACTTCTGATCTTCCTAAGTGACACTAGCATGCGTGCACCATCATGTCCAGTTTGTGCAGTGCCAGGGACCAACTGAGCCACTTGCCCAATTCTCTCTGTTTTTTTTCCCTAATTATCTATATGATCTACCTGACCAATTTTTTTTCAACTTCAGTTCAAGAGCCCTCTGTGAGAAGCCTTCGAGAAGAGCAGACAGTTTCCTCCCTAGGAACTATACAGTGCTTTAGACTTTTACCACAGCACTAGCCACTGGAATTTATCTACTGTGCCTTTTTAGACTGCAGATTACAGCCAATACTTTAAAGCAAAATTGTAATAGAAGATAACAGAAAATGCCATTCACCATACCTATAAAGTTTTACTAGTGAGTGCTCTGTCTGTTATAATAGTTTGAATGTGAGCACCAGTTGCATTGTGAAATGTAACTGTGGGTTGCTATTAAAAGTCTGAAAGTTTTATACACATTCACTTCTGTCATTAGAAAAGACATTTCTCTGGGTTGTTGCAAAGATTAAACACGTTATCTAGCTATACTTCTAATATCTGCTCGTCATATAGTAAACATGCAGACACAATTTTATTGATGAATTAAAGAACTGGAAAGCTAAAGCTTCAGGAAAAAGAGAAATGCAACTTTATTGCTGCAAAGGCATACTTTTGTTCTTCTGACAGCAAAAGCAAACACACTGAGTTGAATGGTGTTGCAGATGATATGGTTCTTACAGGTTACCTAAGAATAGGCTGAGAACTGCTAAGAGATATTTGTTAATAATTCATCCCAAGTTGTGTCATGGGAAGCCAATGGGCACACGGAACACTAATTCACTGTAGAGCTGCTGTGCAATAGGAGCCAGTGTTATGCTGTGAGCTGTTAGCAGGAAGCAGAATCTTGGGTCAGGCTCCTTCTCTCCTCTGTGGGAGCTTGCTAGGCCGACCAAGCCAAGCCCTTTCCTTATACCCAGAAGCCTGCTGGAAGTGCAGACCCAACTCTTAACAGTCACGAATGGCAACCCCACCATGTAATTCCTCTGCACATTCAATTCTGAGAAACATGCATCCAGACTGTTCTGATACTCTTACACTTACATAGAAAATAAGGATGAATATTCCATCTCATCCAATAAGGATGAAACGAGAGAATTTTCTTCCTTCCGAAGACACATACATATTACAGTGTGCTATTAGGATCAAACACTGTAAGAGTATGAAGAAACAATCTTTATATTTGTGGAATCATCTTTTGTTTATGAATGTGACCAAGAAGAAGACAAGTTCCCAACTTCAAGGAAGAAACTTAATAGTTTAGGGGGAGAAGCAAAATTAGGCTACCTACACCACTGCCACCTGCCATTCCTAACTGCTTAGTGCTGACTGCAGATGCAATAGGAAGGAGATGAGAATGGGCTGCAGTAGATAGGAGGCCCTGAAAGAGAGGGCTTAAAGAAAGGAAGGACTTGACTCACCAAGGCAGGCAGCAAGCACCCACTGCCTTAGCACAGAAGAGGCAAAGAAGGAGGACTGTGGGAAGCAGAGGTGAACCCGGCTGTGGTGGAAGGTGCAAGCTGCAGGTGGCTGTTTGAAAGTGCTTCTGTCACCTCTACCATAGTTTAAGCCTGAAGTGACTCTAAGCTGTGACATGCTTCACCACATTGTACAGACTGAACTAAGTACTCAGACATGCAATCACTTGGGCAGAATCACGCCTGACTTCAGTCTTTGTACATGAGAGCTGGCTAATAAGGCTCACAAGAGTCAAGACAAGCCTGTGTGGCTGGGCCACGTGGCAAAGCCACTGAAGACACTTTTATTTTAAGCCTTCCTATTTCTGGAAACCCATGATCCCCCAAGACAACTATTTGGTGAAACAGATATTCTTAAGAAAATAGGAAGAGCATTACTTGGGAGTTACACAACTTAAAGGGTAGGCAGGGACTTACCTTCCTAATGGGGGAGATTTACTAACTTTTTCGCTGGTAGATAACTTCTCTTTTGCTAACTTTTGGCGATTTCTAGGAGAAACTGTTTCTGGGATGCCAAGTTTGGATGTTGCACGTGTAGATGGCTTGCTATGGTTCTTTCTGAAACACATTATAGAGACACTGGGCAATGGTAGCACTGGATTCTCTAGTCCAGGGGGGCTACTAGAAAGGAAGAAATTTTGCATGGGCAAGACAGCTATAGAGACTCATAGGATCAAAGGAGCTATGATCATTCCTAGTAAAGATCTTGGTGTCAGCCAGGACTAAACTCTACCTCCAGGAAACTGTCTTTGCTTTTCCTGTGCATATTTTACCACAATCAAGAAGATGACTCTAAAAATAGCAAATATATTGGCTGACAAAGATACCAAAGAGCTCATCAAAACAGAAAAGGAGGCTAAGATCACTGAAGGCATGACTCACAGCACTAAATGCTCCAAGCAGTCAACTATACAAGAAAGAAGTCAGACTACGGGAAAAGCTGACTTTCCAAAGAAAAGAAAGAAAAAGGATTTATTCAGTATATGGTATATATGTAATTAAATTTGAAGCAATTCCAGTTTGGATGCATATCAATATCTGTAAGATCAGCAGAACAACCCTTCTGGGTTTTTGGTCCACACCTGGTGTGGAACATTTGTTTCTAAGAGAGGATATAAATCAGAGAGCCTCCAAAAACCCAAACACTAATAAGATATCAAGGAAGCTCAGGATAAGAAGAAGGCCTGGAAACTGCAAAAAGAATTATTATGAGGCCCCAAGAGTAGAACTTCAAACGAGCAGAAGTCACAGGGAGGCTAGCATGTACAGTGCACAGGAGGAAAAGCCCAGGGAAGAAGAGGTTCACCTGCCCTTGTGGTATGCACAAGAGCATGACCAATACAGAGGAGGTGCTATGGCTCAAGTGCCCAAGGTTAGTAATATAAGAGGACCACAGAGTACACATCTAACCCTGAGGACCTAGGAAATCATGGAGATCCTAGAGCCCTGGGATCAACCAACTAATGCTGAGAAATTTAAGCCAAATGGAAAAGAGTCTGTGGATAAATCAAATGTTCCTAAAGAATCTACAACACTGTAACTCAAATAACCATTAACTATAAATTAAATGACTTATTCTTTTAAGAATATATTTTCCTTATCATAAATGATGCCATACATGTATATAATACACTTTGGCTACTATTTTCAAAGGCAAGCCTGCTAGTGAGTTTGAGATATTCTCTGGAATATAGGCAGTCTAACAAGCTTTCTGTAGTTGAGTCCTACTACACTGAAGGAGTCCCAGAATTTTCAGCATAAGAGTCCCAGAGGTATATAAGGTTCCAGTGGTACACCCATAGGGCATGTTCACTTTCTCTCAGTAGGGCTCGTGCCCCAGTCACTTTATTCCTCTCACGCATTCTTCCTCTTCAACTCCTCTCCTCCAAAAGCCCAAACACCACACTATTTAACTTTAGTCATGAGAGCTCCTTAATTTTGTCTTTTGCATTTAAAATCTGATTCTTTTGAAATATCAAATCATGTCACCAAAGACTAATAATGTCTGTGTTTGGAGGGTTTAGAAATGGGTTGATTCTAAATCTTTTTATAAACATGATACGATATCACTATTATATTATGGTGACAGGTGTTAATGGTAATACTTTCAAAGTAAATATCTCAGGCTTTTTTGATTAACTTTGGAGAATGAAATTATAGTTTCTGCTGAGACCAACAGTGAATGAATGACACTGAAACTGGAAAATACTGGTGAATGCTAGGGAGACCCGTGCAGCACCACACACACTGTCTCTAAGTGTTCAGTGGAGGAGGGGCACTGCTCTTGTTAACAGGTGCACCAACGTGGGAGGGCCTAGGGAGGACTCTTGTGGCTAAATACTACAACTAGTTTCCGTCTTTTAGAATATCGCCAACCCTAAAGTACTTCATTTGATTTCACATACATGAACTTAGAAGAAGCAGAGAACTCATGACTTCTTCCAACTCTTTTGACCACATCTTTAGTAAGCCCCCAAATGTTTGTACCTCTATCAGGGTTTGAGAGAACGTACTTTAGGGAGCATGTAAATTCAGGCAGTTCATCAGGGTCAGCACAGGTGGTGTCTGTGTGTGGGCATTTGGGTTCCTTCATAGGAACTGAGTGTGCTGAGTCAGTAGATGCTGAAAAACTGTCTGGAGAGAACTGACTAATTTCATCAAACATGCACTTAAGTCAGTCAAATACTCTGAAGTAACCTCAGCAACTGAGACAGAAAAACATTCTCTCTGAGTGGAGACAGTCAAGATGAGAACACGGGAAAAAAACCGGCTTTGAGAGTGTCCCATGACACCAAGAGCTGCTTCCAGACAGAGCAGCTGCTGAAGGCCTCTGGAGGCTCCTGGTTGAGCCCGTTACCTCTGTGCCTCTGATCTGGTGGCTGATCTTGTGGTGGCTCCCAAGGGCTCCTCCTCCTCTTCCTCCTCCTCTTCTTCCTCTTCCTCATCAGACTCCTGATCTCTTTTGTCCTCAGATGTTTCAGAAACTGATTTCTGGCGCTTTCTTTCTGGCTCTGAGGATTCTGTTCAGACAGAAGGGTAACACCTGGACTATACAATTCCCAAAGACACTTCCAAAGGACAGCCATAGAGGAGAACTTAGGGTATTAGCGACTTGGAAGCGGAAGAAGTGGTTTTCCACTTCCCTTGGTTTTAGTACTTGTAGCTCACACTGTTTACGTTAATCTCAAACACATTTGGGATAGTTTACTTATGCAGTTCACAGCCAGCATTTGCAAAACCTTCACGTGCTCAGAAAAGCATCTGGGATGCGCCATTTCTGCCAGGGATTAGAGCCATTTCACACACATTTATGCAGCATTAATTCTTGCTGCACCCAGCTGGATTTTTCTTCATCCAAAAAAGATTGTTAAAAAGTGTGATTTTGAAACAAGACTCTAATTAACAATGTACAGATGTACACTCTGATGTAACCCATTCTTGGGTTATTTGCTTTCTTCCCTCTGTTTTCTATTATTTTTGTTTTAAAATGGCCTGCTGTTTTCTAAAGAGAGAGGGTAGGGGTGGGGAAAGAGCTTGCTAGACTCATACCCGCATCATCTGAGGAAGTCAGTGAGCGTTTGGGCTTCCTTCCTCTCCGACGCATGCTCGCTAATTTTTCTTCACTATCATCCTAGAAACAATAGTATTAAAGTTGAAAGGGTGGTTAGCAGAACATTATTAAGTTTATTTATAGAAGATACGTTTTCATAAAACAAAACAGAACAAAACTAGCACTTACATTGCTTGTACTTTTTTCTTGTAGGTTGGTTGTTTCTTTATTGGACTCATCTTTTAAGAAAACAAACCAGAAATTAAATTTTAACAGTAGGTTTAGCCTGTTATCTGTCATCATTCCAATGTTAATACACTGTCATATAATTCATTATTTAGGGTATTTTTTTCCAGATTTGGAACTATCAGAAACATCATAATGAAAGATCTTAGGTAGGTGACAACATGTAAACATAGAATTTGGAGTTTGGGGAGGCAGCTAGCTCAGTCAGCAAAATGCCTGCCTTGATAGCACGAGGACCCTCTCTGAAAGTTCAGAACCGTAGAACATGCTGGTGAGGTGGGGGGAGTGCCATGGCTCATGGCCAGCCAGTCTAGGAGTGATTCCAAACTGATAGGAGACCCCTTCTCAAAGGAGGCAGATGGCATACCTGAGGATAACACCTGAGCCTTTCCTCTGGTCGCCACATGTAGGTACAGACATGCATGCATACATAAAATGCACTTATATTTCACATATACCTCATTTGCATGACTGAAAGGCAATACTATACAATATTTTTAGTGCATCTGTACCCTGAGTGCAAACCAGCACAGGACAGCTATAGAACTTTCCACTTTACCATCTCAATATTGGAAAGGTTTTGGATTCTGAAGCATTTTAGGTATTTGATTAGAAATGTTTCTTTTAAGTTTTGATATTGATCTATGAATATTTCAACTTCAGTTTACAGTTGAAAAAAAATGGAGCGAGTAACTAGGTAGCTATACTTTGTTCAGTCACACAATTAATAAGCAGAGTAGTATTTTAGTTTTTATTGTTAAGGGACTTTTCACTCCAAATGCACGCACACCATGGAAACCAGAATAAAAAATACATTATAAGCATATTGGTATACTATGCTTTATTCTTTAAACACTTGACTGCTATAGATGTTACAATTTTATGAGAACATTACTATTATTATTAAAAGATTTATTTACACTGTAGCTGTCTTAAGACACACCAGAAAAAGGCATCAAATCCTATTATAGACGGCTGTGAGCCACCATGTGTTTGTTGGGAATTGAACTTGGGACCTCTGGAAAAGCAGCCAGTGCTCTTAACTATGGAGCCATCTTACCAGCCTCATGGGCAACATTATTAACATTTTGGAATTTTTCTTTCTCTCTTCGGAGTGAGGACAAAATATTTGAAATAATTCTATCTTTTAAGGATCTCAGTTTGTAAGGTGCACAGGTCTGTCTTTGAACTGAAACAATGAAGCAACATCCCCTCCTTAGACCACAGGCAGAGGGATGCTTGGAACATACCTGCTTGGCTGACTTTCAGTTTCCCACTAGGTGGAGATTGCTCTACCTAAGTTTAAATGAGCAAAAAAATAAGAACAGTTGGTCAGTATTATACAGTAAGACAACCAGTAAATTTTAAGGCCTTTATTACATAATGAGAATAATGGGGATCTATTTCCTGTGTCTAGTCAAACAAAGCTAGCAAGTGTGTATGCCCATGCTTCTGACCAATCTCTGAAACATGTCTTCCCCACCACCTTGGTGCAACTCTGGAGACTGAATGCCACAGTAGTGAATCAAGTTGTTGGCTTCCCTGAGGTCAGTCAGCCATTTCACATGCGGTTCTCCACTTGTGCAGCCTTACAGTAGTATGAGAGAAGCACTCTGGTGCTATAGTACTGACCATTTCAGAGCCAAGGAAGCAGTCCCTGAAGATTACATGACTGGCCACGAGTCACAGGTCTGGAGTACTTGGCAAAGCTAATGTTTAAATCCAAAGTGATGTTTTCTAAGCCACTGCTCATTGCCATTGAGGTACATGGAATGAAATCTTCATATAATGATTTCACTGGGTATGTACTCCAGAGTCAAAGATAAGAACATTCAATGAGATAAAGTAGCAGTATTGGGAAATGGCTGAGTCAATAACATGCTGCTCCACAGACATGAGGGTCTATGTTGGGATCCTAGAACCCATATAAAAAGCTAAGTGCAGGCAGAGATGCATGTTTGTAACCCAGAGTTGGCAGGAGAGATGGGTGTAGTCCACTGGTCAGCCAACCTATTTATGTCATGAGTTACATGTTAACTGAGGAACCCTGCCTCAAAAACTAAGGTGTAGAATTATAAGGAAGACACCTGATGTTGGCCTCTGGCCTTCACGTATGCATGTACATGCACACACATGCATTCACACATGTGTGTTCCCACATGAACATGTGCACATACTATATCCACACCCACACAAATAGCAATGATGGTTCCCCTGCACTAAAATCAGTGCATGTTGAGTACAAACACAATTCAAGAGAAAATCATAAGGCACCAAAGGCCATCAGAAGCTTCCCTTGAAAAGTTTCCACTCAAAATCACATGAAACAGTTAATTTCTTTCTGTATTTTAAGCAAGGCTTTCTAATTTTTAGGTAAGTTCACTCCTAGGTATTGATGGGACTGGCTTACGAACAGTACCAGAACTCTGTCCATAGGAAAATACTACTAATCAAGGAGTTTCCTGAATGTCTAGCCCACATGTTAAGAAAGTCTTTTGAAGTATTTAAATAATACAAAGTAGTTTATAACACGAGCTGTTCACAGGTCAGGAGTAAATATTTGAATGGTTCTTTTCCCAGCTTTTACAGTTACTTACAGTGGTTATGTCAGTCTCTATTTTGGAGTCTTCTTCTAAAAAAATAAAGTAAAAATTTACTTAGAAGGTCAATTTAGAAAGATCTTGTGTATGGCTTGAAGATGTGCCTAACACCTACTTGATTTAAGGGTTGTTTCTGCAGGGTATTTGCGAGGTCTTCCTCTTTTCCTTTTAATAATTATTGGCTGATCATCCTAAGAGGGAAATGAGGAAAAAAAAATCCTCATCAATAAAAGAATAATTTACCCTCCCTTGAAATTCAGCGTTCTCTTAATAATAGGAATGAACCCCAGCTTTGGTGCAATTTTATATATTTCTATTTCTTCTTATTGTATGTAGTCTCCTTGCTTAATGAATACTGACAGTCCTATGAATCCAGAGTCCCATACGAGTAACAAATGCTTGTCCTAGATAAGAAATATGTTTGGGATTTGGTTTAAGCTACTTGTGGTCAATTGTTATCTTCAATCAATCAATCAATCAATCAATCAATCAATCAAGTGAATTTCTCACAAGAACCCGTTAAAGAGCTGGTAAACTAGCAATGGCTGTTTTGGGATTTAGAGGTCTGTCTCAGGCCACTATCATTCTCTGACACAGAAGCTATTTGTCAACTTGAATGGGCTGGAAGCAGACATGGCTGGCATGGGAAGCTGCAACCTCCTGCAAAGCCATGAGTCTGCCTCACCAAGCTGTCTCCTTTTTCCCCTCCTGAAGCTGTTCCCATTTCTTCCTGCAGTGCTAAACTAAAAGGCCAGGAATCTAACACTGCCCCTGGCAAAATGTTGGACTGACCCTATCTAATGATGACATAAATAGGTTTTATAAAAATACTTTGATGAAATGAGACCAAGGGAACAAAATTAATCAGAATGACATTAATAAAGGATACTGTTTAGAAGTATCCTGCTGCATTAAAAACACCTCAAAAGTACTCATGAAAATCTCACAAAGAGACACACGGCACATTTGGAAGTTATTTTGAAAGAGTAAATATGAAAACCAGTTCTCACCTCCTGTGACTTGATGCTGCTGTCATCTTCATTTGCCTCAGTCCTTTCACTTGTACCCTCACTGCTGCTAAATTCATCTGAGGAGAAGGCAGAGCTCAGTGCCATGCTGGTGACAGGTAAACTTTCCTCATGCTTCAGAGGATCAGCACCGTTCCAGACGCACATGCACACTTCATTTGCATATTTCCATAATTAACCCAATAAACCCAATTATAGTTAACTAAGAACACACTTTGAGAAGAGGATGAAACTTAAAAAAATAATCCCCAACTTTTCAAACGTAAGCATAAGGTTCTGTGCTCTGTGGAGGGAGCGAATGGGCAAAAGGATGCTCCAGCAGGTAAGGCTTGGGGCAGTGTGGTGCTGAAAGGCCTGGGCCCTGGCACCCTAACTGAGGGCTTTCACTCACCTCTGTCTTCCAGGGCAGTGCTGCTGTTTGTCTTTGATGTAACTGAGAAGAATTCCTCCAGATCTCCAGAGTTCTCTTCCTGTAGAGAAGTTGAACAAGACCAGAGGTTTCACTTTCAAATTTAATTCTGCATCCATTCACTCTTCCCTGAGTTTCTCTCAGTACCAATTTCCTATTGGATACTTTGAATAGTTTGATAAATGTTTTTTAGAAATATAACCATTATTGCAGTTACTGAAACTGTTAAAAGAAGATAACAAAAACTGAAGGCAGAAAAGTAGATTTAGATACAAAATACCAAGGTTAGGTTTAGTTTTAGTTTCTTCCTACAAAATGTACTTTGTGGTTTAAAGAGAAACTCCAAAGAAAGAACTCCTACAAACTGCATTTCTTTATAGAGTGGTAGAGGAGTGAGGTATAGAGAAGGAGTAGGAGGGATGTCAGAAAGAACCTCTGGGAATCTAGTTGAATAGGTTTATAGTAGTACTCACTAGCAATTAAATTATTCACCAGTAGTTGAAAAAAGTTTTGAGCACAAAACATTAAGTGAACCCCGAAAGCTGCAGTAACAACTAGGCTAGTATGATATGCTCACAGGTATATCCACTTTCTCATTAAAGTTTCACTCTACAAAATAAAACTCAGACTTGGAATTATTTGCTGGACCAAGAACTTGTGATTAGAGCAAACCTAGTTTTTTGCAGGTTTCCTACTATTTCTGCTAAATGGACACAGTATTAAACTATGATTAAAATGATTTAATGTTATACCCATAAATGCATCTCTTAACCCTCATTAGAGTAGCTTCTATTTATAGTAGACACAGATGAACACAGAGGCCCACAATTGGCCAAAGTACAGAAAATAAAACAGTGTTGACTGCTCAGCCCAAAATGGAGCATTATATATACTACCTCCCTCTTCCCCAAGGCTCAGAGATATGAGAGGCAGAAATACTGCGAGAACCAGAGGTGGAGATGAATACAATAAAACTGTCCTTTGGACAGGGCAGGGAAGCTGCATGTAGAAACTCACAGTGATTCTGACAGGACACGCAAAGCCTATGTTGCAAGCTGAGGCCAGATCAAATCCCAGCATGGAGAGGAAAGGTAGGTGTGAAGTCCCAACCCTAGCTGAAGAACTATTGGCAACTGATAGCTGCCGGGTGAGGCAGAGTTAGCTTTCTTTAAATTGTTGCTCTTGGTATGTCTATTATGCTTCAGTGGAAGGCCACACATCCAAAAATATATGGGCAGTACAAATTGAACTTGATGGGTTAAAAAAAATGTTTCTAGTGAGTAGGAAAGAGATGGGGATGTATGTATGTATGTATGTATGTATGTATGTATGTATGTATGTATTTCCAATGCATTTTTGAAACTATCTTTTGATTGGCCAGTGACTGCTAAGTAATAGGAAACCCAGTTCTGGTATTCTACTACACAGTAGCATGACTACAGATACTAGCAATATATTGTATTAAAAACTGGAAGAAGATACAATGTTGAGTGTTTTCTACCATAAAAAAACAATAATATTTAGGGAAATTAATAAGCCTATTTTCCATCTATCTATCTTATCTATCTATCTATCTATCTATCTATCTATCTATCTATCTATCTATCTACCTATCTATCTCTTTATCCACATCTTACTGGCCCATTTTTCAGGGACCTAAATAAGTATCAAAAAAGCAAACACATCTGCATCATACCACATCACAGTCTTTCCAAACATTTGTGGTTTTTTTGCCTACTTTGAGGCAGATTCTTCCTGACAAGTAATGAGCATGACAAGAAACTTGTGTTTTCTCCTAGCAATAGCAATGTGAGCTCAGGCAGTATTTATTTGTGTGTGATTATACAATGAATGTTCTCTTTGTAGGAGTCTCAAGATATCCAGTGTGAAAGGAAGGTTACTACATTTGACACTAGGCTAATAAAGTCTGCAAGTTCATTTAACTGATTATCTGTAAAATCTAATCACATGATGCTGAAACCCAGGGGTCATTCCCAAGTCCCCTCACCTGTGGAACACCCAGCTTTCCCTGGGGACCTTGAAAGCACTATATGACCAGTACCAAGACATGGAATTACAGCCCATGACTGACAATGTAGCTCTCTACGATTGCAGACAACAGGACTAGTTTCTACATTAAATATTCACAGAAAATTTTAGAATAATTTTAAATTAAAAAAATAAAATTAAAACACACTTGTCACTTTTTAAATGTTCTAGTGGCTTTTTATGCTTTTGGTCTTGGAGGATACAAGTTTAGAATACAGAAGGTCTGTCCACCTGAGAGAGCCTAACAGCTATCTGTACAGTAAGCTATTTACTTTGTCCTCATTAATACGCAGGCTCCTGTATAGAGTGACTTCCAACCCTGACTCTTTGCTGGATGGTCAGAGGACAGATGTGTGCCTTTGATAGCTGGTGTTTGCTCAGGCTTATGGATGTCTGAAGATGCTGCCCAGACTTCATGACTGGGACAGAATGTATTTCCAGTTAGGGGATGATTGTTCCAGAGAGCAAGCACTAGATCCCTCAAGAATTCTACCAGCTCCTTACAAGTGTGAACTCATTTTTATTCTCTGTTTTCTACTTTTCCAGTGCCTGGTGTTTTTCCAAATCCAATTTTTATCTTCTTTTAGTTTTGTCATACCAATTTGACAATGATTTTATTGCTTCTAAAAGTGATACATCCCTACTTCATGAACTCTCTTAGGAATGGTACAGTCACTCCCGACCTAATAACAGATCATTATTACTGTAAAATGGGATATTAAATAGCTTCTGAACATAGCGTCTGTGTAAGAAAACACTGAAAATATAGAAAATATTACCTATAGATGCTTTTTTATGTTAAAGGACTGAAGATGGAGCTCAGAGTTCTATGTACTCTAACCAAATGCTTTCTCTCTGAGCTATTAGATTTAAATAAATTAATTATTTAAAAATTTACATGAAATTGAGAGGAAATGAAAGTTTCTTCAAATTGCTTCTCTCTTCATTTAAGAGTATTTATTATCTTATGATCCTAGTTATGAACAGGGCAATGTGGAATGAATTAAAAGCCTATTTATTTCGTAGGCACAACTCAACTGAAATTCATGGCACTATGCTACTTTTCTTTTGGCTGTTAAAAGTCCTTTCTTTTTAGAAGTTCACTAGTTCTTGTGGACACAAGGAAAACTGATTTAGCCAGCTTTTATATTTGCATAGAACTAGGTGGAGAAAAAGGCCATGGGCAAGAGAGACAGAGAAGATAAAGAGTAGCCAGTCTCAGAAATGGCTGAGAGAACACTCAGGAAGTACACAGCAGGAAGTGTGCACATCTGGGACCAGCAGAAAGGGGAGCAGAGGGAAGGCAAGTAGCCACAGGTGGCTTCTTTGAAGCAATGGGGAAGTGCCAATCTGGGGCTGCTGGACTTGGAGCAGAAAGTAGTCAGAGGCAGCACATGTTGACATGTAATTAAAATGCATTACCACTGGTGCATATACTTCTATGATAAACTGCAAGCCAGAAGAAAACATCTGAAAACCTTGAGAAATAAGTAAAACCATTGAGCAAAATAATAAACAAGCATTATATCTAACTTTTATATTACACCTTTTATAACAAGCTGATTATTATCAGAAGCCTAATGTAGCAGAATAAAAATTATAAGTATTCACAATGATGCAACTAGGCTACCTCCAAATGTAAAACCAAAAAGTAGAAAAATACCTTTGTGTCATGTGGCTCAGCCTCAGAATACTGTCTCTGTGCTGTTTCTATTCTGGAATCCAGGACATCTGGGCTATCATCTGTAAGTCCATGTGGACAGAATCACAAGAGAACAAAAAGTAACAAACTGAAATACAGTTCTATTTTAGGACAGTAGACATTTTTTGTCTATAATACACTAAAGCCAAAAGTTATTCTAAATATTTTTAGAATGTTATAGGACTTGTTGGCTTGCTGAAGAAAGGGAGCACAAAACAAAACAAAACACAACACTAAAACCTGTTATCAGAGGATGATAACTTAACTCTGAGAACCTGGGATAGTTTACCCCAGAACTCAGTAATGGATGCAGGAGCACTAAGAGTTCAGGAACAGTGTCGGCTACATCTCCAGACCTTGCCTTAAAAACAACAAACAAAAAAAACAACCACCAAGAAGCTCACAGGATGTCCTGGGTCTAGGGAAGGGCTGGGTGCTTGGAGTCCCAGAGACAATGCAACTTTGCTTTCTTGAATGAGTTCCAACCAAGAGGCACTGCCTTGAGTCCAAGACCTGGGCTGTGGGAGCAGGTTTGCTTGGGGTAACAAAGTAAACCTCTAAGAGCTTTACCCTCTAGTCACTAGATACTATGAAAATAAACTGGGCCTATAAATAAAGTACCATGAATTGTATCTGAATATAAGATATGAACTCAATTTACTACCACAAAATAACCACATGTATCTAATTAAAAAGGAGAAACTGGGTATTCTTTCTATATGTTCATTCACTTGTATTTAATAAATTTCTACTTTGTGTCAGGAAATGTCTGACATGGCAGCTACTAGCAACATGTGTTTCAGTATTACTCTGTAACCCAGCTAGGCTTAGACCTTATGTCCTGCTGCTCAGTCTCTTGAAAAACTGAGATTCCAGGTCCATGGTATCAGGCTCAGCATTAAGACAGAAAACTTCATGGTGCTGTGTCATTATGTATTTAGATTTATTACTATGGTTCATACTATCTAACATACTGAAACAAATTATTAATTAAAAGAATTCAGCCTTTCATCCACACTGATCATATCCATATGCTCAACAGCCTCTAGTAGCTAGTAGCCAGTAACAATGAAACATTTCTACTCTTTCAAAGTTCTATCATATGGCTGTTACTGGCTATGATACCAACAGGAGGAGGCAGAGGCATTATCCCATGTGCCTTGGCTAAAGTGCCTCACTATCTCTGCCCATTATCTGCCCATAAGAGAATCACAGCATATACTGCCATCTGGCTTGGTCATAGGTCCCCAATATAGAGATTGGTGAGATGTCCACAAGTTGGGTTTTCTGCAGGAAATAGTTTCATTTCTGGATCCAAGTCTGAAAAGATCCTATTGGTGTCTCCAATTAGCCTCAAACGTTATGAAGTAATAAACAGTTACTATCTTTATGAATTATTTTCTTGCTCCACGTTTTCTGACGACATCTAAAACAGAAACACATATGAATACCTAGTTCTTCTTCTGAGGAGGAGTAATCCTGCTTTCTGTTTCTTTCAGATATGTGCCTTTTTTCCTCTTCAACCTGGAATTAATAATAACCATGTTATAGGCAGCAGGATCCAGATCCAGTCAGTTAAACTAGAAATGTACAGCACTAGCTTCTATCATGTACAGGAAATAATTACATTAATAATAATTAAAAAGACATCTGTATTAGAAACTGTGGTACTTCTGCTTAGACTGAGCTGTCACAGCTGGTGAAAGACATTGCATAAGGATGTATTCTGACCACATAACAGGGACACAGTACCTAAGTGTTATAACAGTAAGTAGGCACAAATGACACACACAACTCTAAATCAACCTCATTTATATAAAGAAATAGTATTTGAACACCACAAATTTGTAGGAGGAGCTAAGGTGGAAGGAGTAAGGAGAGGAAGAGGAGGAGTAAAGGAGAGGAAGATGAGTAAGGGAGAAGAAGAGAAAAAGGAGGAGGAGAAGCTAAGAGAGACGGAGAACAAGAGAGGGGCACATGGAGGCTGATATTTGCTTGTCTGTAGCAGCCAAAGGTAGTTGGTATATCTAGGTTGGGTATTGGGTTACACCTCTGATTGTAAGGGTATCTTATTATTGATCATTACTAAATATATAAGCCTTTGGATAATATAAGCATTAGAGTCTCATCTGTACCAAGCCATCTCCCACGCTGGCGTCTTGTGGGTGGCAAAGCTGGTGTCTCTGGCTGGCCGTTTTTAGCTGTGGTGCGCACATGTCCTCTGGCTACAGAACATGGTGGCTGAGCTAGGTGGAGCCTCCGCAGCTTAGATAGTCTTGACCAGAGGCCATTTTTAAATAATTACTACAACACAAATTGGTCTTGAAGAGCTTAAAAAACAACAGTGACAACAGAGTTGGATGGGTAGAAAAATACAGGAAAATGGAGAACAGGGAAGAAGGCAGATACGACCAAATCACACATGAAACTTTCAGATAACCAATCAAAATCCAAAAAATCAAAAAGGAAGAAAACCTTTCTACTCCCTTTTTTCGTGTTAGGTGAAAACCCTACATGAGCGCTTACGTGAACTAGGGAACACACCTCTTCAGGATCTGCTTCAACCCTGCAACTGCTCAGAGCCTCCGTGCTGTCTTTTCCACCACAGCATATTTCTGAAATGGTAAATACAACAACAAAAACCAAATTAAAAAAAAAAACATATTAAATCTTTGAAATAAAACATCGGATGTTTGTACATGTAGTTAGGGAAACTGTCTGCCATCCCTTTGGGTAGCAGCTATGCAGCAGGCACTGTGAACAACGGATGATTTCTGATGGATTCCTAGAACAGTGCTGACAGGGAAGGCCCACTGTCTGTCACTGTTATGTGAATTAAGATCAGTGCTACAAAACTCAGTTTTACACAGCAGAGTTCAAGGCCTTTTCCCTTCAGCTTTGTACCCACAAACAGTGTTAGGTGTCCAAAGACTCCCCATGACTATTGCACCACAGCCATCAGATCAGCAAGCATCACAGCCTAATGAGGCCAGGCACAGAGCAAGTGTGAAGTGACAGCTATGCCACCTGAAGATAAGCTAGCATTCAGTATACTGACAATGTGCTTGTAACCAAGCAAATCTGGAGACACAGGACACTGCTCATATTTTTTGAGGAGCAGGGGCATGCAAAACAGTACTCTATAATTGGAAAAAGCTGCAAAAAGTTTACAATATTTACACGTAACAGAAGCAAAAATAATAATAACTGTGCCATATAGTACAATGTAACACTAATTGGCATTACAGTGAAGTAACTGGACTTATATAAAATAAAGAGGACAGACCTTAGAACATATTGCAAATACTGTGGAAATGGATTATAAAATGTGGTCACCATTCACCTTAACAAGGCAACATATGCTACGTATCTTTATGAAACTAAAACCATACCTAGTTATGCAGAATAGTGGTTCCCTTTAGATGGGATGAAAGAGAAAGAGATTGTGACAAGGCAGCCCTATTATAGGGGCTCACTACATTTGTAATACTTTAACAAATGAGTAAGACAAATATGCTAAATTTTAAGGTGATAAATGATAAATGAGGTGATGGGTACACACGTGTCTATCAATCAATGTCACTGTTTTGCTATTGTCCAAAATATGGTGACATATATTAGAACTAAGTGTATGATATACAGATCTTTTTCCAATCTTGGATTACATCATCAACAAAATTATCAGAAACCAACAAAACTCCACATGCTGGTTGAGAACAGAATTCTCTTTTTGGAGCTAGTGACCTTCAGAGGTGATGTACATCAAGGGCTGACTCATGAATGTGACATGCTGATCTATTATCACACTGAGACTGTGAGAATATATCTCTACCGTACAAATCACATGAGACTGTAATCTGTGCCAACATTGGAATGAACTCACTGTGAGGCTGTTGGCAAAGTTCTCATAGTTAGTTAAGGTCAAATACCACTTAGCTGTATAGCCAAATTACTCAATGTCTCTCAGCTATTCCCATAACTACAAATGCAATCCTTAATGTTCACTTGATTGGATTACATAAACTGCTTAAGAACATCTGTGAAGCATCGTACACAGAAGACTGTCAAGAAATAGTAATTATAATGAACACTAAAGTCACAACAGAATTCATTAACTTACCTTCTTTGTTTCGAGGTTCATAGTGAATATCTTCATTGATTCTTGACTCTGAATTTTCAACCTGAATATACAATAAAAAGGTTGTTTCTAGATAGTCTCACATAAACCTAAAGGCAGGTAAAAAGGCATGTGTGTACCTGGCTGTTTACAACAATGCTGTCAGGACTAGGGGGCATGTTCTTTTCAGTTTACCCAGAAGCTCAAGGGTACAGAGGGCCTGCTTTGTGAAGAAAATTCTGACCTACTAAGTTATGCTTCAGTGTTTATTCTCCTTGTCTTTAAAATGACTTTGGAAAAAGCAAAATAAGAAAAAAAAGTTCATGTTCCAGAATTCTCTTTCACTCAAAGAACTCTTCCAAGTTCTCCTCTTGAGCTATAAAACCTCCCGAGCTTGGAGTAGCACACACACCTGCCATGCTAGCACTGGGGAGGCTGAGGCAGAAGACTTGCTGTAAGGTTGAGGCCAGATGATCTACATATGAAACAACAGGCTATACAGCGAGACTCTGTTTCAAAAAGTTAGAAAATACCAAACAACAAAACCCTTAAGTATTTCTGTCATAAAAATTACATATTTGGCAATCATACTTTAAACTATACCAAGTCTTATGTCCTACAACATTTTACATCCCTCATGACTACTGGAGGGTGCACTCTACTGGGGACTTGGAGTGAGTGGTGGCACACACCATCTGGTGCTGTAGGTTTCAACTTAGAGGGCAAATTAGAGCCCCACTATAGGTGCTTCTTTTCTTTTCAGCATAGTCTGTGAGCATCTAGATACAGAACTGGATAGTTCAATAAATTGTGCTAAGGACTCTGACCCCACAGTGCCTGGCAACAGGAGAGACAGCTCTTCCTTTTCTTCCAGGACACAGGAAAGCACGGATAATGGAGATTTGTGAGCATTTTATAAAAATGTTCACCCCTGGTGTTAGGTTCCCTATAGATACACTGAGGCAACACAAAAACAAAACTGTCAAGGATTCAAAGCAATTAGGAGAATCACACCTGGGGAAAAGTGTTTACTGCAATCACAGTTCAGTCTAACCAGACAAGCCTTCTAATGTGAAGTCTAACTCTCAAATTATTTTGTCTACAGTGACAAGAAAATTTAAGATATTACAATTGAATTTGCAATTCTATTATAATAAAAACCAGAAAGCTCAGAGTTCTGTATCAGGGATGTAGGTGACTGTGGAAAAGGTTAAGAAAAAGCTGCTGAACTTGAGTGGAGAGCATGCTTCCACATGGCCTCCTGTACACAATCCTCAGATACTGGTTATCTCTTCTCCATTCTTAAATGAAAAACACAAACCATCATCAAAAACCAAACTATTACAGCTACTTACATTTAGTGATTCACTCATCAGTAAAGCTTCCATCTGTGGTTCAGCTGTTCAAAGACATGAGAGAGAAGGAAGCAACAGTTTGAAATGTAGAACAGCACATTTAAAGCTTCCCAGAGCAGAGGAGTTCAACACGACAATCTCAAGTGACCTCTATTTTTGTGAATCGTAAAACTCTGACCAATCATTTTTTACAACCTGTGTTCTGCGTATTACCAGAAAAACAGCTTGGATTTTTACAATAATGTCTGTAGCCCATTAAGTCACTGCAGTGATTTAACTATTTCAATAATCTGTAGCTAAGGAAAAGGTGGAAGATCTTAAATGTTATCTACTAAACACTGGCTCATTTAAAAATAATGCCAACAGATGAAAGGTTAGATCCTTTCTCCTCAAACAGCAATGGTCTGTTTATATTCTTTGGAACTTGAAGTACAAAGCCTACTGTTTCTCCTCAAAAATGACAGAATATACATTTTTCTTTTAAACAGCCTCCTTCTATGTAAATAGATCTCTTATTGAATTGTACCTAAACACAGTAAAACAGTCTAAAAGTAGATATGGGAACCAAAGATTGAGAATGCACAAACATCTCCTTCTTGACAGTAACATTGTACAGTATTTAAGACCCATAGCCATTTAACCAATGGATTCATATTTTGGATTATTTAACTTCAGCATGAATGACTGGGCATGTTGGTATGGTCTGGAGGACTGTGAATTTCTGTGTAGAAGGCTCCGAGGCCATTTCAGATGCTTTTGTCCAGAAAGGTCCTCAGTTATGCCCCTTCCTCCAACTTCCCAGATAGCAGTCATGATGTGGATTATATGTAGTATTCCTTGAATCTGAATGATCTGCTTTTACTGCACCTTACTCATGGCATGGAAGCTGGTTCCCATAGCAACTAACCTAATGTTTTGTTGGAGAAATAATTTAAAGAGCTAACCACAGTAGATATCATTGCTGCCATTCTAGCATCTTCTGCAGGAACCCACACTCTGGTATGCAACACTAATCAATATCAGAAATAGAGCACGTGGTTTAATATATTCCTTAGGATTCTGGTCTGAACTAGTACAAAGGCATTTTCCTCAAGGCTATGCTTGAGAAAGCAATCTATAGGAAGAGTGGAAGAGCTGAGGTTCAGGTTTTACTGGCTGTGCCTGCATCAGATGTTCCTTGGTCATGCCTTGCCTCATCTCAGCTCTGGGACCTATACATTTACTTTAAGGTAGTTATTTGTAGGGTTTTATGTTGTTTGCCATCCAAATGACCCTGGCTATGCCACTTGACTTATAAGATATTTAACACTGGAGAAGGGTGGGGGGTGGCAGGACAGGAAGGAAGGGAGAGAGGAGAGAGTTAAAACCTTAAAAGTGAAAAGTTTTTAGTACCTTCCCCCATTATGGTACTGAAGATTAAACATAGAGCTTTCTATATGACATGGCACAATTGACCACTGCGCTATACCCTGACAGAGCAGTTCATTTCTTCTTAATGTATGGCTGAGAAGAAAATAATTTTCTACTCTTACAATTCTTCTCAGTCTTATTTCCTTACCCTAATGGTTCTTAGACTGGTTGAGCCAATGGGAGTGCCTCCTTTCTGCCTCCACCTATTCAGATGCTATTTTCATCCTTTTTTTCCTTTCTTTTTAAAAATCATAGTATAAGAATTAAGTAAACCATAGATTTATAGTGAATTTTGTCTGGAGATTTTATTTATTTATTTATTTTTTGGTGGTGGTGTTGGTAGTTAAAACCAAGGGCTTCCCACATGCTAGGCAAGTGCCATACTTATTGCTGAATTGAATTACACTTTTAGCCACTGTGGGAGTTTAGTACCCCTTTTAGTTAACTGTGAGCTTAGCAGATGCAGGGCCAATTGAAAACTCCCTAACACGATCACGAACTCATAAGGCAGATAACATCTTAGCAGTCTTAATGTGTGTTTTAGTTACTTTCTCATTTTTGTGATGAAGCATGCTGACAAGGAAGGAAGAAAGTTTACTCTGGCTTACAATTCCAGAGGTGCACAGTCCACTGTGGCAGGGAAGGCATGTTAGCAGAACACAAAGTGGCTGGTCACATTGCTTCCACACTCAGGAAGCAGAGTAAGAATGAAGAACAGCTAGGCTATCTAAACCTTTTCCTCCAGTAAGGCTCTGCCTCCTAAAGGCTCTATAACTTTCCCAAACAGCACTACCATCTAGAGACCAAAAGTTCAAGTTTACGAGGTTGTGGGCACATTCTACATTCAAACTGACAATTCTGGCCCTGGAGTCCTTCACAACTGTCCAGAGTATACAGTGGTCTTGAGACTAAAACATTTGAAAGCTGTTGCCCTAATCCTTTCTAATTCTGAGATTTTCTCTTAAAAGTTTTACGGCTCACAATAGAGAATGTTGTAGACTGAATGAGGTGATGCAAGCTAAGAGTGGTTTTGTACTGTTACTAGGGCAAAACCCAGCAAGCTAGGGCTTAGGGCACATGACTGGTTGTTGCAAACAGGCTGCAGCATCCCTGGGAGGGCAGCAAGGGCACGGAGAAACTCGCAGGGAATGAAGCACTTGCACCCAGTTTTCCTTTTTCCATGATTCTTTGGAGATGTCAAATTTAAACAATAACCCCTATATAAAACAGGATGTGAAAGGGGGTATGTTAAAAATGAAAGAATACAGGGCTCAAGGGAGAATTCAGCAGTTATGAGGGTGTACTGCTCTTGCAGAAGATCAAAGTTCAGCTCCCAGTGCACATATAAAGTGACTTCCAACTGCCTCTAACTCTGGTTGCAGGAGATCTGACAGCTCCGGCTTCCCAGGTCACCTGCAAACACTCATGTGTACACCTACCCATCCAAATAAACAAAAAACTTAAATAAATCGTTAACAACAACAACAAGATAGAAAAATGAATTTTCTCTGAAGTATTTTAAAAAGTGAGAGGCAAATTCATAGTCTGCCAGTGTTTTACTCTAAACCATCCACCAACTTTTAAGCTGCAATGAAAGATATATCAATGCAGAGACAGACAGTGTGAAGAACAGACAGTGTGAATGACGGCTAGAGGCAGCCTACCTGCCCCACTCGGCCTTCCAACACATGGGTTCTCGGGTGCTGCTACAACTCCACCATCTGTATCTTCCTCTGAACTCACAGATATCTATGAAAACCCAAAGCACCACAAAAATAAGTGAGGTGAGCCTAGCTGGCAACTCTGGTAAATCAGATGCCTCCTCCCTCAGCATCCAGAAGGAATTTAAAAATCTATTTTCCATGAACTGAAAAATGAGCATGTCAACATTTAAAAACAAAACAGGGAAAATCAGTCCAATCTCACATTTCACCCTTCAGTGCTTCTTACAGCAAAAGGTTAAACCTTTAGCTTAGCACAGTACATGTGGTCCTTCCTGATTAAGCCTATTCCTTAGCCAGAATGAAGTGTTACAGCGGGGAGCCTGGAGTACCACAGTATCCTCCATCCTTTCTCTCTTTGCCTAGGTTTTCTCTTCGTTCTCTTCCAATAAACTTCAGCTCTACTTTTAGAAAACTGCACCAATGTCCTTTTGCAAATTCTCCTTGCTGCCTGTCCAGCACTCTTTTGGGGTAAGCTCTCTCTGCATTGGTGGTAACCTCCCTGCACTGGCAGCTCCTCACACTGTAGGCAGTACTGAGGAATCAGTACTGAGGAATCAGTACTGAGGAATCAGTACTGAGGAATCAGTACTGAGGAATCAGTCTAGAAACAGGAAACAAGAGTCTACGTTGTATATGGTACAGATCTATCACAACTAACAATTTTATTCAAACCATGAAACCATGGAAAAGTTAAGCAGAACTATGACAAGGCTCAATTTGCATTTTTAAAGATACTGGACATGGCAACATAAACCATACAGTGTGCAGTTCAGAAGTTCAGGTCTAATGGGAAGCCACTAAAGTCACTGAGGCATGGGTGGTAGCTATGGGAACAGAAAGTCATGGACTCGTGTTTTGTTGACTGCAAATAAACATGGGTGACAGAGAGACTGAAGGTGGCTCCATGTCTGCTTGAGGAGATGGAACTGACAACAGTACTTTTTGCTAAGGTTACTGAAGTTCTTTGCTTTTCACCCCATATATTGACAACATCACCACGTGTCTGGTCTTACCTCAGTTGTTAAGCCAGATGGCAGTTCCAATCCTTTTATACCCTTTGGTGGTGATTCTTCATTGCCTAATGAAACTCAAAGTTTTAACATAATTTTAAAAACGGAATGCAAAAATACATCTCACACAGAAAAAAATGGCATGTTATCTGGTAGTCAGAGCCACCTACATTTGCTGACTTATTTCACTGTAAGCAAAAAAGCAGCAAAAACAAGTACACTGTGGGGGAAAGGGGCTGGAAAAAAAGCAGTGGCCATTTGCTGATCTGTGGGGAATAGAATTCCTTCGTATTTGCATAAAAAGGTAAGCTATTCAGAGAGATAAAATAAATTATTTGTGGACTTCTCTTACTTCCTAGTATTGTTCTATAGTCAGCTCCAGTAAAGTTGTCTGTAAAAATATCTAAGCAACATTCTGAACCTTTAGATTTATAAATACCTGATCGAGATGATGTATAGTAGACTCACTTTGCTTCCTGACACAGTGAAACTGAACACAGAATTAAAAGCTGTCAGGCAGATGCAGAGACAATGAAATCTTCTCAGGTAGCAACTTTATCACATCCTTTGTAGCTGTGGCTTATTTCCCTCACCTGTCCCACACAGAAGCTAATAAAGAAAAGCAAGAGCCTTCATTTTCCCAAGAGCCTGAAAGGTTTCTCTTATTAAATGGCCTCTATTTGCTCTTCCAGGAGACAGAGCAATAGAAGAATGTAGCATAACGGATTCACACAAACCACTGGAGTACTCAGTTCACTGTAGGCTAAGTGTAACGGGAAAGGAAAGTTAGTTCAACCCTCAAAATATTTTTCTTCCTAATTTTTTGATTTAAAAAATATTTATTTATATTTATGTACATTGTTCTGCCTGCATATACATCTCTGAGAGGGTGTCAGATCCTGTGGAACTGTACTTAGTGGTGACCTGCCTATGGGTACGGGGAATTGAACCTGGGTCTTCTAAAAGAGCAGTCAGTGCTCTTAAGCTGAGCCATCTCTCCAGTCCCTTTTATTCTTGAGATTATATTATTTTCCCCTTCCCTTTCCTCCCTCCAAACTGCCATAGACCCCCTCTTTGCTCTTTTAAATTCATGTCCTCTCTTTTCATTAATTGCTGTTATGTGTTTATGTATATACATATATACGTGAGCACATGCACGTGGGTGTACACACACACACACAAACTTCTAAACATATAACCTATACACACACACACACACACACACACACACGTCTAAACATATCATCTGCTCAGCATGTATAACATTACTTATGTGTATTTTCAGGGCTATTTGGTGCTAGACAACCAGTTGGTGTGTTCTTCTCTGGAGAAGACTCCTTATGGCATTTGTTAATGCTGCTTAACAAACAGGGCTGAATCTACTAGCTGCAGCTTTCTGAAGTTAGGCTAAGTGTAAGTAAAGTTGGTTCCCTCTTTAAATGTCAAGGATGCCAGAGTTTATAAAGCTAAAATGGAGATGAATCAAAGTCTATTGGCTCCTTCAATTCTAACTCAGAAACTGAGTTTGTACAATACGTCGCTCTTCACCTCACCCTAAACACTTGTCATACTTGAGTCAGTGAGGCAGGACTCATAGCTATCTTTCCCCCATTGATTATCTGCACCCCTAGAGCCTAGCACAGCAGTAATTGTACACAGCACCTGAAACTGGGTAGTATAGTCACTGCACGATACCTTTGAAAGAGATTACTGATTTCCACAAGAATAGTATGTTTGCCGAAGAAGCATCCCCTTCCCACCTCCAAATACTCTACACTTGAAATTAAAGCATCTTACTTGAATTGCCAACTCAGTTAATAGAAATAGGAGCTGGAAATATCCGAAGCTCAGCTTTAGAGTATGCAAAAGATCTGGGGTTCAATCCTCAACCAACCAACCAAAGTACTCACAAACAAATCAGAAGAAGGTTGAAACTTAGCAGTCATGAAAATCAACATCTTCATGTGGCCCCCTTAGCTTTCTGCCTCTTCTATACTGACCCATGAGCAATGGGTCCAGTTTTAATGTTTAAGACACAGGATTTGTCATAAAGTTACCTCTGTTAGAACAGACAATTCTAAATGGACTCTCACCTATGCCACACCCATTATCCTCAGGAGCACGAGTGACATCAAGGTTTCCTTCCCTGTGGAATGACTGCCTTGCACCAGCAACATGTCCCGTTTTCTCAGCAGACCCTTCACTAGTCCATGTGCCACTGTGGTCATTTTTTGTAGGCAAGCCCTCCTCCTGTTTTGAAGCAGATGGAGCTACACGGCAGACAGTTGGAAGGACTGCTGTGTGGGAAGAAGACATTTTTGACTCTTGGCCTGTAATACATTTGGTGGTAGTTTTCAAGTTGTTCTCAGGTTTCTGCTGGTCAGGAGACTCCAGTGCAGCATCTGTGATGGGCAGCAGCATATCATCAGTTTTAGCACCAGTACTTACTGCTGCCAGACAGTGAATACTGCCAGAGGAGTCCTCAACAGAGCTCTGTTCTGGTCCTCTCAGACAGTTTGTCTCAGACAGTGAGCTTGCATTCCTCTCTGAGTCCTTTCTCACTATACCCCTGGCTGTACTCCTGTCCCGTGCTGCCTCTGCCTCTGCACTTTTGCTCTCCCTCTGAACAGAGCTCAGCAACGTATTCCTCTCTTTTGCATTGAGGTCTTGACCAGGGCAGTCCATGCCACGACTTTCTTCCTCTCTTATGCACAAAGCAGTGCCTATCTGGCCTTGTCCTGCTGAGGGCTCACAGACTAGCAGACTGTCATGCTCCCCCCTGGTGCTTACTGCCATTAAAGGACCTACTCCTGTGCCCACTGTGAATGGGCACTTACAATTACTCTCAGTCACGAGGCTGGGCATGGGTAGTTCACACTTACTTTGCTTTGTAGCTAAATGTCCACCATTTCCTTCTGGTTTGTGTGTGGCTTGCTGATTCTCTTCATGTCTGCTTAGGCTTGTGCACGTCAGCACACACTCTGCTGTGCTGGTGGAGATAATGGCAGCATCGCCCAAATCCTCCCCTCTTACAGTGATGGCCTGGTCTTCATCTGTAGGGACAGTACCAACCATGACTGCTTCTCGTCCTTCAGAGGTACTTGTGGAAATCATGGCAGTGTCACCTGTCTCCTCTACTGGTACAACTGAGGGACAGACAGACTCCTGAGGGACAGCACTAGACACAGAGCCTTCACAGTCTTCCACTGAACTTGTAGAGATGACTGCGTTCCCATCTGTAACAGATGGCACATTTCCACTTACACCAGAAACAGAGGCTTCACACTCTTCTGCTATGCTGGTCGAAATGAGAGCACATTCATCCTTCTCTTCCTTGCTGGTTGAGGCAAGAGGAATTTCAGTTTCAGTGGGAGCACTGGGCATAGGCACCTCAAAGTCCTCGGTGCTTACCAAGGCTGGACCTGTAGTGCTTTCCTCAACTGCTGCAACTGGCTGTTGCCTTTCGGCACATGTGACAGTAACAGCACTAGAAATAGGAACTTCGAATTCTTCCCCTATGCTTGTGGAAATCATGGCACACTCGTCCTTTTCTTCACTTCTGCTGGCAGTGAGTTGGCCCTTCTCACCTGAAATTGCACTGGGCATAGGAGCCTCAAATCCTCCCGTGTGCGCTCTGGTGTTGTCCCTATTTTCTTCAGTGCTCAGAGTACATGAATGCCCTCCTCTCACATCTATGACCGCACTTATCTGAGGGGTGCAATCATTGGTACTCGTAGAAATTATCAAGCCATTGCCCTGACTTTTACTCCCAGCTAAGCTGTCCTTGTTGGAAACATCACAACTGGCTGTAGATGCCATAAGGCCGTCACACTCTTCATTTTCCCTGGGTGACATGTGGCCAACTTCACATTCTGGAACTACACCAGATACAAGAACATCATCACTTCCCCTCACCAAGCCAGTGGAAGTAGTTGTATCTTCTACTGCTTCTTTCCTGGTAAGCTGACTATCATTGTGGTGAAAAGTTGCACTAGCCATAGGACCCTCACTCCCACCTAGAACTGGTGGCCTGTCATTGTTTCCTGCAAAGGCACTGGTTACGCTGCTTTCCACAATCCCTTTGGCACTGGAGCAGATGTCGGGGTCTTTGATTTTCTTCTCTGCACCACTCACACTATCAACATTACTGTCATTTGTATTCACAGTTGCTGCCCCAGCCTCAGCATCCACATGGTCCATCGTGGGGCCAATTGGACCACCCCCCTCTCCACTCTCACAAACCAACATTCCTTCACTTTCTTCTATCCCTGTGCAAGCTGAAGCATGCCCAGTTTCATTTCCTCTTCCAGTACTAGTCACGACACCCTCGTCCTCATCATCCTCTTCTTTTGCACCTGTGCTGGTCACAATGCCTTCATCATCACAGGGACCAGCACCCACCAAAGGTGCATTAGTAATGTCTTTGGCTTCTGTGCTGTCCATGGCACTCTCTGCATTTTCTTCTGTTTCAGAACTTATGGCACAGCCTTCCCTGTTGTCTTCTGAGCCTGTGCAATTTGCTGATGCTTCCCCATCTTCTTCTGTAATGCCTGTGCTGGTGACTGCACTCTCACCTTCTGTACCATCAGTTCCAGAACCATCTCCTTCTTGGTTGGCACTTGCCTCCTGGAGTTTATCATCATTTACTTGGACCACATCTGCACCTGTAACTACACGTTGGTCTTGGGTTCCTACTCCAGTTACCAAGCAAACGAAGTTATCATTTCTTCCTTTGGCTTCAGTACATGTCACAGTACCTTCTGTTTCTTTCTTAGGACCAACCTGTGCCCTATTTTCTTGGGACCCATCAGCATCTTCACTGCTCACAGACCCTGCTCTTATTTCTGTTCCAGCACTCGTAACGGCTCCATCACTTTCCACTTCACCAATAAAAGCAGCTGTCCCCTCGGCTGCACAGGAAGAACCACCGCACTTTTCCTCAGAGCCTGCACTGGTTACTGCATCATCTTTTTCCTCTGTCGTAATACTGTTCACATTGGCTTCAGCTTGAACTGTATGAGCAGCCAAGGGGCCTGCTATTCTGTCTTCTGACTCGGCCACAGCACATTCTCCACTTTCTCCTTCCTTGGAGCTTGTAAGCAAAATCTCACTTTCAGCAAATCCTTCTGTGACAACACCCTTACCCTCTTCAGCTGCAGCAAAAACAGTGCATTCACTGGCTTCTGGCCCAACCTGGTGGGGATGGTTTCTAGGGCATGCACCCATCATGAAGCCTTCATCTGCCTCAATACTGGTGCAAGGTAAGGCCATCCCTTTCTCTCCTGTTTCTGATGAAGTAGTGGTGGCATCTCCAGCCTTGATTGTGTTTAACACGATTCCTTTGTCTGTCCCTTCAGTACTAGTAGAAATAAAAGCTTTGTCTCGTCTACCAGATCCAGCTGTCCCCTTCTCCATTTTCCCGTGCCTTTGCTCTGGCACAGGGGCAGAATCACGCCTAGCGCTGGTATCTACTTCACTGTTTTCAGTCTTCCGTTCAACATCAGTTGGTATTTTTTTACTTTCATCTGGATCTTTATTATGCTTACGTCTGATTGTTTCAGCCTCCTTTCTTGTACTTAGGTCTACAACATGCTCACCTGCTGCACTGTCTTGCTTTATGTCAGGATCTACGTTCACATCACTCTCTTTCTTAGCTGTGCCCATCAGGCTCCTTTGTTTGCTAATGTTCTTATTTTCCCCAATCACGTCCGTTGACTTGCCAGCAAGAGGTATACTTATTTTGCCTTCTTTACTATATAACGACATGGCCTGGCTGTCTTCAGAAAGGTGCCTTTTGCTACTGCCATTTGCTTTTGTTGGCATATCTACTGTGAAGCCATCATTACCTTCTTTGCTGCCATTTGTCTTATGGACTTCTGACTTCTTAACAGTCAAATTTTGGTTAGGGATATCAGAATGATTTACAAGGGAGGTACTAGCTCCACCACCTTCTGAAATGGCCTCTCTGTCAACTACAGGAATTGTATTTGAATCGTGAGATTCTTTCTGAGGAACAACATTCACAGAGCCTGAGGATGACAAAAGGTCTGAGTCTGTAGAGTATTCAAGAGAAGCATTTCTGTGAGTGCCACATTCTTCAGTGGTTTTAGACATGCCTTTCAAATTCTTCTGTCCCCTTTCGTTTTCTGATAGGGCCCTAAAGAGCACTTTCCGACTCACTTCAGAGACTACACTGACTTCATGGGCTCCTCGCTGAGTTGGCTCCCTCTCCCTAGGAGTTGCTTTTGATGTACTACTTTGGCTATGCACTTTCTTGGTCAAGGTACTTTTATGGTCAGCATGCTTTTCAGAATTGCTCGTTACTGCTAGTCCACGCCCTGATTTACAAGTCACAGCTGCTGCTGGTTTTGAATCTACCATGGAAGTTCTTAACTCATCCTTTAAGACTCCAGCAGTGACTTTATGTTTTGTAACATTTTCAAAGTCAGTGTCTTGCTGAGAACTATTACAACTGATGTCCTCAGTTTTAGGAAGTTCAGACACATGTTCAACAGCTGCCTCCGAATCAATTTCCATTGGCTCTTGTTCAGGGATCGATGTGGTTTCTGTGCTTTTTTTTGGTCTCTGCAGAGAGGAACTACTAGCAGTGCCTGACATGTTTGCTGCTAACTTATCTTCCTTGGCCATTTCCTGTGACGTGCTTCCTCTTCGGTTTTCACACAGTCTTCTACTTAATTTTTTTTCTGTGACTGGGCCATTCCCTCTGCCTTTTTCATTACTGCTGTCAACTTCTTTAGCATTCTTGTCATCTGACTTATTTTCTTCTTTCTTTTTCACATCTTTATTACTGTGCTTTAAGCTTCTGCTTCTGTGTCCATCTGAGACCTTCCTCTCAAGTTTAGAGGAGGTTGAGTCTTTATCTGTCTTATGCTTCTCTTTAGTTGATGCTAACTTAGCCCTGTGCCCAGAGTCCTTCTGTGCACTATGTGCTGAAGGTACAGCATTCTCTAATGCAGTTTCAATGACTGGTTCTTCAGAAGGTCTGTCTTCAAGTTTGGACTTGCGCTGCCTTTCTGTATCATTGTCTTCTGTGTTCTTTTCCTTATCAGGCTTTGGAGTTGACATTTGTTTTGTGGCACATTCCTGTGATTCTGTTTCAGCAGTTTTAATTTGTTTGCCTTGACCCTTTGATTTAGACTTTAACACAAGCTTCTCTTCCAACAAGCTCTTTGTTCGTCGCCTCTCTTTATGAAGAAGCTCTTCTGGCTTTAAGCTGCTGTCGGCACTAGTGGGGTCTGTCTCACACTTATCTTCAGAACAGCTCTCGCTTCTTTTCTGCAACGTAACATTGTGTTGTTTGGAGCTTAGACCATCTTTCTGAAGTTTAGAGTCACTTGACCTTCTTGATTTGTGCTCGGCCTTGGTTTTTTCAGATGACAGGTGCTTCTCCTTTCTGTTATCTTTACGTGTGTGCTCATCTGTTTTTATAGTGTATTCAGAAACTGGCTTCCCATCTCTACCCAATACTGACAATTTCCTTTCATTCCTGTGTTTACTCTTACGTTCAGTTTTATCATCTGAAGAAAGTTTTGTTTGTTGACTTTGCTTCCGAACACTTTCCTCTGTTTCACTCTTCTCAGAAGAGTGAAGTTCAGTCTCGTCACCCATTTTATGCACACTGTCACCTTTGTGTTTGTGTTTTGACGATGATTTTTCTTCTGATTGAGCTTTCTCTTTCTCAGGTCTCTCCTTGGCAGACTTTGTCTCTTTTTTAGGTAGGCCTTTCCCGTGTGTTTCAGGATCATCTTTCTTTTGATACTTTTCATTTTTAAGGGTGCTTTTCTGCTTCTGGGTTTCTTCCACATTAATTTCTGAGCGTTCTGGTTGCTTTCTTCCATCTCTAGTATCTGTCTCTTCCTGAGCTCCTTCCAATACAACAGGGGTGGATGTCCGTCGCTTATATTCTCTTTCTACTTTTGATTCAGTCTTGTTTTCATCAGCAGAATGCAGAGACTCTGAAAGCCTCCTGGCAGGTCTACTTGGTTCACCTTTTCCATGAATGTGCTTCAGGTCCTTGGAGGCTTTTTCTTTTTCACAGTGCTGTTGGAAAACAAAGGGCACTTAGGAAACACATTTTAGATACAAACTTAACATTTAGGTCTAGTTACTATGTGAGCTCTGCAACATCTGAGGCTCTTCCACTCCATGGATGAGGTAGCCCATAGTAGGCATCAGGCACCAAGAAGCTGAAATTCAGTGCAATGTAAGTGTCTAGGTGATCACACTCTGCATTTTACATTCTGACCAGTTTTACAGAGCAGTTATTTCATCCACCTGGTTCATGCCTTTAGGAAGTCTTCAATACTATAAATGACTATAGCTCACTAATACCCAACAGTTCTTAATAAGTGTAAGGTACAACCTAGTGTTCTTTTCAGTATAAAAATGTACATGATGCTGGTGGATAAGCAAAGGTTTATTTTATTTTAAAATTCAGAAACCCAAATCACTTCAGAAGTCATATGAATTTAGACTATTTGTGCAATACTCTATTTATAAAATCTCAAATGTATATAGTAAATGAGTAACACTGTAAACATATGTATGTAACATAAGCATGTACATACATGTGTGTTCATATGTTCTGGGAAGATGCTGGGGAGTATGCACAGTACCTGAACTTTACTCTCCACCTCAGTTTTGGCATTGAGTACATTAACATGTGTGAGAGTTCATAAGATAATTTCCACAAAAAAAAAACTATCATAAAGGAAAGTTAAATATTTAAATATATATAGTAACATATCAGGACAATGTCTAAATATGACTCTAGTTTCTGAATAAAGAAATTTACTGGTTATTAACAATTACTAAGCTATTAGTGTCTCTATCTCAGAAACATAATGATGAGTTAGCTATAGGATTATAAATATATTCATACAAATAAAGACTTAAATTTAGTTAAGGCTAAATCTATCTCAATAACCCAACACAGAAATACATTCACTGCATGTACTTTCACAATTTAAAATGTACACATTATGGACACAACCTTAGTGTCAAATACAAGCTAATGCTTACGTAATTGAGAATGTATCCATTCAGTAGACTAATTAATTGTTAAATAATTATGCACATTATGAGGTAACACAAAAGTGAGCAAAGTCTCAAAAAAATGTTTTTGTTAGAATACTTTCTTTCCAAAAATCTCTATACATGTAGAAACCAAAGAGATAAAATATGGGCAATTTTAGTTTTCTCTTTCTTCTTCTTACTGGCAACTTTGTTATTGCTTTATATAAGAAACAGGGTGAAGAGGGTAAAGGAAGAGAACTTACTCTCTACACAAAACTAAATCATATGCATCAACTCGTTACAACAAGGAATTCAGGCTGAATGGGATGAGGCTACAAATGCCGAGCGGAATGGTTTTTAAGACATAGTATTAAAAAGATCATATTATGCTGTTTTGTGGAAAGGAATACTAACAACCCACATCTAACAAAAGGGCTCTGACAAGGATTTCACTAAGACATACCTCACTTGTTTTGAGGGCTTCTTTGGATTCTTCCTCAGCCTGAGGTTTCTTTTTGGAATTTTCATCAACATTCCTGAGAGGGGAATAAATCAAATATGAACTTCCAATCTGAATCTAAGAATGTCACAAGAGAGTTGAAACCCTTTTCTTTACTACTCACTTCATGTGGAGGCTGCTTACACTTTAACTGTATGTCAGTCATCAGAGTCCAAGCATGGCATGAGCACTCCTGGTGCTCAAGGAAAGCATGCTTCAAGAACAACTCCTAATGTGCTGCCCTGCGAACACTGTACTCACTATGCAGACATTTGAATGCCTCACCATCTTTTGAAAAAGTGGGAAGGCTCTTTGACTCAGAGCTATATGAATAGCATACAATAAGCCTGAGAACTGACTCCTCTCTAAATTCTGTAAATTCACTTATCTTCAAGTTTATGACTATCTATCTATCTATCTATCTATCTATCTATCTATCTATCTATCTTTGTATTGATGGGCTGGAGAGAGGGCTCAAGCACTAAAATCATCTGCTGCTTTTCTAAAAGACCTGAGTTCAGGTCCCAGCACCCACATGGCAGCTCACAACCGTTTGTAACTCCAGTTCAAGAGTATCCAACACCATCTCCTGGCCTCCACAGGCTTCTGCACCTATGTGATACACATAAATACATGTAGACAAATACACATGCACATAAAATAAAACTGAGTAAGTTTAAGAAAAGAATTGTAATTTAATGTAAAATTGTAGACTACAGTTCTCATTACATCATAGCTACTTTCAAGAATTTCTTTGCCTTTGTAATTCCTCAATAAATAATTGTAGCAATAAAAATACAATGCTTAAAAAACAAAACAAAACCCCAACTTTATGAGAAGAGAAAATCTTGGGGTGATGTTAAAAATAGGTGCTGAAAAGCCTGGTGAACAGATGCAACCTCTGTTACTAACTGGTTACATAGGCCCAGACAAGATACTTCTAGAAGTACTTCCAAGAGCCCAGAAACTCAACTCTGAAACACGGTAATATGTTTATGTATGTACTTTTTGGGATACAATTTAAAGCTTCTGTCAGATTTTCACAAAATTATTAAAAATGAACTCTAAAATGCTATAGCTATTAACACAATAAAAGATGATAAAAACAACATACTCCAAGGCAAGGCCTTCATAAATACATAGTAACATCTACAGTCAATGTGAGACTTTCTATGACTGCTTTCTTTTCTTCTTTTTTCCTGACAGATTCTTGGTTTTTTTAAATTTATGTTCTTCTGTTGTGGTACAAATCATTCCCATGGTGCAGCAATTCCTGCTTTTCTATTAAAAATGTCAAGGTCAGCAAGACAGCCCATTAAGTAAAGCTGCTTCCTGCCAAGACAGGTGGCCTGAGTTCTATCCCTGGACACACAGAGGATAATGCTTCCCCTAGAAGCCATAGGTGGCCAAATAAAGACCCAATGCTATGTGTGAGATGCTTCTCCTCAAGTTGTTGGTTGGGAAGGGGGTCTCAGACATTCCCACAACAATACTACCTATTACCACCAATCTTGGTCGCAACCATAACTTGATGGTAAGATCCTATTGCTGAAAACACCACAAACCTTGGTCACAGGACATGGAAATAATCAAGCTGGTACTATTCTGAAAGCTTTTTCCCTACTGGGTAAATTTCAAAGTGCCAGAAGGTATTAAGCAGGCTCCTGGGGATGGAGGGAGTCATCAACAATCCTAAAGAGCTGTGGACCCTATGAGCTCCAATAACCACCAGAATTACCGGTAAGATATGCTCAGGGGTGCAATAGTGGCATGAACGTTATGTGTGTAACTAATCAGGTTCTGGTTGCAATTAAGGCCCAATCCACAAAAAGAGATACATGCCTTGTACTGTAAATTTGACTAATTTATGTATTAGTTATACTAATATTAAATACTAATGATATTTAAAATGCATGATTAGAGAACTCATAGAACCCAGGGGTGAACATACTACCTTTATTTTGCTGAATAGATATAAAATCAAACTACTCTAACATTTCTGTCTTTAAAAAAGCCAGGTGTGATGGCACACATTTAATTCCAGCACTGGAGAAGCCAAGGCAGAAGGATCAGTATGAGCTCAAGGCCAGAGTTCCTGGGCTATTTCTACACCTATAGATTAGTACAGTTCTCAGTAACTCAACAGAGATGTCTCTTTGTGCAAATGATGATAGTTAACACAGAAACTCACAACCTATCAAAATGCAGAGATTAAGTAAAAAGTACCTTTTTAAAATTATTATTTAAAAAAAAAAATGGGGAGATAGGGTCTCTGTCTATAGCCCTGGCTGTTCCAGAACTGTTTGTGAATTTCAGAATGGCCTCAAAGTCACAGAGATCCCACTGCCTCTGCCTTTCCAGTGTTGGGACTTTCTAAGACAGCGTATGCCCACTTTCAAAGCTGCTCTGAAAACACACCACTAACGTGACAATCAGAACATAGCAGGTAAAAATGAACCTTGAATCTTTCCTTCTTCTTTTGCTTAAGGCTACTTTCTTCTCTAAAACTTTGCGTTCTTTAAGGACTTCTTTAATTCTTGGGGCCTTGGGTTCCACAGTCTTGGTTGATGAGTCGTCTAGGTCCACACTACTTCTGCCTAGAAAGTAGATAAAGCAGCTTTATTTCCGTAGATAGTTCTGTCACAATGCTATATTTACTTTTCATTACAGTTTTACAACCAGTATAAAACACAATAGTTTCAAATGAGCCTCAGTTTCTGCTTGGAAAAACAGACGTCAGTTTTGTCGTATTTACTAAGCAGATAAATGTCAGCGTAAGGGCTATAGTACAGTCTGGGGCAGAGCTTGTGCTAAGCAAGTTTGTGGTCTTGATTTCAATCCCCAGCATTAGAGAAAATAACAAGAGTAAAGGGAAAAAGCAAAGATGTGAGGTATAAGCTAGCTGCATTATCATCACCAGAAATACTTAGCTACTTCTATCTGAAATCCACTCCACCATTTCTGCAGAATAAATTCTTCCACACATAGGAACATATATAACTTTTTTATGTGCATATGCCACAAGCAATACTAGAAAATGATGGTGTGTATAAGATACTCTCAGATAACAGTAATATCTGCTATACCTTGGCTCTTCACTTTGGAAGACTTTGTCTTTTCTGCTTTCTGTTTTCGTTTTTCTTCAAGTTTTTCTCTATTGATTCGTCTTCTTAAAAGTCTCTCTTCTTTTTCTTTGGCCTAAAACCATAAAATTGTCTATATATTATCAGGTAGAAGCAAAGACACTCTGAAAAAACATATGTGAGAAAAGAGCCAAGAGTACATTTCTGAGGCATCGAACCAGCTCAGCAAATACTGAGTGAGGCCTTGGTTTGTAAACCCCTAGTACTCAAAGTTGCTCCCACCAACAAAGTTTTAGTTTGTTCTTCCGATGCTTTTACACATCAATAGAATACACAAAAGTGCACATATATCAGGTTACAAACATAGCTCAGTGGTTAAGAGCATGTACTGGTCTCACAGATATGACCTAGGCTGTTCCCAGCAGCCACATGATAGCTAGCAACCATCACTAACTCCACTTCCACGGGATCCAACACTTTCTAACCTCTTCAAGCACTAGGCATACACATACATACAGGTAAAACACACACATAAATCTTAAAAAAAAGGGGGGGGGGAAGCAGAGATTTAACATTTATCTGTGTGTGCCTAGGAACGGGTATGACTACTCTGTTTTAGAAGCTACCAGATGATAGAAGGCACGGAGAGGAAAACTCTTAATTATTATTTTAGAAAGTTAGAAAGTTGTTGGTTTAAAGAAGAAAAGGCATGATCTAAGAAAAGATGATGTAACAAGTAGTTATAACTAAAAGAGGGAGAAAAAAGTTATATAGAAACATAAATATCAGGCATAAATGGGTAAGTCTTCAGAACTTCAAGTGACAGGTAAATTCTACAGCCAATCTGACTTGGTGGCTACAATCCTGGGCCTAAACTGTGGCGTTAAAAGTTTCTGCTGGCAGAATCTTAACTAGAGAGAATTCACAATCATTTTATTATTCTAGTCATCTCTCTCTGGCTCAGACTTCAAAGTCAAACTTTCAAAATTCCAATTAAAAAACCCAAGGAGGTGCACAGCTCCTATCCAATATCCTCTCTAAGAAATAAGCTGGAAGGAAAGCTAGCTAACAATCACAGTTTATAGTGTTTTCTTCAATAGTTATTTCTATAAATTCCCTAATCATGACATAAGAAACTTTTTATATTTTTATGTTCCTCAAATTGTAAGCCATTTAAAAACTAATGAATTTTGTTTAAAAAGCATTCAATAATTGAATGGTACTTAATAAGAAGCATTTTCAAACCTGGAAAATTGGTGGACTGCATTTTCCTCAGTATTATACTAGTTATACACTGTAACTCTGCATGAAATGAGCCACATGGATACAAGCAGTTTCACAAGCCATTTATGAAGTGCCTGATACATTGTTTCACTTCCTTAGTAACAATGATGCACCTTTGTGTCTATTCTATATAGTTAGTGGCAAGCTCCCTGAGGGCAAGACCATGTCTGCCGTGTGCATGCATACTAGTACCTTGTACAAACTACCAGTTACATTTTGACAATCTGTTGTAGCAGACTAAATCACAATTGTTCTCAACCTGTGGGCCGTGACCTCTTTAAGGGTTGACCAACTTTCACAGAGGTTGCAAATCAGATACCCTGTACTTCAGCTATTATAATTCATAACAGTAGCAAAATTACAGTTATGAGGTCGCAAGAAAATAATTTTATGGTGAGGGAATCACTACAACATTAGGAGTGTTTAAAGGGCTGCAGCATTAGGAAGGTTAGAACCACGGCTAAATCAGCAAGGGGTCAACTGGACTTACAATGGACTGCCGCCTTTGCTCCACTGTGAGTTCGTCATCGGAATCACTGTAGTACTTTGAGTAAAGATAAGGTTTGTGAACATAAGCATGCCGTACACTTCTGGCTTTTCCATCACCAGAATCACTAGTTTGAACTTTTGTTTTATTCTGCTTGTTTTTCTCTTCATCTGGAAGGAAGCAAATATAAAAAGTGCCTCTGTCAACAAGCAACAACAACATGTCACATAAGCAGCAAAGGATACTAATATACTTCAAATGTACTTAACGGTCCAAAGGGGTTGTCTGTATGAGAAAATTCAGAAACATTTTAAAAAATGAGTTCCCCCCACACAGAGGCGGACCATTTGTATTATTAAAAGTAAAAAGAAGCACAGAGGAAAGCTCCACAGAGTAGGGCAGAAGCAGGGCAGGCTCAGAACTGAAGAGGCAGAGGCTCCACTCTGCCCCGGAGCAGGGTAGTTTTGTAGGCGGAACATGGAAATCAAGTACACACTGGCTGTACAACTGCTGGGCCTTTACCTGATTACGATCTGGTGGAAAGCATCCACTCAGAGGTTGGTAGATGGTTTCTGCCAGTCTAAGCTTAAGTCTCCTTTTACCGTTTACCATTTGGCTTATTTATTAATTCAGAAGCCCACTTAGTTGAAGCTGCTGGAACCATCTTAACCTAATGTTCCTCCCATCAGATAATTTCAACAATGTGTTTTGACAAATAATTCTTGGACTTGATATGAATGCTTTTATCACTGTTGAGGAAATTCACTTGAAACTATACTTTAAAGCACACTTGAATTCTTATTTATTTATTATTTTTTTTTTTTAGTTTTCTGAGAGAAAGTCTCACTATTTTCTCTGGCTGTCCTGGAACTCAATATGTGGACCAGGCTGGTCTCCAATTTACAGATATCCACTCGCCTCTGCCTCCCAAGTGTTGGGATTAAAGGTGTACAACCACCACAGCCAGCTTACACCTGAGCTCTTAACGCCTACTTATGTGTTCAGGGGAAAAGCAGGAATCAATCACACACACCTTACACTAACACCTCTACATTAGGAAGGCAATCTTTCCATTTGACACAGGAGAAAGACAGAAAAAAGGGAATGCTTTCACTTCTTATTATTTATTGTTCTTTGTGAACTTCTTATATTTAGAGCATGTACACATAAAATCTAGCCCCAACAAAGGAAGCACCCCAGCAGACTGCAAAGCATCAGAAGAATAGAAATAGCACAGAAATCACAGGATGGAGACTAGCCTTCCCACGTGGGCTGGACAGTAAGGACCACCATCATAGCTAGCGTACATGGCTGCTCCTATTCTGAATATGTAACTTTGCTTCTCCTGGACATATACATAAAATTTAAAGACATAAAAAGCCAAGAAAAGTATCAGTGGCGTTAAAAGGGCCCCTTTGAGTTTCTCCCTAGACTTCTTGTCCAAAGCTAGCAGAAAATGTAAAGGATGCTGCTCCCTAGACTTCCTATCCAAAGCTAGCAGAGAGTGTAAAGGATGCTGCCTACTGGCAAAAATATGCGAGGGCAAAGAGCTGCATCGTGTCGGGGCTGCATGCTGACTCAGCTCTGAATCTGCTGTGCTCAGTGGCTATGTGACTTTGGATTGGATATACCGCAAGACTTTGTTCCCTCTGTTGTGCTTCCTTTCTAGGGCTGCACAAGTTAAGACACAGAAAGACATTAGCGCAGACTCTCGAACCCAGTAAGCACTTAGGAAGGGTTGGCTGACAAGCAAACTGTATAACAGCGATTTCAGCTTTGCCCAGAGGTCTGAAATTTGCCCTAAGCTTCTGAGAGGTCATCTTTGGGCTCTTATGATACTGTACTTGACTGATGTGTTTCTGCTTTCCTGATTCTCTTATGGTCAAATCAAAGTCTACTATTGTTAAGATGGAGAAATGGGATTCAGTCCTGCAGCAAGACCTCTTAGGGCTAGAGGCACAAGGGCAGGCAGGTTATTATGAACTATATCCTTGAGCCAGATAAGAGTTTCACATCAAAGTTCTAGTGAACTTCTCTGGTTTATCATAGTCTACCTTGATTATAGAAATGGATGTCAAGTTGCCCACAACTCCAGAGGACATACAGAGGGCTCCTGTTTGGAATGTTTCTAAACTTGACCCTGTGCACACTATCCCTTCTCTGATTTGACTGTGTTCCTTATCTGGATCAACTATATTGAGTAGACCAGTATTTGTTGTTATTTGAGGCAGGGTACTACACTAGCGGGATAGCGTAGAACCCCCTATCTAAACCCTGTTAACAGTTATTCTCTTGCCTTAGCCTTCCAAGTGCTGAGATTCTAAGTACAAGCCAACATACCTGACTAGTATAATATATCTGCTTTTGCTATACTCTGTTAGGCCTTTTAGGAGCTAGTTAGGATCCTCAAATGTCTAATTGGTGGTAGAAGTGAGGGCATCCTTCTAGCTTGTGTTCACCAAGTTTCATTCACATATAAACAAAAGAAGCTCTATGTGTACTGTCTCTTCTCAATTTTGCAATAACATCAAATGATGGAATTGGTCATGGAAAAGTAGTCTTTTTGAGGGCTGGTAACATGTACAAAGATAATTAGACCGACAGCCCTGCAGCTCAATCAGAATCTTGCAACCATAAGGTAACAGCCTCTAGCTATGCCACACAGTCAGAAGTAGCTAATAGAACAGAATACAAATAAAGCTTAACAGAAATGTCCCAGGGACATTGACAAAAATGCATTACTCTTACCCTCTGATGTAATCTCTCCTTCTTCCATGCTCTCAGACATGACAACTTCCTCCTCTGTGTCTTCTTCAAAAGATGAAAGGTCACTGGTGTGGACAGAACTAACTGTGATATCAGTGAGACCATCCACATCAGAATCTACCAAAGAACAATCTTTAAGGAAAAAAGAAGCAAAATAAACAACGTATTACAAGAATGTATTTAAAGCCTAAGCACTCGATATTAAAAATTTCCTGATTTAAACAGGAAATCTGGCCATCAGAAAAGCAGTTATAGCAAAAAAAAATACAAAGGTAAAATAGTCACATGCAACAATAACTTAATTTGTAATGTAAGGCTATATACAAATATAGATTTTAAGTAACTGTTTATTATTATTACTACCTAGTATTTTGAAGATTTGCATATACAATTTAAATTGCTTGGAACAGTGTGAAATACAAATTACAAAGTTTATAGCTTTTCTGTTAATTTTCTTGGTGAACAGACACATAGTATAGGAAAGAAGTTATATTTATTTCTTGCCTTCCAACCAGCCCAAACGGGGCAGAATGATTTGGCTCAGGCTAACCCTGCAGCAGCCATGTCCAGTGCTGAGATTACTGCTGTGTGCCAGCATACACAGCTTATTACTTTTATTATTTTGCAAGTTTTCAAGTTTTGACATGAAAACACCAAAACAAATCATTACAACAAAAAGCCAAATGTGACACTGTCCCTCTTCCTGTGAGGAACAATCTGCTCTTGAAACCATGTGGCCTTGGGCATGTACCTTCCTTTGTCCCCTCGACAGCCCTGGATCTGCTGTTGCTCTTTTCAGAAGGAAGCTTTGTGCTTTCCACTTCTTTGTCCTTTGCTTGTCTCTCATCTTTTGTTTTCTGTGTATCTTCACTCCTTTTAGAGTGATCAAGTTTTTTTTCAGTCTTTTCCTTCTTTTCTTTTTTTCTTTCACCTTTCTCATTACCATCAGGCTTCTTTTCTCCTTTGTCCACTGATTTAATTTTTGGGTCACTGTTTTCTTGCTGAGCATCCTTACTTAGTAACAGTAAGCTATTGTTCTCTTTCATATGAGTTTTAGTTTCTTCCACTGGACAAGGGAGATCACTAGGTTCTTCTGACTTGGGAACAGTTTCTAGCCCATCTCCTCCAGAATCAGGGGTAGCCTTTTCTCTCTCAGCCCCATCCTCTGAGCCTTTCTCCTTGTCTGTGCTAATGTCAGTGCTTGGCTGAGATGAGAGTTTCCTGGACATTCTCTCACTGGCCTTGGCATTTGACATTTCTGTTGAAGCTCTGGCAGCATTAGCTTCTTGGTTAAGAGAAGTTATGGTTTCCAAGATTGACATGGCATCACTGGCTACAGTAGCACTGGGCCCAGGAGCAGGAGCACCTTCAAGGAGAAGATAAGAATAAATTGGAAGAAGATTGAATAAATGTATGAAAAAGTACATCCCTCTACTTCATTGAGACTACATACCAGTGTTATAAGCTGAGCAGAAATGCATGTTCCTGTGGACTTTTCAGGTACAGTCCTAGTACACATACTCAAACATTTCTATCTCCTAAGTTCATAGTGTCTAATAGGAAGGATGTCAACACATCTGAGAACATTCCAGTTGTGAGAAGAATGTCTTTACTATTTTAGTTACATTCTCTCTTATAGCAAGTGTGCACAATTACAACGTTTTTTTGAAATGAATTTCAAAGTAGAAATGTCATGTCAGTTGGGGAACCTGAGCAATATTGAAAGTACATATAATTTTATTGGAGCAGCCAAATGGAGCAGTATATTAGAAATCAAGCATCTCTATCCAGGCAATCAGAACAAGAAGAGCCTGGGAATCGACAAGAGTAAAAGCAACGCACCTTGGGTAATGAGAGAAGACTCTGGCTTCTCATCATCAGGAGCTGTGCTGCCAGCTGCTTCCTCTTTGTGATTCAATGTGGCCAGAAACTCATGCACAGCTTTTTCTACCTGAGGCCTGAATGTGTGGTTGATCTTTGGATCCACAACCTGAGAAATAATTCGGTCAATACCAGACTCCAGCATTCCTGACCTGAAATACAAGCAATTCACAGAAAGGTAAAGAATTAATTTTACATTTTTTTTGCGCAAGTTATTTTAAAGAAAACAGTATCTATTATATATGTGGTCAATCTTCAATACTCTACTCGGGAAAGTTAATATAGTAGTGGCTTTAGTCATGCTATACCGCAAAGACACTTGTAAACTGTTCACCAATACATTGCCAGTAGAAAGACAAACACAGAAAGGCCCCTGGAGTAGCTCCAGTACTGCAGAGCATGAGGGAGGTGGTGCCTCTCTCACCCTCCACCCCTGGAATGTAAGACGACCTCATTAGAGATGAGTTCCAGGCCTAGTAAATCTCCCGACTCTGAAACGTTTTCTTCTTAAAAAAATAGAAAATATAAACTTTTTGTAAGTCTTAGAGTTTCTAGTTAAAGTGAAGAATATACACAAAATATAATTTCATCAAATTGATAAACAAAAAACCAAGGAAAACAAAAATAAAACTCAAGGTGTCTGGCTTTCTTTTTATTACCTTCCTGCTATAAAATAGGATGATTTAATCATTTAAAGAGGTAGGTTATGAATGTCTTCTACATAAAATGCACCATGCTGGCCACCAGACAACTACAAACCAGACCTGGGCTCTGTGCTGGTTAAAGATACAGATACAAAGAAAATACAACAGGCTAGGCATGAACACAAACAATGTATTGTGAAAAGAGAAGAGTAAGGAATTATTGGCTATGTCCACAATAAGGTTGGGACATTCCACCAAGAGAAGACATTGAGCTGAGTCTTGATGTGTATAGAAGAGGAAGGGAGGAAAGGGACTGTAAGTCTAAGAAACACCAGAGGGCAGACAGAGGAGTGACAAGAACATGTAAGTACCACTTGTGTAAAATGACATCTGGGGAAAATAGATTTAATATCACATCTCTTCTTAGAATGTGCCAGGAGGAATCAAAGTACCTGGGACAGTGTTTGGAGACCGAGGCACTAGTTGCCTCCTGCTTCTTGGCCCCCATCTTTCTGAATAGAATGGGTGAGGAGGTGTTGATCTTTACACTGTCAAATGCTGTTTCTGAGTGTACCTGTCTAAAGTCAGGGTGGACTGGATTTTCAATTCCCGAGGCACTTTGAAGCCATGTGATAACATAATTCTATTTATGTGGGACATAAAGAAAAATGAGCTGACATGCAACAAAGTAGGTTACCTGCTTTTCCAAGTTACAAAAGTAAAGAAAAGAATGCAAATCCTGAAAACACTGCTGCATCTTAAAGCTCTTTTTTGTCCCCTTTAAAGATGAGTTGCAAATGTAGCAGAAAGAATCTAAAAAGTTTTGCTGTGAGGCATTAAGTGCAAAGGTATAAAAATTAAAGTATAAAACCCATTGAATCCAAAAATAGTACTTCAGTTGCCTTCTCTGTTTGCCCATATTTTGGCTTCTTGTCCCGTAAACAAAAATACTCTTAAATGTAGTCTTCCGTCCCATAGAGAAAGATCTTACGTAAAAATAGCTACTGGTCCACTGCTTTGTAGACTCACTGCCTTGGGGTATTCCCTAGCTGCCACCTCAGAGACGAAAGTCTCAGCCCTAGGTCCATGTCAAATGCTGACAACAGATACATTCCTGGTTAGATTTACTTACCTGCAGACCTGGTTAGTGCATGTCTGTAGGAGGCTGAGGCAGGATAATCACAAATTCATGACCAGTCTTAGCAACATGGAAATTTTAGGTTAAGAGTTCAAGGCCATCCTGCACAAATCTGGAGACTTTTTCTCAAAATAAAAACAAACAAAAAAGGGCTGAATCCAGGCAAGGTGGTAGATGCCTGTAATTTCAGCACTCTAGTTCAAGGCCAGCCTAGGCTACATATAAAATATGAGACCCATGGCTATATACTGAGACCCTATTTTTTTTTTTAAAGTACCTCAGTGATAGAGTGCTTATTTTTGGATGTTTGAAGACTTAGATTCTACTCCTACTACTGGGGAAAAAAGTAAATACATAAGTAAGACTAAACCATTTCTTTCTCTTTTAAAATTCTGTCCGAATCATTACTGAAAGCTATTCAGCATTTTCAGATTTTACAGCATGAATACATAAACAATAAAAATTTCCTTCCTCCTGAATAAAAAGATCAGCTACTAAGTTTATCTACTTTAAGTTGCTGATAGTAGGCCATTTGTTTTACAGATATGGCAACTGCAATGGTTGAAGTCAGCTGAGTACTTTCTCCAGTGTGTGTGAAAACCTGCATGGGATTACAATCATTTATAGGGCCAGTCCATCCGTACAGTCTTAGTTTGCATACAACTAAAGAACCCTTCACTAAGTTTCTAGCCCGGTCTGCAGAATGGCTTTTAGGATGGCTAGAGCTACACAGTGAGATACCCTGTCTCAAAAAATCAAAAATAAACAAACAAACAAAAATAACGAATAAAGAAATACTCTGTCTCAAAAAAATCATAAACAAAGAAATCAACTGCAAAAATCTTTCTCTAGGGAAAACTTCAATATGCTACTCTTTCTAATATAAAGCCTTGCAAATGGGGCAAGCAAGATGTCTCAGTGGTTAAAACCTCTTGCAGTACAAGCCCAATGACCTGAGTTGAATCCCTGGATTCTACTGAAGGAGATTTTCTTTGACCTGCATACCCACAGGGTAACAAGGAGACAATGTACAGAAGTCTCAGGAAGAGTGGCTGGTGAGTTACCAGAATACAGCGGTTCCCCCTCTCAGTCTCTAGTGTTCACTCACCGCTGCCACAGTCTAAGGAAGGTAAGGCTTCCTTACCTTTTACCAGGCATGAAACTGTGGTCAAGATGTCTTTTATTGTACTAGGGTTGTAAGTGATTGATTTTTAAAAATGACAGTTTCCTTGTCTTAGAGATTTTGTATACTAAAGTATAAATAAAACTCCAGAAAACTGTTCTTCTTGAGACTCTCAACACTGGACAATAAAACAGTGCAAGATTTGTTGGATCCTGTGGACTGGATCAGCACTGTAAAAAGAAAGATACCCTTCTCACGAGAAGGATACAAGAGCCTTCTAAACAGGTAATGAAGCAATGCAATCATTTGTAGAAGGCCAGCAACTAGGAAGTGTGGGGACAGCCCTGGATTATTAGCAACACTGCATATAAATGTGACTCGGGCACGACAGCTGCACCCCAGCTCCCACTCCTGTGCTACTCTACTTGCTGTTCTACTGAAGGCCTTTGTGGAAATAAGGAGCCTTCTTGGCTCAATAGACTCCTTCTACTATCATCTTTTCAGGAAACGGCTTTGACTTTTTACCAAGACGTATTATTGTTAAGCGGCCTTCTGATGGCATCGTTTGATCTCACCCAGACTCTTTCACAAGTTCTCAAACAGCTTTTAAAACACAGACAAGAAACCTAGTGCTAGTTCCTTTTCTTCTGTACAGGGAGACACAGTCTAAGCTCCCTGGCTCTGGGTTTCTAGCATTGCCTGGGGCTAAATGAACTTTTTAGTGCATTTGTGTTTCTGGGGTTTCCTGTGGCTTGGAACTCTCACACTACATAGGCTTGAGTTAGATTGCTCACCTGTTTAAAGCCACACTTTATAAATGTTCCTGAGTATAAATATTTGTCAAAGCAGGAAGAATAGGCAATCTTTAAACAACTGGGATAGAAAGACTTTTTTTGTCTTAGCAAATATTTATATTAAAAAACAAGCAGAAGACTGTAAATCAAGTTTGTCCTTTTTTAAAAAGTAAATATTCCAGACTTTCTAAATACTTTAACTTTTATTCTTTGTGTCTTATGCTGATGTAAAAATGACTCTCCAGATCAAAATACTTTCATTTATCTACATGCTATGTATATTAAAAGACAATACTTACAATCAAGGGATTTTTTTTTTTAATGTCTGAGTTGTGCCATGTTCTACTTGTTAGACAAGAAAACAGTCATTAATGTAATTGTCTAGGACATTTTAGCATTCACATTTATTAATATTTACATAGAGATTTTTCTGATGTTTTTTCTTTAAGTCATGCTATTTCTTTTCTCAAATACTTAAATACCACTTAAATAAGTCTACAAGAAGAGTCAAAATTTATAAAACAAATATGAAATGATGAGGTCATACTCCAAAATTAAACTGGACTAAGTCACATTAAACTTCCAAAATTGCCGACATGAGGAGAATGTACTTCAGTTTGCTTTCAGACAATGTAAACAACAGCATTTGAAACCTAGCCTGTGCCCCTAACTCAGACTTACTTCAGAACTTGCTGTCGGATATTATTTCTCAGTTGGTTTTTGTTGAGGTGGGGACTCCATGTATGAGTTGCCAAGTGGTTTGCAACAAAGTTGTCAACTCTCTGCCTCAGATTCTGATAGGCAGGCTAGAAAGAAAAACAAAACAAAAAAGCCCATAAATGCTAGAAATTCATACAATATTGAAAATCAGTTCAATAATTTTAACATATTTAATAGTCCTAAGGTTTGATGGAATGTCTTACAGTTACAACTTACAAATACTTCTTGTTTTGTCTAAGGCAAGTTGTTTGTAAATAGAGTTAAGATAAAGAAGTCAACCCTTTCTGTAGACAAAAACAAAAACAAAAAAAAAAAACAAAACAAAAAAAAACCTAGAAACAAAACACAAATGCTAATGTTAGAGGCCTGGAAACAAAGAGAGGGAGGAAAGAAGTCCTGAACAAGAATGTGGCATATGACCTACAGCAAAACTAGTTTCAAAGTCGCATGATGTAACAACGGATGAGAATGACCTTTGTGGATACAGCCAACAACAAAAGAAAAGAATCACTGGACTAGAAAAAAATATAATGTTAGAAGTATTAGGAAAACCATATATTGGCAGTTCATGTAGTTATAGAAGAGAGTCCAAGGGCAACAGAAATGAGCTGGAAAAAGACTGGGACTCGGTGCTTGCACAAGGAAGTTTCAGAATGGGAATTCATTACACATATGAACACAGTGAGTGGATCAACAGCTGTGTGTAAGTAGATACAAAACTCACCTGGAAAAGTGGCAAGATATGAGGGAGAAGTTACAAACTCACATCTTACAAACTCAAGAGAAATTACTCATTGACAGACCACTGAACTATACACTAAATCTAGGGTAAAAGTAGCTTTCAAGCAGGAGTGACTTTAACCTCTCTTCCCTGGGGGGATATCTGGCAATGTCTAAAGCACTTCAAATTATTCCTGAGGAAAGAGGGCAGGAAATGCTACTGAATACTACACACAGCTCAGAGTAGACCCTACAAGTAACCAGTCTAAAAGGTTCACATTGTCTAAGGCTTAGAAACCCTAGCTCCCTAGTTCTCACCCCACCAAACAAATAATCAAAAAAGGAAAAGGCAGAGGAAGACAAAAGGAGATCAAGTCTTCTCCAGTTAAGAACTAGTAGTGAGGGCAGCAGTGGCACACATCTTTAGTCCCAGCACTTGGGAGGCAAGTGATGTGAGTTCAAGGCCAGCCTGCTCTACAGAATGAGTCACAGGACAGCTGGGGCTACATTCTGTCTTGAAAAACAAAAGAAAACCAAATTTAAAAAGTCGGACTATTTAGCTGAGCTGCAGTGGTGTATGCACTAATCCTCAGCACTCAGCAGGCAGAGGCAGGTGATCTCTGAGTTCCAGGACAGTCAGGGCAACACAGAGAAACCACGTCTCAAAACCAAAACACAATAAACAAAACAAAAAAAGGGTCCTTACCTACATCATTCCCCTCACCTAGTCATTCAGGGTTATCTTTGTTTGTCTGACTTTTTTCCCTTCAATACAGGTGAGTGACCTGTAAGGATTTTAAGGAAAATAGAGCAGCTATCCCAGTAATCAATTCTCACGTAACCATTCTCTCTACTAATCCACCCGACAAACTTCTCACCTTAGAGCGCATTCCAATCAGGAGGTTATTCTGGCCCCAAAGTGAGCTTACTATACACCATCCGTTCATGCTCCTGCCATCTTCTATACATACTACTACTCGGCAATTCTTGTAGGGCACTGAATTTTTGCATGCTCTTGTCCATCTGGTTGATAGGTCAGTGATTGGCACAGTGATCTTTGATAACTAGGTAACTACCTCTCACAGACTTGAAGGTCCTACCCTTCTAAGATGCTCTTCCATCACTTCCAATTTTCAACTTTTGCTTCTTTCTCTTCCCCAGGAAAATTATCCAATTACTTATTCATAACCCCTTTCACTTACTCTAAATAGTTGTGAAAATTTCTTTCTAACATTCATAGCACGTATTTCTTCTTTTAACAAGCATTTATTAGACATAAATACATTTAGCTTTTTATTTAGTCCCCTCAAAATAATTCAAATTTCAATCGCCCCCCCCAAAAATGTTTCTTGTTTATGAGTTTTTTCACTTGCAGAGCATGATGGTCCATGTCTGTAATCAGCATTTGCAAGGCTGTGGCAGAAGGATAGCAATGTCAAAATCTATATAATGAGTTTAAGGCCAGCTTCTGCTATATGGCAAGGTCCAGACTTAGATTTAAAGTCAACAAGTTCTTTTAGTCAGCACAGTCTGCAGGCTCTCGCAGACACATCAGAGGACATTCAGACCCGTTTCCTACCTTCTATCTTTTCCACTCGTGGTCCAAGGCTTCTCACATCCTGACACTCCTGCCTGCCCATGCCTAACTCATGTCTATCTTCCAGGAGAGTGTCTATCTTCCAGGAGAGTACATTAAATCTTCTAAAAATTAGGGTTACAAAACAGTTGTAGTCCAAAGTAGATCAAGAATTCATCATCTCATTTAAAATACAAGTCAGATCATTAACTTCTCCTCAAAATTTACTAACTTCTCACTACTAGAAAAACCCTAAACAATTAATCCACAATACACTAGAATGTGTATGTGGGGGGCAACACTTTCCTCTCTCAGTAGATCTGCCTCAGGTCTTTGGCTCTTCCTCTGCTTTAGGGTTGGAAGGCATCCATCCATTTTTTTTTGGCTTTCTTTTTTCAATTCCTTCAAAGATAAGCTCATATATTATCTTAATTGAAACCTTACACAGAACAAAACAGAAAGCCTTCTCATGCTTTTCTTGCTTTATTCTTTTGTACAGAGCTGATTATACACTAATTACTTTTTTTTTTTCCTCTGCTAGGATAAACTGTGAAGCAGCAGGACTCTGGTTTACTGTTGTACTTCCAGTTTCTAGAACATGTCTGGTACATAAGATTTGAACAGTGAATACTTACTTATTTGATCCATGAACTAATTGACCAGAAGCCATTCATAACTGAGAAGGTATCCAAAACTACCTTTACCAGTCATCAAAAAAGAGGTCGAATTTTCTTGGTCCATTAGATTCTTGTCTAGAACTGAATGCTGAGCCTCTTGATTGTCCCTCTTCATTTCCAGGTGGTAATCAATAAAAAAAGGGGCAGAATCGTTTTCGAGCCACACAGCTTGAGTCAGACACCTGATGACAGTTGTCCAGAAGGAGCAGCTTCAGTGGAATAGCTGGACTCTAGAGCTGTCCAAGGCTACCGCTTCCTCAAGAACGATAGTCAATCTGCCTTCCACAGAAATAAGCTTGCTCCAGGACCACTGATGACTGCAGCACTAACAGGACAGTTATATTTTATGGCTCCAGGAGTGGAACTAGACACTGGTACCTCTCGCCCTGGTGTGTATACACTGAATGGAAGACTGTTCTTAGACAGCACCTGAGACTGTCACACATGTATGTGACAGACATAATCCACTGACTGTTCATAGCCTGCATACTACAGGGAAGACTTTCAGGTAGAAAGCAGAGCAGTCTTTCATGTTCAGTTGTGAAGAACACCATACTTCCTACAAGAGGTAGTCGAGACTCAAGAGTTCCATTAAAGAGTCAGTCCTTTATATGAATAGGGAATATTGCCTCTATTTTGCCCTACTCACTGTATTGTTGTAGATGCTACATTCCTAAGTAGTATCCTTTTGCACGTTACATATTTGAAAAAATAGAAATGTGACTTAATTATACATATTTTAAGTTAAAACCAACACAACTGTTATCTAAGGGAGAGGAAGATTGGGGGTGGGAGGATAGAAACAGTGGTGGGGAGGGAATGCTTCTAGGGGAGACTCAGCAACTATGTCCCACTGTGCTGCTCTCTGGGAAGACAGTGTCTTCTCTGTTCCACTTTTATCTTCAAGCTTTCCTATCTAGAGAAGAACATTCTGTGGTACCTCAGCTCTCTATACACAGCACATGAACCACATGAGACTGCCTACAGCCAATGACTATTGAAAACAGCATGGTATCGTGCATATGCGAAGAGAAAGGCCTAGCTTTCCTCACACTGCCAGACGAACTTTTTTCTTTCCCCCAAGAAACATTTTAATAATCTACTTTTTGAAGTTTGGGCAGGGATATTTAATGGAGATGGGATAAATAAAAGGTTGAATTGTAAAAACTGAACCTGTCATCAAGATATTAAAACATTAAATTCACTATACATAACACACACACTGACACCACAAACACACAGATTTTAACATAGATGCAATATCCACTTGTTACTTACAAAAAACTAGCTTTATATGGGGAAATATTTACCTGACCGTGTCTAATATTTTCCTCTTAAAATATTTTTCAAAAGGCAACAGCAATAACCTTATAATATGGCTGTAATAGTCCCCAAGCAAGGTAAGATTATACTTCCTATACACACCCAATTAATTGAAGTCCCTGTGAATAAAAGCTACATTTTGGAAAGGCTAAGGAATGGGCCCAGGACCAGGGTCCTTGTAGAAAATATCCTCAGGTTCTTAGGAGGAATTACTATAGAGGAGACGGCAGAACTGTGTCTTAGGAGGAATTACTATAGAGGAGACGGCAGAACTGTGTATATCCTTTGACCTCAAAGCCAAAGGATATGCAGATGCTGCAAACACCCCGCACCCTGCTTTTAAACAAACTAGGTTCTTCACTCAGACCTGCCAGTCTGAAAAAACCTTCCATCATCACAACTCCAATCCAATAGACCAATCCACATTGAAGTAAAAATAAATACATACACAACCCCCTAAACAAAACCAAATGAAAGCAACAAAAACCCCACAAGAGGAACCGATACCTCTCTCTTCGCCCGCTTCCAGACACACTCTCCTAGCTTTCCACCAACTTCACTGACTGCTTGGTCCTGTATCCTTGGCTCGCTGCCAAGATGACAGCTTACCTGCTTAAAGCACCCTTCTGTGTCGGTGCTGGGTGCCTGCCTCCTTCTTCGTTTTGGTTAGGGAACCTTTCTGCTCGCCCTCGACTCACCATTCTCAGTCTCCTAAGGCATACCCCCTGCCCCACTTCCTTCTTACATTTCAGCAAGTTGCTGTCATTTCTTCTCCATGAGTTTCCAACCGAACGGCTAGCTACATATGCTATACCTCTCCCTCTCCCCCTCCCCTCTCCCTCTCTCACCTTGGCAAACTGACTTGACCTAACTACTAAAACAGGCAGCCATTGCAAAAGATCAAACGACAGTCCCGTCTCCCAACCCACTTTTCTCTGCCCAGGTTTGCCTCCCTACCTTTGCAAGTTCACCCGCCCCTCAACAGCCAGCAAAACACACTGCAAACCATTTCTTTACTATTTTACGATACCTGCAAATGCTAAATTTGTGGCGTTTTCAAGCCGAAGAAACTTTTGGTAGGCAAAAAAAAAACAACTTAGATGGAAAAAAAAAGTAAATAGAAAACGGGAAATAAGAATGAACACTAAAACGAGTCCCGTTTGCCTTAGTGCTTCCAAACCAGTCTCCCTAAGAACGGCGACTTAAGTCTTGCTTACCACAGCGGTATAACTGCTGAGGTCAAGCAGTGTCTGACACCTAGTAGGCACTCAAGAACACTAGCCTGAGAAAAGAACACAAGGGCAGGGGAATGAATGAACATTCCAAGCCTTGCAGAGTGCACACCGCTGCAGGTCTAAGACAGACAGACAGACAGACAGACAGACAGACAGACAGACAGACAGACAGACAGACAGACAGACGGACGGACGGACGAAGTGGCTGCGAAAGGAGCCCTGTGTGCAAGACAGTCCCGAGGGTCCGGCCCGGGGAAGTCGCCCCTTCGAGCACGCGGGACCCCACTCCCCGCGCCGCCCGCCGCTCCAGCCCTGTACCTTGGTGTCCACATCCGCTAGGCAGTCCCTGCGGAACTGGTCGAAGAGCCCCTGACTCTTGAGATGGTTTACGATCATGGCAACGAGCTGCGGGTCTCCGGAGCCAGCACCCGCGCTTCCCGGCCCGCTCGCTCCGGGGCCAGATCCAGGGCCCGGCGGCGGTGGCGGAGGCTGTGGCTGCGGTGGCGGCGGCGGAGGCGCGGGCGGCGGAGGCTGCGGCTGCGGGTTGGTGGCCATGGCGGCCCGGGCCGGGGAGCGCGCGAGCCCAGGCGGGCAGGCGCTCCGGGGGAGGCGGCTACACAGGTCCCGCCGCCTGAGGGAAGCCAACGGGATGTTGTTACGGAACCAGCGGATCTAGAGCAACCCCGGAAGTGAAAAGGAACTGAGGGAAAGGAGGAAAAGGCAGTGACAGAGGCAATGAAAGTCTGGCTACGGGGGCCGCGATGGGCCAATTCCAGCCGCCTGGAGGCGTGAGCGCCCTCGCGAGGTTGAGACTGGAGGGAACAAGACGTGGTGGCGGTTGTCCTTGGGAAGCGGAACAGCTCAGAATTGGATAGCGCCCGCAAGCTCTCCACCTGTGGCTTCAGCTCAGAGTAGGCAGCAGTGAGGCGTTAGTTTAGTTTTACTGTTTTGGCTGCCAAGCCCTCTGCAGTGCGAAGCAGCCGTGGGACTGCTGGCGAACTTTCCGAAGACTAAGATTCGATCAGTTTTCTTTCCAGAATGGTACTTCAGGGTTTTCGCTTTTCTGTTCTACCTACCCATCCTATTCTGGTGTGTGTCTCTCTCTCTTGCTCTATCCTACCAACCTCCCATTTCTGTCTCTTAAGGTGGGGTTTTAGCTAGGAGGGTTTTGCTGCACATTACAGTAATAGTGAGAGAAACCTATATAAAGTTGTGTCTCGGGCATAGCATGTACATACGTTAAGGTGTTTAGTCCTTGGATGACACCTAAGATTGGGACTGTATGTTCGGACTAGGTTTATGTCAGCTTGACACAAACTAGAGTCATCTATGAGGAGAGCACCTTAGTTAAGAAAAATGCCTCTCTAAGAGGCATTTTTGGCTATAGGCAAAGCCTGTGGGACATTTTCTTAATTAATGTAGGGTTAATTAATTAATTAATTAATTAATTGATGTAGGAAGGTCCAGTCCATTGGAGACGGCTACCCCTAGGCTGGTGGTCTTGGGTTCTGTAAGAAAGTATGCTGAGTAAACCAGAGGGAGCAAGCTACTTCTCCTTGGCCTTTGCCTTAGCTTCTAGGTTCCTGCCCTGTTTGAGTCCCTGTCCTGACTTCCTCTGATGATGATGAACAGTGATCATGGAAGTATAAGCCAAATTACCGGCACCCTGCACCCCACTTGCTTTTGGCAGTGGTGTTTCATCATAGCAAGAGTAACACTCAGATACTCTACTAATTCCAATTTGCACATCAGGAAATAATGTAAATCATATAGATTTGCATAGCTGGGAAATCGCCTGGGACCGAGTTCTCTTTAAAATCCGTTCTTACAGCTGGGTGCCGGTGCTTTTAATCCAGAGGCAGAGGCAGGCGAATCTCTTGAGTTCAAGGCCACTCCGGTCTACAAGTCTATAGAGTTCCAGGACAACCAGAGCTACTCAGAGAAACTCTGCCTCAAAAACAAAACAAAACAAAAAAATTAAAAAGAGACAAACAAACAAAACAATAGCAAAAAAAGAAAACATTAAAAAAAAAATCAGTCAAGTTGCTGGGCAGTGGTGGCACACGCCTTTAATCCCAGCACTTGGGAGGCAGAGGCAGGCGGATTTCTGAGTTCTAGGTCAGCCTGGTCTATAGAGTGAGTTCCAGGACAGCCAGGGCTACACAGAGAAACCCTGTCTCGAAAAACAACAAACAAACAAACAAACAAACAAACAAACAAAAAATCAGTCAAATTGAAAGTGTAAAGCATAATTTAATTTCTCTCTTTCTCTCTTTTTTCTTTCTGAAACATGGTCTAGCCATGTAGATTTCACTAGATTTGAATTCACTATTTAGACTCACCTGGCTCTGTCTCCAGAGTGCTGGGATTAAAGGTGTGTACCACCACACTTTCCTAGTATAAATTTTTTTTGTAATTAATTCTCAAAATAAGCTTTCATAACAAGATGAGATTATAACTTATTTTTCCTTAGTGTACTAACAGTGAAATGCCATATGCTAAGTGCGTGTTGTCAAGTATGTATATAATATAAAAAGACTTAGTGTTTATTTGGTATATAAGTATATATCTAATTAATTCAACTTTTCTAAAATAGCTAAGAATCATCCATAAAACTGAAAAACTTCACTCATTTATTAGGCACAATGACTAAACTTTAAAAATTAATGCAAGGTATTTGCTGCTAAAAAGAATTTGTTTACGGGGCTGGACAGATGGCTCCAGGCTAGCAGAACTGACTACTCTTCCAGAGGTCCTGATTTCAATTCCCAGACACTACGTGGTGGCTCACAACCATCTGTAATGGATCCAGTGCCTGCTTTTGGAGTGCATGAAGACAGCATGCATATATTCATATATATATATATATACACACACACAAACATATATATGTATATATATATAAAGTTAAATTAAAAATATTTTTAAAATAATTAAAAATAATATTATTTACATATAATATATAAAGGGTCCTGTAAAACTCATGGACCTTTTCGTGTTATTGGGGCCGCCGTGAGGAACCGTGGAGCAGGCCTTTAATGAGCAACGGCAGTGCCTAACTTTCCCCCTGGAGGAACTTTCAGTGTTTCCAGCCACCTTACCCACAAATTGATACTCTAACTATGTCATGGTTAACTTATTGAAATCTCAGATGTAGCATGCTTGTATACAGGCGTTTCAGTTACACTGATCACACACACACTAGATACAATGTATCTTGAGCAATGTTACAGCCTTGACACATCCTGGACACTTTGAAAAGAATCCAGGTCACTGATCTGTATTGTTGGTCTGTTTCAAAGGCTCTTTTTTTTCTGTTTGAGGACAGATTCTAGGGCTGAACATTGCAGTTACCTGAAGAAAAGGGAAGGGGGCACATTACAATTTTTATTTTTAGAAAGCTGTTTAAAGTAGTTTTTCTTGCCAGTGACCCTGTTTGCTTTGTTTGCTCTAGATTGTTTCTTTAGAAATGATACTACGTATTCTTATTTTAACTTTTTAAAACTTACTTTACATCCCACTCACTGCCCCTCTCCCAGTCACCCCCTCCCAAAGTTCTTCCTCCTCCCTCCTCCTCTTCTCTGAGCAGGTGGGGGACCCCCTGGATATGCCCCCATCCTGGCACTTCAAGTCTCTTTGAGGCTAGACACTTCTTCCACTTATGCTAGACGAGGCAGTCCAGCTAGTAGAACATATCCCATGCACAGGCAACAGCTTTTGGGATGACCCCCATTCCAGTTGTTTAAGACCCACATGAAGGCCAAGCTGCACATCTGCTACACATGAAAGGGGGGACCTAGGCCCAGCCTGTGTATGTTCTTTGGTTGGTGGTTCAGACTCTAAGATTCCCAAGACTTCAAGTTTGTTGACTGTTGGTCTTCCTGTGGAGTTCCTATGCCCTTCAGGCCCACAATCTTTCACCCTATTCTTCCATAAGCGTCCCCAAGCTCCATCCATTGTTTGGCTGTGGATATCTCTATTTGTCTAAGTCATCTGCTGAGTGGAGCCTCTCAGAGGACAACATACTCCCGTCTGCAAGCATATCAGAGAGTCATTAATAGTGTCAGGGATTGGTGCTTGGCCATCAGATGGGTCTCAAGTTGGGTGGGTTATTGGTTGGTCATTCCCTTCGTTTTTGTTCCCTCTCACATGCCTGCATTACTTGCAGACAGAATAAATTTTGGGTTGAAAGTTTTGTGGGTGGGTTGGTGTCTTTCTCACTCCACTGGGGTTCCTCTCTGGATACAGGAGGTGGCCTCTTCAGGTTCCATATCCCCAATGTGTCACAGCAAAGGTCACCCCCATTGATTTTTGGGTGCCTCCCTTGTCTCAGGACATGTCTTGGCCTGGAGATGCCCCCCCCCCCACCTCCTCACTCCTGTCAGTTGCAGATCTCCATTCATTTTCACAGCCATCTAGCCATCTCTCCTGTCCTTCCCCATACCTGATCCCGAATCCCACGTTCACCCTCCTCTCCCCTCCCCCCCAACCCCTGCCAACCAGTTCCCTCCCTCCATCTGCCTCTTATGACTATTTTATTTCCCTTTCTAAGTGAGATTCAAGCATCCTTGCTTGGGCCTTTCTTTTTGTTTAGCTTCTTTGGGTCTGTGTAGTATAACATGGTACCTGCATTTTATGGCTAGTGTTTACTTATAAATGAGTACATACCATGCATGCCCTTTTGGAACTGGGTTACCTTACTGAGAATGATATTCTCAAGTTCCATCCATTTGACCGCAAAACTCATGATGTCTGTTTTTAATAGCTAAATAGCATTCATTCCAGTGTGTAGATGTACCACATTTTCTTTGTCCATTCTTCAGTTAGGGGACACCTAGGTTGTTTCCAGTTTCTGGCTATTATGAATAAAGCTGCTATGAACATAGTTGAGTAAGTGTCTTTGTGAGATTTTAGAGCATCTTTTAGGTATATGCACAGGAGTGGTACAGCTGGGTCTTAAGGTAAACTATTCCCAGTTTTCTGAGAAGATACCAAGTTGATTTCCAAAGTGGTTTACAAGTTTTCACTTCCACCAGCAATGGAGGAGTGCCTCCCTTATTCCACATCCTCACCAGCATATGCTAACTCTTGAGGCTTTGATCTTAGCCATTCTGGTACGTGTAAGATGAAACCTCAGAGCTATTTTGATTTGTATTTTCCTGATGACTAAGGACTTTGAACATTTCTTTAAGTGTTTCTTGGCCATTTGAGGTTCCTCTGTTGAGAATTATCTGTTTAGTTCTGTACCTCCTTTTAAAATTGGGTTACTTGAGTGTTTAACTTCTTGAGCTCTTTGTAGATTTTGGATATTAGTCCTCTGTCAGATGTAGGGTTAGTGAAGATCCTTTCCCAATTTGTGAGCTGCCAATTTGTCTTATTGACAGTGTCCATTGCCTAACAAAAGCTTTACAATTTTATGAGGTCTCATTTATCAATTGTTGATCTTAGAGCCTATGCCAGTAGTGTTCTGTTCAGGAACTTGTCTCCTGTACCAATGTATTTAAGGGCATTTCCTACTTACTTTTCTATGAGATTTAGTGTATCCAGTTTTATGTTGAGGTCCTTGATCCACTTGAGTTTTGTGCAGGCTAGTAAGTATGGATTTATTTTAATTCTTCTACATGTAGACATTCAGTTAGTCCAGCACCATTTGTTGAAGATGTTTTCATTTTTTCCATTGTATGGATATGACTTCTTTATCAAAAATCAAGTATCCATAGGTGTGTGGGTTTATTTCTGGGCCTTTGATTCAATTCGTTGATCAATGTGTCTGTTTCTGTATCAATACCATGCAGTTTTATCACCATTGCTCTACAGTACAGCTTGAAGTTAGGATGTTCATTATTCCTGACGTTCTTTTATTGTTGAGGATTGTTTTGCCTATTCTGGGGTTTTTTTCCATATGAAGTTGAGAATTTCTCTTTCAGGATCTATAAAAAATTGTGTTGGAATTTTTATGGGAATTGCATCGAATCTGTATGTTGCTTTTGTTAAGATGGCCATTTTCACTATATTAATCCTACTTATTCATGAGCATGGGAGATCTTTCCATCTTTTGATAGCTTCTTAAACTTCTTTCTTCAGGGACTTAACGTTCTTGTTCAACAGATCTTTCACTTGCTTGGTTACAATTATACCAAGATATTTAACATTATTTGTGGCTATTGTAAAGGATGTTATTTCCTTAATTTCTTTCTTGATTTGTTTATCATTTATATAAAAGAAGGCTATTGCTTTCTTTGAGTTAATTTTGTATCCAGCCACTTTGCTGAAGGTGTTTCTCAGTTGTAGGAGTTCTCTGGTGGAATTTTGGAGGTTGCTTATGTATACTATCACATCATCCACAAATAGTGATACTTCGACCTCTTCCTTTCCAATTTATATCCCCTTGATCTCTTTCAGTCGTCTTATTGCTCTGGCTAGGACTTCAAGATCTGTATAGATAGGGAGAGAGTAGGCAGCCTTGTCTTGTCCCTGATTTTAGTGGAAATGGTTTAAGTTTCTCTCCATTTAATTTAATGTTGATTCTTGGCTTGCTATATATTGCTTAGATTATAATTAGGTATGTGCCCTGTATCCCTGATTTCTCTAATACCCCTAACATGAAGAGGTGTTGGAATTTATCTATCAAAGGCTTTTTCAGCATCTGATAAGATAACCATGTGATATTTAAAATTCAGTCTGTTTATTTGATGGATTGCATTGATGGATCCCTGCATCCCCTGGGATGAAGCCTACTTGATTTTGATGGATGATGTCTTTGATGTACTACTGGATTCAGTTTTCGAGTATTGGGTATTTTTGTATCAATGTTCATAAGAGAAATCAGTCTGAAGTTATCTTTCTTTGTTGAGTCTTTGTGTGGTTTAGGTATCAGTGTAACTATGGCCTCACAGAATGAGTTTGGCTGTTTTCCTTCTGTTTTTATTGTAGAATAGTTTGAGGAGTATTGGAATTAGCTCTTCTTTGAAAGTCTTGTAGAATTCTGCAGCAAAACCATCTGGCCCTGTGCTTTTTTTTTTTTTTTTTTTTGGTTGATAGACTTAATGACTGCTTCTATTTCTTTAAGGGCTATGGGGCTGTTTAAAAAGTTTACCTGGTCTTGATATAACTTCTGTAAGTGATATTTGTCTAGAAAACCATCCATTTCCTTAAGATTTTCCGATTTTGTGGAGTACAACCTTTGAAGAAAGACCTAATGATTCTTTGAACTTCCTCAGTGTCTGTTGTTGTGTCACTCTCTTCATTTCTGATTTTGTTAATTTGGATACTGTTTCTCTGTCTCTTGGTTAGTTTTGCTAGAGGTTTATCTATTTTGTTGACTTTCTCAAAGAACCAGCTCTTGATTTCATTGAATTTTTTGACTGTTTTCTTTGTTTTTAATTGATTGACTTTATCCCTTATTTTTATTATTTCCTGCCATCTATTCCTCTTTGGTGTATGTACATGTGTGCTTGCTTTCCTCTTCTTCCTTATGTTCTTCTTCCTCATCCCCCTTCTCCTTTTTTTTTTAAAAAGAGGTTTTAGGTGTACTTTTAAATTGCTGATATGAGAACTTTCTAATTTCTTTATGGAGGCACTTAGTGCTATGAACTTTCCTCTTAGGAGTGCTTACATTGTGTCTCATAAATTTGGGTATGTTGTGCCTTCATTGTCATTGAATTCTAGAAAGTTTTTAATTTCTTTATTTCTTCCCTAATCCAGAGATCATTGAGTAGAGAGTTGTTCAATTTCCAAAAATGTGTAGACCTTCCAGTGTTTCTGTTGTTGTAAAAATCTAGTTTTTATCCATGATAGTCTGATAAGATACAAGATTCTATTTCAATTTTCTTGTATCTGTTGAGGCTTGCTTTGTGACCAACTATATGGTCAATTTTGAAGAAGAATCCACGAGGTGCTAAGAACAAGGAATATTCTTTTGTGTTTGGGTGAAATATTCTATAGATGTCTGTTAGGTCCATTTGATTCATCATATCTATTAGTTTCATTGTTTCTCTGTTTAGTTTTTGTCTGGATGTCCTGTCGATTGGTGAGAGTGGGGTGCTGAAGTCTCTCATTATTAATGTGTGGGATTAGATGTACAATTTAAGCTTTAGCAATGTTTCTTTTACAAAAGTGGGTGCCCTTGTGTTTGAGGCATAGATGTTTAGAATGAAGATATTATCTTCGTATATTTTTTCTTTGATGAATATGGAGTGTCTTTCTCTGACTCATGATTAATTATGGTTGAAAGTTAATATTATTAGATATTAGAATGGGTATTCCAACTTGCTTTTTGGATCCATTTGCTTGGAAAACTTTCTTTCAGCCATTTATTCTGAGGTAATGTCTATTGTTATGCCTGAGGTGTGTTTTTTGTATGCAGCAGAATGATGAATCTTATTTTTGAATCCATTCAGTTAGACTGTGTCTTTTTATTGGAGATTTTAGTTCACTAATGTTGAGAGATAGTAATGACAAGTGATTGCTATTTCCTTCTATTTTGATATTGTTGTTGTTGGTGGTGGTGTGTTCCTTGTTTTTGTTGGATGGAATTACTTATTTCCTGTGTTTTCTTAGATGTAGTTATCCTTCTTTAGTTAGCATTTTTCTTCTAATATTTTCGGTAGGGCTGGATTTGTAGATGGATATTGTTTGAATTTGGATTTGTCTTGAAATACTGTGTTTTCTCCCTCTATGGTGATTGAGAGTTTTACTGAGTATAGTAGCCTAGGTTGACACCTGTGGTTTTTTAGAGGCTACAGGATATCTGTCCCGGCCTTTCTAGCTTTTAGAGTTTCTGTTGAGAAGTCAGGTGTGATTCTGATAGGCTGGCCTTTATATGTTAACCTGGCCTTTTTCTTTTAGTAACTTTAATATTCTTTCTATGTTCTGTAGATTTTGTGTTTTGATTATTATGTGCTCAGAAGATTTCTTTCTGGTCCAGTTAAGATGAGGTTCTATAACCTTCTTGTATGTTTATAGGCATCTCTTTCTTTAGGAGAAAGTTTTCTTCTATTTTTTTTTTTTAAGAATATTTTTCTGGGCTTTGGAGATGGGACTCTTCACCTTCTTCTATTCCTATTATTCTTAGGGTTACTTTTTTTCATGGTATCCCAGATTTCTTGGTGGTTTTGCGTCAGGAATTTTTTTAGCTTTAACTTCTTCTTTGACTGATGTATCATTTTTTTTTTATCATGTATCTTCTATGCTGAAATCTCCTGTATTGGTGATACTTACATCTGTTGCTCATGTTCTCTTCCCTACATTTTCCATCTCCAGAATTACATCAGCTTGTATTTTCTTTATTGCTTCTGTTTCTACTTTCAGGTATTGCACAGTTTTATTTATTTCCTATGCCTGTTTAATTGTATTTTTCTTAATGTCTTTAAGGGATTTATTTGGTTCCTCTTTAAAGACCTCTATCTGTTTGATTGTATTTTCTTGGGATTTATCCATTTCCTCTTTAAAGGTCTCTATCATCTTTTAAAGATGGAATTTAAGGTCATTGTCTTGTGTTTTGATTGTGTTAGGATATACAGGACTTGCTGTAGTAGGGTAGCTGAACTTTGGAGGTGTTATGATGTCCTGGCTCTTGTTGATTGTCGTCTTTTGAAGCCCTTTATCCATATGGATGATTTTGGTCCCTGGATGTTCTTGTTGTAGTCAGTCATGGGAGGAATGGTGAACCTCCATGGTCCTGGTGTGATAGGCCTCTGATGGACATCCTTGGGCTGTATAGTTCTGTGCCTGTAGTTCTGAATGGTTCAGGAGCCTCAGGTCTAATGAATGTGGGCAAAGATAAATACTTCATGTTATCTCTCATAATGTAGGCTCCAGTCTCTCCATTTTCCTTTTTTTGTGTGCTCATTTTGGAGTACCCTGGGAACCCAAGAAACTTAAAAAAGGACAATATATGTGGGGTGCTTAAAGTGGGATAGAATGTATTACATAGATTAAATAAGGAGAGAGATAAGGCATTGAGGATGGGGAGGGTCAAACAGGGAGGAGAGTGTTAGAGGTGAAGAAGAGAACCATCAGTGGTGTCAAACCAAAGAAAGACAACTGGACAACCTACAATGGTAACCCAGTTAAAAAACACAGAAGTGCTAAGTGTGATGACACACATATTTAACCCCAGCACTCGGAGGCAGGAGGTCTCTGTGAGTTTAAGATAAGCCTCATTTACATTCTACATAGTGAATCTTAGGCCAGCCAGGGTTGTGTAGTTAAACATTGTCTCAAAATGAAATAAAAGAAAACAAAACATAAAACAGTTTTAAAGCAGATACATCACTTATATGATATTATATATGATAATTTATATTTTATTTTTCAAATCTCAGTTAACTGTATTAGGGAATACTTTAAAGACTCACTTAAATTGGGGGGCATGGGTTTTGGGGTATAGTCTCTTAGGTAACAAGTTCCCTAGCTCTTGAGAAATACCATTTTTCCCTAGATGCATTAACTTTGATCATGACTTCTGTGGTGGTTTGAATAAAAATGGTCCCCAAAGGCTCTTAAGGAGATGTACGCTTATGTTTTTCAAAACCTCCTTTAATAAGGGTTTTTAAATGATTCAACCTCCCGATAGCTCACCACCCAAAGGTAGGGGAGGAGAATTGTTAATGGGACAAGGGGGATATGGACCTGTTTGGAGTAGTTTTTGGGTAGAGTTCATCTTTGTTGGCAGCAGTCCAGTCCACTAACAACGCACCAAACATGAAGCCACAGCAGCTGGATCCAAGAGAAAATGTGAGGCTCCACTAATCAGCACGAATCTACTGAAACAGCAGGAAGCAACAAGAACATCATCAGAAATGGTGTGTTTCTCTCTATGAAGTCAGGACAAGAAAAAAAATCATCAAAGAAAGCAAAGCAAACCAATGCAATAGCATCATCAATGAGGACTAGCTTCAATGAAGCCCAATGAAGACCAGCACGGTGAACCAATGTCAGAGCATTGTCCACTATCTGTTGGGTGAGACTTACACTCTTTCCAAACATCATATTACCTTTCACCAGACAGCTTCCAGAAAAACACCATGTGTCTGCTTCAAAACATCCTTTCATAAAACAGCTTCCAGAAAAATATCACATGATACAACTGAGTCTCCAAGGAAACCAGAAATTCCCACTTCAAGGAGTGGCACTATTAGGAAGGATGGCCTTATTGGAAGAAGCATGTCACTGTGGGTGAGATTTGAGATTTCAGATGCTCAAACCAGGCCCAGTGTTTCACTATCTCTTCCTGCTGCCTGCCAATTTAAATGTAGAACTCTCAGCTCCTCTCCAGCACCATGTCTGCGTGTATGCTGCCATGTTTCTCAGCATGATGAGAATGGACTAAACAGGGTCTCTCTTAAGCTGTAAGCCAGCCCCAATTAAATGTTTTCCTTTATAAGAGTTGTTGTGGTTATAGTGTCTTTTCACAGCAATCGAAACTCAAACTAAGACAGAAGTTGATAACAGGAAGTGAGGTATTTCTGTGATAGGCTGGACCATGTTTTTGTTTGGATAAATGTGGAACAATTTGGGACTCTGGACTAGAAAAGCAATTGGACATTCTAAACAAGGCTAAATGGGCCATCCCAGTAGGCGCTTAGAAAACAGTGGTGCTGAGTGTGATTTGTACTCTGGGGGCTCAGCTCAAGAAGTTTCAGAGAAGATTCTTGCCAAGGAAAGCTGCTGATGGGAAGTAGAAACAGCCCAAGAGAAAGACATGTATTGCAGTCAACAAAGGCGAAAGGATTTGGAGATTCTTAAATGTTTGCTGTGATCTCTTCGCATAATGTCTCTTCACAGCAATAGACACTGCTAAGACAACTTAATTTTAAAGACTCATGAAAGTCACTAACATTTCACGAATTTGACAAGCTTACTATCAACAGGAAGTATAACTGTTGACTGCTGTTTAGGAATGTGTTGCATTTTACTATTTCTAAGATCAATAGCAATATAGTAATATTAGTAAAATAATATTAATCAAAATAGTAATCCCGTTGGTTAGACCTAGTTAATATTCTTACTGTCATGGTATCCCCACGATGGAATTTTGAACTAGATTTAAAATTTGCCTATCTAAAAGGTAGAGTTTTAAAATTTTGAATTGCTTTGAACTATGAGTGAATCCTTTTAATGAGGGCAGTGAATAGTTAATATTTTAAAATCATAATTTGAATCAAATAAAGAAGCCTGGACCATAAAAAATTGCTGTTGAGAGGATATAATATCCTCAGTTACAGCTTCAGTAAATAACTTGTCAGTAGTATTCTTGTTAGTTAGAAAATTATAAAGGCAAATTCCAAATCTCTTGGACGTATTTTGGAAGGTTTAAATATAAAAGTATTCCAATGAATGATAGTTACTAGATATGTTACTAGACATGAGAGATGCTCAGCTCAGCTACTCTTGGTTCTCAGTTGTTGATGTAGTTGAAGATATGTATTCTGTATTGTACTTTCTAAGAATGCTCGTATACGCACATAGAAGCAGACACACACACACACACACACACACACACACACACACACACACACACACATCAAGAATATCAAACCCCATAGGCAAAGTTTTCAGGAGCATCTTTGTTCAGAGCTATCAGGGTCTCTTCTCCTTCTCAGCCTTCTCTTAAAAAACAGATGCTAAGTGCATACCCTAGTGGACATCCCATGACCACTGTATACTCAATGGACTCAGTAAGTTTAAAAATTTTAAATTATAAAAGGAGGACATGAAGTTGGGCAGGAGATGAGAGGGAAAACTGGAGGAGAATTGGAGGTGGACAGTGAGGGGTAGATAAGACTAAAACTAGGTAAGAATAATATTTTTACTTTTAAATAGAGTTTTGTTTCCATGGGGATTGCTAGAGAACAGAGTAGAAGGAGAGAGTGATGAAGAAGGAGGCCATGTCAGAAAAGGTGAGTAGAGGGCTGAAAACGAGTTCTTCAGGATTCATCTTTAGTTTGACACAACTTCGAAAATATTTGGAGTATTTTTGCTTTTATACATATTAAAAAAAACCTGACATAGTTTGTTAAACTCTCTTTCATTTCTTGCAAATTAGCCATTTCATCATTTTTTTTTAATCTTAGCTATTTCTAAATTCCAGTTAAAATTTGCTTCCCCACTCTTGTCTCTAGTTCTATTGAGTATGGCTTCTAGTTTGACACAGCACAACACACAACAGTCCCAGCAGTCTAGAATTACAATTTTCTGAAATTATGCAACCTGAATTATTACAATCATAAAATATAAGATTAGCTAGAGAGCCAAATTGTGTTTTTTTTCTCCTTTACACCCTTCCTTTTTTGAATTTTTTTAGTGTCCCCCTTTTTTTTCTCTTTAAAAATGTAAACTTCTATCCTACTTGATGGATCATGTGTTTTTAAATTGACTTAGCTGATAGATTTGCTCAAGCCTTGTAAACTTAAAGGAAGTTGAAGTAAGATTGAGCATTAAATATAAGGCAGTTTAGTTGGAATGGAACCCTTTTTTGAGATACAGAACTTTTATCGTATAAATATAACACGTAACAGTCACAGAAATGTGTACTCATTAGGCATGGTAATAAAACATTTAGGGTGAAACCTCAGCCTAAGATTTATGTGTTGCTTACGAAAATAGCTCACTTGGGTCTCGCTCCACTGCATTTTGGGTTTATCCTGTACATTTATGGGAACACAAAGGGGGTTAAGACACTGAGTGATCACTCCTTATTTTCTTTTCACTGTAACAAGGTTCTTTTCAAACAGAGAAGATGAGGGATAATATTTTAGGATTTCCTCTGAGGCCATTATATGTCACCCTGACACTTCCACTGTGTTGGGCCAGAGGGAATTATCTTCACATCTTTAGCGTATTTATGATCAGTCATAGTATTTCTAAATGAAAAGGTTCAAGATTGTAATGAAAAGAAGGAAAAAAATACTCAATAATCAGATGTTGGAAGACTAGCAGAAGGAAAAATCTGAATGCTAGCAAACAAAGGTTCTGATGGCCTAAAGCAAACAAGCTGATTCTTTGGAGACCAGAAGGATTGTAAATGAGCAATAGATAGCAGATATTTAGTCGTTTACACTGCTGAATGTGGGGGTCTGCTTTAATTTTGTTGGAACTGTGCTCCTATTCATCCCACTTGGAATAAGAAAATATGTGACTTTTGATTTTACAGGAGCCTAAATTGAAACACTTTGTTTAAAAAGAGACATTGAAATTTCAAGTGTTCAAAGATGTTAAGACTGCAGGGCTTCTAAAAGTTGCACTCTTGCTTTTCCTTTTTTTTTTTCTTTTCTGTTGTAGCCCTGGCTGTCCTGAAACTTGCTCTATAGACAAGGCTGTCTTAAACTCAGAGATCTCCTGAGTGCATGGGTGTACCACCATGTCTGACATGAGAATTTTACTGTTTTATATTGTGATATTTACAGGTGATCATGAGAATAAAAGAGGAAAAAGGTATGACTTGAAGTGATATGCTTGTGTGTCAAAGTTGACAAAGGGTAAAATGTCAAAGTTTTTGTCAACTTGACACACACCTAGGCATACTTGGTGTATTTGTTAGTTTTATGTCAACTCAACACAAGCTGGAGTCATCAAAGAGGAGAGAACCTTAACTGAGAAAACGCCTCCATAATACCAGGCTGTAGGCAAGCCTGTAGATCACTTTCTTAAGTATTGATTGATGGGGTTTGTGGGGACAGGGAATCTCATTGTGGATGGTGCTATCCCTGGGTTGGTGGTCCTGGGTTTTATAAGGAAGCAGATTGAGCAAGCCAGTAAGAGACACCCCCCTGCACAGCATATGCTCCAGTTCATTTGTCTTTAGACATCGTTTGGTAATATGGAACCCATTCTCCGAGGGGATTCTAGCTAATATAAACAGTGTTGTTTGTACAGAATGTGCATTGTTATTGTAACAGAAGGGTATTCATGTCACACAGGAGTGTAAGAAACGCACAGCATGAAGAGGGGCTGATGAATTTCACATTTGTCAACGTTTACCCCTTTGTAAACAAACTGAACCTTGACTTGACGTTTTCTATTAATTGAGGCTGGCATGCATCAACCGTCAATATAAATCTGATATTCTTCAAAATAGATGAGTTACTCTTTTCGTATTAGGGTTTTACTTACTTCAGGGATGCCATGAATTGCTTAGTCAGGAATCTTTAAAAGCAATGACCTTTTTGCTAGAAAGATTTAAAGAATGATTTCCAAAGAGTTGAATAGTGTGCCTCAAGAGGGAGCAAGAGAGAGTTGGAAGGAGAAACTATGGCTACTTCTTTTTTTCCATTTATTTATTTATTTATTTATTTATTTATTTATTTATTTATTATTTTTTATTGGATATCATATTTACATTTCAGATTTTATTCCCTTACCCTATTCCCCCCACCACCCAGGAACCTCCTATCCCATCCCTCCTCCTCCTGCTTCTATGAGGATGTGCCCCCACCTACTTCCTTATTTATAATAGCCAGAAGTTGGAAAGAACCCAAATATCCTTCAATAGAGGATTGGATACAAAAAATGTGGTACATTTACACAATGGAGTATTACTCAGCTATTAAAAATAATGAATTCGAGAAATTTTTAGGTAAATGGATGGAACTAGAAAATATCATCCTGAGTAAGGTAACCCAATCACAAAAGAACACACATAATATTTACTCATTGATAAGTGGATATTAGCCCAAAAGCTTGAAATAACCAAGATTCAACTCACCAAGTAGGGGGTGGAATTTGAGGGTGGGGAGGTGGGGATGGGGAGGTAGGTGGGGCCTACTTCTTAAAAAAATTGTATAAATATACTCACTAGTAGTTATTAGACACATAACACTAAATTGTCAATCATAATTTTTTGGTATTGGATAGAGATTATGTTAAGTGCATTTCACACCAATCTGTGACCTAGTAATGTATGATTAGAAGATAAGATTCAGAAAACTATTTTTAAGAATGTCTGATAGTGCCTTCCTGTCTGGGCTGGAGCACTGAGCAGATCCCGAGTGGCAGCTCTGCCCCTAATCTCACAGAACCCAGAGGAAACAGGTCTTTCAGGAGCTCTAACCTGGGCAGTATCTTAAGTAAGCAGACAGCAACGACCGCCCCAAACAGGGAGTAACTGGGACCCACTAGGTCCCAGGAAGTCACTCCTGGCCTGGAGCTCTGGTTCCTTCCTGTCTGTGCCTGAGCACTGTGCAGATTTTGGGCCCCAGCTCTAACCCCAGTAGTAACACCCACCCCACACAGTTCTGAAACAACTAAGATAATAGGAAAGACAGGCTCTAGTCAGAAACAGGGCAGGTAGCACTAAGGAGATCCAGATGGTGAAAGGCAAGTGCAAGAACATAAGCATCAACAACTTAGGGTACTTGGCATCATTAGAAACTAGTTCTCCCACACAAGAAAGTTCTGAATTCCCCATATCACTAGGAAAGCAAGATTCAGATTTAAAATCACTTCTAACAATGATGATAGAGGACTTTAAGAAGGACATAAATAACACTCTCAAAGAATCTGAAGAGAACACAGGTAAACAGGTAGAAGCCCTTAAAGAGGAAACACAAAAATTCCTTAAAGAATTACAAGAGAACACAACCAAACAGGTGAAGGAATTGAACAAAACCATCTAGGACATAAAAATGGAAGTAGAAACGATAAAGAAATCATAAAGGGAGACTACCTTGGAAATAGAAAACCTAGGAAAGAAATCAGGAGTCATAGACGCAAGCATCACCAACAGAATACAAGAGATAGAAGAGAGAATCTCAGGTGCAGAAGATACCATAGAAAATATTGACACAACTGTCAAAGAGAACGCAAAATGCAAAAAGTTCTTAACACAAAACATCCAGGAAATCCAGGACACGATGAGAAGACTAAGCCTAAGGATAATAAATATAGATGAGAGTGAAAATTCCCAACTTAAAGGGCCAATAAATATCTTCAACAAAATTATAGAAGAAAACTTCCCTAATCTAAAGACAAGATGCCCACAAACATACAAGAAGCCTATAGAGCACCAAATAGACTAGACCAGAAAAGGATACCTCCCATCATACAATAATCAAAGCACCAAGTGCACAAAACAAAGAAAGAATATTAAATGCAGTAAGGGAAAAAGGCCAAGAAACATATAAAGGCAGACCTATCAGAATTACACCAGACTTCTCACCAGATACTATAAAAGCTAGAAGATGCTGGAGAGATGTCATACAGACCCTAAGAGAACACAAATGCCAGCCGAGGCTACTATACCCAGCAAAACTCTCAATTACCATAGATGGAGAAACCAAAATATTCCACGACAAAACCAAATTTACACAATATCTTTCCACAAACCCAGCATTACAAAGGATAAAACAGGAAAGCTCCAATACAAGGAGGGAAATTATACCCCAGAAAGAGCAAGAAAGTAATCCCCTTCCAACAAATCCAAAAGATGATAGCCACACAAAGATAATTCTACCTCTAATAACAAAAATAACAGGAGGTAACAATCACTGTTCCTTAATATCTCTTATCATCAATGGATTCAATTCCACAATTAAAAGACATAGGCTAATGTATTGGATACATAAACAGGACCCAGCATTTTGCTGCATACAGGAAACCCACCTCAGTGACAAAGACTCTACCTTAGAGTAAAACAATTTTTCAAGCAAATGATCCTAAGAAACAAGCTGGAGTAGCCATTCTAAAATGTCCAGCCCAAGAACACAAAGGGAGGGACTCATGGCTCCACCTGTATAGGTAGTTGAAGGTGGCCTTGCCAGGCATCAGTGGAAGTGGAGGGCCTTGGTGCCTGAAAGTTTGGATTCTCTAGTGTTGGGGAATTTCAAGAGCAGGGAGGCAGGATGGTGGGAACACACCCTCATAATAATTGGAGGAGGGGGGATGGGGTAAGGGGTTAGGCATCAGTGGAAGTGGAGGACCTTGGTGCCTGAAAGTTTGGATTCCCTAGTGTTGGGGAATTTGAGAGCAGGGAGGCGGAAATGGGAGGATTGTGAGAGCATACCCTCATAGAAACTCCCAGAATTATATGGATTAGACATGAGAGAGGCAGACCGCCAGAAGACTAGATTCTAGAATTCAAACAAAAAATTATCTTGATACTAAAATTTGTTTTCAGAATTGTATATTGCAGAATACACACCTTAGTGTATATACTCATCAAGCAAGCTGAGCAGACCTGCTGGAACCTCTGATGTCCTGGAATTCCAGCTGGATGCAGTGAAGACACAGTGTCAGAGGCTTATCAATTTACTCTCCCCCCAACCCCTCTTCTAATATCTCAATGCAGCCAGGAGAAGACTGTTTTTCAGGCAGCTATGAGAATGGTCTTAAAGCCTACCCCCACAGTGACATACTTCTTCCAACAAGGCCACACCCACTCTAACAAGCCACACCTCCTAATAGTGCTACTCTCTGGGCGAAGCATATTCAAACCACTACAATCATTAAGAGTCATTTTATTGCTACTATTTTTAATATTAGTTTTTTAGAACAATAATATTTTGTTTTACCCTAAAATCCCTGGCTACCTAGTCTCTGTTTTTTGATCACTAAAGCAGTTTTGGTTATGAGTTCCACTTTATGGAGTGGGCCTTAAATCCAATTATATATTGGTTGGTTACTCTCACAAGCTTTGTGCCACCATTGCCCTAGCATGTATTACAGACGGGTCAGCATTGTAGATGAAGGGTTTGTGGCTGGGTTGATACTTATGTTTCTATTATGTCAGCAAACCTTATTGTACCAAAGATTCTAGAACGTTGGGTGATGGTTCTACAGGTACCAGCTTGACTTCTCCATGTTTAGTGAGTTGGGTAGGTGTTGCTTTCGGCAATGGGGCTTTGCTGTCAGTTTGTGGAGAATCTAAATATAGTCTTGGCAACAACCTAAGATGTTAGAAGATTCCCATGGGATTTCCTTCGACCAACAGCTCAATTAGATGCAATCCATTCCCTGTACTGGACGTTTCATTGGTGACAAGAGATGGCCAGTTGAGACTCTGTCTCTGCCATTATTTAGTGATTTTATTTAGATCACCTTCATATATATATATATATATTTTAGGGAAGCAGGGTGTTTTACCAAGGTTTTCTTATACCTCTGAAAATAAAGGCAGAGAGTGAGGAGAGGCCACTGCAGAAGGTCTGCCACAGAGCTGGGGATGAGACTGAAAGATTGGACTTGGAGGAATGGAGGGAGAGGTGAAGACCTGTTTTTAACCCGCTTCCTCTCCTGGTCAGAGTGGCCTGAGGGCTCCCTGGGAACGCTTGCTGGAGTTGCTTGGAGCAAGTTGGGATAAAACAATGAGCAGAGGGAAGGAGGTTAGGAGGGAAGATCTGTTTGGTTCCCTGTGGATGGGGACAGTGAGGAAGGGAGGTCTTAGCACAAATGTTCTGCTGCAGAGCTATGGGTAAGACTGGGGAGCTGGATTTGGAGGAGGTGAGGAAGAAGTGAAAATCTGGAGTTAGCCTATCTATGACCCTGACCAAAGTGTACTCCTATTTTAAAACTGTAGTTCGGTAGTGTTTAGTAAGTTCTTGTTTTCCTCCTAAAAGACAATCTTTGCTTCAAGTCTCTGAAGAAAGAAATTGATGAAGATATCAGAAGATGGAAAGATCTCCCATGCTCATGAATTGATAGAATTAATATAGTGAAAATGGCCATCTTAGCAAAAGCAATCTTTATATTTTTATATGACTACAATTCATATAAAAAAGATGCCTAACAATGGGGACATGGACCTGGAGAGGCCTCCTCCTGTAGCCAGGCAGAACCCCCAGTTGAGGGATAAAAACACCAACCCACCCACAAAACTTTCCATCCCAAATTTATCCTGCATAAAATAAATGTAGGGATGGAGCTGGGACTGAAGGAAAAGCCAAACAATATCCAGCCCAACTGGAAACCCATCCCATGGGCAAGCACCAATTCTTACATTATTAATGATACTCTGCTATGCTTGCAGACAGGAGCCTAGTATAACTGCCCTCTGAGAGGCTCTACCCAAGCAAGAGACTGAAACAGATTCAGATAGCCACAGCCAAACGTTGGACAGAGGTCTGGAACACTTGTAAAAGAGTCGGGAAGGACTGAAAGCATTGAAGGTTTTGGGAACCCTACAGGAGGAACAACAGAGTAAACTAACCTGAACCACTAGGAGTTCTCAGAGACTGAGCCACCACCCAAAGAACATACACCAGTTGGAACGAGGCCCCTAGCACATGTGTAGCAGATATGCAGCTTAGTCTCCGTGGCTGCCTTGTCTGGCCTCAGTGGGAGAGGATATGCCTAATCTAGCAGAGACTTGATGTGCCAGGGTTGGGGACTACCAGAGGAAGAGCCTGCCTTCTCAAAAGAGAAGGGGAAGGGTGATGGGGGAGGGACTCTGTGAGGGAGGAACTTGGAGGGGAACAATGTTTGTGATATAAATAAATAAATAAATTAATTAATTAAAAAAATGAAACCATGGGTGTGGGGGGGAAGCAAAAGAAAAATTCCAACACAAATTAAGACCCATCCCACAGGCAAGAATCAATTCCTGATGCTATCAGTGATACTCTATTAAGCTTGTAGACTTGAGAGGCTCTACCCAGCAGCAGAATAAAAGAGATGCAGATAACCAGAGCCAAACATTGGACGGAGGGCGAGGACATTTATGGAAGAGTTGGGGAAGAATTGAGGGACACAAAGAGGATAGGGACTCCACAGGAAGAGACTGTTGTCTCAACAGAGACAACCAACCTGGACACTTGGGGTCTTCCAGAGACTGAACCACCAGCCAGAGAGAGCATGGGCTGGACCTAGGCCCCCTGCACACGTGTAGCCGATGTACAGTTTGTTTTTCTGTGGGTCTCCAACAACTGGAGTGGGGCTGTCTCTGAATCTGTCGCCTACCTTCCTGAGGATGCTGTTCTCCTAATTGGACCACCATGTCTGGCCTCAGTGGGAGAAAATGTGCCCAGTCCTGCAGTGACTTGATGAGCCAGAAGGTGGGGTGGGAGTGGAGTGATACCTAGAGGTAATTCCCTTTTCTCAGAGAAGGGAAGGGAAGAATCAGGGGAGGATCTGCATGAGGGGGTACTGGGATGTAAAGTGAATAAATAAATTAAAAGGAAAAACCAAGAGCAATTGGTCCTACCAATCTCCCTCCCTGTACCTCTCCCTGTCCCTGTCGCTCTGCTCTCTCTCTCTCTCTCTCTCTGTCTCTGTCTCTCTCTCTCCCTCCTTCCCTCCCTCTCTCTGTCTTTCTCTGTCCCTCCCTCTGCCTCTCTTTTTCCCTCTCCTCCCTCTGCGTACTCTCTCTCTCTCTCTTTGTCTCTGTCTCTGTCTCTCTCCCTCCCTCCCTCCCTTAGTCTAGTTTTCAATACAACCTGTCCACATATTATAATAATTTGGGAAGTTTTTTTCAGAAATAGTTGATTTCTGGGCTGCACTCCAAAAGACAGATTCAATTGGATTGGATGTCAGCCCAAGAATCAGCCTGTTTTAGAAGCATGCCAAGAACAGTGAACACCAAGGGCTGTTAAGCTTCTCTTATTAATCCTCTGTGAGCCTCAGTTGTCTCTCATGTTTAGGACCTGGGATAAACCTACACCTTGAGAATACATGTAAATGCAGGAGTCTGCAGTCTTGTGCTTGTTCAGATTAGCTGTGGTTCTGATCTATTGTGTTCAGGAGCATGTTCATGAAGTGCTCAAGAATTCCCACTGGGGTTCTGCAGGTGAAGAATAATTCTGGGGGTTCGACTAACCTTATTGAATTGGTAAAGCCCTGTGTTCTGGACACCACTAATTCCAGCCCTCAAAGTGGTTCCTCAGCACAGCGGATGGTTACTATTCTTTTGGGTTGCTCCTGGTAAAAGATATTTTCTACAATATTGGGTTACCAAGGTCACAGACTGTAATAAGTCATTTCCTCTACTTTATATACATGCAACAACGACACTTCCCAAGTTAGAGCTTAGAACCCAGGGGGACAGCTCACAGAGGAGCACAGCATCCCCGCCAAGGTCTAATACCCTATTTTGACCACACAGGCGATACACACCCCAACTCCTGTTTTTATATTTTTCTTCTTGGACATATTTTTCTTTTTGTTTTTATATTTTCTTCTTGGACATATTTTTCTTCTTGCCAACTGAAGTTGCATGGGTCCATCAAATGTGCTCTAGTAGAAGTAATAAATACCAAACCATGTTATTCCAGAACCTTCCTTGGTTTTCTCTCTATTTAAGTATAGATTCACATATGCCAAATATATATGAGAGAAGATCTGTCATGCCTACTCACTATTCTCTTCTGACCTCTTCCCCTGGGTTATTCCCAGGACCCACCTCCTAGCTCTATAAAAATGTCCTTAGCCGGGCGGTGGTGGC
>JANHMN010000007.1:44157691-44167725 GCA_030674055.1 Rhabdomys pumilio | reverse complement strand
CTCTCTCTCTCTCTCTCTCTCTCTCTCTCTCCCTCCTTCCCTCCATCTCTCTGTCTTTCTCTGTCCCTCCCTCTGCTTCTCTTTTTCCCTCTCCTCCCTCTGCGTACTCTCTCTCTCTCTTTGTCTCTGTCTCTGTCTCTCTCCCTCCCTCCCTCCCTTAGTCTAGTTTTCAATACAACCTGTCCACATATTATAATAATTTGGGAGGTTTTTTTCAGAAATAGTTGATTTCTGGGCTGCACTCCAAAAGACAGATTCAATTGGATTGGATGTCAGCCCAAGAATCAGCCTGTTTTAGAAGCATGCCAAGAACAGTGAACACCAAGGGCTGTTAAGCTTCTCTTATTAATCCTCTGTGAGCCTCAGTTGTCTCTCATGTTTAGGACCTGGGATAAACCTACACCTTGAGAATACATGTAAATGCAGGAGTCTGCAGTCTTGTGCTTGTTCAGATTAGCTGTGGTTCTAATCTATTGTGTTCAGGAGCATTTTCATGAAGTGCTCAAGAATTCCCACTGGGGTTCTGCAGGTGAAGAATAATTCTGGGGGTTCGTCTAAACTTATTGAATTGGTAAAACCCTGTGTTCTGGACACCACTAATTCCAGCCCTCAAAGTGGTTCCTCAGCACAGCGGATGGTTACTATTCTTTTGGGTTGCTCCTGGTAAAAGATATTTTCTACAATATTGGGTTACCAAGGTCACAGACTGTAATAAGTCATTTCCTCTACTTTATATACATGCAACAACGACACTTCCCAAGTTAGAGCTTAGAACCCAGGGGGACAGCTCACAGAGGAGCACAGCATCCCCACCAAGGTCTAATACCCTATTTTGACCACACAGGCGATACACACCCCAACTCCTGTTTTTATATTTTTCTTCTTGGACATATTTTTCTTTTTGTTTTTATATTTTCTTCTTGGACATATTTTTCTTCTTGCCAACTGAAGTTGCATGGGTCCATCAAATGTGCTCTAGTAGAAGTAATAAATACCAAACCATGTTATTCCAGAACCTTCCTTGGTTTTCTCTCTATTTAAGTATAGATTCACATATGCCAAATATATATGAGAGAAGATCTGTCATGCCTACTCACTATTCTCTTCTGACCTCTTCCCCTGGGTTATTCCCAGGACCCACCTCCTAGCTCTATAAAAATGTCCTTAGCCGGGCGGTGGTGGCACAAGCCTTTAATCCCAGCAGTTGGGAGGCAGAGGCAGGCGGATTTCTGAGTTTGAGGCCAGCCTGGTCTACAGAGTGAGTTCCAGGACAGCCAGGGCTACATAGAAAAACAAAAAACAAAAAAAAAAAAAAAAAAAAAAAAAAAAAAAAAAAAAAAAAAAAAAAAAAAAAGTCCTTATTTTCTAGCCAAGGGTCAGAATAAACTTCCTTTGCCTAGGCACGACTTAAGGATTGTTAGGATGATTATTTGTAGGACTAAGGACCAATTTGGTGGAAAGCTAAGTTCAAGTGTCACCACAACTACTCAGAACACTCAGGTTTTCTTACCTTCTGCAAATCTTTGGCTTCTGTTCGCAGTGGTAAGTCCTGCGATCAGTCTGTTACATACAGTTTACAACTTATAACCAAGGTTGATATGAAAGTGGATCTCACGGGATTGGTGAGAATAAACCATGAGCTCAAATGTGGAAAATCCAATTTGTAAAGGATAATGACTGTCATTATTAGTAGTTACATTAATTTGATCTAATTAGTGTCGTACCTTACTTTGATCGGTGAGTGTCTTGTGGTCTCTTTCCACTCCTATACTGAGTTCATTGTGTGATGATCCTGGTTCCTGATCGGGACTGTTCAGTGGGTTCCTGGATCTTGTCACACCATCAGTTGTGTAAGTCACACTAACTAGGGTGATGCGGCCTCTGCATGACATGCAGAATGTGAGTCGGTGTGGTGTTACCCACTCACTCCTCTCCTGACCTACTTACACAGTTTGAGAGGGCAACTACTGGCCAGGTGCCCTTAGAAATTTTTTGGTTTTGTTTTCCTCTGGGTAGATTTAAAGCCTTTCAAGTGTCATACGAACATTGAGGAGTGTTTATTTTAATTACCCCCCCACCCCCGAAAATGTAAAGTGGGAATCAATCATGAGGTACTTGCCCCCTTAGCAGCATGTAGTACTGTAGTGTGATTTTCCTGGCGTTCCTTGGTCTGGTAGGCTCCTGTTATTTAGAAACTAGGAAGAGAGGAGGCCAGTACTTAGCACCCCTAAACCTACACAGTCACTTAAGAGATGAAAGCACTTCTACCTTAGGGGCTTAGGCAGCAAATAACATTTTAAGAATTATTTGCATACTCTCCACCCCGCAAGGTAAGATCAGGTTCAGGGTCCTTTCTTAGCTACCAGGCATGGATGATGTGAAGAGGGTATTCCTCCCCTCCCCCCAATATTTTTAGATTGAAAAGGGTGGCCTTGATGTGCTTAGTTGACAGTGGTTGTTCTCAGTCCTTCCTGGGAGAGCTCTTTGTAAGGCATGGTTCTCTTCTCTTTCTGTCTTTCTAATGAGGTCCTTGGAACAGACAGGAAAAAAAGTCAGAAAAGCACAGCTCTGCAGAGAATGCCTGTGTGCACTTCACTTGGGATTGGAGAGGCATATTTTTTTTTGATTCCATTAGCAGAATGTGCTAGTGTTTGAGAAAGCAAATCTGCAGAGTTAGCTGCCAGTAAGTTGTTAGCCTTGCAGACCACTGAGCCCTTCTTTCTCCCCCCCCACCCCCCGCCCCTGCCACCTCTTTTGGCTATCAGAGTTATTTTTATTTATTTTTGGCATGCAATCATTTTCTACATTATTAGTTTTTAAAAGCTTGCTCATGATGAGATAATGCATCTCTTTTCTTGTTCTGGACTCTGGATGATTTTTCTGTAGTGGTTAAGTGGAGAACTCAGATTTTTTTTTTTTTTTGAGACAGTCTCCTAGCCAGGCTGTTTTTGAATTTCTTGTATAGCTGATGGTAAGTTAGCTCCTGATACTCCTGCCTTCATGTCTCTACAGCTGTGATTACAGGTGTGTGCTGTAGTCACACATGGCAGGTTAGATGTCTATTTCCTCGGATGAAATTTGTATGACTAGCCTCAGTTGGTGAAGTGTGACTTGCCATGTAGATAAACTTGGATTTTAACTTGCCTGAGCTGGATATGATCTATGAATTGCCATTACTTTCCAAAGTAAGCTTGTGTCTCATTTTTCTTTTATCATTATATTATTATTATTATATTGTTATTATTATTATTAATTTTATTTACAATCCCGTTGTTACCCACTTCCCAGTCCTCCCTCTCACAGTTCCTCATGCTATTTCTCCTCCCCCTTGCCTTCAAGAGGATGCTCTCCCACCACCAAACCTCTCCCTCCCCTGGGGCTCAAGTCTCTTGAGGATTAGGCACATCTCCCAAAGAGGCCAGACCAGGCCGTTCTCTGCTGTATATGTGTCTGAGGCCTCGGCCCAGCTTGCATATGCTGCCTGGTTGGTGGCTCAGTGTCTGAGAGACCTCAGAGGTCCATGAGCATGTGGACAGAGAGGGGGAAGGGACAAAAGGACAGAGCAGGAGCAAGAGAGCAAGAGAAGAGCATGGGAGCAAATATATATTGCTTTTACTATTTTTTAGGTATAGACCTTGAATTCCTGATCTTTCCAGGACTTTTACCATGAAGGGGTATTGAATTTTGTCAAATGCTTTCTCATCATCTAGTGAGATGATTATGTTTTTTTCCCTTTGAGTTTGTTTATATAGTAGGTTACTGTAGGTAATATGGCTGGAGAACCACAGGGTTCCTCATGCCAGGCTGTGTGTAGTTGGCTAGGAACGCTCTGGGTTCCTCCAGCTGGAAGTTAGGCCTAGAGGCTCACTAAAGGCCTCTCCACTGTTCCTCACAGCTCGGCCCCAAACACGAGAAAGTCCTTTGGTTTCCAAAACCGGTTTATTGGCATGACTGATCGTGGATGGATCTGGATTACACCCCCCCACCCCCAAAACCAGGGCAGTCCTGAGTTAAATAGGGAGGGAAAGAGGGGGGAGGGGCTGGGGAGAAATGCTTAATTGGCTCCATCCTCTGGCCTTCAGGTACCTCATTAATATGTAAATATCTCTAGGACCTGAGGCCTGTTAATTATGCCCAATAACCTGTGCCCTAGTGACCGAAGGGTGTAGGCTGAATGGAGATTAGACAACGTGTCCACAGCCTGACAGGTTACATTGATGGATTTCCAAATATTGAACCATACCTGCATTTCTGGAATAAAGTCTACTTGATCATGATGGATAATTGTTTTGATATGTTCTTGGATTCGGTTTGCAAGAATTTTATTGAGTATTTTTGCATTGATATTCATAAGGAAGAGTGGTCTAAAGTTCTCTTTCTTTGTTGAGTCTTTGTGTAGTTTAGGTATGAGCGTAATTGTGGCTTCATAGAATGAATTGGGTAGTGTTCCTTCTGTTTCTATTTTGTGGGATAGTTTGAAGAGAATTGGTAGTAGGTCTTCTTTGAAGGTCTGATAGAATTCTGCACTAAAACCATCTGGTCCTGGGCTTTTTTTTTGGGGGGGGGAGACTTTTAATAACTGCTGCTATTTCTTTAGGGGTTATAGGACTGTTTAGATGGTTTCTCTGATCCTGATTTAACATTGGTACCTGGTATTTGTCTAGAAAATTGTCCATTTCATCCAGATTTTCCAGTTTTATTGAGTATAGGCTTTTGTAGTAGGATCTGATGATTTTTTTAATTTCCTCAGCTTTTGTTGTTATGGCTCCTTTTTCAGTTCTGATTTTATTAATCTGGACACTGTCTCTGTGCCCTCTGGTAGTCTGGCTAAGGGCTTATCTATCTTGTTGATTTTCTCAAAGAACCAGCTCCTGGTTTTGTGTATACTTTGTATAGTTCTTTTTGTTTCTACTTGGTTGATTTCAGCCCTGAGTTTGATTATTTCCTGCCATCTACTCCTCTTGGGTGCATTTGCTTCTTTTTGTTCTAGAGCTTTCAGGTGTGTGCTGTCAAGCTGCTAGTGTGTACTCTCTGCAGTTTTTTTTTTATTTTTAAAATTTTTTTTTTTTTTTTTGCACTTAGAGGTATGAGTGTTCTTCTTTGCACTGCTTTTCTTGTGTCCCATAAGTTTTGGTATGTTGTGCCTTCATTTTCATTAAATTGTAAAAAGTCTTTAATTTCTTTCTTTATTTCTTTCTTGACCAAGTTACCATTGAGTAGAACATTGTTCAGTTTCCACGTGTATGTGGGCTTTCCATTGTTTTTATTGTTATTGAAGACCAGCCTTAGTCCGTGCTAATCTGATAGGACAAATGAGATTATTTCAATCTTCTTGTATCTGTTGAGGCCTGTTTTGTGATCAATTATATGTTACATTTTGGAGAAGGTGCCATGAGGTGCTGAGAAGGTATATTCTTTTGTTTAGGATGAAATGTTCTATAGATATCAGTTAAATCCATTTGGTTTATAAGTTCTGTTAGTTTCATTGTGTCTTGGTTTAGTTTCTGTTTCCATGATCTGTTCGATGCTGAGAGTGGGGTGTTGAAGTCTCTCACTATTATTGTGTGAGGTACAGTGTGTACTTTGAGCTTTAGTAAGGTTTCTTTTATGAATATGGGTGCCCTTGTATTTGGAGCATAGATATTCAGAATTGAGAGTTCATCTTGGTAGATTTTTCCTTTGATGAGTATGAAATGTCCTTCCTTATCTTTTTTGTTACCTTTTGGTTGAATGTCGATTTTATTTGATACTAGAATGGCTACTGCAGCTTGCTGCTTGGGACCATTTGCTTAGAAAATTGTTTTTCAGCCTTTTACTCTGAGGTAGTGTCTGTCTTTGTCACTGATGTGCGTTTCCTGTATGCTGAAAAGTTCTGGGTCCTGTTCATGTATCCAGTCCGATAGAGTATGCCTTTTTATTGGGAGAATTGAGTCCATTGATGTCAAGAGATATTAAGGAAAAGTGATTGTTGCTTCCTGTTTTTTTTTTATTAGAAGTGGAATTATGTTTGTGTGGCTATCTTCTTTTGGGTTTGTTGGAAAATTATTTTCTTGCTTTTTCTAGGGTATAATTTCCCTCCTTGTGTTGGAGTTTTCCCTGTATTATCCTTTGTAGGGATGGATTTGTGGAAAGATATTGTATAAATTTGGTTTTATCATGGAATATCTTAGTTTCTCCAGCTATGGTAATTGAAAGTTTTGCTGGGTATAGTAGCCTGGGCAGGCATTTGTGTATGATATCTGTCCAGGATCTTCTGGCTTTTATAGTTTCTGGTGAGAAGTCTGGTGTAATATGTTGCTTGACCTTTTTCCCTTACTGCTTTTAATATTCTTTTTTTGTTTTGTGCTTCTGGTGTTTTGATTATTATGTGACTGGAAGAATTTATTTTCTTTCTTAGTCTATTTGTATTTCTGTAGGCTTCTTGTTTGTTCATGGGCATATCTTTCTTTAGGTTAGGGAAGTTTTTTTTTCTATAATTTTGTTGAAGATATTTACTGGCCCTTTAAGTTGGGAATCTTTGATCTCTTTTATATCTATTATCCTTAGGTTCAGTCTTCTCATCGTGTCCTGGATTTCCTGGATATTTTGGGTTAGGAGCTTTTTGCATTTTCTTTGACAGTTGTGTCAATATTTTTCATGGTATCTTCTGCACCTGAGATTCTTCTATCTCTTGTATTCTGTTGGTGATGACTATGACTCCTGATCTTTTTCCTAGGTTTTCTATTTCTAGTGTAGTCTCCCTTTGAGATTTCTTTATTGTTTCTACTTCCAATTTTAGATCCTGGATAGTTTTGTTCAATTCCTTCACCTGTTTGGTTGTGTTTTCTTGTAATTCTTTAAGGGATTTTTGTGTTTCTTTTTTCTTTAAGGGCTTATACCTGTTTACCTGTGTTCTCCTGTATTTCTTTAAGGGATTTATTTATGTCCTTCTTAAAATCCTCTATCATCATCATGGGAATTGATTTTTAAATCAGAATCTTGCTTTTCTGGTGTGATGAGGTATCCAGGACTTGCTATGTTGGGAGAACTGGGTTGTGATGATGCCAAGTAACCTTAGATTCTGTTGCTTATGTTCTTGAGCTTGCCTTTTGACACCTGGTTATCTCTAGTGCTACCTGCCCTGTCTCTGACTGAAGCTTGTCTCTCCTGTTATCCTGGTTCTGTCAGAACTCCTCAGAGTCCAGCTGTCTTTATGATCCTGTGATCCTATGATCCTGGGTGTGTTGGAGCTCCTGGGAGTCCAGCTTCCTCTGGATGTTGTGGGATTGGTTGCAGAGCCAGCTCTCAAGGTCTGCTCAGAGCACCAGCTCAGACTGAAAGGAAACCATGCCAATGTGTCAGGATATGCTGTCTTCATGGGAGCAGACCAGCTAGCAGTCTGCTCCAGCAAAATATCAGGCAGAAGGTGTGGAAGAGGAGATGGTATTTGAGAGAGCGAGGTTTTGGGGTGTGATGGGTCCTGAGTACGCCAGGCTCTCAGTGGCAGCTCTGGGACTTCAGGTTTTGGGGGAAGGTTCTTACCAACTGCTCTGAGTGCAGTGAATCCACTTCAATGGGTAAGGATATGGTATCTTCGCAGGAGCAGATCACCTAGGAGTCTGCCGTAGCAGAAAGGTTAAAAATTATTTTATTTATTTACATTCCAAATGTTGCCTCCCTTCCTGGTTCACTTTCCACCAGTTATTCACCCCATCCGCTCCCCTTTGCTTCTGAGAGGTGCTCCCCACCCACCACTAATATCAGTGGGTACATGCCATGTATGCACTTTTGGGTCTAGTTTACCTCACTCATTATGATATTTTTTAGTTTCATCCATTTGCCTGCAAAATTCATGATGTTCTTGTTTTTAATAGCTGGATAATATTCCAGTGTGTAAATGTACCACGTTTTCTGTATCTATTCTTTGGTTGAGGGACATCTGGATTGTTTCCAGCTTCTGGCTATTATAAATAAGGTGGAACATTTTTTGGGTGTATGCCCAGGAATGGCATAGCTGGGTTTTCAGACAGAACTCTTTCCAACTTTCTGAGGAACCTCCAGATTGATTTCCAGAGCGATTGTACCAGCTTGCAATCCCACCAGCAATGGAGGAGTGTTCCTCTTTCTCCACATTCTCACCAACATGTGCTGTTACTTGAGTTTTTGATCTCAGTCATTCTAATTGGTGTAAAGTGGAATCTCAGGGTCATTTTGATTTGCATTTTCATGATGGCTAAGGATGTTGAACATTTCTTTAAGTGCTTCAGTTGTTTTGTTAACCTTAGCCATTCTGAGTGGTATGAGATGAAATCTCTAAGTTGTAATCTGCATTTCCCTAACTGCTAAAGATGATTAACACTTTTTATTTATTTGCCACTTTTTGTTTCTTCTTTTGAGAATTCTCTGCTCAGATCGATTGCCCATTTTTTAATTGAGTCATTTGTTCCCTTGACTCTTTGTTTTTTGAGTTCTTTGTGCATTCTGGATATCAGCACTCTGTCAGCCATATGTCTTTGCAGCTCTGTGTTTTTTCAGGTCTTCACTTTCTCACTTTACTTCACTGGGTCATTTCCTCAGCTGTGCAAAAGCTTTTTAGTATTATGAGGTCTCATTTGTCAATCTTCGGCTTAATTTCTGGGCAAACGGTGTTCTATTCAGAAAATCCTTTCTTCATCTGCATCTGGTAGTATACTCTGTTTTCTTCCGGCAGCTTTAGCATTTCAGGTTTCAGATGGAGAGCTTTGATCCCTGTGGGGTTAATTTTTGCCTGGGTAATAGATAAGGTTCATTTTATTCTTCTCTATGTGGACATTCCGTGTTTTCATTATCATTTGTTGAGTATGTTTTCTCCTCTCCAGTGTATGGTTTTGGCCTCTTTGTCAAATACCAGATGGCTGTATCTATGTGTATCAATGTTTGGGTCTTCTATTTTATGCCACTGGCCTGCATATCTGTTTTTGTGTTGTTGGGCCATGGAAGGGTATCCTGGTTCTTGGGTTGTGGGTTCGGCCATGTCCCCAGAGCCCAGGCTCTTGACATGAGACCAAATCTCCATTCCACCTTTACCATTCAGTCACGTACACAGGTGGGCATGATAAACAGCCCCCTGGCCCTAGAGAGATTTACATGAGGTGCCTGAAGACCAGAGGGTGGAGCCGACTAAACATTCCTCCCCAGTCCCTCCCCCCTTTTCCCCCTCCCTATTTCACTCAGGCATGGCCTGGGTTTTGTGGGGTATGAATCCAGATCCATCCACCATCCACCATGCCAATAAACTGGTTTTGGAAACCCAAGGACTTCCTCGTGTGTTGGGGCCGTGCCATGAGAAACTGTGAGAAACCATGGGGAGGCTTTTAGTTAATGAGCAGCCGGGCCTAACTTCCAGCTGGAGGAACCCAGATCATTCCCAGCCGACTACCCACAGCATGGCGGGAGGAACCCTGGGTTCCCCAGCCATATTTTTCCCACATTGTGTTAGTGCTTTATTGTTTCTATTATTATATCTCTATAACATATCTCAAAATTTCTTTCTGCTGCTCAGGATTTTTTTTTTCTACCCAGGGTCTTTTGTGATTCCATATGAATTTTAGGCTTGTTTTCTTCTATCTTTGTGAAGAGTGAAATAGGAATTTTTGACTAATATCTTGTTGATTTTGCTAGAATGGTCATTTTCACAATATTAATCCTACCTATCAAGGAAGATGAAATATGAAATAGTTGACACAATGTTCAATGAACAGTAGATATCAGCATACTTTTCATACCTTTTAAAACCTATTTATTGTGTATCAATAAAAATTCTCAGGCTTGGGTCATAGAGATAACTCAGTGGCTAAGAGTACTTCCTGTTCTTGCATAAGACCCAGGGATTCAGTTCCCAGCACCCACATACATTAGTCTGCTCACAACTGCCTGCAAGCACAGTTTTGTGGCTGCCATCATTCTCTTGGGGCCTCTGTGGCACTTGCACCAATGGGATGCACATACATGCATTCAGAATGCAGTCTGTCTATCTATCTATCTATCTATCTATCTATCTATCTATCTATCTATCT
>JANHMN010000007.1:44106262-44155057 GCA_030674055.1 Rhabdomys pumilio | reverse complement strand
GAGAGAGAGAGAGAGAGAGAGAGAGAGAGAGAGAGAGAGAGAGAGAGTGTGTGTGTGTGTGTGTGTGTGTGTGTGTGTTCTATTTTGAACTTCGTGTTTTGTTTCTTAGTTGGCCTGTCCTAGCAGACCATCCCAGGAAGTCAGAGAGAAGCCAACACAGTGTGTTAGTGAGTATGGCTTTTTAGTGCGCAGAGTGTCAGCAAGGAACAAACAACAGCTGTTTTATACAGTGCTTTATCATTCTGGAGTTGCTGTTGGGGACCATAAACCCCCTTGAATCTTTGTTTTTATGCTAGACTGTTCAAGACACAGGCCCTCAGGCAGAACAAAGTAGGTTCTTAATGGTAAGAAGTCCGTGTGTGGAAATTGACAGCTAAGGCTGAAGGTGGCCACTGTGGGGAGCCAAAGGGATGTGGGTAGACAGGCAAGTCTTATTGACTCGCTATTTTAGGATGCTGGCCATCAGAAGGAAATTGGTCAACTGGATGCTGACGTGTGGCTTAGAGTGATTCAAAGGTAAGTTTTCTGGAAAAGTCAGTTGCAAGATCAAATGTTTTTCTGACTAGTGTAATTCGATTGTATGATGAGTGTTTGTTGTGGGTAATTGGATTTTTCCTTGACCTTGGCAAGCTTGCTGGCGCACTCTCTATGTTGGAAGACAATTTTCTGCATCTCTGGAATACAATAAGCCAAACCTGGGTTGCATCAAGGGCTGGCAGACCTGCCATCTTCAGAAGGTGCCTACGTCAGGGGCGTCCAAGCAGCTAAAAGTCATTGTTGCTAGTGTCTGAATCTTCCCTTTACAAGGACACTTCTTTTCCTATCTCCTTTGGCTTTGTGAGAGAAAGCTTGGTGGCAAGTGGCATTAAGCCCTTCTAATTCTGAGCAGTGGCCTCTAAAGTTCAGTGAAATCAAAGCTTGGCTATGCTGCAGAGACAGGAGGGTATCATCAGTGTGGATACTGGGGAGGGGGGACATAGGTAGGGGACAACAGCAACAGTATTATGGATAGAAACAAGAGTTTTAATTCATAGTGGCTATGTCACTTTGATAAAGGACCATTTTTTTTGTTGTTGTTCAAATAAGGAAATAAATAATAAAATACCCTGCAAAGAGCATAATCCTGGTAACAATATCTTGTCATTATTTCTACAACCCTCATAGGTTAAAAAATCTTTTGGACAGGGACAACAACATACTACACAAATATGTGCTCGGAAGGTATCCTTTGCAAACAGTTAGTGGATGTTTTTTCTGAAATGGTGACTCTTTTCTCCTCTTTTCTTTAATATCTATACTGCTATCCAGCATCCAGGCAGCAGGGGGCAGTGTTTCTCTATTTTTTTTCCTACACTCACTTTCTGCCCCCAGTTTAGCCAGGGAAGAGACCAATAATTCTTTAATCCAAATCTGTCCACAAATGCACCCCATTTGATAGATTCTCATCATCACTGTCTCTTTCCCCCAACTCTTTAGGGGACACGAGCTTCCAGCAGTCAGCTAATGATTATACAAAGGAGGCTGGTGGTTTGGCTTGTTGGCACAAAGTCCTTCCCTCTTCACCCTGTCCCTTTCTTGTCATTCCATTCAGCTCCCATGCATCCTCGCTATCATCAAGTCATAGAAAACAAAAGTAAATTATGGAAATTCACAGCTTATTTTTTTTTTTTTTTCATTTTGCAGACAAGACTCAGGATTTGGAAGGCAAAACAAACAAGCAAACAAATAAAAAGAGGCTTGATTTTGGTCCTCTGTGAATGATGCCAAAGTGAAAAAGAGAAATAAAGGTCAGAGAGGAAGAGACTGGTCATGGATGAGTGTTTATTGATGTGCCCGGTGCCATATCTTCTATAAGTCCTTATGTCCTGACAACACCACGGTAGACTGGAGGTCATTAGGACCCCTCTTCGAGTGAGAAGGGTGCTCAGGGGGGGCTGAGCACTTGTGCTGCTTGAAAATGATAGAATGAGAGAACTGTAAGCCTGACTCCACTCAAAGCCGAAGCATTTAAATGTCTCCTGCCCTCACCTGCCAATGAATCAGCAGAAGACAGCTTGTCCGTTGTGTGTCTCAGTCATTCCTCTCCTGACAGCAGGCTGTGTGCCTGCTTTCTCACAAGGGTGTCCTCCTGCTCTCAGCTCCACATACATGCCTATAAAGACATGAAAGGAAGAAAGGACGGCCTCCACAAAAGCTGCAGAAACACACAGTGGAAGCTGCTTTTGTTGTACACAGGCAGTGATTCCTTTACAAAAAGTGATAACGCAGATACCCACAGTCTGAGATTCCTAGAGCTGTGGACTTGGGGAAGTTCCAGAGAAGGCACTGATCTCCTAAAATAATACTGGAGCACTCTATGCCTGTGAATGGGGATGTATTTCTGAGTATCCACTTTCCTAGCCAGGCTTCCTGGTCGTATTCACAGGCAAGGAGATGAGGAGGAAGACAGTGGCCCTTTAGCAACAGTGAGCATAAAGATCAGCCACCCAGTTATTTTACCAAAGTAAAATTCTTAGAGGTGACCTTGGATGCTCCTGGTATCTCTGTTAAGTGGTATCATCATTTTGGAGACAGCATGGCCCTTCTCAATTCTGAAAAAGTCATCTTTGATGAAATCAAGACTCCGGCATTTTTGTATACTTGCTATACTGCCATTTAAACAGAAGACAAGTTCCTGGCTGCATCCTTGGTAGACATGGTTTCTAGCTGTAGTGTTTTTAGGGTTTTTATTTTTCTCTGCTTATGATTGTATTCCTAGGAAATTATTCTGGATCATCTATGTGTGTGTGATAATGACAGGATTTTATTTATGTATTTAGATAGCATGTTACAATGCAGACCTGGCTGCTATGAAACTCAGTATGTAGACTAGGCTGGCCTCATACTCCACAGAGACCTGCCTATTCTTTCCTCCCAAGTGCTGGGATTAAAGTCTTGGACCAGTGTGTTCATCAAGATATCCTATTTAAATAACTCTATTCAAAATTTAGGATGTCAGCTTCAAGAATGATAATTGAACAATGTATCATAAATGGTGAATGTTGGGTGAAAATGATAGAAATATAGAAACAACACTGGACTGTGTTGTTGCTGAACATGCCTTTCATCTCAGGCATCATTTGGGAATGCAGAGACAATGAAGTCTGCCTACCTTATTATTTTACATCAATAAGAAGGAGGTTTAGCTAGTTGGAGTTGCTATGAGGTGACACAGTGCCCACTGCCTCATACTTTGTGTGTGCACTTGTGCATGTGTTGCTATGTTAGGGAGGAAGCAAAGCAGAATAATGGCTTGGGTATTGAATGCCTTAGGACTTTAAGCACTTTGGGGTAGCTTGGCATTGTGGATAGAAGGAAAAAGGAAATTGTGGATGGGGAAAAAGGAAATGCTTTCACCAAATCAGAGCTCCTAGACAACAAGAGGGGAAAAATCCTTAATTTCTCTCTCTCCTGTGTTACTGCAGCAGACAAGGGGAGAGATGGTTGACTTCCTCCAATAAACCCAGCAGCAGATCTGTCCTGCCTGCGGAATGTGGCGTTAAATGCAATGGGTCAGCATCAAGCTTGAACAAAATGTGATGACAAATTAGGAAATGAATAGTAAGCCATGGATGACAGATCCTGACTGTGATAATGGTGGTTCACACGCTCACCGGAACAAACACAGCTGCAAGCCATATCTTCAGACTGACAAAACTGGACACATATATCCTGGTCTTAGGCAAATTCATTCTGGCCAGAACGGTCATCTCTGAGGAAATTAGGTGTCAGTGGTGGAAATGACATAAACATTCTCAGACCCTGATTTTTTGGGGGCTTGTAGCTCCTAGGTTTTCCTCAGTCTAAGGTCTGAGCTGGGTCTTGTTTTCCTGTGGGTATATGGAAATGGCAAATGTGGAACATAATGCAGGGACATAATGCAGGGTAAAAGGCAGCTCCTTTTTGCAGATGGTAAGGTCCAGAGCAGGAATTTAGAACACACTTGCATAATAGATGATTAGCAGCCTGGCTAAATCAATCAGTCATGAATAATAATTGGTGTAGAAGCAAAATATGTTAAGTGTTAATCTCCACCTAAACCCTCATCCCTTTATAGATTAGTTTGGTCACTTTTCAGTGTCATCATTTCTTTTTAGGCCCAAATTTCAAATAAACTGTGTTACACAAATGTTCTTGAGCTATGTGGAATGATTCTGAGGTTGATGGTTGATGGTTACCTGTTTATTAAATAATTAATGATGTGCATGCTTGAGTGTCCGCGTGCGCGCGCGCACACACACACATATTTCTTTAGAAGTAGGATTTCATTGGGTAGCTCCGATAGGGTTTGAACTTCTTTCTTAGCCTCTCAAATGTTGAGATTACAACTTGAGCCACCTCCCTTGGTTGCCAGCTAATATGTAATAAATACTTCATGAAAATGTAGCTTAGGTGTTTCCTGAAATTGAATGAGGAAGTTAGATAATAACCATGTACATAGATGGATAACCAAGATCACATTTTTCCAGCCATTACACTTGCCACAGTGAAATAATTTATTAGATGAACAAACACTAGCAATAACATTGACAAGCGTGACAACTATTAAATACAACGAGTTATACACCATTTGAAACATTTCCTTGTGCATTTAATCCGCACTACCACCCTAAAAGATTAGGTACAACTATTATGTTTCCCTTTACAAAGGGAAATGATGGCTTACAGCTGGGAAGGATGGGAAGGCTTTGGTTATTTTAGATAACAAAGCCTAGAAAGAAGTTCCTGGGAGGTGACCTTTAAGCAACAGTCAGAAGGATGTTTTCTGTGTATCTCTAAAATGCACACCTCCTTTTCTACTCACCCCATCTCTGCACCATTATTGTTTAGTGAAGGTCACCAGATTGCTCATCGTCCTTGCAAATACCTTCTACCTGGGTGCCCCTCCCAAAAGCCTGAAGTGTGTCAGGACATGGAAGTGACAGACAGATTGACTAAATGCATTTGACCCACTTGCTTGGGTGTCGATTTTTCCCCCTATGTAGCTGACTGACAGACACTCCTGGAGTCTGAAAGACACAAAGCTTAGGCCTGTAGGATAACATGATAAAGAGTAATGGCTCATCACTGTGCATTTGCCCACAGAGAGGGTGGTTATCTTTCTTATAGTCTGTCAGACCTAGTTATGCTGCTTGCCATTGAAAGAAACAGAAAATGACCCAGTGGTGGCAGCAAAAATTGGAACAATCTCATCTCTGTACAGGGCACAGCAACTTTCACAGCTTCTTGCTTTCAGTATCCTAGCTGGGTCCTCCAATAGTCTTGCAGAATAAAGATTGTTGTGTAGGATTCAAACCCCAGAGAAACAGGCTAAGCTGTGTCAGTTTAGTCAAGGTTACACAGTTGGTGGGGGTCGAAACGAGTCAGTGCTTACACACTTTTGGGAGACGAAAAACCCGATCAGTTTATAGAAACGTGTTTTCTAACAGTGAAAATAGTCACAGTTTCTCCTGGACTAGTGTCTTGGTTCGTTCTGGATGCTGTTACAAATACCACCGAACATGTGACATGCAAACAATAGACATTTATTTTTTATGATCTCTAGGCTTGGAAGGCGGAGGTAAAGTAGTAGGCAGATGTGACATCTTTGAGGGGGTTTACTAATGATTTCTTCTCATTAGGTCTTTACTATTGGAAGAGGTGAATGGTCTCCCTTGATCGTCTTTGATAAGGACACTGGTTTCATTTCTCAGCCCTGTCCCCTCCCCCCACCCCATCATCTCATCATCTCTCAAAGATACCACCTTCTAATACCATCAGTTTGGTGAGTGCCATGGCTGATCTTGATCAGATAACTATGATAGGATTAAGAAATATCCAGAGGGTCAGTGGGCATACCTCAGAGTGTGTCTGTGATGACATCTCCAGGGATCTTGAGGAGGGCTCTGACCTAATGAAAGCTTAATTCCTCAATGAATTCTTAATCTGATGGCAGTGTCAGGAAGGTGTGAAAGGTAGAAGTAAGGTCTAGTTGGGGGAAGAAGGTCACCTGGGATAGAGGCTGGGTGTTGGGTGGTGGAGTGAGAGGGAACATGTTCTTGGGTATTACATCCTGCCCTGGCCTCTTCCTGTATATCAGGATGTGTCCTGAAGGTTGTTTGCTACATGTTCCTCCTGTGGTAATGTTTCTGTGGAGCATACAGGGCCAAGTAACTTTGGATTAAACCCTTAGAAACTGAGCCAAAAAAAAAAATCTCCGTTCCTCTTAGTTGTTTCTGACAAGTAAACAACCAATTCACAGGGCTATAGTGTTCACATATGAACATTGAGGACATAAATATCCACATCATAGATTCCTGTCCTGTAGCCTTTATCCAAAATTAATTTTTGTCTAACATTAAAAATACATTTATTTCATTTCAATACACCTCCTGCCCCTACAAAGTTCTCACCTATTTTAAAGCACCAACTTTAAAGTTCAAAGTCTCATCTAAATATGATATTTAGATATAGGACGTGTGTGATTTTCAAGATGTGATTCACTAGAAAATAATTTTCCTACTAGCTGTGAACCTGTGACATTATATGCTATAAGCTTCCAAAACACAGTGATAGGGTGACACAGGACAGAGATTGAGATGGTAGGTCACATGTGAACCCCCAGCCTTCAGGCCTTCTGTCACTGAAGGCCTGTTAGGGTGACTTTGGGAAGTCCTGCCTATATGGGACTGCTGAGTATGACCTGGTAGGCCATTCTGAGCTGATCTCTATGGCAGCTCTCTTCCTGAATTCTGAACAAGGTTCTAGGTAATTACACCACTCTCCATTTTCTTCCAAGTGGCCACACCATTATATCCATGTGCTCTTTGTCTTGGCAGATATATCTTATGGAGACTGCTAAGGTTTGCTAAGGTGCCTTCCATACTTGGCACTTGGGAGCCACAGCTGTCATGGCTGAGAGTTGTTTCAATGTAGAGAGCAGAGCTTTAAGAGGGAAAGAGCCAGGCAGCCCATGCTAAATAAGTTTCTTTCTTTTTAAAAATTAAAAAAAAAATTATAATTGATTCTGTCTTCCAAGCCTTGGGACTCAGAGTCTGAAAAGGGAGGGACATCTCTAACAATCTTTGATATACCTTTAGAGTGAATATTCCATTGTTTTAGACAATAGGTTCTGGGTAATCCATATTAATCTTTTAATTAACAGGTTGCTTGGCCCTAACTTTATTCTGTGTTTAATTGTTCATTCTTTTGAATATGGATAGGCTGTGGCTTCCTCAATCTTTAAATGTTTCCTTTCTTTTGATGAAAAAGTCTTTTTTTACATCATTTTTCTTTTCTTGTATATTTTCCTAGAAATATTTAGGAACAGCCAGACTGCACCTTTTACAATTTGCTTAAATGTTTCTTCAGTCAAATATCCCATTTCATGATGTGAAGGCTTTACCTTCCACAAAACGCTAGCCAATTTTTTTTTTTTAAAAAAACCTTAACCATATTTTTGCATAAGGATGGCCTCTCCTTTAGTTTCCAGTGGGATCCCCTTTCCTATCTGAAACATCATCGAGATAGTCTTTACTATCCAGTTTTTAACACTGTCATATTCAAAGCCACTTAAATACATTCTAGGAAGACAGAAGCTTCTTTATGGCTTTCTTTTCTTCATCTTGGGCCCTCATGAGAATTACATGTAACAATCTGTCTTAGTTGCGTTTTACTGCTGTGAAGAGACACTGCGACCAAGGCAACTCTTATAAGGATAACATGTAATTGGGGCAGGATGACAGGTTCAGAGGTTTAGTTCATGATCAAGGCAGGAGCATGGCAGTGCCCAGGCAGGTATGGTACAGGAGGAGCAGAAGACTTTAACATCTTGTTCTGAAGGCAAATAGAAGACTGGCTTCCAGGAAGCTAGGTCAAGGCTCCAAAAGCCCACCCCCACAGTGACACACTTCCTCTGACAAGGGCACAACTCCAAATAGCGCTACTCCCTGGGCCAACAATATTCAAGCTACCACACAATTCTTTTAAATTAAAGTCACTTTTTTTCTTATATGCAGCTGGAAATAGTCTAAGCTTTTTTACTACCCTGCCCCAAAGCCGCTTCTGTGTTGTTATGTTTGCTACCTGTTCTCTACTGTTTTGACCTTTTGGTCCCCTGTAAGGCTCTTTACTGTTTTGTTTTGAGATACAGTTTTACCATTGGCCACATCCATCAGATGGCTCACAGCCTCCAGTAACTCCAACTTTGCAGGGATCCAGTGCTTCTCTTCATGGATACCTGCACATGCATCTACCCAAGGCATGCACATATACACATACCTAAAATTCTTAGAAAAAAGAAATTAAATTACTCAGATTTTAAGGCAAAGCCAAACAAAAATTCCTGAGAAATGTACTTGTTAAAGTTTAGGAGACACAGAAGTCCAAGGTCTAGGTGCTGGCCAGTTCGGGCTCTGATTCATATATAATACCTTGCTGTGTCTTGAAATGGTGGAATAAGTGAGACATCCCCCTTTGGTTTCACTTATTATATTTTTCTGTTTATTGAAAATAGATTTTTTTCTCACATAGTATACTCTAATTATGATATTCCCTTCCTCTACTCCTCCCAGTACCTCTCTACTTCTCTCTGCATCTGGATCTACCCCTTCTGTCTTTCATTAGAAAAAAACAGTCTTCTAAGGGATAATAATAATAATAATAATAATAATAATAATAATAATATAAAAATATAGTATGACAAAACAAAAAACTAACACACTGGAATAGGACAAAACAAACAGAAGGAAAAGAACCCAAGAAAAAGCATAAGAAACAGATACAGATGCAGAGATACCTGTTCATACACTCAGGAATTACATAAAAACACTACAGTGGAAGCCATAATATAGACACAAAGGACCTGTAGGATAAGAATGAAGTGTCCTTTGAATATATTCCTAAGAATGTCATAGCTGGATCTTGAGGTATCTTTATTCACAAACCCCAATAGAACTGATACACTGATTTCCACAGTAGCTGTACAAGTTTGTAGACCCACAAGCAACGAAGGAATGTCTCCTTACTCCACATCCTCACCAGCGTGAGCTGTCACGTGTTTTATAGATCTTATCCATTCTGGTGAATGTTAATATAAAATCTCAAAGTAGTTTTGAGTTGCATTTCCCTGATGGCTAAGGATGTTGAACATCCTTAAGTGTTTCTGACCTATTTAAGTTTCCTGTTTGAAGATGTCTGTCTAGATCTATACCCCATTATTTCATTGGGTTATTTCTTTTCTTAAAGTCTGGTTTTTGAGTTCTTTATGTATTTTGGATATTGACCTTGTATCAAATATGTAGTTTGTAAAAAAAAAAATTCCTTCTGTATGCTACCACTTTGTCCAAATGATGGTTTCCTTTGCTGTGCAGAAGCTTTTCAGTCTCATGAGGTCCCACTTAATTGCTGATCTTAGTGACTGGGCTAACAGTTCTGTTCTGAAAGTAATTTTCTGTGCCTATGAGGTCAGGGCTATTCTAATCTCTCTCTCTTATCAGGCTTAATATATCTAGTTTTATGTTGAAGTTTTTGATCCCATTGGAGTTGACTTTGATGCAGGGTGATGGGTATGGATCAATTTTGATTCTTAGACATGCAGCCACACAGTTTGATGAACACTATTTGTTGATGATGCTGCCTTTTTTTCTTAGTGTGTATTTCTGTTTTTTTTTTTTTAAATCAGGTATCCACAGGGGTGTAGAGGGTGTAGATTTGTGTCTGGATCTTCAATTCAATTCCATTGATCAAATGTTTGGTTTTGCAGCAATATCTTGTTCTTTTTATTACTCTGTCCCCGCAACACAACTTGAAATGGGGGATGGTGATACCTCTAGCAGTTCTTTTATTATTCACAATTGTTTTAACTATCATGGGTGTGTGTATAAATTTCTATATGAAGCTGAAAATTATCCTTTCAAGATCTGTGAAAGGTTTGCTGGGTACAGTAGTCTGGGCTGGCATTTATAGTCTCTTAGAGTCTCTGCACATCTGTCCAAGACCTTCTGGTTTTAGAGTCAACATTGAGAAGCCAGGTGTTATTCTAATAGGTCTGCATTTATATGTTACTTGGTTTCTTTCTCCCTAGCTTTTAAAAAATATTATTCAATATTATTTTTCTCTTGTTCTGTACACTTAGATTTTTGGTTACTATGTGCTGAGAGGACTCTCTTTTCTGGTCCAGTGTATTTGCTGTTCTGTATGTTTCTTTTCTTTTTTGTTTTGTTTTGTTTTGTTTTTGGTTTATTTGAGACAGGGTTTCTCTGAGTAGCTCTGACTGTTCTGGAACTCTCTCTGTAGACCAGGCTGGCCTCGAACTCAGAAATCAGCCTGCCTCTGCCTCCCAAGTGCTGGGTTTAAAGGCGTGCGCCACCACCGCCCGGTTGTTCTGTATGTTTCTTGTACCTTGATGTGCATATCCTTCTTTAGGTTAGGGAAGTTTTCTTCCCTGATTGTGTTGAAAATATCTTCTATGCTTTTAGTTTGTTTTTTCTCTTTCCTTTATACCTATTATTCTTAGATTTGTCCTTTTCATATTGTTCCAGATTTTTATGCCAGCAGTTTTTTAGATTTGACATTTTCTTTGACTGAGGTACTCATATCTTTTGTAGTGTCTTCAATACCTGAGATCCATCTCTTGTATTGTGTTGATGAAGCTTGCAGCTGTGATTCCTGTTCAAGTTCTGAAATTTTTCATTTCCAGATTTCCCTCTGCTTGAGTTTTCTTAGTTGATTATATTTTCACTTTTAGTTCCTGTACAGTTTTATTCATTTTCTTCTATTTTTTTGTGTGTTTTTCTAGATTTCTTTAAAGAATTTATTCATTTCTTTTATTATATTTATAAAGGCTATTTTAACATCCCTGTCTTGTGCTTCAGCTATGTACATTTCTCAGGGCCTACAGTAGTAGGGTTGCTGGGCTGTAGTGAAGGGACATTGTCCTCGCTACTACAGAGTGCGTTCTTATGTTGTTTCTTGTCATATGAGGTTGGGAAGACTGAAATTCTAGGTGCTGATGTCTGGGCTTGCCTTGGTCGGGTGGTGTGTTTTGTCCTATTATTTCTGTTGCTTTCCCTGGTTCTTAGAGGTGTAAGGTAGCTGTATGTCGCCCTGGGGATGCAGTCAGAGGGTGGGGGGAGGCCATAGTAGGCAGTCTGCTACAGAGTTGGAGTTGAGACTGGGGTGGTGGGTTTAGGAAAAAGGAAAGAGAGGTAAAGATCCATGGTTAGGTTGCCTGCTTTCCTTGCCAGGTTCCTAGGTAATGCTGGCTGTATTTAGGGACTGGGATAAAGAGATGAGTATGGGGAAGGAGGGTTGGTGTGGGAGATTTGTGGGGTCCACCGGAGTTGTGGGCAGGGATGGAGGCAAGGCTGTGGCAAGTGGTCTGCTACAGAGCTGGAGATGAGACTGGAGGGCTGGATTTTAAAGAGAACACGTAGGGGTGAAGATCATGCTCAGCCTACATGCTACCCTAGCAGGATAGCTGGCTGGTTCCTGGAGAATGCATGTTGGTGTTTGGGGCTGGAATAATGTGCTGGGTTGGAGGAAGTTGGAGACTAAGACCTAACTGATGAAAATGGGGCCAGAGAGGAAGGCAAGGCTGCAGGAGATGGTCTGCCACAGAACTGGAGATGAGGTTGGGGATTGAACTTAGAGGAGATGAGGAACAGGTGAAGATGTGCAGTTGGCCTACCTGCTTCCCTGTTGTGCTTCATTTATATAGGCATCAATCTTGTTTCTGATATTGGCTCCATTAGCTTATCATCATCCCCAAATTACCAGGTCCTAATACTACTGCTTTGGGTATTAGGATATAAATTTTAGGGGAATAAAGACATCCAGAAGATATGAGTCAAGTTCTGAATCTGCAGCTTTGTTTTTGAAAATATGTTCAGTTCTAGTATATAGCCCACATAAACTACTTGGCACAGATTCCAGCCTAAAGTAAGACCTTAACTAATGTTAGCTTGTAAGACTCCAAGTTTTGGACAGAAGGAAATGAAGGCCTGGAAAGGTTTGAGTAGCTAGTCCAAAGTTGTGCGGTTAGGAAGTCACCTGGGCTGACTGCGGGCTACATGGTCAAGGGCTCCAACTTTCATCCACAGTGAGCATCACTAACCTGCACTCCAGTGAACATCCTCACCTACAGTGCCCAAGGTTAAGTTTGTAGGCAGCACTTTCTAACGTCTAGATGGTTACGGTTTGTTCCTGCCAACACTAGCTCTGTGGGATTTGAAATCCAAGTTGTAAGGCTTTCCTGCTTTGTCAAAATTTTGTACATCAAATGACTTCCTAAGCAGACAGAGCCTTGGCATTCACCCATCACCACTTCTGGCAGGAGCTTTATGTTCTCTTTGCCTCATTCCACGAAGATTCTATCTGTCAGAGGCTTTGTTCAGCAACACAGAGGAAGCAATTGGGGATGGGCAGGGGGCTGGACTGCATCTCCAGATGTTACGAAGAAGGAACAGATGGTTCCTAGGGGGCAGTTCTATCAAGAAAGTAGGACTCCAATCAGGCCTTCCGTGAAAGACACTGAGGTTTTAAAAGGAGACTGAAGTATAGCTAAGAAAGCCAGAGGAGTGAGGATGCTGAAGGTCAAGGTGGGATAAAGAAGTCATTTCAGACAAGCTGGAGCCATGTCTGCAGCAGAGGAAAGGATAATGTCTTAGGGTTACTGTTACTCTGATGAAACATCATGACCAAAGCAACCTGGGGAGGAAAGGGTTAATTTGGCTTACACTTCCATGGCACTGTTCATCACTGAAGGAAGTCAGAACAGGAACTCAAACAATGCAGGAACCTGGAGAAGGGAGCTGATGGAGAGACCATGGAGAGCGCTGTTTACTGTCTTGCTCCTCATGGTTTGTTTAGCTTGCTTTCTTATAGAACCCAGGACCACCAGCCCAGGGCTGGCACTGCCTTAGTAAGGCTGGGCCCTCCCTCAACAATCATTAATTGAAGAAAATGACCCACTGGTTTGACTATAGCCCGATCTTATAAAAGTATTTCTTTAATTAATGGTCCCTCCTCCCAGATGAATTTAATTTGTGTCAAGCTGACATCAAATCAGTCAGAACAGATTTTTGCTGCTCTTTGGTTTGCTTTTTGTTTGCTGGTGGCTCCAGCATGGGACACTCACATGTTCTGTCTATGGGATGGTGTGGTGGCTATTCTTGGTTGTTAACCTGACTAGATCTGGAATGAACTGCAATCCAGAAATGGAGGACACACTTGTGATACAGATCTTGAGGCATGAAAAGCTTAGGCCCAGGCAAGGTAGTACATGCCTTTAATCTCAGGAGACTGAGACAAGCAGATTTCTGATTTCAAGGCCAGTCTAGGACAGAGCAAGTGGAGGCCTACATAAGGATTATGAAAGAAGGAAGGCTCACTCTTCTTTGCCTACTTGCACCTGCTTGCCAGCACATCTGTTGGAACCTACTCCTCCAGGATTCCAGCTTATACAGAAGACCAGCTAAAACAACTAGCCTCATGGGTCTGAACAACTACTAGATTCTTGGTCTTTCCATTCACAGCTGTCAATTGTTGGATTAGTTGGACTACAGACTGAAAGTCATTACAACAAATTCCCTTAATATATAGAGAAATTACATAAGTTCTAGGACTCTAGAAAACCATGACTAATACAGAAGGCAACACTTATAGCATCATCAATGAAGATGGGACCATTTGTGTATTTTATGGCAGCAATAGGAGCTGTTGCCATTTGTTGTGCACTGTCATAACTTGTTCAGGATTCTATAACAGAAACACCTAAAATAGGTAGTTCATATACCAAAGTCCTCATGTCTTAACATCATTCTATCATTGTTAGGATTCAATACATGAATTTTGTGGAGACACAAACATTCAGTTTGGAGAATGCACTTATTGTGTGCTCAGGACAAGAGTGAACATTTTCTCTATCATTGTTTTCAAGTTCTGTTTACTGCTCCCATCTTAGAGGTGAGGGTGCAGGGAGGCACAGAAAACTGGTACAAGCCTCTTATCACAAGCAAGTCAGCCCCGGACTTGGTTCTTACCCCAGATGTGCTAGACTTTAATTCTTCTATTTCTTGAGCTATGCCAACATGTGTTAGAAGGTTCTCCGAAGGCTGGCAAAGGGAGCTCTTCTCTTGGCATTAGAAAGCAAGAGTAACGCTGTGGTGGTGACTGCCCATTAAAGGCTTTAGTTTAGTGCTAACCACTAGGAATAGAATGCCAGGTATGAAAGTTTAAATTCTCTGTTAGCCTCATGAGAAAGGAAAGAAGAAACATATAAATTTCATGTAATAATATGGCTGATGCGACTTAGTACATCCAGCAACCATAATTTCAGCAGCAGTCAAAAAAGTTGTTTAGGAGATATTTATGCTTTTCTCTCTAGTAACTTTGTGTATATTTTATAGCTACAACTCATCTCGGTTTGCTATACCACATTTCAACTGCTTAGTATATACATGCAACCAGGAACTGCCCTCCTGGATCCACAGATTTGGAGAAAGCTGTACCTACAAGACTAAAGGCAACACCAACAGGTAAATATAACCCAAAACTCAATAGATGCCAGCCTCTTTGTTAGCTTGTTAGGACTGCCAGAACAAAAGGCCACAGACCTGGCTTAAGGAACAGACATTTATTTGCTCACAATTCTGAAGATGGTGAGACTAAGATAAGCTGCTGGCAGTTCTGGACTTGTCAGTGGCTTTCCTTGTTTGCACTTGGAGGGCTGTTTTCTCAGTGTATCCATCTGGAGTCCTCTCCCATATAAGCACATTTCTTGTTTCTCTGTGTGTGTCCATTTTTTCTTTGTTTGTAAGGACAGCAGTCACACTGAGTGGTGGCCTACCCACTGCTATGTTCTGGTTTAAACCTCTCTCCGAATGCAGCCACATTCTGAGGATTTGTATATTAATGTTCTGTTTGGGGAGAAGGCACAATTTAGCTTCCAGGTAGGCATCAAGTTAAGCATTTAACATAATAAATGCAACAAAGATACAATAATGTATGCTATTAATAATATCATTTTACACATGTGAAGTTTAGGGCAAAAGAAGCTAGGTATGGTTAATAATTTTGCTATGGCTGTTGGTTGAGACAGTATCTCGTATATATCCAGGTTGACTCCACACTCCCCAAGTACTCAAGGGTGACCTTGAACTTCTCCTCCTCTGTCCAAAGTGCTAGAATTGCAGATGTACTGCATTATGTTCAGTTGTGTGACGTTCTGGGGATCAAGCCAAGAGTTCTCTGCTAGCAAGTGCTCTCCCAACTCTGCTACAGCCCAGCTCCAGATACTACTTTTCTTATTAGTTTAAAGTATTTTTTAAAAATAATTTCCTATTTTTATCAGCTGTTGAGATCACATATGGCCCCATTATCTTTCCATCCCTTCTTCTTAACTAGTCCCCTCCTACTTTCATGTCATAGTGGGCGGGTCCAACTGCTTTGTTCCTGATTGCAATGCCGCATCATATCCAGAGGACCGATTCTTAGAACTCTTCCTCACCTTCCACCTCTTATCATCTTTCTTCTGTCTTGTTTCCAACATTCCCCGGGCCTCAGAGTGTGTGATGCAGATATCCCATTCTCAGCAGTCCTTTAATCTCTGTGCTTTGACTAGTTATGACTAAATGGCTTCCAGGGATAAAAGTGAGGTCATCAGGCTTAATGGCAGGCATTTTTGTCCCCTGAATTAATCTTGCCAGCCTGAAGAGAGATGTATTGACATGTCAATGAACACCAAGGATTTCCACCAGTCTCCACAAATTGGGAGAGAGCCATGGGGTGCAGGACTTCTCAAAGCCAGCAGAACAAACCAGCTTACCTGGACATTGATTTGTACTTATACCCCTTCTGTTGTGAATTGGCCCAGGGAGTGGCACCATTAGGAGGAATGGCCTTGTTGGAGTAGGTGTGACCTTTCTGGAGGAAGTATGTCACTGAGGGGGTGGGCTTTGAGACCTTTTCTCCTCCTAGCCAAGTGGGAGCCAGTCTTCTCCTGTGTGCCCTCGGAACAAATTGTAGAACTCTCAGCTCCTCCACCACCATACCTGGCTGGATGCTGCCAGGCTTATGCCTTCATAATAATGGACTAAACCTCTGAGCCTGTAAACCAGCCCCAATTAAATGTTCTTTATAAGAGTTGCCTTGGTTATGGTGTCACTTAACAGCAATGGAAACCCTACCTAAGACACCTCCAGAACTCTGGGACAATAAAATCTTGTCATTTAAAAGTCACTAGTCTTGTAGAACTTCATAACAACAGCCATAAGAAACTGATACAGATGGGAGGTGTGGAATGTTCATGAAAGTAATTGCTTTGGATGATAATAAGTATGACTCAGAGAGAGGAATGGGGGTACAGACAGTGTCTGGGGACTTCCAGCAAGAAACAGTTTTAGGGGAGGATAGAATTATGGTCTACAAATCTCCATATAAATGGGCAGCCTAAGAAATAAAATGAACTAATGAGAAAAGGTGGGAGATATTTTAGACTCTTTGAGAGTTGCGCTGGAATTCAGTATTGTTATAAACTAAATTCAAGGCAAGATAGCCGACCTTTCCTACCCACAGATTCTGCTTCTACAAATTCAGCCAACTGGGGGTAGAAAATACATGTGAAATGAACAGTGTGTTTGTACTGAGCATGCACATTCTCCCAGTGTCATTTATCCTATAAATAACACAGCACAACAGCTATTTTTGCATAGCATCTACATTGTATTCGTTATTCTACATAATATAAAAATGATTTAAGGTATTTGGGAGGATGTTCATACTTTATATGCAAATATTACACCATTGATATAGGGATCTGAGCATTGTGGATTTTGATAAAGGTGTGTGTACTAGAACAAATACTCTGAGGATACCCAGTCACTACTGTACATTCATTACAAAGGGAATTTTTTTTTTGTACTGGAGTCAGATGAATAGAAAGAAGTCACAGGTCTCAAAGGAGAAATAGGTTAGCAGAATTAGGGGGAAGGTGTATATAGAGACACACGGGGGTGACAATCCTAAGAAAACAGTACATGGGAGTGACTGGCAGCCAAAACATGAACCTATAGCAATGCCTTTCATAGTCAAACTTAGCATCACATTCTGACTCCTAAGGGCTTATAGGTAGCTCATAGTGTGAAGAGGATTCAGTTCATTTATAAGAGTCTTCAGATCTTAATTTCAGTATTGTTCCCAAGTCTAAAATATCTAAAACTCAAGGCAATTTAGCTGTGAACTAACTTCTCTAACTATTAACTTTTTTTTGATAGGATCTCATTATATATTCTTAGCTGGCCTAGAATTTGTGACATAGTATAGTCTAGTCTTAAACTCACAGAGGTCTGCCTGTACTAAAATTAAAGGTGTGCACCATCATGGCAGGTAAAATTATAATAGGTAATTATGTACTTCTAACACACACTAACACAGAATCAACATTTCTATTCCAAAATCAAAGAACAGAAGGACAGTAAAGAAGGGTCAGACTAAATCAAGACCAAAGTCCAGCAAGAAAAGCACTACATTTTGTAGGTTCATGTCCAGTGTCTTGGTATAAAGTATCACAAGCTGAATTCCTTTAGGCTTGAACAGCCCTGCCCCTGTGGTCTTGTTATCTGTTTCCTACACAGCCTTTCTATTGGACTGTTCTCACTCATTGCTTGTGGCTTTTCTCAGCAGACATTCCATGATCTTTGTTTATCCAATATCCTTGGGCTTGGTTGCATTGTGGCTAGACTTCATATACAAAGCCTCATCCTTTGCTCTTTCATGGCTCCTTTCAGAGAATCTCATTCTGATGTACATTTCCTGGTCCCAAAGGCTTTCCTTAAATATATTGGTGGGAGCTTCTATGATCCTCTCACTCTCCATTGTTCACATCAGCAAACCAAGCTTCATGAGGATGATGCCAGTGTCTATCATCATCCTTAACATAGTCACTGAGTCTCTCTCAATCTTGGTTGTAGTTATCTCTAAGTGTCTGAACAGCAAAAACCATCGACTCTTTCTAGATGACTCTGTATGACCAGGACATCCCTGTGATTCTCTCTTTTTAAAGGGAGATCTTTCAAATTAGTGTACAATTTGAACTCTGGAGCCTGATTGGGTAGTATCAATAAAATTCATCTTTACTATTTGCCCAGTGCAAAATGCTTGTTTCTGTGTGTGCATTTGTGCACATGCACACATGTGGACTTTTGGGGGTATACACACACACACACACACACACATGCAGAGAAAGAGAGAGAGAGAGAGAGAGAGAGAGAGAGAGAGAGAGAGAGAGAGACTTTTGGAGGCCAGTGTGTGATGTTGCATGTCTTGCTCAGTTCTCTATCTTATTTTTTAAACACAGTTTCCCAATAGACTTTTTCAGATAGAACAGGTGACAACCAAGTCCCAAGTTTCTTTCATCTCTCCCTTCCTTGTGCTTTGCTCTTATCTTTTTAACAACCACACCTTCCTTTTCCACACTATTCCCTGATCCTTTTCTGACCAGACTGAATGTTTGTAAAAATCCCTTTGCTTTTCATTTCGATTCTGTTTATCATTTTAAATCCAGCTAAAACTGGCTTGCAACAACCATTTCAAAAGCTTGAGTGTTCTGCTGTCTTAGTGTTTCCTCTACTAAGTTGACTAGTCCATCACCTTTTAATTCAGCATCTCATACTTTCAGAAGATGTACAAAATTTATAGAAAATCCTTGCTAGGATACAACATGAATGGTCTCTGGTACAATTCCTAATAGTTCATTTCCAGCAAAAAATTATGAACCTGGGTTTCACTATTTAATATTCCTTCTGGCATAGTTGTGGATTCCGCTTGAATCACTCATTAAACTATGCATATGATGTTTTAGGTCTTTTTAATTCTACTTATCCAAAGTCTTCCAAATCCTTCCTACACGTCAGTTCCAAAGTCTACAGAACAACACAGTCACATTTAATCATCACCCTACTTCTCTTGTACAATTTTCAGTATTACTTACGTTTTCCATTACTATGACCAAATACTCAACACAACAACTTAAGGGAAGAAACATTTATTTTGGTTCAAGGTTTCAGAGGAGTCATTGTTGCCTGGACCCTTTGGGCAAACATGTTGATAATAGGTGTGTGCCGTGGGGCTGTTCACTCTACAGCTGACAATAACCAGAGACAATAACCAATGGGAAGGGCCTACAGATAATATATTTCCAAGGACCTGTTCCTCATGATGCACTTCCCCCAGCTTAGGTCTACCTCCTAATGTTTTTGCAGCCTCTCACAATCAATTGGAGACTAGAAATTTAAAATATGAGCCCGTGGATGAGATTTGTTAACCAAACAATAGCACACACCAACTATAAAGTTGGAATAGTATTATTTATGGTGTTGGATTTCCAAAGAAATGGCTTGCCTGTGTTTTGAAATGGGTAGCTTATTGTTGTGCCTTAAAAAGGAGGACATGTTAATTTGGGGGAAAAGTCATTTTTTTTTTCTGGATAGTAAGCAAAATTTAATGATTAGTAACTAATAAATGCCAGACAATAACTAGTTACCTGACCCAGATACAATCTATGAGTCTGTCTTTAGAACATCTTCTGTGTTTTGTACATGTTTCAGGCATGACAATGATCTCAGCCACAGAATATATGTGGTCTTTGATTTACTGGTAAGCAACAACTCCACTCTTTTAAACTTTGTTGTTGTTGTTAGAATTTTTATTTATGGGGCTGGAGAGATGGCTCAGTGGTTAAGAGAATTTACTGCTCTTCTGGACACTTGACCTTCATCCCCAGCTACCATGGTATCCTGTTCACAACTGTCTATAATTTGTGCTCCAGGAAATGCAACACCCTTGTATAACCCTCTTGGGCACTACACATGTGGCATGTACGTACACCCACTCCACATCCTCCCACAAATAAAAATAAAATAAATCTTTAAAAAGTTAGCTACTGGCACTTATCTTTTGTCACAAACTCAAGGACAAAAAGGAAGCCTTGATATTGGAAGAAAGGGGGAAAGGGTGCAGACGTACCTTGACTGGAGGGTATGCTTTGGGGATGGTGGAGTAAGCTGAGTAGAAGTGGGGCATCCTATGTGATTGGTTAGGTGTGAGTAATTATGTCCTTTGGTTGGTTCGAAGTTGGGAACAAGGGAAACATTTAGGAAGCTGCCAGTTATTAATCAAGTCTTGGATGTCTTGTGATATTTGAAGGTTATTATTTGGCTTCCTGGCCCTGTTGCTAGGGATAACATCTATCTTCCAAGGCTGGTTGCTACAGGCTATGGTTCAGAATTCTTTTAGTCCATGTTTGTCATTTTTATATATGATATGACCGTTGGGTATGTTTTCAGTCTGTCAAGACCTGGGCTCAACAAGCTTTCTTTAAAAGAACTAGATATAAAGCAGTGTTAGCTTTGCTAGCCTCACAGTCTCTGCTGAAATTACTCAGTTCTGACCTTTTAGCATGAAAGCAGCCACAGACAATAGATAAACAGATGGACTTGGCTGTGTTTAGTAGAACTTTTTTCTCTACAAAGAAGCAGAGGATCAACGTGGCTGGCTCTACAGCCTTTGTTCTCAGTTCCCTGCTCTAGATTGTAATTTCTAAATGTACAGGTGACATTTGTCTCCTGAGATGTGTCTTATCACCTTTTTCCTGTTATAGAGCCAGGGAAGTGATGAACGCTGAGGTCCACTTTCTGAGAGGCAACACATTACAAATTTGCAAACAAAATACTTGAATAATTCCTCTCTTTTCCTTTTATTTCCAAAGATATCTAATACTGCCTGTTCAATACAAAAAATGAGCTTTTTATTCTGTTTTTTTTGTTTGTTTGTTGTCCCCCTATCTGGCTTTCTCTTAGTGCAAACTCCCATTTCACAACTTCTTAGTTGCCAGAATTCTTTTGCAAAGCCATTGCCACACAAAGGGTTCCAGCACCATTTTCCTCTCCACCCATCACCAGCCAGGCAAGAACAGCAGTCTCAAATTGGCAGAGATGCTTTGTTTTGCCTACCCCTTTCAAGTTTGTAACATGGCTGTCACATTTCCAGGTATTACAACAGAACAGCATTCTGAGAATGCAGAGGACATTTATTCAAGAGTAACACGTTTCTTTAGAAACATCCAACAGATTCACCCTTCCATCTTATTAACCTGATTGTATACACTTTCATCAACACTACTAAGGGGAAGGAGAGGGCATTTCTTTTTTTGGGGGGGGGGGGATGCTATGACCTTATAGAGGAAGGAGGATACAAATAAAATAATGTGAGATTTTACAGAAACAATTAAGTGTGTGTGTGGGGGGGTATTTTTTTTTTAAAAGAAGCAATCAGAAAGGTGTTAACAAAGAAGTAAACATAGAAAAGACATCAGCAGAAAAGAGAAAAGTCTATCAGGAATCTGCTGCTAGGGTCTAAGATTCTTTGAAGTAGAGGAGTCTTCCTTCTTGTGGTTTGGATTTGTTGATGAAAGAGTTAATTGTCTTCTGTCTCTTAACATAGAACATGTCTCTTTAGGTTCCATACACTGTTAGGTATTTCGGTTATGGTCACCTGCATTGACTCCTGGGAGCCTCCCTCATCCCGGATCTCTGGGACTGCCTAGAGATTCCCTCTACCCCCAACCTCCACCCCCCAGCCCTGGTAGCTGCTTATATTCATTCTTTTTATGGACTTCTCAACTCTTTCCTGTCTCTCCCCATATCTGCTTCTACTCCCCTATTCCCTTTTCCCTCCTCTCTCTCACCCGTATCCCTCTTTTCCGATACCTCCTTAACTTTTGTTCTCCTTCTAAGTGTGATTCAAACACTCTCACCTGGCTCTTCCTTCTTGTTTTACTTCTTTGGGTCTGTGGAGTGTATTGTGGGTATTCTGAACATTTTGGCTAATATCTACTCATCAGTAAATACATACCATGCATGTCCTTTCAGGTCTGGGTTACCTCACTCAGAGTGATAGTTTCTAGTTCTATCCATGGAACCTGAAGAAACAATCTCCAGTAGACAGACAGGACCCCCAGTGAAGGCATGAGGCCACCAATCCATCTACAAAACTTTTGACCCAAAATGGTTCTATCTAAAAGAAATACAGGGACAAAATTGGGCAGAGACTGAAGGGACGGCCAACCAGTAACCAGCCCATCTTGGGATCTATGAGTGGGCACCAATTCCTGACATTATTACTGATGCTATGTTGTGCTTGAAGACAGGAGCCTAGCATGACTGTTCTCTCAGGGGCTTTACCTAGCAGTTGACAGATACCAGTGTAGATACAGCCAAACACTGGGTGGAGATCAGGAACCCCTACGAAAGAGTTAGGGGAAGGATTGAAGGAACTGAAGGAAATGGTAACTCCACAGGAAGATCAATGGTGTCAATTAACCTTGGCCTCTGGGAGCTCTCAGAGACTCAGCCACTTTATTCTCCTCAAAGAAGCAGAAGGTCAACGTGGCTCTACAGCCCTAGTTCCCAGTACCTTGTTCTAGAATGTGTTCCCTTAGTGTATAAGTGACATTTATCCCCTGTGCTGTGCCTTGTCCCCTTTATTCTGTTATAGGGCCAGGGAAGTGATCATACATGGGCTGGTCTGAGGCTCCCCCAGCACATATATAGCAGAGGGATACCATGTTTGGTCTCAGTGAGAGAGGATGAGCCTAATCCTGCAAAGACTTGATGTACCATGTCAGGGAGGGGATACTGAAAGAGGGTAGCCTTCTCAGAGCAAAGGGGAGGGGACATGGGTGAGGAACTGTGTGAGGAGGGATCAGGAGGTGGGCAGCATTTAGGATGCAAACAAACAAACAAACAAACTCATAGCACATGTCAGTCAAGGACAAAGTGACAACTTGGCAAAGCTAGTCGCTTCCCTTCAGTCTAGTGTACCTGTCAATTCTACCTTTCCCACAAATCTCACACTCATGTTCACTGAGAATGTTGTGCACTTGATCATGGAGCTCTGAGCAGAAGGCATTCTGGATATGGGGACAGAAAGCTGTGGCTAGAATTCTGACAGCAGCTCACTAGCCTGTGATAATGGATAAGATACTGGCCTGTGATTCACACTGGTTATGTGATTCATATTAGTTTTATTATAAAGAAGGAGGCTGTTGTCTTCCTAGCTCAGGTGATTGTGGGGATCAATCAATGAAATGATTTTTCAGACAGCACCAGTACTGCCTCAATAAGTACCACATTCTTTCCTCCTCTTTGAATAAACTAAGCCAGTCTGTTCATTGTTCCATGAACTTGTATACTTGTTTTGTGATTTTTTTCTACCATTCCACATGGTTTTATGCTATGTTTCTTATTCTTCCCCACCCTGTAAGAGCAAGCCCCCCCTTTTTTTCTTGCACTATAGATCTTCAGTATTATTACAAGTAAGACTTGACTGAAGACAATGAATGATACCTTCTTTGATGCAGACTCAGGGTGACATTCTTTGAACCTGTCATCAGGGCCTGCAGGATGGGACGTATGACTGGTATCCAATCACGGACCTAGATAATCAGAAGAGTAGAAATAGAAAGCTATGAGTCTGAAATAAGGAACTATATAAAACAAGGGGGTTGAGGACAGGATCAATCTGGAGGAGTTAAAGTAGATTGGGAGTTTGGGGTTGGAGTCCTGGTATCTACATTGCCATTTTTCTTGAATTATGCATGTTGTATTAATATCAGGTTTTAATTGCCAAAAGGGATTTCACAATTAAATTCTCCCCATAGCTTTGTTTCAGGAGACAAGAACAAATTTTATTTTATTTACCTGTCTATTGATTATATCCACTTTATAATATACAACCTTGCACCTATCAAACATAAGTAAAATTTGAAAAAAAAAACAATCGAATTATTAAATGTAAAATAGGAGAGCATAAACATTGTTAATTTATCATGATGATTTTCCACCAAACCCAGGCATGGCCTCCATAGTTTTGAATATTTATTTACTTAAGTTTTTATTGCATATGCCTGCATATACATGAATGCATATGCATGTACATATGGGGTATGCAAAGGCTGGTGTGTCCTATGTTCCTCTCCATCACTCTCTACCTGTTCCCCTGAGACAGGCTCTCTTTGCAAACTCCACTGAAACCTCTTGTTGGCACTGCCCTTCAAACTGTGGTCATAGGCGTTTGCAGCAGAAACACCCAGCTTGTTACATAGGTGCCAACAGAGTCATCTCTTTAGACCTGGCCTTCATATTTTAAAAAAATCAGCTTCTTTTATTAGCAGATATGACCAAATTTCCAAAATTGCTGCTTAAATTGATGACCGTTTGCTATTAACAGAGATTATGCTAAGTTTCTTATAGTACTCTGGCTTGCATGTTAGTTCTAGAAGTCTCCAGGGATGGAGGTACCACAATCCTTAGCTAGTCTTTCCTTTATCCTCTTTTGTTTTTTTTTCTCCCAGGAAGTCCTTCTATCCAAACACAGCCTTCCCTGCAGTGAAAATTGTGCTGTCCATACCATTCAACTGGAACAAGTATCTCAAAAAATATGATTTGTTTTTGCTTCTATGGAATGAGAGAAATATCAAAGGAGAAATGAATCAATCCACCTTAGTGAGATTTCTGTGAAATTTATTAGAAACAAACTCCCATGCAGGTAAAAGGCATACCTGGAACAACAGCCTCATTTTTAAGTCTACTTCTCTCTGTCTGAAATATACAACTCCTGTGCATTTTCTTTTTACTCATTTGAAGCACTTTAAAAATAGTTCTAAATTGATTTATTACCATGGAACTAGTTCAAAATCCAGCAACAAGAATGCCTAATTAAAAGGCTATGATGAAAAAGCTTCCATGATGAAAGATTAAGAACCAAATATGATCAAAACCTTAACCAAAAAGGATGCAGGGACAGCTGTCTTAGCAAGTATAATTACTTAACAGGGTATAAACTCCAAAGCAAGAGACAAGTTATTTTGCCTGGACATTAGAGGATTCAAAAAGAAAAGTTTGCTCATTTATTTTTAAAAGAAGTTAAATTCAATCAAGTTGGTTAGGTCACTAACCGATGGTTGTCCCAGAAAGCTGTGGATTAGGTAGTCCTAGTAGACTAGGTAGGACCCTAATCTCGGGATGAAAAATGTAAAAGGGTCCTTTGATATAGTTGTGGGGAAAACACCCAAATTCTCTGTCTCGTCTGCTCCTAAACTGGCTTCCTTTCTCCAGTGGCCCATCTGTTTTTCATGTATTATTTAAAAGACATCGTTATCCTTTGCATATCTTGAAATAAACTGAGAATATATAATACTAAACCTAAGAGAAACAGCAATTTAATCCCTTGTGAAGAATACTCCCTGGCAAAAGTATTGTTTCTATTGGCTATAGGTATTCATGTGCACATTTACATAATTAGCCTGTCTGCATTTCTTATTTAGCAACTCCTCTCAGGCTTGCAAAAAAAGGTGTAGATATAATATCTATAAAAACATTGTACAGATTCTTTGTGTTTTAAATATAATCTTTTAGTTTTGCCTTTGATGTTATTTGAAGGATGCAGTATAGTATGGGTATTATTCTGTAGGCAGGAGGAGCCATACACAGTGAGGTCCTTGGTCAGAGAGTGACTAGAAAGGCCACATTGCCAATGGTACAGAAGAAGAGAATACAGGTGAGACTAGTGGTTACATTATTGAAACAATCTGGGCAAAGATAAGTAGGATCAGAGCCCTGAGTAAAGCCACTGAAGAGATGCGTCAGAGAGAGGAGTCCTCATTTCTATTTATTTCTCATTATTCCTAGTCTGTCTTCTTTCAGAACAATCAAGTTTGATGTCTTTCATACTTGTCCTGTCAAAATATGCTGCATGGCACATGGCAGCATCGACAAATGATTTATTTCTAACTTGTTTAGGTAGAGAGATTGACAAATATCTAGAACAACAGAACTTGGCATATTCTCCATCATCTGCAAATGACTCTGCTTTATTAACAGTAGGCTACAGTTCATAACTCTTTGTCACATTAATTTTTTTCATTAATATACTAGTGTGTTTCATTAATATTTACACACAACATGTATTTTTAGGCATATAGTTACCACAGTTGAGCATATGCTATTGCAAAAGAAATTTTTCATTCTACTATCCACCTTTAGCTTTCTACTACAGATACTTTCCATTCCACAAAGTTGCTAGCAAACATAATTTTGAATGATTACATACTTTCTATTGCATAGTATCCTTAGTTTATATTCTTATATATTAAGTATTATATAATTAAGTAATATATAGTTATATATGTATAAATTATATAATACTTAGTATTATTTTATCATATACTAGTTTAATTCTGGGCATTTAAATGGCCTGTGACTATTATAAGTACCATTATAACATACAATTTTATGAAGATGTTTTTAGTAACTTTAGAAGTTAAAGCCTCAAAATAAAAGCAGCCCAGACAGCTGTCCACAGGACGATAAACTACTTACTCTGTTTTTATACAATGGAATACCTCTCAGCAATATAAAAGAGAAAATAGTAATAAAACCCAAATCAACCACAAATTGTTACATTGAGGGAATGTCCTAGAAACAAACAAGGACTCCCTAAACAGCTTCATTTCCATGACATTTTAGAATGGACTCCAAAGAACTGTGGAGTAGAGATTAGAAAGGTGATTATTTCTTGGAGATGCAACTGACTAGATTAGGAAAGCTGGAAACTTCTGGAATGATGAAGATAGTTGGGCTTTGATTGGGATTGTGGTATATGGATATATACATTTGTCATAGTTCAATAAACTAAACATGCAAAATTCATGGGCTTCATATTATGTAAATTATTCATTTACACAATTTACTTATTTTGTGGTACTGAGAATTGACTCCAGCATCTCACGAATACTAGGCAGGTGCTTTACCACTCTTGTCTTTTTGTTTTGAGAGATGGTTTCAATAAATTGGCTAGGCTGGCCTTGAACTCACTCTGTCGTCAAGACAGGCTATGAATTTGCAATCTTGCTGGCACTGGCCTTCCAAATATCTGGGGTATGCTACCAGGCCTGGACAACCTATAAAATGTTTATAAAAAGTACTTCTTGTTCTCTAGGTTGATGAATTTGATGCAAACTTGGAGTCTTATGAAGAGACTATGTAGAACATCTCTCACATGCCAAAAATGTGAGAAACCTGGATTTCAAGGTACATACTTCAATATTTTCGAGTACGCAGAAAATATAGCATTGGCACACAGCAGTTTCTTGAGCTTATCACTTTCTACAAGATACCCAATATATAAAACTTATGTGCAATGTTATAAAGGAACCTTCAGGCTGGATTCTGAGAAACAGGCTCTTCAATAAATAAGATGAGTGGAGGAGCAAGGACATAAAAAATATAAAAACATTTAGAAGGTCAAGGGAGCTCAGGGAGATAAAACTCAGTAGTACAGGGATAGATAGAAAGGGGGCTAGAGTTTTCTGTGTTTTAGGTAGAATGTTACAAGACACTTACAGCTTACAGCTGGAGTTGGAGTAGGGCCTTGAAGGAGTATGTTTTATCAGCCAGGTATGAATATGACTCCAACTGCATAAAGGAAAAAGACAAATAATTCTTTCTAGTCTTTCACCATACTAAGGAATACTCCCCAGCAAGGGAGTTTATGACTGTGTGAGCTATGCTCTGTCTTGCTCAAGAAGGTAGTTACATGAGGCAGTTTAACTGTTAAAATTCACTAAAATGAGCTACTTAACGATCAGTGTGTCCTATTGATATTAGGGCCTTGATAAAAACATATAAACAATTAAAAAGTCAAAGAAGGAGAACTATTTTTCTTTTAGCAACAGACTCAAATCTATATGGTGCTGAATCTGATAAGCCATGGAATTCCCAGTACAAGACCTATTGTTTGGAGGAGTGAACAGTCTATTCAGGTCTTCACTGAGCAGTGATGACTAGAGCAGAGGCGTCATCAATGTTATTGGTCACTTCCTGGCCAAAGAGAAAGCCAAGAAAATCCCTCTGTGAATTTAGAACACATGTTGGGGAAACAAACAGGCTTTATTTCTTACCCATAACCAAGACCTTACCCTTCTTTAAGGAAGAGATACTCAGCATCAATTAGTGATGTCTGAGGAGGTTGTGAGAGGGTGGGTTGGGGGCATGCATCCAAATAATTTGTTTGTTGCTCCTGGGTGAGATTTTTGCATGAAGAATGAGAATAGGAATTGGATTCTCATGGATGCTATGAGTTTTCTCCAGCAGTGAGAGCGTCACTATGGAGGTGCTGGGAGTGTTCAGGCATACTGGACTGAAGAGGAGATTCCATTTCTCCCTGAAGCTCTCAGAGGTTCAGGTGGCTTAAGAGAGACAAAAATAGTTTGATTGAGGCTTCCTTCTCAGAGGCTGGACAGCAGTGGAAATTACATCATGAAAACATGGATGGAGCCAGATAAAACCTGAGAAGAGGAATCGAGAACTGGTTTAAGAGGTGATCCTGAACTTCTGATTTGCATGAAGCTCTAGAACTAGGGGCTTTGTGAAGACTGTGCTACTCTCCACGTGTACACTTTGTTTGGACCATGAATAAAACGCCTTAAATAGGCAAATTCTAACATCCCTTAAAGAATGAAAATGACATTTTTTTCATAGAATACATTCTGATTATGGTTTCCCCTCCCTCAGCAACTCTCAGGTCCTCCCTACTTCTCCACAAACCCCTTCATTCTCTTTCTCATTCCAGTATGAAGCAGGTATCAACAAATAACAATAAAATAAAAATAAGATAAAATAGAAACAACAAAAACAGAACCAGACAAAATAAATTAACAAAAAAAGGAGCCATAGAAAAAGTGCAAAAAACAGACATATGAATGCAGAAGCATACACATTCACACATACACACACACACACACACACACACACACAAACACACAAACACACACATATACACAATAAGTCCCATTAAAACACAAACCAGAAACCATAATATATACACAAAGAACCTGTAAGCTAAACAAAACAAAACATCTTAATGGTCTATTATGAAGCAAAGAACCTCTAAGAATGCCATTGAGTTATTTTTGTGCTGGCCCTCTACTGTTGGGCATGGACCTACCCTTGAGAGTTGTTTGTATCCCCAGTGAGATTCCCTGGGAGAATGCTAACTGTCTATTGGTGAATGTTTTCAACTGGGGTCTTCTAGTGTCATTAAGACCTTGCCTTCCTTGAGGTCAGGCCTAGTGCCAGGGCTTGGGGTTCGAGGGTTAGATGTTGTGCTTTTCTAGCTTAATTCAGGTTTCCTCTGTAACAATGCCATATTCCTGTGTTTTTTTTTCCCGGGATGACCATTGTGGGACCAGTCACAACTTGCCTGAGACCACAGTCTCAGTTTTTTCCACAGTTCTCACAGCTCTGATTTCAGTCATCTTTAACTAATTTTGCCTGGTTTGAACAAAAGTCAACTACCTTGAGCAAGGATATGCAGTTTGTGAATATGCAATCTGAACAGCCTGTATCAGCTCAAAGACACCCCCTCACACACACACCTGCTGACTATCATATAAAATCCTCTTGCTTTTCTGCCATTTTGCCTCTCTCTATCCTCCCTATTCCCCCCCTCCAAGAGATGGCCTTGGCAGTTTGATCCTTAATAAACCCTTCTTTCTGTCTGTGGAATGGTACAGTTTGCTAGTTCATTGCTCCTTTGTTTATACTTCCCTCACCCAAAGAGAGTATTTCATTGTAGGAATACACTGCCATCTGTTCATTCTCATGCTGAAAGGCCTTTTGGGCTCAGATGCCTACTAATGTGACTGGTAGAGGGAGTATTTTATTTTGTTTGCATATGCCAATACTTTCTTCCCTTATATGCACCTACTGGTATAAAAAGTATACCTGTCTTCTCAAATTCTTTGGGGGTAGGAAGAGAAGTAAATTCTAAATATCTTGTCTTTGTTGCTTTACAATGTTCTACCCAAGTGCCATTGATTTGGTGACTTATAAGCAGCAGAAATTTATAGATTACAGTTCTGGATCCTGAGAAGCCCAAGAGTAGGGAAGAAGCATGGTTGGATTTTGGTGAACGTGTCTTTCTTGTTCATAGATTACCAACATTGTGATATATCCTTAAAAGGTAGAGTGGGTGAATGAGTTACATTGGACTTCTTTGGCAGGGTACTAATTTCAGTGATGAAGGTTCAAACCTTGCGTTATAAACACCCATCAAGGTCCCACTTCTAAGTACCGTCATTATATTGGGTTATGCAATTTATAAACTGTGTTGGTGCACAAACATTCAGACCACAGACCCATGTCTAATCGAAGAGGACCGATGATCTCTAAGACAATGACAAAGACTATGCCTGAGACTAAAAAGTTTGATCATTTGTTTTTTGTTTTCATTATTACTTTTTATTTACTTTATATACTGATCACAGTCCCCCTTCTTCCTCTTCTACCAGTTCTACTCTTACAAATCCTTCCACACATTGTCCCTCTTTTTCTTCTCAGAGAAGGGGAGCCCTTCCCCTTGGGTCCCACACCACTCTGGGACATCTTGTCCCAGCAGGACTAGGTACATTCTCTCCTACTGAAGCCCAACCAGGCAGTCGAGATCGGAGGAAGGGGATTCAATGGCAGGGAACAGAGCCTGAGAAAGCCTCTGCTCCAGTTGTTAGGGAACCCACATGAAGACCAAGTTGCACATTTTCTACAAATGTGTAGGATGTCTAGGTTCAACTCATGCATGTTCCCTGGTTGGTGGCCCGGGTTTTGTGAGCCACCATGGTCCCAGGTTAGTTGACCCTGTGGGTCTTCTTATGGTGTCCTTTTCCCCTCTGACTTGCTCACTTCCATCCTTCACTCTTCCACAAGACTCCCTGAGCCCTGCCTGATGTTTGGGTGTGGGTCTCTGCATCTGCTTTCATCAGCTGCTGGATGAAGCCTCTCGGGAGACAGTTGTGATAGTTTCCTGTCTGCAAGCATAGCAGAGTATCATTAATGAATAGTATCAGGGGTTGGCTGTTTCACATGGGATGAGCCTCTAGTTGGGGCAGTCATTGGTTGTCTGTCCCCTCAGTCTCTGCTCCATCTTTATCCCTACACATCTTGTAGGCAAGACAAATTTTGGGTTTAAAGTTTTGTGGGTGGATTGATGTCCCCCTATATGCTCTGGAATTCCTGCCTTGGTGCAGAAGGTGGTGACTTCAGTCTTTATATCCCTCTCTGGTAGGAATCTCAGCTAGGGTAATTCCCATAGACTCCCAGTATCCTCTCCCATTTCAGGCCTCCAGCTAGTCTCAGAGATACTCCACACCCACATTTCCATTCTCATTCTCAGCCCTCTCTTGCTCCTTTTCCCACCTGATGGCCTCCCTGTTCCCCTCCTCACCCCCTGTCCTACCCAGTTCCTCCTCTCCATCCACTTTCAATGCATATTTTGTTTCCCCTTTTGAGCAAGATTTGCACATCCTCCCTTGAGGCCTTTTTACCCACCTTCTTTGGGTCTGTGGATTGTAGCATGGTTATTTTTATAATTACTGCATGTAGCAACATCACCCTGCCCAATTAAGCAGTTGAGAGCACCAAGGCAAACAAATTGAATGACCAGTACACACTAAAGCAGAGTTTAAACTCAGGTGATTTGGTCCAAGAGCAAGATGTTTCGCCTGTTTTATCAGTGCTTTTCACCGAAATAAGAAAAATCTGATTAGAAGGAGATTCAATCTTGAACCATCTTCATACCACCGTAAATCTCTGTTTGCTTGTAAAGTTAGAAGTTCACTGCTAAAAAAAAAAAAAAAAAAAAAAATCACTGCTGTCCTTCCCCACTCCAAGGTTACATATGATTATACACTGCAGTGCTACCTCCAAGAAAAAAATTGAAACTATCCTTTTGAGAGAGTAGTCCTTTGATTCTGTGGCTCCCAGTGAAGCCCTTGCACACCTAGCTCGCTCTCTGGTACTGATGGACTCTGATTTTCCACGAAACACTCTGGGCTTCAGCATGATCTTCTGAGATGTAAGGTCATGATTGAGTGTTCTGTGTTTCAAAAAGTTGAAAATGAAAGTCCCAATTTTATTAGCAGAGTGAAAATTTCTGTTTTTCACATTCTGTCTCTGGAGATATTGAGGTCCTAGTACCTCAGACAGGAGACAAGTTTTGTTCACGAGTTCCTAATGCCAGGGGTCCAGAGTGAAAGCACAGGGGAGTGTTTGGGGATGGAGTTAATCAGTACCATCTTTAACTGACTTGTTTTCCACCAAATCTGAGGGCTAAAGGTGAAATGGGCAGATACCACAAATAATTGCTTTATTTTCAGGGTGAGTCGTTTTTTAGCTTGGGGCACTAGGTGTGGATCTCAGTTTGATTTTATTACATTTCTGTATTGTTTCTGCTTTGGCATAGAGATTAATTTCTATCCTGGTGGATGGGTGTGGGGAAATCACTCTGAGATATTTCAAGGTTTAATTATTAAAGCAACAGAAGATCTGTGCAGATTCTAAGGATAAAAGGGTACAGGGCTTGCCTAGCATCGGGAGTCCTTCAACTCAACTTCATGTTGTTCCAAACCTTCTCAGTTCACACCTGCTGGTATGGTCTGGTTCTTCTCTTGGTTTCCCTTCCCTTCTCTTTTCTTCTCCTCTCCCCCTCTTCTCCCCTCCCCTCCTCTTCTTCTACATCCTCCTCCTTCACATTTCCACCCTCTTCTCACCACCATGATGTGTGTGTGTATGTGTTTGTATACTTGCTATGTGTACACATTTGTTGGCTAGAGGTTGGGTATCTAACACATCACTGTTGGCTTTATCTTTTGAGATAAGGCTCTTACTGAGTCTTTTGTTCATTGATTTTATTAGACTGACTGTCCAGCAGGCCTTTGGGATCTGCTTGTCTCAACTCCTCAGCACTTACATGGGTACTGGGAATCTAAACTCAGGTCTTCCTGTTTTAGCAGCAGTTACTTTGCTCACTGATCTGTCTCCACGGCCCCACCTTCCATTGTCTTCCACACTTATTTCCCCTTCAAATTAGCCATGATGCATAATGGGAACAGCAAAACTAGATATTACGAGCATCTCTTAGACAAACAGATGATACCAAGATATAGACTGAGGAAGAGATCTGAAGCAGAACTAGAATGGGAACTTTTTTTCTGTACTCACTCATCCAGTATTTTCATTTATTTTTACTTTATGTTTTGTGTGCAGGGAACTAAATCCTGAGCCTTGTATCTTCTGCACACAACCCTACCATCCTCTTTTTTTCTTTTTAAAGATTTATTTATTTTATTTAAGAGTACATTGTAGCTATCTTCAGACACACCAGAAGAGGGCATCAGATCCTATTATAGATGGTTGTGAGCCACCATGTGGTTGCTGGGAATTGAACTCAGGACCTTAGGAAGAACAGTCAATGTTCTTAACCGCTGAGCCATCTCTTTAGCCCCCCTACCATCCTCTTCACCACTTAATATTCTTAAAGTTTGCCCAATTCACCTAAAAACATCAACTAATTTTCATAGTATAAAATATTACATGAGTTTTGTAAAATATCTAAAACTATAAAAAATTTTAAAAAAGATCAACTATCATTTATACACAGATAACCATTCTTTTTATATTTTCATTTATCTTCTGAAAAATTCATACATTTATATGTTATTTTAAAAATATATTTTAGGACATGTAGTATTTATTATGTATATGTGTATGGAAGTCCACATGCCATGGTGCACCCAAGGATATCAGACAATAATTTACATGAGTCAGCTTTCTCTTTACACCACATAGGACCCAGGGATGTAACTCAGGTCCTTAGGCAAGATGGAGAGTGTCTTTCTGCTAAAGTCTTCACTCTGGCCCTATGTACAGTGTATTTGATCATGTCCATATACCATTTTCTCCTTTTTTTTTTACATCTTTCCAGTGCCCCCACCCCATCACTCTTCCAATTTCATGTTCACCTTTAAATATATTTGTTATTGTTAATCCCCAGAGTCCAATTAGTGCTGCCTATATGGTCATGAGTGTGGGCAATCCACTCAGGTACAATCAACTACCCCTTACCAGTGTGAGAAAATTTTCTCCCTACCTCTATTCTATTCAAACAAATAGAATTACACTTATTTTAACAAAATTTGCTTTTGTAACAGTGGCACCTTTGCATTCTGCTTTAATGCTTAACTTTCTTTTGTCAACATTATATTATGGCATTAAAAATTCTTGAGAATGTGATTTTTAATAGAAACATGTTTTTCTGAATTGTGGTTATGCCATAATTTGCTTAAATATTTGTGGCATGGAATGGAGGAAGAACTCTCACTTCCCTTTCTTCCTTCTCCCTTCCTCCACTCTTTCTTTTGTATGTTAATTGTAGAAATTAGTGGGTGCTACTGCTGTATTTCTGTGCACGTTTATACTGGGCATTGATCATGTACACTCTGCTTTCATCTTTACACCTCCTGCACCTTCTCAGTCTTTAATAGTTTCCATTTTTAATTTAAAAATGGGCAAGTGAGACATTTTATTTGTTCCCCAAGGGGAGAGGAATGATCTTCAACAATCTTAAATGTGTTACTTTTTGTTCAAAGCTCTGGATTGATTTTTTTCCCTGTAGGTCACAGATGTTCACACATCAAGGAAAGAATGAATCTGCTGTGATTGTATTGCTTTAATTACCACGGTTTCTTGTGACTTCTTTTGCCCCTACCCTGTTCCTACAAACAGTACAGAATTCATTTTATTCTGTGCTTCCTCTTTGCAACCACCTCATTTTAAAACCAATGGTTTGCTTATCCTGCCTGACTTCTGTATCATCTGCCCTTTTTTCTTTGTCTTTAAAGTGTTTTGTTAAGCCTAACTTATGTTTTTACTTCCTTCTTTCCTTTCATCCTTCCTTGTTCCCTCTCTCCCTCTTTTCCTCTCTCTTTCCCTCCATCTCTTCTAACTTTAATAAGGCATAACTGACAGATAAAAATCACATATATTTACCATTGTAATGTGATTCTTTTATGTTTATAGACCATTTGAAGTTATTCTCACAGTCAAGCTAATGATATCATCTATCACTTCACTTTGCCGTATTTTTGTCAGGGATAACATTTAAAGGTAATCTTGGACAGTTTTCACATGTATGATGTGTCGTCATTCGCTATAGTCACATTGCTGTATCAACATCTTAAACCAGCTAAGTAAAATGGAAGAGAGTAAATGAGAAACTTGTTTGAGAAACGTTCTTCATGAAGCACAACACTGTGGTGGCTTGAATGGGAATGATCCCTATAGGCTCATGTGTTTGAATACTTGGTCTTCAGTTGGTGGAACTGTTTGGGAAGGATCAGGAGGTGTGGCCTTGTTGGAAGAGGTTTGGAACTCAGAGTGGGCTTTGAGTTTTCAAAAGCCCATGCTATTCCCAGTTACCCCTCTCTCTCTGCCTGTGGTTGTTGTCTCAAGATGCTACTGTCCCAGCACCATGCTTACTTGCCTGTTGCCACGCTCTTCCACTATGATGGTCATATACTCACCCTCTGAAACTGTAAGCTCTGATAAACTATTTCTTCTATAGGTTGTCTTGGTAATGGTGTCTTGTTACAGCAATAGAAAAGTAACTAAGATGGCATCTTATGGTTTATGAATCCTAGCCTGTCCTGAGGAAGGCAGAGAGAAATGATTATAGGTCTACTGTGATTTGCTCATAACTGGGAGCCCATTTGAGGAATTTTTTTCTTCTCATTTCAAAGGTGAAATAGAGTGGACAGCACAGTGTGAGACAGTGCAGACAAGAAAGGCAAGTAGAAGTTGGTTACTTGAATCTCACCTTGGTCCTTTTCGTGTAAATATTCTGAATGTTAACTTACATATCTGTAGTTTAGTAGTAATAATGGGTCATGGGGTGTTGGCAAAGACTGAAAGACAATTTATTGAAGTGTTAAGATTGGTCCTGGGAGGTCAAAGCAGTCAGTGAACGATAGCAAGGATCATTTTACCTCTTTGTCTTATCTTATTCCTACACACAATGTCAGTGTTTAGAAGGTAAAAATGGAAAGAATGCTAATAGGATGAATCCCTGTTTACACGGATCTGTATAAACTAGGTACATTTGGGTTCACATTAAGGAATGAGAACTTTGATCACTAGAGTCAATGAGGAGTAGAGGGTCAAATGTTAGTACCTTAATTGGCGTATTTGGAGAGAAAACCTTGGCTTTTTGCATTTTCTATGCTCATAGAATGGGTCTAGTGTGCATGTGAAACAACACTCTTTTCTGGTAGCTGTCTGACTGGACTGGGACTGGAGTAATTATCCTCACTCATTTGGATGGATGCGACCTTCATTCCACATCTGCAGCTGTTCTCTGGGAGCCAAATATGTCTGTACCAGGTGCAGAAAAGTCCATTGCTGTGAAGAAGAATGTGTAGTAATATCTGGTCCCAAATGCAATCATCTCCTCTCGAAGCAGTGACTTTCCAGGCTGGTTGCTCCATGTTGTTCTTTCAGGCTGAACAGCAGTGGAACTGAATCACCTTCCAGGAGCACTTTGTGATACTTTGCTAATTATTTTGTGATGCCAGGTCAGCTATAAAGTTGCCTCTTCTGCTGTTTTCTAGCCCAGAGTCATGTGACAAAAAAGAAAGAACACTTCTCAAAACAGCATGTGAGTGCCTAGCCTGTCAGAGAGAAGAGTTTGGAGCCCTCTGGCTGGGCTGCTTTGCCTTCTTTCTCCTTGCACTTCCTTTCCTTCATCCTATGTTTTGCTTTTCTTGGAGTATTCCTTTTGATATACCAAAGTACAACAAGTTGAGTGCTTTAGGGCAGCTGGGATGGAGTCTTCATGGCTCAGCTGTAGGGGATGACCAGGTCCACATTCCCCCTGCTTCTGTTGTGGACCCTCTACAGTCCACAGAAAGACTGGTGGTGCCTTTCTAACCTCTACCTTAATTGTCAGTTACTCTTCTCTTTGTGACTGTGTGTCTTCTCTAATGTAGACACCAGCTATATTACATTAAGGACCAATCCTGCTCTTTGGTTTCATCTTAACTAATGACAACTAATTGTTTGTGGATGTACTGACTGGTTTTGTGTGTCAACTTGACACAAGCTGGAGTTATCACAGAGAAAGAAGTCCCTTTTGAGAAAATGCCTCCATGAGATCCGTTAATTTTAAAATTAAAATCCATTAAAATTAAAATCATTAATTTTCTCAATTAATGATCAAGGGTGGGAGGGCCCATTTTGGGTGGTACCATCTCTGGACTGGCAGTCTTGGGTTCTATAAGAAAGCAAGCTGAGCAAGTCAGGGGAAGCAAGCCAGTAAGTAACATCCCTCCATGGCCTCTGCATCAGCTTCTGCTTCCTGACCTACTTGAGTTCCAGTCCTGACTTCCTTTGGTGATGAACAGCAATGTGGAAGTGTAAGCTGAATAAACCCTTTTCTCTCCAACTTGCTTCTTGGTCATGATGTTTGTGCAGGAATAGAAACCCTGACTAAGACAGTGGATAAGGTCATATTTTATAAGAAATCTAGGTTAGAATGTGCATATTATTTTGGAGGGAAAAATTTAAATTATAACAGAAAGCACCGAAGAATACTTTATTTATTGGATGTCTTTTTATTATTTCTCAGGTTTGAGGCTGGTTAAAAGGTGCTTGAAGAATGTTCACTGGGATCTGTGGAGACAACTTAGTTGGTAGAATGCTTGTAAGAGTTACACACTGTGGCATACATCTGCATGGCACCCCAGCACTCAGGTGGATGGTAGAGATAGTCTGTAGTGAGAATATTGGTTTGTTTGAAAAAACCAAAGAAGTATTATGGGAATATATTTTCATCTTAAACCCAGATGTGGGAATGGAGTTGCTTCAGATTTTTTACTGCAGGTGACTATAATTTGCCTCATGCTTTAGCAGGGGTGTGACTTTTTTTTCAGCTGCAGATAGTTTTTACGATTGTGTGATGTTCCAAATTGTCAAGAGTTTTCAGAGGTTATGTAAATGCTAGGGCCCCAAGAGGCAGGAGTCATTTGTAGGTTGTTGGTTGTTTGCTCTTTGCTAAGTAGTCTTGTGCAAAGAGGAAAGAAGAAAAAAGTATATATCCTGCCAGTGAAGATTGAACTTGCCCCAAGAAACTTGACACCACTAATCAGCAGGATGTAGTCTAACAATTACGTTGTCCCTCTTCCTCTCTATCCTTTTTTTTAAAAATCCTATCTAGTGTTAGGGTCTTGAAAGGGTAGAAAAAGGGTGGAGAATGGTGGAAGAATGAAGAACCCAGAGAGTAGCCAAAGTCCAGCTACAATGGGCAGATTTCTAGTGCTCTTCAGGCAGCTATTCTAGCCAAATTTGTAATCTCCAGACTACATAGTGAGAAACCATGTCTCAAAAAGTAAAAAGAGTGAAAAGGCATCAGAGGTCAATCTCCAGCTTTCAATGTTTGCGCGCGCGCGCGCGCGCGCGCACACACACACACACACACACACACACACACACACACACACCCTCCCCTCTCATTGTGTTTATTATAGGTTATAGGGGGGAAGACAAGGGCTCGGGTTCAAACCTAGTTGTGTGCACTTATGTTTGGGCCTGGGCACTTTCTTTGAGCTATGTTTGTTTCAGTGATCGCAGTCTATAATTTTAGTACAATGTCAGTATCCAACCAAGAACAAGTAGAAATCACACCTCAGTGAGTCACAGCCCACATTCAATGGTCTCCCTTATTCATTCTTGCAACACCTCTTCAGCAACAAATCTCTTGTTTCCAAGAGTGGAGGAAAATATTACAGGGTCATATGAAAAGTATAGCAAGAAAGTTAAAATCCTAAGTTTATTCTTTTCAGAAAATCCTGTCCTCTTTTAGGTAAATAGGGAAAATATGAATTTTTCTGGAATCCTTGAGAGATACAATACAGGCAATACAGCATGAAATAAATGTTCTACTCCTTTGTGTATTTGGTGTGTTTCATCTGAAATGCTTCAGATGCTATGCTGATTCTATAAATTATATTGTCTGTGGAATATTCACCTATTCTTGTTTTCTCCTCCCCATTTCCAAATTTCATGGAGGTACTACATCCAGTTTGAGGTTCTGTGGTTGATGGAATATGCTTTGCCCAGGGAGTGGCATTATTAGAAGGTGTGGCCTGTTGGAGTAGGGGTGGCCCTGTTGGAGGAAGTGTGTCACTGTGGGAGTGGGTTTGAAGTTCTGCCCAGTGTGGAAGAGTAAGTTTTCTCCTGGATACAGTCAAATTGAGCTGTAGAACTCTCAGCTCCTCCTGTGCCTTGCCTGCCTGGAAGCTGCCATGCTTCTGTCTTGATAATAGTGGACTGCACCACTGACCCTCTAAGCCAGCCCCAATTAAATGTTGTCCTTTATGGTCATGGTGTCTGTTCACAGCAGGAAAACCCCAAGCTAAGACAGGGTCTCTGGGCAGTATACTTAATTGTGTTCTGAGATTTTTGAGGCTTTGTAATTCCATATATATGTGTGCAAGGACATACTTAACATCACAGAAAGAACTCTGGATTTGAATTTAGCTCTGTGGCATGGGTCTCAGTTTCCTTAACTAGACAATGAAACATTTGGACTTAGGACTTCTAAGGTTCTCTTCCGAGTCCAAGCTTCTAGGTCTCAGATTTACAATAACTTTTCCAAATTACTTTCAAGTGTGGATCAGTGCATTAGCATGCTTCAAGGATGCTGATGAGAGTTGGTGGTTTTCTCAGTTCTTCTGACAAAAGTCTTCTGCTGTGTGAAAAAATTTCCCTAGTCTTTGACCTCCATGCTCTTCATGCTTGTCAATGCCTGTGGCTTAGCAGTCACCTTGTCAAATGAAACAGCCACTTTGCATTTCTTTCTGCCAATATTCATGCTCTCCAAAGGCTGTCCTGGAGGTTATTGATGAGGGGTATGGCGCAATGTTATCTCTAATATTTGTGTAGCTCTTTATACTTTCACAATGAATTCATGAGCATTCATTTATTTAATCCCCATGATAGCCTGGAGATAGGTTCTCCTAGCACCACTGGTCTCAGGATGACAAAACCAAGGAACAATGAAGCTATGTCATCTTAACAAGGTCACAGAGTAAGCTAGTGCCAGATGGAGGACTGGAATACAAATTGTCTGGCTTGTAGTTCAGGTTTCTTTCCACTACATTACATTTGAACTGAACTAACTACAAGATGAAGAAAGAAAAGAATTTAACATATACATACTGCACACCAAACAATTTACTAGACAGGATTAAAGCTATTCCAGCAATGATTTGATTTCAAGGGCTGATTATTTCCATTCTCTGATGTGTCCTTGCTGATGCTTGGCAGCAGACTGTAAGCCTAAAATATGTCATGTAAACTTCATCAAATTTGGTTGGTTACAAAGGACAAGTCAGACACTCACGTGTGAGGGCTCAGTGCACTTAGGAGGAGAAAAAAAACCTCTCGGAGGGATCATTTTGTGTTCTGCAAGGAGATTCCATTGTAGATACTTGGGGAGGGAGGGAAGCTTTAAGGAGATATGTTATTTCTTCCTAAAGTATACCACGAAAGGATAGGAAGAGTTAGGAAGGTTGCTTTCCTACCTCCTGAATAGCTGATGTGCTTTTGAAAGTTTCCAGGAATTCTTTGTAGATTCTTGGTTGCTCAGTGGATGGGTTCGCAGTTACATTGTGAGAGGCTGACCTGAAGAAAGTATCATCAAATCTTTATAATAGTGCCTTTCATCGTTGACTGTTGGGAGACTCAGATATGATTATGTAGGGGATTGTGTTATGGGAATGCAACTCAGCAAAAACCAAAACAAAGACATTGTGTCTGTGTGTGAGAATGACTCTAATTTCCTACCCTGCTTGATGTTTCTGAGGCTTCCCCAAGTGTTCTTTCTAGAATGCTGAACCCAGTATTTGTTTTTCCATGATGGGTCCTAGTTGAGACCCTATTTGTTTTCAGCCTTTGAGTTTTTTATTTTGTTAAGATATTTTAGATAAGAAAAAATTTTTGAAGTGATGTATGATCTTCAAGAACACAAGGTCTGTAAACGTCTCAAGTTAAAAACAAGTTTTCAGCCAGCTTCAGTAGAGTGTATCCTAGCTGTTTCATTTAAGCGTATTGGACATTCTGGCTTTCTAGGAACTCTCCTCCATCTTTTTGTATTTCTGGTGGGGTTGGTAATGATCTGGCCTTGACTTGCCTTTTTTACAGTGATTATTAGTTCAAGGATGCAGTGGGATTCTAGAAAGGCTGATCTAGAAAGGCTGAAGTTTGCTTCGGTCACTGGTGGATAGAGAGCAGCACTCAGATTGCTAGCTGTAAGCAATGCTGAACCTGCTGCTGCTGCTGCTGCTGCTGCTGGTGGTGGTGGTGGTGGTGGTGTCTTTGATATACCCATAGAGGAACAGCCTTCTGGGGATGAAGCCTCCACACTGGAAAGCAGAACAACAAAACAAAGATTTAAAAAATACATTTTTTGTGTGTCACACAAATATATACAATGTATTCTGTTTGTATTCTCCTCTACTACTCTCTATTAGCTCCCTTTTCTTCCCTTCCCTTCTTTCCCCCTCATCCTCCCTTCCCTTTCTTCTTTTCCCTTCTCTCCTTTCCCAGGCTTTCTTTTTTTTCCTTCCCTTCCTTTCTAAACCTCTCCTTTCCAGCTAGCCCCCTAATGGTTGCACAATTGAAGAAAGTGACACTCCTCTCCCTCCCCCAACAATTGTTAAGTCAATAGCTCCCATGAGTAGATGTAGGGCCCAATCTTGTACAGGTAAGCATTACTGCTGAATGTTCATAATTGCAGTGGCCAGGTCTTATCAGGATGGCAACACTTCATAGTATACCACCTGACCCACTGGCTTTTATACTCAAAAAGAAAGACTCTTTATGATGCATTTAAACATTTATATATTTAATAATGCTTAATTCTGCCTATGGTCTAACTGCTTTATTCCTGAGGCCTAAATGCCTCTAAAGCTTAAGTTTATTTATGCTATTTTGTAACAGGTCCCCAGACCTTACTTATCACAATTGACACCATGTTGGAGGCATTATTCTGACCTTAGAGCTTAGTATGTAATCTCCAATACCTGACAAAATTGGAAAGGAGATTCAATTCATCAAAACCTAACTCCATAGTTTCAGGATCCAAGAAAGTCCCTAAGTTTACTAACTTTGCCTTCTGACTTCTGTAGTTTTGTTTCTTGTTCGATGTTCTTGCCAACAAAGGTGTGTCAAATAAGATGTGGGGTGTGTGTGTGTGTGTGTGTGTGTGTGTGTGTGTGTCTAAAAGACAAAAGCTGGTAAGACTTGAGGTTCCACAAATTGGCAACTTTTCTGTATAGCTGCTGCCTGGTAATAGAGACTTTCTATTTGGCTCTAAGAATGTCCATGTGTTCTCTGGTGAAGTGAGCTTGAAGCAGGAAGGACAGACTTGGGGTGATCTGCCTTCTTGGAAAAATTACTCAACTGGTCTGGTTCCTGTTTCCTCTCATCTGCTATTGGGAATGCTCCTGAGAATTTTATAGGCCTTCTGGGGAATAATACACTCAGCTCCTGGTGTTATTAAGTTGCAGTTTCTTTTTCTTCTCTAGCAAATCACAATAGAAAAAAATGTTCTTGGAGGTTCCCTGAGCAGTGGCCAGATGAATTCCATTACCAATAGAGGCCAAAATATGCGTGTAGAAGGTTCAAGAGAGCAAAGAGGATTTTGAATGCAGCTTTGTTTAATGTTTTAAATGACAAGATTATTTTTGTCTTCTTCATATTCAGAATTGGCTTCAGATGAACATATAGATTTATTAGCAGTGATATTTTAGAATCAATTCGTAGTGTCAGCTCACTTGAAAGTGGCTATAAACTTACATTGCTTGGTTATTGTGTCAGAGACACAAAACTAATCTAAAATTTCTTGATTCCCAATTGGAAGGTTTGCTTCAATTACTTTGAAATTTGTGGTCAATTATAATGATACCAGGATAAACTGAAGACAAGAAATTGGTCTTTTTTTTTTCTTTCCATTGAGGACATAGTTTAGTAATACCTTCTATTCATGTTCTTGCTTTTTAAAGACAAAAATAAGTTTAACTTGAAAACCAACCCATTGAACTGGTATTGGCTACTAGGTTGAGAAGGTCTTTGAGCTCATGTATAAAATCCTTAGAATGAAGCCATGACTAATTAATGGTTTCAGCTGTCTCTGTGTGCACTGAGGTAGAATGCTATGTTTCTCAAATCAGCATGACCTTCATCATATCCATCCTTCAGCTTTCTCTCATGGTTTCTACATCTTAGGCCCACCTTTTAACACTTTATAGAGTGTTGGCAGAACTAAGAAAGGAAAGTAAGAGTGACATGTATTAAATACGCCCCCTTTCGTGTGTTTTGAGCATTTTGCTGTTATTTTAACCAGTGCCTTTACCCCGTTGATAACATTCACAACCTGTCTATGAGCACTTTCTTTCCATTGCCACTGTGTAGCTGCTTTGACATCCCAGATTGTGAGTATTCACTCCTGCATCTGCCCGGCCTCTGATTTTTTCACTCCCAAAACCCGTTACAATACTTGCCATGGTTAAAATTGTCATTCATTTTTATCCCCCACTTTAAGTCTTCATTGCTACTCTGTGAAAAGTACCCCTCACAACAAACAAAAATACCTTTGAAAATTATATTATCCCATTTTTATGTAAAATGCTCCAATGTGGCTATAGAGATGGCTCAGCAGTTAAGAGCACTGACTGCTCTTCTAGAGTTCATTTTTGTTCAATTCCCATGGTAGCTTGCAACTGTCTGTAACTCCAATTCTAGGAGATCTGACACCTTCCCACAGGCATATGTGCAGGCAAAACACCAATGTACATAAAATAAAAATAAAAATAATTTAAAAAAAACCCTGAAGCCCTCCAATGACCCCAAATGACTAAAGGAAAGATTCTAAATTCTGAATCTTTTATTTTGGCAAAACAAGTCTTCGGAAGCTCTGTTCTCTGACTCACGCAACGATTTTATTCTTCCTTCTTTATTACTGCACATCTCTGAGAGGAGGCTGTGATTCAGTGCCTGAGTAGTAACAGATGATCTAGGAGCGCAGCATGGTGATACAAACGTTTTGTGTGTGGAGTTGCGGCCTTGTGGACCACATCAGAGTGCGCAATAGTGTTAAGGATAGAGACTCAATCAAGTGAATGATGTGTTCTTGTTGATTTAGAGGCACTAGTCTCCTGCTTATCCCCCCAGACTCCAAATACCTTGTCACGTGTTAGAAATGGGGAAAAGAGGGATCATAGCAAGACTTTCCTTCCAATAGAATGGCAAATGAGAGGCAAGTGTGCCCTGTCATTGTAAGCTAGGCTGTACAAGGATAGTATTCCTATACTGTTCTTCTGTCCCTAATAGAGGTGAGTTGTGGCGACAGCCTTTTTTCTCTAACTTGAGTAAAAGGGGATGATGGATATGTCAGGTTAGCCCTTAGCTAGTGAAGAGGAGGCTTTCATTTTTTTTAAATCAGTAACAACTGTGGATAGGCAAGAGCTAATGATGGGATGTCAAATGTCACAGATATCTTTGACATGTATGAAGCAAAGTTTAATCCATCTCCCCATTCCCCAACCTATCATTTATAACTAGTTGAAATCACTTTACCTACCCATTAAAATGAGAATTGTTGTTTTTTATCATAGGGAAGGGAGTTGGAAAACAAAAGGGACCGAAGAGATCTTGCAAAGAGGTTCAATTTGATTCCACAGGAGTTTGAGAGATAGTGGAGGCCATGAAAGATCAGGTGCAAAAGGGGCACTGGACACAGAGGGCATGTCAGGTCAAGTGCGAAAGAAGGCCAAGCATAAAGAAGAGGGCTGTGGAAGCAGAAGACAGGGTATACAGAGAGCAATGGATGCAGAGGTCATGCAAAGGAAAGTGTAATAGTGGAAACTGACACTTCAAGAGGCACCATGATTTCATGATTAGCTCAAATGTATTGGTTCTCCTTTGTCCCCCTAAAACATAAACTTTTCCATTTTTAAAAGCAAATGACTGAATATTTTGAAGTACTACATATCAAATGGTACAGATTATAAATTTCAAAGTTATTGTTAATCACATTGGGGAATAGGTCAGCCTAAGTGTTCATTTTATGTTTATGTAAAAACTTCCTGTGTAAATTTTTGCAAAACCGTGGATCATAGTCACTGTCTTAGGGGATTTCTGGCTGACACTGACATCAACTTGACATTGCATGTGTAGGCTCAGAGACTACGTGTCCTGTACTTCTTGCTCAATGCAAACAATGACAAATCAAACCTTTTTGAATATACATTGTTTTATGCACAGCCATATATTTTATAATATATCTATCTATAAAGTTATTTTTCAGAAGAATTATTAAGTAAAAGAACCCCCATGCCTTAATTCAAGATTTATTTCTGCATCACCCAACTAACATGGTGATTACTTAATTCTTTCAGTTGGCAACTTAATTTAACAACTTGAACACTAAGATCTAGTTTTCATTCACAGATCATTTCTAATTCCAAAATTGTAGATTTTAATTCTCTGCAAAAACTGAGTCTTACAATCCCTGTACACCAACTTGATTGCCAGTGATTTGGTTTAATTCTCTCAGTATTTGAGTGTCTGAGGTCTTCTCAACAAAAATATTCTCACTTCAGATGCCAATTGCAACCCTATTTCATACAGTTGGTAGTTCCCATAACTCTTTTTCTGGTTTGAATATTTTGTGGAATGGCTCTGAGAACTCTGGAAAGTAATTTCGTTATTACTAGCTTATTTTCAAGAGCCACTGAATAGAGGAGATGTTCCATTAGTCAGAATTTTCCAGAAAACCTCAAACAATAAGACCTATCTGTTTGTCTGTTGTCTGTCTGTCCATTTCTCTCTCTCTCTCTCTCTCTCTCTCTCTCTCTCTCTCTCTCTCTCTTTCTCTCTCTCTCATCTATCATAATCTATATATCTAAATAGATATCTATATATCTAGATTACTATATAATATATACATATACCTTAAAGCAGAAGTACTTAAAACAGTGTCATTCTACCAACCTGCCTATCTTTCTCTTTCTATCTCTTTCTTTCTTTCTTTCTTTCTTTCTTTCTTTCTTTCTTTCTTTCTTTCTCTTTTTCTCTTTCTCTCTCTACCTCTATCTATCTATCTATCTATCTATCTATCTATCTATCTATATCTCTATTTATCTATCTATAGATTGTGAATGTGGATATGGATTTAGATGTAGATATAGATCTCACTTGACTGGATGGTGATCATTATCATTTTCCCTCAAGGTTAGATTTTCTTTACTCAGTCCTCCAGCTCACACATCCTTCTTCTCTAGATACACACACACACACACACACACACACACACACACACACACACTCACACTCCTTTATTATTTGTCTAGGTAGTCCTCTCAGTACAGTCAATCTGACACCTGCAGTTGAGTATCTAGATGCAGAGTGAGTATAAGAGAAAGTTGTTTTCATCCTCTCTGGACATCTGACCTTTTCAATACGTCCATGAATTTATCAACTGGGAAGCTAAGCTCCACTTTTCAGTGTTTTAATGGAATGACCACTACATTAGCATGGTTAATTAAATTATTGGCCAGTGCTGATTAATCCAGTCTCAAATCCCACTCACATTACTGAAGTTTGGGAAAGAAAGCTTTCAAGTCCCAACCTTCCAATTATTAGGTTGGTTTCTTTGCAAAGTTGTGCCTCATCCTGAAAGTGTTCATTAGGAAACACATCATTAGCATAAACTCAGGCATGACTGAAAGACTATAGCATGACTAAAAGAAGATCTTCTGCTCATTTCTATTACCAAGGACATAAATTACAATGTGCTTAGGAATTCTCTGCCAGAAATGGGGACAAGACCATTTTGTATATTATATATCATAACACACCAACATACTAAATATTACATTTAAATTCTCCATAAGGAAACTTTTCTTTTACCTATGAAAAATTTCCAGTTTACTTTCTTCCTTTGCTAGCTCTATTTTGTATATTATTAACTTGGTTAATAACTCTACCATAAACATAAAATTTCTTTTTCAAAGATGACATCACTGTTGAGAACTCTGTACTCATGGGGTATGGTAAGTTTCCTCTTGTTAGATTTCTTGGTCCATATTTGGTCTTTCAGCCATACAGCTGGTTACATTTTTCAGTGTGTGACATCATGCTCTATAGTAGACATCTCCATTATTAGTATTGGGAAGGCAATAGTGTTCAAATCTCTCTCATTTATTTGAAACATTTCATGCACTCATAATATGATGGAAGACCTTTATGGAGCCTTGAAATCACCCCAATCCTCCAAAAGTCTATTGTGTAAAGAATGGACTTAAATACTTGATCTAACTTTAGATTTTTAGCCATAGCTAGTTTGATCCAGTAGCCTCAGGCATCCTGTCCTATATGTATGTAATGAGCAAAAGCTAATGTGTGTAAACAAGGTCTTACAACTCCTTCAGAGAATGTGACTTCACACTCTTACAAGGCCAAGTACGTCTTAGCTGGAGGACACTGTAATATGAACCTGTTAAACCTTGGTGACACTTTCTTCTCTTCCTTCCTTCCTTCCTTCCTCCCTCCCTCCCTCCCTCCCTCCCTCCCTCCCTCTTCTTTCCTTCCTTCCTTCCTTCCTTCCTTCCTTCCTTTCTTCCTTTCTTTTTTCCTTCCTTCCTCCTTTCCTTTCTTTTTTTCTTTTAAATAAAAATTCACACAATATATTCTAACCAGTTTCCTTCTCCCACAGACTTTTCTAATTGGAGCTCTGTCTTCGGTGGGGCAGGCTTGTCTGAGTCACAGTTGACTTGTCTGGAGTTTTTGTGCCATTGTACTTAAATTTTGGGTGTTATCTTTAGCTGTATTTGTTTTGTCTTCCGACTTAGAATAAGAGAAATCTTCTGATATATTACCCCAAAGGCATTCCAAGGTCTTTATACTTTGGTTTGTATGTGTGATTGATCATCTTCAACCTTTTATTGTATTTCTTCAGTCAATCAATAAATTCCCCCAGAAGAAACCATCCACTTTCATAGTTGTTGAAATTGTTTTTCCTGAACATTTGAAATACTTGAGATATTGCAGCATCCCATTTTAGTTCTCCAGCAGTGAGAAATGGAACAGCAGCAGCTGCAATCTCCTGAGGACTCCTAGCACCTCATCTACTGCCTATGACAGATTTACCACTGTCAACCAGTTCAGACGGCCCTGTTCCTCAGTCCCATTTTAAAATCGATTTTTTTCCAGAGAATCCCTAGAATTTTTTTTTTTTTTGTAGTTTAAAATTTCCAGGAAAATATGTATAAAATTTATTGAGAACATTTTATAGCTCACTAGATAAAGAAGGGGAAGTTGATTTAGCTAGAGGGAGAAGTTGATGCATTTGCAATAGGGAGCTCAGATAACTCTGTCGTGTGCTTTGGAGTTGGCATGGCTCTTATTGTTGTCCAGATGTGTGTGGATGTTGAGCCATTGATTTCCCATACCTCTTCATGTTCCTGGAAAACAATTTAACATAGGCTGGGGCATTATCAGCAAACTGGAGAAGATGCATCTGCCAGACACCAGCATTAGATCCTCTGAGCCATAAGGAAGATTGTCTATGTTTCTAGTGGATATCTTATCCAGATAGTATGTGGGTCAGATCCATGGCCACTTTGCAGACTTTGCATAAGTACATGATGATCAAAGACATCCATGGGATAAGTAAAGAATTACAAATGAAACAGAAGAGAGGAGTGACTTTAAGGCATGATCAAAAGACAATGTATTAGGGTTGGAGTGGTAGTCCAAAAAAACCAAATGATTC
>JANHMN010000007.1:44022746-44106252 GCA_030674055.1 Rhabdomys pumilio | reverse complement strand
TGTGTGTGTGTGTGTGTGTGTGTGTGTGTGTGTGTGTGTGTTTGTGTGTGGACCATGTATGAGATACATGGACTGTCTAGTCATAAGGAGAAGCTTGCTGGAGGAACCATGACTGGAAATGGAGTCTGTAAATCTGTGGATTTACAAATTTGTATAAATCTGTGATGTCCTGAATGTAACTGGGGAGTCTAAAGTGGTTATTTATTTATTTTTTAGCAAATGTTTAATTTAGCAAAAATTAAGTAATACAAAATTAAATCGATATAATTTGAAACAAATTCTAAGACTATTAGAGAAAACTAGAATCAATGAATTACATAAAGATAATGTGACAAGGAGTGGCATGTATCAGTAGTGGAGACTTTAGCTTTTTTGACAACATATGGGATACTATTTTTAAAGGCTTTTTTTTCTGTCTTTATATTTTTATTTTTAATTTATTTTAAATTTAAAGTTATTTTGGTTTGTTTGAAACAGAGTCTTGTAACATAGCCCCAGGCTGTTCTCAAACTTTTGGTGATCCTCCTGCCTCAGCTCTCAAAAAGAGATATAGTCTTGCATCAACATGTCTGACAGTGGTATATATTTACATGTAGAATTTCATGTGGAGATAATTATAAATTTACATGCAGCTGCATGACACTTATGGGCAAGATTCAGGGTATTATTATACACCTCCCCCATGGTAGTGACTTGCACAACTCTAGTACAATAGTACAGCTAAGAGTTTGCCATCAATGCAGTTAAGATTTAGAAGACTCATTCATCAAAGGACTTCTCATGCTCATCCTTCATACCAGAATTCACTACTTCATGCTCCTTGTTTCCTATAACTGTTGTTCACTACAAATCTGCCATTCTATTCTCTACTTCTGTTACCTTAAGATTGTTATGGAAATGGAATTATATAACGGCATGTAAGGGAATAATCCTCGTCTTCATTACTGGAGCTATAATATAATCTTGAATTGGGACTATGAATTCTTCTTACTTTATGCTTTTGTTTTTCAAAATTATTTAGCTATTATAGGGTTTCTTTGGATTTCCATATCCAACTTAGAATGCTCTTGCCTACAGCTATAAGAACTCTTGCTAAGATTTTAGTAGGCATTGTATTAAAATGTTGTTTTATATTAAGGAGAATTGATTTTTTTTTTCAAAAAAACTACAAGTCTTTCATTCCACAAATTTAGCATTTCTTTGATTTTTGTCAACATTAATATATTTTGGGTACAAAAGTCTTAGATCTTAGTTTATTAGGAAGACTAACTTTGTGATTACTTAAACATGACCTGAACAAAGATGACACCAGTAATCATGGTAACTGTGCACGGGAGACACCTCACAAGGCCTCACATCTCCAAAAACACCTACAGGGAACTAAGAAATGCTTAGAGGGGAAGAAATAGTCTTCCCCAGGGAAGCGAATATTAATTACTTAACAATACCAAATGGTCAGCCTTGAAGATATAAACCATATAGATGCCAGTAGTGTTTTTCTCAAAAGATATCACAACCTTTCATTGGGCTGTTCTAGTAAGTGAGATCCTGCATAAGAAAGCATCTATGTATGGTTTGATGTAAAAAATGCCAATGGAAATAGTAAGGTGTTATTGGGTAAGGCCTTTGGTAGTTAGACTTCTTATCAGTAATGTTACAGTCAACATAGACCTTGTTTATTGCAAGCCTTGGTTCTGCCTTTGAGAAAAGGACAAATGAGGGTGTTTGTTTGTTTGTTTTGGAAAGGTGGTCTCAGAAACATTGAACCAATGCTTATTAATGAATTCTATAAACTGGTACTCTTGTTCCAAGGTAAATGATTGTCTATCCAGATCTGGTCACCCAGGTAACTCTTGCCTTTATTCTTTGATACACTACCTATGCTATTTCTAATAACAATGATAAGCTTAAAAAGGATGCAGATTTTGTTTGATTTGGAGGTTTTATTAACATAATATCTTCTTTCCACTCTACAAATCCTGCGTTTGAATAGAACTCTTTTGGAAGTGACATAAAAGACCCCATCTGACAAGATAATGAAGGTTAGCTTTGTTGGTATAAAAATTCCAGCTCACTGGGCTGTTCACAATTGAATACGGAGTCTTGGCTTCCTCCATGGCGTCCCAGGGTCAGTATCTGTCTCTGCAAGTAAAAGTCAATGACAACTTGCCTGCAAGGGGAAGATCCAATTGCAGCTTAAGAATGGAGATCAATACAATCACTGCAAGTAAACTTGTCTGACCTCATCCTTTGTAAGAAGGAAAAGAATCAACAGGGCATGAAGAGTTGTCAGCATTTTCAGTTTTGGCAGGTGATAAAGGGGAAACGGTTTATGCTGTCCTCATCCATCACTGGACATCAGCAAGATCATTAAGATTAGAGCTAAAGAGGTAGCACTTTATCTATTTCTCCTGCTGGACATCCAAGCAGCAATTCTGCTCAGCTTGGTTCAATCCAATTCATCCAGTGTTTAGTAAGTTCTAACACTGCAGATGTTCATTCTAGCCTTAGGAAAACCCATCCTATGTTCCTCTGGCTTACTTCATGTCATACTCTGCTGGAAATAAGAATGCATAGTTAGGAAAGTATATAGATACAGGAAATCTTAGAGGGCTCATTTATATAAAAAGTCCTGTGAACTTAACTGTGAAGGGAAAAAGCTACACATTCCTTGAAAAAAGAAGATGATTTTTTTGAGTTTGGAAATTTTGCAGAACAAATTGACGTTTATACACGAGTACAAAAAGGTTTAGTTTAGCTTGGCTTGACCACCATTTATCGAGGCACAGCATGAGACAGATACAGAAGGGGCACTGACCTTTAGGAGGTGAGTGAAGCTTCATTGCCATCACTGGGAAGCTCACAGGTATTTAGCTCATGGAAGAGGCAAAGACCTGAAGGAGATTTTACCCTAGATGGGAAATGAGTATAAAATGAGAGATCTCCTTTGCAAAATCCTTCAACTTAATCTTTAAAAAAAACTTCTTTGGTTTGGTCATTTTTGTCATGTCTTGCCCTCATAATGGTAGTGAAATATTCAGGATGAACCCAGGGAGCTGGAAATAAATAAATACTTATGTAAAGGCATGGTGACAACCCCCCCATATGTGATATTTGCTCTTCAGAACACTCCAGTCCAACTGGAAGGACAGGTGTCATTACTACCATGGTTGGAATCTTCATATCATTTTGTTTGGAATGATGCTGTTTTGAGGTTTTAATTGGCATGAGTTCATTACTTTCTAATAATAAAAAAAAAACAAACAACAATTCATTTCTGCCCAACTAGAAACAAACAAAGGCTGCATGCAGGTGTTACAGAATAAAAACTGAATTTACCCTGTTCTAGAAGAATTTTCTTGTGGTCAGATGTCATGAGCAGTGGAATGTAGCCAAAAGAGAGGTTGCCAGTTTCAGTGAAGGAAACATGAGGGAGAATTAACTTAACCCAGGCCCTGGGAGTTGGATTTGGCACTTTCTAAATGCTTTTGTTACTGCTGAGGAGGACCACCAAATGATAGAATTTGGCAGATCACTCATCAGTCCTGTAGGCTGGTGGGTGGTTCTCTCCACCTCTGTGACTACCTGCCATCTCAGCATGCCCACAGAGCTGTGTATCTAGACACACTGAGCAGTCTACTTACAAAGGACTAACAACTGGAACTTGAGCCTCACAAATTCCCTTTGAGCACTTATTTCAGCATCCCATGACGGTGCCTAAAACTTGATTTGTGAACCACGCAGATGTTCAAAGATGACAGTTTTGCCCCCCTCATTGATCTCTGAGCAGTTGTTCCTTCCACTGACAAGAAATAAACAAGATGGTGACAGGCTCCTCAAGTTCTTGTACCAATTTCAGCCTGCTACTTCACCCCTCCAGCTGGAGACAGGGTTATTTCTGGTGAGATTCTTGCTGTAAATATACCAATCAATTTTCCTTACAAATGATTTCTAATATGTAATTATGAAATCAAGCTCTCCCATAAGCAAGCTGGCTCTTGACATAGAGTGATAGGGTGCACAGTAATATCTTAAACAAATTATGATTGCACCACTATTTATTTTGAGGTTCAATCTTCAGGGTCTGGAACTATACATTGATGGCAGTTTAGAGATTAACAGGAAGCTAAATGTGAAACTTTATGATGCGATGCTTTGATATAAACAAATGTATGAAAATAGCCTCCTGCAACTGTTTGCAAAGTCTGGCAGGGCTGCAGGGCTTTCTGCAAAGCAGAAGGTACAAATGGACTAGATTCATCAAATTCTAGTGGTGATCTGTTAAAAAAATAATGGTTCCATCTACAAATGGAAACTGCTAACAGCTTTTCCCATCCACTGCAGTCCTCTTTCCATCTGCTTGGGTTTTATAATCGTGTCGCCTTTGGAAAATTACAACACGGAGCATATTCTCCCAGAGGTCTGTTAGCCGGCTGAATATTCTGGGCTATGAAATAGTGACAACAGTTGAAGAATTTCTCTGCAGAAAGGTTACAACCACCGCATCCTAACAAGCTGTGCTGGTGCTGTGAGACTCTGGCAGGAGGGGAGCATCATCTTGCATCTGATTACAATTTAAAAAACTCTCACGTACACTTGAATAGCCATGATCTATCAGTCGGAGCTCTTGGGTGTAATAGCTTCTTTCTTCCCATTTCCTTCATCTTTCCTTTTATTCTAGTTCCCCAAACCCCATTAAAAGTTATTATCTAAGATACTATCTGCTATGCTCAAGGTGAGGAGGGACCAGGGAGTCCCCATTATTCTATGGCCTGCTTCAAGAAGAGCCCAGTTCCTTTCCGTCTCCAGACACTTCTCAAGAAGGACTCTGCTCATAGTGAGTAATCATTATGGAGAAGTAAAAGAAAGGTACTGTGTTCTTCCATATGAATCCTCATATTTATGAAGTATCACATGCTTATACAATACCATTGTTGATGTTACCTTCACAGTGTTTGAGGAGGGGAAATAAGGTGTTATTGCTTTGATGTGCTAGTTCAAGAAGGGGTCAACTTTAGATTACAAGGCAGGAGGTTGATTAACTAAGTTGTGGCGAAATGGAAGAGGTGCAGTGGAAGCTGGGGAGCCTTCTGACAACAGAGTAGGCTCTATTTATAGGGGAAAAAGAAGTCTGTGAGGGAAAGGTCTTGGATACAAATTTGAAGAAAGCTTCAGCAAAACTGATGGTGAATCCGTGGGCTAAAGTTGGTGGTCAGACGGCCCCATGTTTTCTGTAAATGTCTCCACTATTCTCAGACTTTACAACAGCTGTGAGCTGCTGCTGCTGGTGTTAAATGTGGTTTAGAAAGTGAAGTTAAGAAATTTAGTCAGTTTCACTCTATGTACATGGCACGTCTGAGGGCAGCATTCTTGTTGGCCACTGCATACTAGTGAAAAGTCAGGAAATGGACACCAAAAGATGTTGAAGTCTCCAAATCTCAATCCCAGTGCTCAGGAAGTATAGAATGATATCAGGTTGCTGGATTACAATCTACCCAGTGTCTTCTGCTATATTATAACCCATGGGATGTCTTTGCAGATACATTCTGGCTTTATTTGCAGTTCTGAGCTCTCTTCTCTATTCAGAGGCTGCATGTGACTTGCGGTGTTTAGATAGGAAGTAGGATCATCAAAGCTAGGCTGGCCAAATATTTGGCAGGAACAAGACAGTGGTATCTTTCACTTATAACAAATAGCAGAGTATGAAGCTGGAAGGAGAGTGTTAGGAGTCCTTCACTAGGGCAGGAGTTTGCAAGAAATTCCTTCCTTCAATAGAAACATTCTCTAAGTAAAATAAAACAAATTGAGAATTGGAACATGCTGTAAATTCACACAAACTCCTAGAAAGTAGATGTCTCACTGTTTTCTTAGTCTTGGTTCCAGAACACTGACGGCGCATGGCAGAATTATATAGCATAAATATTTGTCTTTGTTTGAATAAATATTAACTTAAACTTAGAAGGGACCCTAGAAACCATCTCACATACCTTAGAAAACAAAGGGAATTGGTTTTGGGTTATCACTAAAGCCATCCGTTGGAGGATGTTGAGATTCAACAGTCTCTGGCTTCTTTAACACATATCAGTCCCCTTTCCTCTCTGCAGCCATTTTTGGATCGAGTGCTTGGTTTTGTAATTTATGAGACTATGGAACACATCGATGTTGAAGTTTTCTAGCATATTTTGTCAAAAGAAGGTTTTATCTTCTTGCAGTTTCCTAAGCTAAATACCAATGTGGAGGATAAGTTAAAGTTAATTTCTCAGATAAGAAGGAGAGAGTAATTCATGAAGGAAGAACAATTCCTGAATCCTATATGATGACGTCTATATGTGGGACCATTACAAGATACCTTTGATACTAGCGAAGCAGGGGAAAATGGACATACCTGCTAACTGTCTTTTGGCGGGCCTACCTATCTGTGTGACCAATAGTTCTTGAACTCCATGTCTATGGTTGTCATTGTGGCTATGTTTGGAAGACTATAAGAAAAAACCGTATGTGGTAGACTAGCTTATAGGTTAAACAAGTAGTAAGTGTAGAAACATGAAATCGTGAGAAATGTTATCATTGGAAATGTTTTAAAGAGAAAGATCTTGGGTTATAGAAGATTGTAAAAGTCTTGTGATAAAGGATGTGATATGAGGCAGTGAAAATTGACTAGACATGAAAAGGTACCTTGTTAAAAAATAAGAGGACCAAAGAGCTGTCAAGAGGAGGGGGCAGTTGAAAAGATCCAAAACCCTCAACAAGACCCTGTATGTTTTAGGAGCAAAACATAAATCTTTTCCCAGATAGAGCCCATTGTGCTGAGTGAGATTAGGATGTGAGATCAGAGAAGAAGGCAGGGCTAGATCCTCAGGACCATATTTTAATCTTATCTGAAGAATAGTTGGAATCTGTTAGAAGATTTATAAGCAAATTGTGTCATGATTTGATATATACTAAATAAACCATGGGGGCAGGAATGTATGCATGGAACCATGGGGACTTGGGGAGTCTTTTACCAGAACTTCTTGGGACTGGACATGCTGCAACAGACATGATGACCATACAGAAGGATTCTGGGCATGTGTAAGGTGGACACATCTGGGTTGAGGACTTGACTTATTTAGGGGCTGGCTCTGCTTGTAGCAGCTGGAGTGCAAGTGTGCATTAAGAAACAAGGAGGCATGTGAAGTAGAAAAGGCGATTTCTGCTTCACAGATCTACTGAGAGATAGCTTGAGAAAAAAGCCTGCCTCTGTCTCTGTGATTGAATTTCTTCTTCCATTCTGTGACTCCTCTGGAATCCGGAGTGTTGACTGTCATGCCTTGGTTCTGCAGCATTGCCATGCAGGGCTTTGTTGTGAGGGTTTCCATGGCTCCAAGTGAAGTTTGGAAGAAACTTTTAAAAGTCAGAACAACAAATAAATCATGAAAATAGGGTTGAGCTATCACCAAGTGTCAAAAGTCTTTTTTATAATCCATAACCATCAAAGGTTGTTTCAGGAGACACCTGTTACAGGCTGTTACTTACATCCTTGTTATCTCCATCCTTGTCAGGGATCAATCTCCCTTGAATGTTTGATTCGAGACTTCATGATCTTGAAAACAAAGAGCTTCCTTTGGCAGAAAACAGAAGAGGCCAAGATATAATGATTACAAATTTGTGTTTCTGTTTTTTGTCTCTTCCAGTAAGCCAGCCTGCTGTTACCATATACCAGATACTATTCTGAGCAGGTTTTTTTTTTTTTAAGCAGTTCATGTGGTCTGCTTCACTATAATGTTGGTGATATTATCTTCCCTATAAGATAAAAAGATGAAAAATGAGATTAAATAATGGCTCTAGGCCATAAGCCTTTCTAAAGAAGTTAAGACTGGGGCTGTAGTGGGAAGTATAATGAATTTCAGAGATCTGCCCTCTATCACTTGTCCTTTAAGATGCTTAATAGTCATTCTTTACTGAGTTTCTCATCTGTGAAATGGGAGAATATTTAGGGAGCAGCTATGAACATTCAAGTATTATGTCAAGTACCTGAACCAATAAATGCTAGCTGTCTTCACACATGAAGATGCTTGATAAACCTCTTACTGAAATTTAATAATCCTCCATGAATGTTTCTAGGTTATTACCTTAATTTTGTAGAAAACTGTGTTTAATGTGAAGGTATTTGCATTGTAGAAGGATTATTAGGGTTGTTGATTTCTGTATGGATACGGGAGGAGTTGTTGCGTTAACTGTTTTCCCTAGATATTGGAAACAGTGAGTCAGAAATTTGCATGACTTGGTATTAATTTTAGGCAGCATTTATTTCAGTTATATGAAATCTACCTAGAAGAAAAAAATTGAACTCCAGGGAAGACAGGAGCATGAAGATGTATTAAAACCCTGAGACCCTCAGGGAATTGACCATCAGCCAGTGCTAAAGGAAAAAGGGATGGCTTTCTCCTGGAGCAGAGAGTATATTCTCTTAGGAGAATTAGAGCAAAGAGAATAGAAAAGGGGGGGAAGAAAAAAGTAGAGATATAGGGAGAGGGATAAAGGGGAGGGAGAAAGGGAAGTGGAGAGGCTGTTTTCATGTTTATAAGAAGCTGGAGGAATAAGGGAAGGTTTTAAGCAACTTTGGCCTAGACAAAGGAGTCCATGATAGAAGAGAGAAATCAGAGAGTTCGTGAAAAATAAAACTAATTTTTAAGTTTTAACAGTTTATGAGCAAGCAAGCATTTATTGCTGAGTTCCTGGGTCTGGGTGAATTAGATTCAGTTGCACAAAGGCCATAGTTTATTCTCTTTGGTCCCATCTTTATGACAAGTATCACACTCATCTTTCTTCTCTTTACTGAAAAGATAATACAATCCACTTACAATGTAATTTCAAAACCAAATCAATATATGCCCTCACCTAACAAAAGATGAAATTAAAGAAAAGTAATTTAAGATAAAGTAATGCAGGTAATATTTTAGTAAGAGAGTATTCACGTGACTAGAAAGATAATGAGGCAGTCATGTGCTCAAATTTAAGACAGTCAAGAGCCTTGCCTGAGCTGCATAGATAGCTGTTGGCATGGTGCCTGCATTTTCTCCTAGTGGCTTTTGCCTTTGTACGGCATCTCATCACGTATTGGCCCATCACAGAACAACTATTTTCCCAAGAGCAAAAGAGATCCTGTTAGGTTTTTGCTGTTTAGGCCCTGGAGTCACAAAAGCCTCACATCCTCTTCATTCTACTGAGGAAAACAAGCCACAGGGTAGAGCAGCATATACAGGCAAGGAGTGGGTGATAATTCTCACTTCTTGATAAAAAGAATGACAATATCATGTTGCAAGGTGAGCATGTGGGATGTGAGGTCATTGCTACTGTATATAGGTAACACCATCCCCTATGGAGAAAAGACTGTTGTAAAAAACAAACAATATAAAGGTCTATTATATTCTCTCCATATGCCATGTGTCAATGGCACAATACTAAGTTTTTTCTTGTTTGTTTTCATGTTATATTAAGTAAAGTCTCCAGTCACCATATATGCTAGACACAATGATTAACCCCACTTTACAAATACAAAACAAAAGCTCAAAGTGGTGGAGAAACTTTGCCTTTTTATGAAGGGCAGCCAATGGACTCAAATGCATCCTATTGAATTCTTATGCCCTTCCATAGGCCATATGGATGCAGCAGTCATGTGGAGAGGAACATGCCTTCTGAGTAGAAGTATGGGATTCGCTAAAACCTTTATACGGATCGAATGATTAGATATAAAATATGTGTGCTATTTGATTATCAAACAACCATAATTATTGAATTAATGATTTTTGGTTTATGAAGATATAGAGTGAGTATAAGTACTAGAGTTTGAATTTGCTTTCACATAGTAGGTCAGCTAAAAAGGTACCAGTATGGTGTAAATTTATATATTTTAGTGCCTGTAAGGTGTTCAGGTCTTTGCTTTCCAGAAGACATACAGTACTGGAGTGCAGGCATTTGAAGGATGGTCACATTAGCTGGTTTTCACATCAAGTGCCAAGGATGATTACTGAATGACTGGGGAGACAGGAAGGAGGACAGCATCAGAAATGATGAATGTGGTGACATTCTTGATCCAACCAGCATGAGACAGACTCTGCTAGGAACTCAACATGAGGTAGGACATTAAAGGAGAGGATGGATTAAAGAACCCATGTCCTTTTGATCATTTCTTATAATTAGGCAAGAATAATCTTTCTGGAACTGTGAGACAAGTTACCATTGCTCTTTCTTATTTGACTTATTTAGACAATATAATAGACTCTCTGTGAACAGAGTCTCAAATGACCCAGGCTCAGCATCTCTCTGATCATTCTGATGAAGGGCATGGAAAAGTTTTTTACACATAACACTGTAACACTGCAGAAGCTTATTCCACCTTCTTCCCAACTTGACTATGGCCTTGTTATGTGACAGTTCCCTCTGCCCCCCAGGAAATACTTAATAATCCCACAGTTTAAGAGCTATCAATACACTCATTTATCCACTCAGTTAATGATTTGGATGACTCACGGGAAATGATTCCAGGCGGTGGCCATATAATACTGAATGAAAGACACAATCTCAGGAAGCATATCTTGGTGGAACCAGGAATTACAAATTTTAGGTGAGATTATGTGCTCAGAAGGAAAATAAAGCTAGAGAGAAAGCCAACAGAGGATTTCAAGAGGAAGGGATTTTTGTCTTGAAAGGCATGGAGAGCACTCAGGGATATGTTCTGGAGGAAGACATGATCTTGGTGGTATAGGAGCAGAAAGGAAGCCAGTGTTTCAAGAACAGAGCATGTTTGGCAGACAAAAAGGGTTACAGAGCAAGACAACCATTCTCAGACACAATGGCATGGGTGTGGACTGGGTCCAGAATCCCAATTTTGTTCTGAGTAATTTGAGACTTTATTGAGGGTTTGACCAGAGGAAAGAAATAATTTGACATTGAAATTGAGAAATGTACTTTAAGAGGAGAACATCTTGGTTGTTATGTGGGATACAGTGTTAGAGGGAAAGGGTGAAACCAGGGAGGCTATTTGATTCAAAACTGTTGTTTGCTATTATTATTTAGGCAATGGATACTGTCAGTTTGAACTAGGAGAGAACCAGGGAAAGCTGTGAGAAATAATTTCATCCTAGATGTTTTTCAAATTTAAAGTCAACAAAATGAATTGACAAGTGAGGTATTTATCATAAGAAACTGGAAAGATGGAACTATCTTATGTAACAAAGGGACATGCTGGGAGAAGAAGTTAAATGTGTATAAAACATCTCGAAAATCTTAAGAAGATTTATCTTAGATTTATCTGAAGGTATGTCCAATTAGTGACAATCAGATTAGTGATGATTTTGACATCATCAGCATGCAAATGATTGTTTAAGCCCATGAAATTGTGTGTGTGTAAAAAACACAGTAACGTAAATGATAACCAAGTTCAAGGGTTGGCTCCTGAGCATCTCAAGGTTTAGTCATGGAATGAGGAGGTGTGAATGAGGGAGACTGAGCAACAACAATGAGGAAAAGTAAGTGATGGTCTGAACAGAGGTGTGTCAAGGGGGGGAGGAAGGAGGGGGAGGGGGAGGAGGAGGAGGAGGAGGAGGAGGTCATTATCTGAAAGAAAGATGATGGGTTGTATCTAATGGGAACAGAAGATTGAGAATGCAATGTGAAGGCCATTAGTAGGCTTGGCAGAGCCAGTGTAGTGGAGATAGGATTTTCTAAATCTTTCTGGCCTATGCTTAAGAGAGAGTAGGAAGAGAATATTGAGGAGGAAATATAGATAAGTTTTAGAGGGAACATTTTCCTGTGAGAGAAATAAGGTTGTTAAGGGGAAGTTGTGTCTTATGTCTCTGCTGATCTAGAGTAGAATGAATAATTGGAAATGGAAAAAAGATATAAAGGGATTTATTGAGTCACTTTTCTTAATTTGAGGATAGGACATGGCAGACACATGAAGGAATGCTCTTAGATGAGAAATCTCTTTTCAGTTGAACATGAGGAAACTCAATATGAGTGATCCATATACAAATATTTAGTGTGGTTATTTGGTGTTGAAACAGATGCAAATTATGCTGTGTTTCTTGCTCTGCTGTCTTGGTGAATAGGATATAAGGTAATCAGCTGAGAGAGATGAGACAAGGAGGAATAAAATAATTTGAAGTGGCATAGGGGGGTTGAGCCAGTCAGGAGAATTTACAAATTTCCTTGGGAATTTATGACAACTCCCGAAAGCTTAACGTTCACATGTTTAATGAGGACCCATCCTTGGGTTTCCATTTTCTCCATTTATGGTTGCAAGCACAGAACGATGAAGGGCTGGCTTCCTATGTGCTTTGTTTTTTCCTAGCAAGAATGTGGAAGACAAGGCTGAGAATATGTGTAGAGGGCTGGTCAGAGTCATGGACTAGAAATTCTTGTAAGGACGAGTGATAGTGAAGAAGTCACGAGGTGATATAGTGTGATCTGAATGAGGTTGGGGAATGGCTGAATGTGGGTATAGCAGGAGATAGCTATATATGAAATTGGTATCATGTATGTAATCATTAAAGTTAATGGTTCAGACAAGTTATAGAGCGTGGCAGTTTGAAATATGATAGTAAGTTGCATGTCTGAAAGACAGAAGACACACTTATTGGAGGAGTAGAAGTTATGTAAGACAGGATGTTGGATGAGTTGTGATATTCACATTGACATCAACAACCTGAAACTCCTTATTATCTAGGGTTAATTACCAGAACAGCGTAGGAACAGTATAGATTTTCAGGGAACATTTGCTAAGTAAAGACTGGTTATACAATGACAATCAAAGCACAGGCTGAGAGATGTTTCTCATGGTTGAGGTAAAAATTATTGATCCTGTTCTGTTGTTGGCTGAGCAAGACTTCTAATTTCCATAAAACCAGAATGTCACAGCTTAGCTCTTTGAGTCTGTCACACAGTAGTTTCTGTCTCCCTGTATCCTGCAGGTGCATAACTTCCCCGAGTCCAACAGAATAAATTCAGAGACCACTAACAGGATGAATATTATAATAGTGTATTGATGTAGCTAGAAGGAGAAGCTCTCCCATTTTTTGAGGTGTTTTGCCTCATAAAATAGTCAATGTATCAACATCCCTTCCCTTTGAGAAGAATTAAAATCCGTGTCAAGATGTTAGAAATAATCCTTTTAAACAGCCCAATTTTGGGTTCTGTTTAGCAATAGCACCCAGGGAAACGTACATGAAAAGAAAGGATGAGCAATTCTGAAGTCTATGAACATAGGCCAAAGCATTGGGTCCAAAGAACATTCTTGAGTCAAGCTTTACTAGTAATGAATCAGACATGATGTTTTAATTTTACTAGCCTATTTACCAATTGATAAGACCCTTAGGAAAGCAGGTAGTGATGCATTGAAATTGACAAACCACAACAGTGTAGGACATCAGAGCAAGATGCAGAGGAAGAGTACATGCACAGCCAGACTTTCCCACCAGAATCCACTCTCCTCACCGTGGGAGACTTTCTCCACAGGGTGACATTGTCTTCTACCTCCTGTTCCCACAATGTGTGCTACGTTCTCAAGGTGGCTATACTGTATAGTTTATTATCATTCTACTTGTTTCTATGACCTATATATTCTCAAATGGACAGCAGTACAGCATTCAGGAAAGATATTACTCTAGGGTTAGACATTTTGACCTAAAATTAGATTTGACCCCTTACTGGTTATGGAGTCTCAAAAAATTTAACTGTCTATTCAAGACTCACTTTCCTCATATATGAAATAAAAGACAACAGAGACTATCCTGCTATGCGGATAGCGTATCAGATGTTATGTCTGGCACAGTTATCACTATCCTCCACAACTTCTTGCTAACTCTAGGGAGTTAAGAGTAATCCACATGTTATGCAATTAGATGTCTGATGTGCTGAGGAGCTAAACAAGGTACAGAATCTGGATTCAAAGACAGGCTTGTCTCGCTGCCATTACATTGCACTCTGCTCCCTCATCCAGGTACCTTCCTGCTGTCTACAATGATAGAGATGTTAACTGTGGGAGTCTGTAAGTCCTTCCCAGAATGTTCCTGGCTGTGTAGGAGGAGGTGAATCTGTGGTCAAATGGCCAGCATACTCTACTCTACAGTCCTTGTATGTAAAGTTTGGTCTTCTGGTAATAAAATTCTTTATACGAAATTACAAATTTTCTTTGTTTTTTGGATATATCATTGTGTTCCATTTAAAATGACTATTTCAAAGACCATGATTAGGAAAAATCATATTAAATAGAATACTGAATCCATGAATTTCTGCATGATTACAGAAGATGACCAAAACAACAGTAGTTAACATAGAATAACAACATAAATAGCAACAAAACAGCTAAAATAGTAAGCAAAAAGAGAAAGACATAAGCCATGGAAATGCATTGTTTCTTGACTGGCCTTTTAAACAATTACAGATTGCACAGAACTTGGGAAAATTAAAATAAAAATATGGCCAAACATGGGTCCTTGTATAAAGAAATTCACAAAAAACAAAATACCCCCCAAACCCTTCCAAGATACATAGTTCAGATAAGAGCAACTTTATGAGTATGTATCCAGGACACGTCTTTCCATCAACCAAAAACAAACAGAGGAATTACTAGGGTTTAAGAATCTGTTTGGTTACAAGTAACTGTTTGATGAGAAACCCAGGACTGGGAATACCTTTTCTGTTCAAAGTTCAAAAAGTTGACCAACTCTGTCCCTCCAAAGATTAAGCTGTCTTTCAAGAATTTATTTTAGTTATGTTAGAGAGAGATGGGGAGGCAAAATAATAAAAAAGGAGGAATGAAAACTGTCGCTGGAGGCTATAAGATAGAGATATGTACAGAAGGAGATGGGAGGTTGACAGGGATGGAGAAGAGGGGGCATCTATTAAAAAGGAAAAGAAAATGTTATGGCCTGGGTGGCTTCCAGCCAACTCAGCAGACTTTATTTGCTGTTTTCATCAGAAACTCTGGGGAAAGGCATAATCACTTCTCAACTGGAATTTGATTCCTTTTTAGCTGTGTAGGTGGAAAATAACCAGGGATTGCTGTGTTGGTCTTAAGTGCACACTGTCTCTTCTACACTGCAGCCATCTGTTGGTAATAAATCTGTACATGACTGTCCTATAAGGGTGGGGATGCTGCATTTCTTTCTTCAGGTACTTCTATATTGGTTTAGAAGGAACCTGGACCTGAGGATGTGAATTTACTGTAAAAGTCAAAGGTTTCATGCAGACAGATACTTTAGACAGGACTGCATTGCATTGATGTTAGAAGCTTTGGTGTGTGTGTGTGTGTGTGTGTGTGTGTGTGTGTGTGTGTGTGTGTGAAGGGAAGACCTAGAAATTGGGAGGATGCCTTGGATTCCAAGCCTCTGGAGGGAGGATACACCTTCATCATGAGAGATAATAATGAGTGTGTGTGTATATGGGAAACCACAGTGATGTGTGCAGCCAGCTTCAGCTGTTCATGTAAAAATCTTTGCTGTTGTGACTCAAATAGGCACGGAGAAAGTAGGAGGTAGTTGACATATAAGTAAAATGTATAAATTCATTTTCTGTTGTTATAAGTGTGCACCCACAGACTACATAGCTGTTCTCTGACTTTCCCTGGAGAGTATAATAGTTCTTTTTTGACCACAGATAAGATACCAATACAAACAAACAATTCCATTCAAGTCTGACCTGATGAACCAGTGAGTTTATTGAGGTCACTCGAAGACACATGAGTGAGAGGTTATACACAAGAACACAAGTGAGAGTAAAGCAGGTGAGAATGGCCACTTCCCCAATACCAGACATGATTGACAGCTCACAAAAGTGGCATTGTAGGAGCCACCTGCTCAACTTGCAGATATCTCCATAGAAGGGTCCCCTTTTCCTAGGAGCTGAGTGTTGACTGTACAACTCAGGGAAGGCTTGCAAGTTGTGTAAATGTCCTAGGCTTCTTAGCTTTATGAGCTTCCCATTCCTAATCTCTGGAATATTCTCTCAGAGAATAGCTACATGATAGTAGTTGATAACAAGAATTTTGTCTAACTCATGGTTCTGAAAGTTGTAAAGTATGGTGCTAACATCTGTGTGGTATCAGATGATGGGCTTCTGCACAATCCCAAGATAGCCCATAGCATCATAAGTTGAAGATGAACAAGTTTTCTATCATGGGTTTCCCTTCCTTTTCTCTGAAGGCCTCTAATGTCATCTTGCAGATTCAGCCTGGATTGCCTCCCCAAGGCACCACCTCTTAAATACATCCTTAGTTTCTGTCAAGCTACTCTTTCTCTCCCTTCCCCCTGCCACATCCCTGCTGAAACTTTTACCCCCAGTGTTCCCTTCTCCCATTTCATATTACATGATCTACTATCCCCTCACCTCTTAGTATCTCTTCCCTTCCTCTTCTCATGGGCCATTTCTAGCTTCCTGCATCCTATAAATCTTACAAAATAAGTACACAAATCTAAATATTTAAAGCTATAATCCACACACGAAAGAGAATATGCAGCATTTGTCTCATTTAGTATAACATTTTTTCCAGTTCCATCTATTTCCTGCACCTTTCCTAATTGCATTTTTTTTTCTTCCAGTGGAATAAAATTTCATTATGCACATACAATGCATTTTTCATTAGTATGTTTTTGGACTATGAGAATAAGAGGGTTCTCTATTATTTAAGATAGGTAATATTTAAAAATCATGGTCAAATTAATGATGGTCAAGAAAATGAACAATTACAGTTTTAACTTGACCAGATACCTTTGTATACAACTGACACTTTGTGATTATCCACCCACCCACTCACCCACCCAAAGACTCACTCATCTGTCCTCCCACCCACGTACCTATCTATTATTTACCCACACACCATCTATATAACCACATTCACCCACTAATTTCTGCATGAAATAGTTCATCATTTTGCTCACTCAATCTCCACACATTTCCTTTCTGGTTCCACCCACACTCAGGAGATGGATGCTTACCTATATCCTGTAGACTCAGAGCACAGAGCTACAATTCTTACTGAGAGGCAAATAAATTTCCATTCCCATCTTCAAGGAGCTTGAAGCCTAATGAGGTTTATAAAAACTATAACAAAATGGGAAAGGCTTTGATCAAGGCCTGTGGTAAGGTACTGATTTCACAGTGCTACGGATATTTAAAACAAATTTAATCCATTTGGTGGTCATGACTAAAATACAGTTAGGGGGTAAGAGGTAGGAATTCAAGGCCAGCCTGAACTACATATTAAGTTTCATGCCAGGTTGTACTATTACAACCTGCTGAAAATCACACATTGTCTGTCTGTCTGTCTATCTATCTATCTATCTATCTATCTATCTATCTATCTATCTATCTATGTATCTATCTATCTATCTATCTATGTATCTATCTATCTATGTATCTATCTATGTATCTATCTATCTATCTATCTATCAAGCATCTATCTATTTATTGTCTATCAACAGAATAGCAATTACTATGATATTCTCTGTAGCTTTGTGGTTTAGAAGTTGGACTCAGAACTCCGATTACTAGCTACGTCATTGGCAAAGTTTCTTAATTCTCCCCCTCATACATTTAATGCAGGACCGAAAACGCTTTTCTCACAGGATTACTGGGATTAAGTGAATCAAGACATTTATTCTTCCTTAAGACCTGTCCTTATTTTGAAAAATGAGCAAGGCAGTGGTGACTTTTCCATCAAGGAGAATTGTGTTCAGAGATGCTACTTTTAGGGGAAGTCACAGAACTTCAGAGAAGTGGAGCTGGAAAGTCTATCTCAGTGCTTTTTCTGTAACATTCTTTTTATTGTACCACAAAGCCTCATATATTGACTTGAAAAACCACTGTTGTTCCCCAAGTGTCATAGCTGCTTCCTGGTGCAGCTGGGCCAGCTGTAAACACAGCCAAATGGCACAGGCTGCAGCACAACGCTATCACTACTATTTTGTCTTCATCTGCCACTCAATCTAAGGTCCCTAGGTATCAGGGACATCAGGCACGGGTCAGGAGTCTGCCAGACACCAGCTATACATCTTAATCAGTTGTGGACAGTCACTTTCATCCAAGTCCTGGTGGTAAATGTGTCTCTATAGGGGTCTGGAGAATTAGAAATTTGATGTTCTTTAAAAATGAAAAGTAGCTTTAGAGTTTGAAAGCACTCAAGAGTCAGATAGTTTTGACTGATACTCTGTAGAAAATATGGACAGGTTTCTTTGATTGATTTAGCTCTTGGTTTTATTCTATGTGATTGTATCAGGATAATGGAATGTGTGAAGCGAGAGATAGAAGAGGAATATCAGGCTATAACCAGCAGTGGCCACAGGAGTATAGCAGTTTGAATATGGATCAGTGGTAGGGTGCTTGCCTAGCATGCATAACCCAAGCATTCTACTCCTAGAACTTGCAATAAATAATAGAAATGTGCAAGATATGTGGCTAAAGAAAGGGGCATTAGAGCCACGGAGTTGCATTAATTTATGTTCATTTCCATTATTGCAAGTATTTAGCCCTGGAGTGGGGAGTTCCCAGGGAAGTGGGAAACACAATACATACTATAGTGTAGTGTAATAGTGATAATATGCCCTTATACAGGAAGCTCCAAGGAAGAAATGATTTGTTATGTATTTGAGAATGCAAGGAGTTTTCGATTAGTAGATCTTATCCCAGTAGGGTTTTTAAAGCAAGGATGAGTTTTTCAAACAAACGAGAAAATGACTACTTCTTTTCTTCTTTTTCTCCTCCTCTTCCTCTTCCTCTTCACCCTCCTCTCCCTCCTCTTCCTCTTCACCCTCCTCTTTCTCCTTCTCCTCCTCCTCCCCCTCTCTCTCCCCTCCTTCTCCTCTTGCTCCTCCTCTTCTTCCTCCTCTTCCTGTCCCTCCTCCTCTTCTTTCTCCTTCTCTTTTGAGTTTTTTAAAGACAAGGGTTCTTTGTGTAGCCCTGGTGACCTGGAACTCACTCTGTAGACCAGGCTGGCTTCAAACTCAGAGATCTACCTGTTTGTGCCTGGTATTAAAGGCATCCAACATGACCACCCACCAAGGAAGTGAGCTCTAAGCAGAATTTATAGTTTACCCAAAGACCTGGGATTATTTCCATGATCAGTTCACTGTAAATTGTTTTCCTAAAGAAAAAGAGTTGTACCAACAGCCAGCACGTAGTAGTTTCTTCTTGACTTTGGCCAAACTAGAAGGTATGAAATGCTATCCTTGCTATGGAAATGTATACTGATGAGCTCAAGAGTCTTTTTGTGAGTTTATTGATGGTGTCTATTTAAGTATAATATCCATTTATAACATTCACTTTTTTATTTATATTCCCCATATCTTTCTTACTGTTTTTTGCAGAAATTTTGAAATATTTTGACCAATAACCCTTATAATTTTGAAAATATCATCAATTTATTCTCATATTATACCATATACAGAAACACATATATACATACAGGTATATAACAGAATACATACAGAAATAAGAATATATTATAAAGACGTAGGATATAGGATCAAAGGACATGAAACAGCATTCTCAAGACCTGATAGAACTACTGTACTTATTAACTCATAATATCAGTAGTTACCTGCACTGAGCTCACGCATAGTGAACCTATCAGTAATAGCCGAGGAAGGCTATTGTTTTATGTCTGAGCAATTTGGGCCCCATAGACTCTGAAAGCAGAGGAACTACTGTCTTTATTTGTGTGTTCTTTGTTAAGCACATCAGGCAGCAAGAGAACATGCTGTTCACATGGATTTAAGTGGAGACTGAGAGCAGGAAGGCATTTAGACTGAGGAGTTGAGAGTGGATATATGTAGGATATGGTGTAGGGAATCCATTCTAACATGTGCAATGCCATTTTCTAACAGTGTCAGAAGGAGAAGATTTAATGTGACTTTTTAGCTGATACTAAAAATTATTCAAGATTAGAAAGTCGAGATTTGTAATGGACTCTCTTGTGACTACAAGTGACAGAATTTTATCTTGTTTAGTTTTTTTTTGTTGGTGACATGGCAGTGGTGTAGCATTATGCACATGGAGACTAGTAGATATAAGAGAACATTCATCATAGGGCTTAACGAATACAAGTTGATACTGTATTAATAACTACAGATTTGTATGTGTAAAGGAAAAGGCAAATTTGCGCATACTGGAGCTCTCAGTATTGGGCAGTCATGTGAGGTAACATGGTACTGGAATGGGTTAGGAAGATGCTCAGTATCCAGAGATGTTCTGGGATAATTGGAGAGGTACCAAACACCAGAACTCTTGGCATGGTCACAGCAAGAGAAACTATTTTCAAAGGTAATGAAGTGACTGGCGCAGACTGATCTTTTGCTGGTTAATGCAAACAAGTGAGCCTAGGCCAAATCCGCAAATTTTTGGAACGGGCCATCAAAGGCATGGTGAATTCTCTATAACCAGAAACTGAATTCCAAGTCCTTTGGAGATGCATTTGTGGAAACAAATGTAGTCACTGTTGAAAGAAATTTTATCCTGGTTGAGAGTAGGGGTAGGAGGGAGTTGGGAGGTAGTTGACCGTAAGAACAAAGGTGAGAAGTCAGGCAGTGGTGTCTCACGCCTTTAATCCCAGCACTTGGGAGGCAGAGGCAGGTGGATTTCTGAGTTCGAGGCCAGTCTGGTCTATAGAGTGAGTTTCAGGACAGGCAAAGCTATACAGAGAAACCTTGTCTCAAAAAAAAAAAAAAAAAAAAAAAAAAAAACAAACAAAAAAAAAAAAACAAAGGTGAGAACAACTAGGCAATTCTTCCTTCTGCTGTACCTGTGACAAAATAAAGTTTGAGTCCATCAAAGTTCTAGGGTTACTTACAGACCATGTATGGGGGGTTATGACAGGAGTGTGGTTGACCCTAAAGTATCTGCACTGGGTGGTCTGCTGCGTCAAGCATGAATGATGGTTTGCCCATGGCTTTGCAGACAAAACCTCCTTTACCTAGCCTTCTTAGTATATATAATATAGTCTCTCCATGAAACACCGAGGCCAGGAAAAATTATGACAGAACTGGAAACAACTGGTTGGGTGGTGTAGCTTGTTGCTCGGGTAAGGGTCCCATGACTTTTTTTTTTTAATGAAAGAATGTCAATAGTTAGAAAGCCAAGATGGCCTGATCTTTTGCAAGACAGTATTTGTTTGGCTTGGAGGAGGCTCTGCAGAACAGGTAGATTGACCACTTGAAACAGGGCACAGTTCATTACATTTTGCCCAGCATATCTTTGGATTTGAATTGGTCTTTTAACTCTGGGCATTTTCTGCAGTCAGAAAGGGAAGAATTCATCATTTGGAGTTATGCAGACATTTAGTCTGATGTAGTTCTGAAGACCGTACAGAATTTGTGATAGAGGTAAGATGCCTGAGATTGGTCTTTGTTCTTTCATTGTCTAACTGTGTGGGTTTCTTGGCATTTGGACGAGGACGAGCTTGTTCTGAACAGTTGGTGGTTCCCTTTTGGTTCCTAGTTGTTTGTACAGCTACCTGCAACACAGACTCTCACCAAACAGTTCTTGTCTGAGAGAATTTTGATCTTGATGTATAGAGGCAGGTTCAGTTGGCAGAGGCAGTTATATGATACACTGGAGGTAATACTCATATTCTGCACTAATTACTCACAGTCTTTCCAGTTTACTAATAGCTTTCCTCAGTAAACATTATCCTCTCAGCCAGATGCTGAGAGTGTACTAATCTGCAAGGCAGAGATGGTTCTGTCTTCATAGACATTATTATCTTGTTTTCACTAAAGAAGCCTCATAATGATGTCATTACACAACAGGGCAGTTGGGTATGCTTTACTATTGGTACTTCACTATTTGTCTGCAGAATAATTCTAAACACAAAATAGGAAATACTTTGAAGGTTACATTTTTTTTACAGTTGTATTTCTTATGTTCAGCCCAATTCCTGAAACGTGCAATATATCCAGTCAGTATCTAAATAAAATAGTGTCTAGTAGTTTGAAATCTATAACCAGTGCTCGTATGTAAACAGAAGCATCATGACAATTTGGGGACTTCTAGGTTCCATCTGTCTAGCAATTAATTTTATTATTTTATCACAGAGATTTTAAAGGTTATTGGCCAGAATCACCCCTAGTCCGATGTTAGGACAAGAGTGACAAGCTAGAGATAAAATTAATGCTATTTTTATTAACCACACTATTAACAATTACGCAGTCACGATTATTTGTATTAAGACACAAAGCATGTGCTCAGATATCAATATTCCTGAAAAGTAGACAGATTCTGCCTGCCAGGATGTGGTGTCCAGCTGAGCTTGATCTTTTGCAGCTCATTCAGAGATATGTAGAGTAGTAAGACATTCTCAGTTTGGAATGGCCATGTGTATAAACTATAAGCTAATCTGGCAGATAAATGGATTTATACTTAGGGTCAAAACAGTAACAACATAATTTCATAAAAGCTCACAATTTGCTTTTCCTGCTGAAAAGGAGAGATGTCTTTTCTCCTTGATTTCTTTGTGCTTGTAAGAAAACCCAGTTGTACGTTTTCAGTTGTTGAGTGGAGAATGGTATTCTCTCACTTTGTTCCAATTTTCAGAGCATCACAAAAGAAGAAAAAGCTTTTCAGCCATTTGGAAATTGTAATAAATGGAAGTCTGTGCCTAGATACTTGCAGGGGACCTGAGCAATTATGGCTCTTTGATGTGTTTTGAAAAGAAAGCCCCCTCAAAATATTATCTCCCAGCGAACCTGGCAGTCAGCAGGGGTACTGGGAAGCATGCCTTGCTTTTCTTCCTCAAGGAGCTAAGATGCAGTTTCTCCTGCATAGTCCCTCTCCAGGCACCACACATCATTGCTTCCCAGCTTTGTTGAGCAGCATTGTTTGTTTTTGACTTCCTTCTCCTAGTGTGGTTTCTGTGTTCAAAGCATGTCAGTTCCTCTAGCATAGGCAGCTTGGTTTAAAAAGAAGTACACAGTGGATTTAGAAAATGAAGTACCTGAGTTTGATGCGACCTACAGGCTTTGTGACATTGCTTGCAAGTCATTATAACCAGCCTCTTATTTTTCATCCATGAACTGGACATGAGACATTTTTCACAGGGCCATGGTAAAGTATGACAATATATGTGAAAGTACTTGCACATAAAATATACCATTACTATCTTCTTCCTCTTCTCTTTTTCTAATTTATCCTCCTCCTCCTCCTCTTCCTCCTCTTCCTCTTCCTCCTCCCCCTCCTCTTCCTCCTCTTCCTTCTCCTCTTCTTCTTCCTCCTCTTTTTCTTTATAAGTCTGATATAGTTCAGGGTGTTCTTGAACTCTGGGATTACAGATGTGTGTGCCATACAGAGACCTATAATTTTCTCAATCATTTTTTCTCACATTTGTGTCTCTATTAAAATAATTTATCACAAAATGTTCTGTTAAGCTATAGACTACGTGGTAAATACAGCCAAAGATGCCTCACAAACCATATGACCAGAGTAGCAGCAGCATAGAAGTTCAGTAACTCATACTTTTCTTCCACTTTCCTATAATTCAGTGTACTCTATAAGAAGTTAATGATATCTGTTCATAGCCTTCGACTTTATTTTTTGTCTTAAGATGTGGGTCCTCTTGATTTTCATCTGCGACCTGGATCCACGACATTGCACATACAATAAGGCACATGTGTCTGAAACTACTTAAAGTTAAAGAATTAAAAAAAAAAAACATTTGCCTGCTTTCTTTGGATTCATAACAGAGAAGTTTTTATAAAATTTCATATATTTAATAAATATTTGTGGAGTCAATGTCATGATAAATTTACCTCTTGGATTCTAAGTTGGTCCTAAGAGGTCTGGGTAATCACCAGTTGTGGCAGTTAACTTGATTATCAAATTCATCTAGAACAGTGACTCTCAACCTTTCTAATGCTGTAACTCTTTAATACAGTGTGGTGACCCCAACCATAGAATTATTTCATTGCTACTTCATAACTGTAACTTTGCTACTGTTATGAATCATAATGTAAATATCTGATATATGACTCCTGTAAAAGGGTCACTCAACCCCAAAGGGGTCATGACCCATAGGTTGAGAACCATTGACCTAGAAGGTTAGTGAAGTAAACATTTGGGTGTGTCATTGAAGATATTTCTAAGAGACTCATCTAAGGGATCTATTCTGAATGTAAGTGGCATTGTCTGGCAATTCTTTGGGGAATAAAGAGGAAAGGAGAAATCTGCAGACCACAGAGATTCTGTTTCTGCCTCGGAGTTGCACTGATGTGAGTTGCTCTGCTCTGCCATATCATCCTGCCAAAAGCAGGCTGACCTCCCTAGATCTGTGAGTCAGACTAAACCGTTCCACCACTCGTTACCTCTTTGTGGCTTGTCAGTGCTGGGTACCTGAGAGGATTGCTGAACCACCTGGTGAAGGAGTCGTGTGATTCTGCTTATTAGTACTCTCTTTCTGATATCTTAGCGAACTTGTGAAATGGTTGCTTTGGAATGCAGATAATAAGATCCAGGCTATGTCTTGGAGTCTTTTTTTTTTTTTTTTTTTTTGGTTTTTTGAGACAGGGTTTCTCTGTGTAGCCCTGGCTGTCCTAGAACTCATTCTGTAGACCAGGCTGGCCTCGAACTCAGAAATCCTCCTGCCTCTGCCTCCCAAGTGCTGGGATTAAAGGCGTGCGCCACCACTGCCTGGCACATGGAAGAATTTTTTAAAAATGAAAATCATGTCACATCATGCTCGGAAATCCATGCTCATGTCTTTCTTATTGCACACTTCAGGGTTGTCTGGAAAGGGCAAAGCAAGAGTCTGTAGCTCCTTCAGTGAAAGATGAGAGGCCAAGACAACAGATAGACAACCAGGGATGGCAGCAAAGAGGGACAAATCTTTCTCCTCGGGCCTCCAATCCAACCCAACGCCACCATCCAGCCAGACCTTGGCTTGTCCTAGAATTCACTCACCAAAGATGTCCTCTGCAACATCTCTGTTAGACTGATCTGCCTGGGCTGCTACAACATCTTAGCAGAAGTGAGGAAAGCTGGTGAAAGGAGTGTTTTGAGGACTGGCTCCAGGAGATGTGAGCATTAATTTCATATATAGATGAAAAAGCACAATGAAGCTTCATCCATGGGTTGTCAGTAGGCCATCTATCAAGCTTGTTCTGCTTGAGGAAATGCCCAGGACCCATGGACTTCTGACACTTCTGTATAATACTGATGGTAAATAAAGGAAATGGAGCTATAAATGCAAACTGTCTGCTGCAGGAGTGTGACTGGGCAAGCAAGGCAATGGCTGGTGTTCCTGCCAGGAAACATACCAGCTGGTGATGTTCTTATGCCTGCTCTCTCTAGCTCCAACTGATGGGAAGCAGTTTAAGGGACTGGTGTGCCAAGTCTCCCTTCCTTTCCCCTCTAGTTTCCATTTTGGGTTTATATACTCTTGGCATGAGGGCTGCCCAGCTGTAGACCCTGCTTCTCAGGATTCTCATAGGGAAGCTGAGATGATTGACTCTTTGGGTTGAAGAATGAAAGTGTGTAGCTTCCTGCACCTGCTCTGGTAAATATCAGGCATTTCTTTCTTTACCAATTAGACTGAGATGGAGAGACAAATGAACTATTTCTATTTTATTGGAGTGGGGCTGTTGGACTGGGTTTTATGCTTAGAGGATACTCTTGTTAACACCAGTGTTTTATCTAGAGAAGATGCAGCCTGGATTCCATTTCAAAATCAGCCATCTGTCACTTCTATCATCTGGGCTCCTCAAATTGAAAGGCAATTGTAGTCTTTGGACAACAGGAGTCTGAATTTTTAAATTTCTAAAGTATGTGGCTTTGAGAATTTAATGTCTCTAAATCTCTCAGTATCCTCTTTTGTAGGATGAAGAATGAAGGGATAAATGCATGTATGTATGCATGTATGTATGTATGTATGTATGTATCCATTTATTTATGTTTATCTGTCTTCTAAGCCTTAGTTCTAATTCTCTTATGGTTTCTGACCCTTGAAATTGTGTAGAAAGCTTATAATTTTCTAAAATGTTATTTTACAATGAGATGTTTGTTTATCAGGTATGAAATTACTTGTTTTTTGACCATGTACATGTGCTTGTGTGAGAGCATGTTCGTGTGTGTGTGTGTGTGTGTGTGTGTGTGTGTGTGTGTGTGTGTGTATTATTCTCTGTTTTGAGAGACAGAAGACATCATGATGGTACTCAGGATGTTTGGGTTAGATCTTGATCCTCCCCAGTCCTCACTTACTGGTAATTTCCCCTAGAAAATGGCTAAAATGACGGAACAAATGACTGCACTTCTCTGTACTTCAATTTCTCTTTGATAAGATGGAGATAATAACACTGCTTTCCACTCAGGGTTGTTATGAGATTCAGTGAATACCTAAACAGTTAATACAGTGCAATTTTTATAGACAGTTGAGGTGTGGTTATCACATTGGTGGTTTCATTCTGAAGAAGCTGTTTTCTGTTATGAATACCCTTGCTTTATATATAAGAGATCAAAATTTTACAATCATTGAATCTTGTATGTGATACCTCCCTGCTCCTTACTTCTCTTTCTGTCCTCCAGCTTCCTGTTTGTTGGTTTTTTTTCTACACCAGTTCCACTTTGCATGTCTATTACTGGAGTCCTGTCTGTTTATGTCATGAGAAGGAAGTCTCCCATTTAGGAAATGTGAGTTTACACATATGCACACATTTGCTTATCAGTATAGAAGCATTCCTTATAGTAAGCCAAGGAGGGAGGTTTGAATAGAGTAAAACTGTAATCTAGCAATTCCGAATTAAATAATAAAGGAAGTAGGCAGATAAGGTAAACTATTAGACAGAAAAGATAGAAGGGAAATGAACTCAATCTGCTTGTCTTAAGAAAGAAAGATATGTAGTTCTGTTTACTGAAAGTCTGGGGAAGAGAGAACAACTTAGATTGAATGAAAAATCCTCACATTAAACTGAGTCCTCTCAATACTATTCGAAAGGAACTGGGAGTTTTTGAGAAGTAGGTGATTATAGATGGGTCAGGAAATGTATTAGATGGTTCTGGAATATCTTGTTATGTCTGAAAACAGGAAACTTGTCATAAGCCCTTGGAGTTGGTTTAAATGACTTAGGAACAATGAGAAGTTGTGGGAAATTTAAGTGTCAAATAAATAAAAGATGACAACATAGAAATACATCATATATGGTAAAGATTCTTGAGTTTAAAATGGTATTTAAAAAGCAATGGTTCACTGTGTAGTTTGGAAAATCCTAGAGCATTTATTAATTCTTGAGGAAAGTGAAAATAAGGGGAAAGATGAAACACTCTGTCTTCTCCAGACAAGCTATTCTTTAAGACAAGCAAATGGCTGTATGGGAACATTTTTCTTCATAAAACCATGCATGATAATAAATTAAGAAAAGTAACTTGAATTAGTACAGACCTGTAATTTTGAATTCCAAACTAATTAATAGAGGCACAGGCAGGTGTGGTGATTTATGTCCGCTATCCTAGCATTTGCAAAGCCGAGCCACAAGTTGGGGCCAGTTTGGGCTGTATGATGAGTTCCAGGTTAATGGGTTCTATAGAGTGAAACTCTATATGGAGAAAAAAACAAACAGAGCAAAATGAATACGTGTAATAAAGATAGCGAGCAGTTCCTTAGGTGGAATTCCAGTGAGGAGAACTATGATGAATCGATTTGGTGGCTTCCATGGAAATCCATAATGTTAGCAGAGGCAATCATATGTGAGCAGAAAAGGAAGTTGAATGTAATCAAACCATTAAGTTAACCTCACAGTTTTCAGAAAGTGCTGGAGACAGAACACACAAAACACTATCATGGGTCTACACTGAACAATACATAATGTGAGGAATTCTACCAAAAAGTTACACATTAGTTAAACAAATAAATTATAACAGAAAACAAAGGAGTCTAGGGAAACCTATAGAGCTAAGGAAATTAAGAGATATGTGAACCACTACCATTAGAAAACAAATGAGCTCAGATCAGGTGGCTATTTTGTAATACCATGAAGGTAGTGTTAGTTTTTTGGCAAGTAATGATATTAGAAAATTGTGCACATATTCTGCAGAGGAAATCATTGTTCTGTGGTATGATCACTGATAAAAGATTTCCCATGAGCCAGTAAATAACCTTTCACCAATGAGGAAAAGGCTCAAGAACTGTCATAAGCACAGAAAACAGAAGTATAATTATTTTCCATTGATTACCTTAGCTTTGTCAAGATATAATTCACATCTCACATGGTTCACCATTTAAAGTGTAGTTTGAACTATATATATTATCATACTCATAGAAATGTGTAACCAACACTGGTCTCTAATTATAGAATGTTTCTATTACCCCAAGGGAACTCTGTAGCTACTCAGTATCCCTCCTCCTCCATTCCTGTCAATTCTTAGCCTTTTCTCTAGAGAGAAGATAGTGAGATATTTGTAAATTGAAGAGACTGTCCACCATATCCAGAGTCTTGTTAAGGATTAAGAAATAAAAAGGGAAAGAGTCAGGGTCCACTGAATATTGATAACAGTTGAGAATTGGAAACAAATGTATGGGATTTCATTACATTAATCTTTTTGTTTTAAAAAAATTTTTTATTAGATACTATATCCTCCCCTTCATGTACAGATGGAGTCATGGGTCCCTCCCTATGTGCTCCCAGGTTGGTGGTTTAGGCCTTGGGGAGCTCTGGTTGGTTGGTATTGTTGCTCTCCTCATGGGGCCACACACCCAACAAGAGCCTGATATATCTGTCTCCTTAGAGGTTTGCTAAAGGCTGACACATTCAGAGGCAGATGCTCACAGCTCACCACTGATCTGATCAAGGGTTTTTCCAATGGAGAAGTTAGAGAGAAGACTGAAGGCGCATTAATCTTTCAATTAATCTTGTCCATATTTGTGTTTTCCTCTAATCAATAAACAACTTTAAAATAAAACAAGAGCACACCCATCACCATATCCCCTTTGTATGGATTGCTACAAACTCTGTGCTCTCCCTGGAGCTTTCTTGCTCCTTTGTGCCAATTTTGGACATTTGCAAGTGATGCATATTAATGCAGAGATTGGTGGTCCAAATGGACAGACTTCCTGAGTTCTTTTTTAATTAATTAGTTAATTAATTTTTGTTAAAAGACAGAAGTTAGTCTTAAATTTTATTCCAGTTCTTACTGTACCTGAAAGTAATCCCACATACTTTCATGAATTTATGGCCATTTATGAGACATCTGTTCATTTGGTCCCAGATAAGCATTTAACTGGATCTTTGAATGATTGATCATTCGATATTCCCTTGCATATAGCCTAATAATAATAAATAAATCAAGCAAGTACAAAACTAAACAACAATTAGAAGTTGTGAGGTTTTGCAAAAGCATGTGAGACATTTTAAAACAGTAAAGAACATAAGTCATGTTTCTGACATAATAATATTAAACTGCATAGAATAAAATGGGAAGTCTCTGCTCTGCAGCAAATCTCAGCCATATCTTTGAAAAGAGAATCATGAGAATTGAAAAAAGAGACTGTCCCCTAGGGCTGAGCTATAATTCATCTCAGCCAGTGCAGAGGGCTTTAAAAGAAATAACCACTTAGGAAAAGTGAATTAATTGTTTGCATGGTAGAGTGACCAACAGTCACAATTATTCTACAATTGAAGTCTCTTAGGACACAAGATTTAAAGCTAAAGACTGAGGCTGGAATGCTGCCTCAGCAGTTCAGAATGTTTGCTGCTTTTCCAGAGGGCCTAAGCTGGGTATCATAGCCACCTACAATTCAACTCCATGGAATCCGATGCCCTCTTCTGGTTTCTACAGGCACCCACATGCATGTGCTTGTGTGCATGCACACACACTGTGCAAATCAAGAATAGCTGGTTGCCTGATAATGAGACTATAGAAACAATTCTTCAAGAAAAATAAAGGCCTTGTTATATGGGTATAAATTTGAGGAAAAAAATAGTTATATATGAGTATAAATTTGAGGAAAAAATCCTTACTATGGCAATGATAATGTTTTCTTGTGCAATTACCTTTACATAGACAAATTTGGGTAGTAGATTTTACATTAAGAATTCTTATAAAATCACCTTCCATGGTTTTGTACATTAAAGCTAACAGAATCCCAGGGAAACAACTTCCCAAAACATCAGTCTAAGGTCTTACAGTTTCTAGATTACAGTGTCAATATTAAAATTCCTTTACAGTTACCATTTTTGCTTTCAGAGGGATATCAGCTCATTAAAACACTTCAAAGTCGGAGAAGACACTTCTTTTCTCTGAGTGGCTAAATACTAACGTATAATGCAGCTTTTCATGTTTTACCCTGCATTTATTTTTTTAGGATTTCTCATTTGTAACTTAAGAAATTAGAAATGGCGTTCCTGCTTTATAAGGGCAAATTGAAGTTATAAATTGCTAGCTTAGGCAAGAACAAATGTTGCTTTTCTATCATTTGCTCTTCTATCTAAAATTAACAGAGAGGGTCATATTGTGTTTGTAAGACACAGCAGATTTCTTCTTTTCTTTCCACAGGAATATAGAAAGCTGAAAAGGGACTGGTGCAATTGTGCACAATTTTAATCTCGGCACTTGGGAGGCAGAGGGGCAGAGGGGCAGAGGGGCAGAGGGGCAGAGGGGCAGAGGGACAGAGGGGCAGAGGGGCAGAGGGGCAGAGGGGCAGAGGGGCAGAGGCATCTCTCTGAATTTGGGGTCAGGTTGATCTACAAAGTGGGTTACAGGATAGCCAGAGCTACATGGTGAGACCCTGTCTCAAAACCCTAAAAATTTATTTAAAAAAGTGGGTGGAGGGGATTCGAACCTCAGAAATAGGACATACAATCAATACATACAAAGCATGCAACATTTATGGAGTCTATGGAATGGGCTCATGAGACTATCCAACTTTATTTAAAATTGGGTTGGTATAAATGCACTGTTTTTGTCAGAGTTTCCTTCACACTCACTAGGTTACAAAGAAGACTTTATTAAGTAATTGATATCTTAGAGTGGTGAAGAGGAAAGAACAACCGTATTCTCACCCATTAATACTTATGAGAATAAATATTAAGAAAATACTGGAACTGCACTGCTGTCTTAGAGTGCTTAAGGACAAGATGGGAGACTGGTGAAAAGATACTCCCCAAGAAAGCCTGATTGTTATGAGTGGGGACATTGCAATACTGCTAAAAGGCTTTGGATTCAGGGCTTGGGGAGCTAGAATCAGATCAGGACATGTAGAATGTTAGGACTTGTGTGCCCCTAGGCAGCCATGGAATTCATTCTGGTCATTTCTAGGGGACAGTTTTTCATTGTAACATTATTGGTGTTCAGAATGGATAATTCCTGGCACTACAAGGCTTTTCTACAAATAGTTTAGCAGCTATTCCTGTCTTTTCCTACCCAGTCAATGCCAATAGCACTTCCACAGTCTTGACAAACAGACACATCTGTAGACTTTTCTAAATGTGCCTTGGAGGGCAGAGTCTCCTCCAACTGGGAATAAATGTTGTAGGCAGACTCACAAGAGGTAATAACTTGCTGCTTTGCAAAGACCAAGCTGAAGGCAGCAGAAATTCTCTCTGTGCTATAGAAAATTGTCTCCAACGAAGTGTCTGCTTTGAAATTGTTCTTTTCAGCAGCTGGGGTCTTGATTTCCCCAAGGTGACTTATACAGCTGCATCTGTAGGAGTCAGTTGGTTATCTGTCTGTTCTGACAAGGCCCCTGGCGTATTTGAGGGAGGCACATCTTTGATTCATCAAAGCATGGTGCATGCACAATTACATCTCTGCATTGTGCTTGCCAAAGCACGACAATCAGAACACTTTGATCCAAGGCTTGTTTTGTTCTGGTTGGTATCAGAAGTTCCCAACCTTAGATTGAGTGGTGAAATTCATTGTATATTTCATTTATCATAAGCCTTCCAGAGTGTATATCTATTCGTCTTTTCATTTTCTGGGTGCATGTTTATAGGTGGTAGTCATACAGTATTCTTTAAAGTGTTTTCCACTGTGACGAGACTTTCCAGAGTAAGTTTGGGAGGTATAACTGCTCTCATTGTCTTTCTTGTGCAATGTCCAAATGGAGACCCTGGATAGGTCTGAAGCTTGTGCTATGTGCCTGGAGTTAAACTGTAGAAGAAGTCAAAATATCTGAGGAATACATGACATCAAACATAAAGGAATAGTATAGAAGGCCAGAATGGAAAACCATCCAGGAGAAATGTTTTCTGAAATGGAAGCACTAAAAGCAGATTCTAAAATTGAAATATGGAGTCTCTGTAGGCTGGGGGCACAGTGGGAGCAAAGAGAAAGCTCAGAACAACCGCTGCTGTGAAGCAAGGCAGAGCAAACATAGAGTAAACACAAGCTGCTCACTGGGCATGGTGCTCTGCATCCTCAGAAAGAAGGTGTGGTGCAGGCTGTGCCATCTGTAAACCGGGGAGAGAAGGGTTATACAGCTTGATCAGCTATACAACTGAGCATAGAACTAGAAGAGAAAGGGTTAGAACTCCGAGGTATCTAATGCCAGAGCTGGACTAGGGACCATTAAAGTCTGTGCCACTCTTTGAGCAGTACACTGAGAGGATCTGAATAGATTGGTAAAATTTTAAGGACCAGGGAAAGGGAAATGAGGAAATTATTTTATTCATCCTCCAAATCGTCAGTTCACAGAAGAGAAAAAAGCCCATGGACAAAACAACCTAAGCTTAGCTAATAGTAGTTGGTTTTGAGGATTCCAAAGGAAGGTAGAGCTAAAGATTGCAGGCCTCTGCATTCTGCTTATTGTCTAGCAGAAGATGCTTGTGTTTGGTGAGCATCAAAGAAGGAGAGATGGTAGACAGCAAACACTGACGAGCAGCTTTTCTCTTTCCCCAGATGCCTGTGCAGTATCTCCTGCCACTAGAATGCTAGGCGGCACCAGTATATTGTGCTCTTGAGAAGAACATGGATTCTGCTGTTAGATGGGCCATCCCACTAGACATATGGTAAATAAAAAATGTTACATAGGTTAAATTCAACAGAATTGATTTGAGCAAAACAAAGAAGCAAATAATTAATCAGATAGTATGGAGACATGGAGGAGGCTCACATGGCTTCAGTCATATGTACAGTGCATTTCCATTGGAAGAAATTGGAAGCAGAGGAGAATTATTTGACTGGCTGTAAGACTCATTTTGTTGTGCCATGATTAGTTAGTTGTCTCTCTCTTACTGGTTGAAACTGGCTATTGCTAAACATTAATTTGTCCATTGTCAGGTTGTGTTCATACCTTTGAACTCAGTATAAGAAAGGGGCTCAAGTTTATGGACTCCTGGTGATTTAGCAGGTACGAATATATTTCTTTGTCTTCTATTTCATTGCTGATCTTATATGTGCTCTGTTTATTTTTGAAAGTAAAAATTAATGTCTTTATTTACTGTCGCAGAGTCTTTTTCACTCTTTAGCTCTATCAGCTTTGTTTTTGTGTATCTCATTGCAGTCTCATTAGATTATACCTGGTTATGATAGCTACATCTCTCTGTGGGCAAGCCTTTTCAACCATATGTGATGAAATGGCCTACTTTGTTTCTCATACCAATTTTTGTCTTAAGTTATGTCATGTCTAACTTAACGTATCACCCCAACTCTTTTGATTACTGCTTGCATGCTGTGTTTTTTCCCTATTTTTCCCCACTAAAATTTTTTATTACACATATGTACACATACACTTACACATACACATATATGTTTTGCCTACATGTATGTAAGTGCACCCCAAGCATGTTTGGTGCCTGTAGAGGCCAGCAGAGGACACCAGATCTCTAGCAATTAGAGTTACAATTGTTGATGATCTGTCTTAGGGGTTTCGGGACCAGAAACTGGGTACTCTTGCAAGAGCAGTATGTACTCTTAACTGTTTCTCATGTTCTCTTTTATCTACATTTTAATCATTCGACTGATTTGTGTATTTTCTTTATTGAGTTTCCACCTTTTATTGTCTTTTTCTCTTTCTTCTGTTTATGTGCTGAATTACATGTAATAATTTTTAGATTATTAAGTTAATTCATACTCATAATATACTTCACTAATTCATGTTAAATTACCCCTATTATTCGCAGAGTCTGTGTGTCCACATTTTATTGAGAACTGTTGCATCTTAGTAGTTTTCCATTGTCAGGATAATGGTACTAATGACTCCAGAAATGAAGTGGGAAGTAGTCCCATTTCTATTTTGTGTAAGATTGATATTATTTCTTTTCTAAAAGTTTGACTAAACTTACCATTGAAGATACACGAACCTGGAGTTTTTTCCTACCCTAAGAATGCTTTCTTTCAGTGGGAAATGTTCTGTCTTATGAGACAGTTTGGTCTGTCTTTTGACTCATGTAAGGTTTAGTAGGTTTCTTATATGAGATGTGGTCATTTGGCATGTTTGTCTATTTCACTCAAGCTGTCAACGTTGTTGTTGTACATTGTTATATTGTTTAATAATACCACACTTTGTTGTTGTTCTGTGGTTATCTGTGGAATGTCCCAAGAACACTCCACGATGGCTCACTTGGTTATTTCTGACTTTCTTTTTGATCAATCTAGCTACAGGTAGATCATTATTATTGATCTTTTTAAACCTTGTGGTTGAAAAGAACTCACAATTTTATTGATTTCTCCTTCTTGTTTGCTTTTTATTTTATTGATTTAATGCTTTTTATTGCTTCTTTGTACTTTGGGATTCAGTCTTTATTTTTCTATGTTTTCAGCATGGATGCAAAGATAACAAATATTGAACATTTAAGGAGTTAGTGACGTAAGCATCCAATGTTACAAAACTTCCTCCGAATACTATTCTCTTTGTATATCATAAATTTTGATAGGGTATATTTTCTAAAATCCTTTGTCAATTTCTTTTTGACACATAGTCCATTTTGAAATGTGTTGTTTTCTGAAGTTCCTAGTATCTTTTCATTTTATAATAGACAGAGAGATGGACTGTGTACTTTCTATCCTTTGAAATGCTTTGAGATTTTCTTTACGGGTAAGGTATGGTATATATTAGATTTTCTATGTGTCCTTGACACCTCCAAATTAAACTTTTGTGTAGTTACTGCAGTGGATGAGAAATATCCCCTTTCCCCAGAGTCTTCAGAGTTTGATCCTCAGTTTGTTTGGGGACCTTTGGTTGGTGCAGCCTTGAGTGAGGGAGTCCATCACCCAGGGTGGACTTTGAGATCAAAAGCCTCACACTTCATTCGATTTGCTCTCTACTTTATCTTTTCATTTGAAGATGTGAGCATTCAGCTTTCTGTTTCTGCTGCCATGCCTGCCATTTGCTGCTATGCCTCCTGTGGTGATTTGAAGGACAATCGCACCCAGAGGGTTACATATTTGAACACTTGGTCTTCTGCTGGTGGAACTGTTTGAGAAACATTAGAAATGTGTCCTTATTACAGGAGATGTGTCACAGAGGTGGGGTGGGGTGAACTTTGAGGTTTTCAAAAAGCCCATGACATTCTTAGTTCACTTTCTCTGTCACTCACCTGTGGGTCAAGATGTCAGCTCTCAGCCATTGCACCAGTGATAGGCCTGTCTGCTGTCACATTTCCCACTATGATAGTCTGAAACTGTAAGCCCTAAATAGACCCTTCTTTCTATAACTTACCATGGTCATTTTGTCTTACCACAGTATTAGAAAAGTAACTAAGGCACCTCCCCACTGTGATGGATGGATGAATATTCCTCTAGGACCACAAACCAGAATGAATTGTTCCGTTTGCAAATTGCTTTGGTCATGAAGTTTTATCACAGGAACAGAAAAATAATGAATACAATCACTTTGATGAATCAGTTAAGCCAAATTGGAAGTAAGTATTGTTAACTCCATAATCTTTTTAAATTTATTTTTTATTGGATATTTTATTTACATTTCAGACGCCATCCCCTTTCCCCATTTCCCCTCCCTAGAAAACCCCTATCCAATCCTCCCATTTCCTTTTCACTTTTATACAGTTTTTTTAAATGTTAAACAAAAGCTTTATAAGTTTAGTAATGCTCAATAACAAGATGCCCATACACTCAGAAGTGTAACCCAATACCCAACCTAGATATGTCAACTGTCTTTGACTGGCAGAGACACGCAAACATCTGCCTCCACATCTCTCTCTCTCTCTCTCTCTCTCTCTCTCTCTCTCTCTGTCTCTCTCTCTTGTCCTAGCTCCTCCTCTCCTTACTCCTCCTCTTCTTCTCCTTACTCCTCCTCTTCCTCTCCTTACTCCTCCTCTTCCTCTCCTTACTCCTCCTACCTTAGCTCCTCCTACATATCACCCTTCTGTTAAACTAAAACTTTTTCCTCAAAATACAATTAGAGCATAACTATACCAATTTGAGTCAGTAAGGTACAAGATAGACCTAATACCCAGTCCATCATTTTGTTGACTAACCAGAACCTCTGTCATCTCTCCTAACTAAAAGATTTATTTCTGAATCCGGCCATGGTTCAGAAGGACAAGAACATGGAGGAGCTTAAGTCCTTGAAGGAGGTTATGATGTCACAAGTATGGTAACCTGCAATCAGCAGTACATGATATTCAAAACAGTGAATGCTTGGCAATGTTTTTAAGACCCATTTTACCAAAGCCAGGACAATGAGCACTTTCTGTGACTCTAGCCCCTGAAATGGGAAACAATATTCAAGGGACTCTCCCTGTGTGGCTTCTGTGTACTGGGGTTATGCCTGGGGCATTGGGAATGGCTCTAGGCTACAGCAGGGTCCTTCTGAACCATGGCCAGAAGGTCAACTCTTCTTCTTGCTTCTTGGGTCCCAGATGCTATCAGGCTCTTAGCAAAAACTGAATGAGGGGACTCATACTGCCTGAGAAGGCTTTTGTGGAGAACTCTGGCTTGCTGACATAATTGGATGCAATGCTGGGCTCCAGAGAGATCTTCCCTAACTGAGTCATCACAACCAGGATGTGGCTTCTGATGTCCTCCATGGTCTCATTCCTTATTTTGCCTGTATGTATGTTTTTTGCAATATGTGCATGATGGCAACCTTGGAGGCCAGAAAATGATGTCAGACCCCTGGAACTGGAGTTACACATAGTGAAGAGACTCCTCTATGTGGTGCTGGCAATAGAACATCAATCTTCTAGAAGAGCAATTGGTCCTCTGAAACAAACTGAGCCATGTCTCAGCCCTTATAATTCATTTATAAGTTATATGATACACCATTTTCTTTCATTTTTTTTTCTAAATACTTTTGAAGCATTAGAACACAAGCAAATGTGTTTGCTTTTAAACAGAGATGTATCTTCCAAGGCCTATGCCCCTTTGAGTGGACCCAAGTTTGCATGCAATGCCACTTTCTTTTTCTCCACAGAACTCCCCCTAGCTTTTCCTGCATGCAGATCATTCACTAGTTTCAGTATTTTCCTCATGTGAGAACATTTTAAAAAGATATTTCCACTGGATACACAATGTCATTTTTCTTCCAGCACATTACATGTGTTTCATTGTCTTTTGTCTTGTGCTCTTAGTGATAGGAACATGGCAGCCACTCTTATCTCTGTTTTCCTAAATGTAATGTGCATTTTCTACCTGTAGCTCCCTTTAAGAGTTTTCTCTGCGTTAATAAATAGTATTAATTTTATCACGCAGACCATACTGATGTTTTCTTTGTTTCTCTTTTGCTTTGTTCTGGAATTTTTGACTGAGTGTATAGGGTTTTTAACACATTTGAATAAATGTCAGCCTTTGTTTCTTTAAATATTCTTTCCTATTTCTCCTTTTCTTGACTCAAGTTGCATTTATATTAGACTCAAACATGTTGACGTGCTTACTGATACTTTCCCTGTGTCATTCCCCCATTATCCTTTCACTTTCTGCCTAAGTTCTTGTGGTTTCTATTGTTATGTTTTTCTACTTGATTTTATTTTTATTCCATATATATGTATATGTATATGTATATGTATATGTATATGTATATGTATATGTATATGTATATGTATATGTATATGTATATGTATATGTATAGTGTATGTGTTTGTGTGTGTGAGTGTGCATGCACATGCATGCCTCTGTGTGTGTGTATTTTAAATTTTAGATCATATTTGTTTTGTGCTCTAGGAAACTCTTCTGAGTTTTTGATCATGTAAAATTTTCTCCTTATCACATCCATGGACTTTTATAAATTCATTGAACCTATACAGAATAGCTCTCTTAAGATGCTTGTCTGGCAGTTCCACCATTGTTGACATTTCTGGGACAAAAGACATTACATTGCCTATGCACAGACATCAGTTTAATCTGCAGAAACTCTCAGTGTCATTTGCTAGCATAGCTGGTTTTAAGTAATAGAAAGACAATAATATAAAAAACGAGAGGTTTATTTGTTGTGTAAAAGTGTTAGGAGGCCAGCAGCTGCTGCTTCTGACTCAATAGCTCAGTAACAAAAAAAAATATGATGATTGCTTTCATTGACTTCCTTATGCTATAAACCTCATTGTTCCAAGAAAACTGCAAACCTCCAGACATCATAGTTACATCCCAAGTAGAAAAAGAAAGAAAAAAAAAAAGGAACACTCTTCTCACTTCTGACTGCAAGTTTCCTCTAATCTCAGCAGATTTCTAGAATTGGGCCATATGAATTTATTTTGGATGTCAAATTGAGAACAATTCCCCAAGTTGATTTAGACCACTGATAAGTCTTCTTGGACTCTGAGACAACTTGGGGCTTTGAGAGCAGAAGGATGTCAGACAATGACAGGTATCACATACTTGTTCTGCAGGTAAAGTGAACTTGATAGAATGGTTGATCTCCATCATGTGGGAAATTTGGTGAGCTGTCTTTCATGAGGGTCCAAAACAACCTGTACAACCTCTGATGTTGCTTAGATCTGCTATAGGAGGTTTAGAATCAGGTTATTAGATGCTTGTATGCTGTAGTCTGAGTGGTTCTTCAAAGACAGGGACATTCAATTACTCAAGTGTCTGGTGGAAAACAAGGATAGGAAGAGCCATGGAAAATGAAAGAAAATAGTATGTATATTGCTAATCAACTGAGGGATACATTTTTGTCTTAAAAACATTTCCTTTGAGCTATACGACCCAATCTTAAAAAAAAAACTCTTTGTTTATCAAAAGTTAGAGATAATGGTACATTTGTTTTGGACAGTTATTGGTCAACTGAGGTATTTCTTTCAGCTCTCTCATCTGAGAACAGGGTTACTGTCACAGTCAGAGTGTCAATTGGCACCAAATGGTTTTCTAGGGTTTAGGTCAAGGCCACTTGAAGACTGAAAAAAACTGAAGATATTGGAAATCTTCTGTTTAAACTTGCTACAGCTTTTGAGGTTTACAATTCTAAATATTAAAACTGAGAGTTAAGTATAAATTCGTTAAAAGGGCAAAATGTATTGCATTTAAAAAATATGTAATATGTGACCTGGAGAGATGACTCATCTATCAAGAACTCTCTCTCTGCTCTCCTGGAGGACCAGGGTTCTTCTCCCAGCACACTCTTCTGGTAGCTCACAACTGCCTGTGACTCTAGATCAAGGGGATCTGATGCCTCTTCTGGCCTCTGCAGGCACCCATGTACATGTAGCATGTATGCAAACAGACTCATAGATACACATTTAGAAGAAGGTGACATTTAAAACTTTATAATAGTCTTTCCTGTTAAATACACATGTGTATGTGTTTGTATGATATGTGTATGTATGTATGTGTGTGTTTTATGATGTGTGTATATATTATGTGTGATTATGGGTGTACTGGTTTTACATATACACACCATATATATATATATATATATATATAGTGTGTATATGTGTGTGTATGTGTGTCAGTATGTGTACATGTATGATGTATATGTATGGCATGTGCATACAACGTATGTACATATGTGGACATATATGTATATTATAATGTGTGCATATTTTTGCATATATGGTGTGTGTAGGTCTGAGTGTATATGTATAATATGTGGGTATACGTGTGTATACTTTGGATATATGTGTGTGTGCATGAATACATGTATTGTGTATGTATACATGATGTCTATGCATGTGTGTAACATGTGTAGAGGACAACCTGTTTAATTTAGATTTTTTAAAATTTATTTTTAACACTTTTGAAAAGTTCTTCAGCTACACACTATGAGATTTTTTAATTTCATTTTTTATTGGATATTTTATTTATTTACAATACAGATGTCATCCCCTTTCCCCATTTCCCCTCCCTAGAACTCCCTATCTCATACCCTGCCTTGTTTATGCTTTTATACCATTTTAACTACATGCATGCATGTACTAAGGTCAGTTCTAGGTTGAGAGTCTAGCAATACAATAGATGCAAGTAGTCAAGGAACAAGCAATACAATAAACACAAATAGTCAAAGAAAAAGCAAGGCATTAAGGCCAATTATGTGAACACTCCCATGATCACTGTTTCTAAGGGCTTATCAGGATAACCAAAGTATCTGAGCCTACTTCCCTGTCCTAGCCTCAGGTCATTTTCATGTCTGAAGCCTACTTCCTTGTTCTAGCCTAAAATTTAGATTCCTGTCTGAAATTAATTCTTTGTTCTAGCCTGATATTTAGGTTCCTGCCTGAAATTACTTTTTTGTTCTAGCCTAATGTCAGATTCCTGCCTGAAGCCTACTTCCTTGGAGGACAACGTTATGAGTTGACTTTCTGTTTCCACATTTGCTTTGCAAAAGCAAATGAAAAGGTGGAAACCTTTCTGGATATTAAACTCTGGTCATCAGGCCAGTGAGACAAGACATTTTTACCCATTGAGCCACGTCATAGACCTTAAACTTTCATATTCTTTAAAATGTGTTTTTCAAAATAATCAGATCTTAAAAAAATAGTGAAATTATTTTACATTTGTCCCAGTTTCTTCTAGTTTCAGGGAGTCCACAAAATTGTTTTCCATATTTCTAACTGAGTCTACTTTACTTACATGTGTTATCTTGGCTCTGGAAAGCCTGATAAACTTAATGTGTCCTCATGAAGAACTCGGGGTGTGTGTGTGTTTGTGTGTGTGTGTGTGTGTGACAGAAAGAGGGGACTGAGGGTGGAGCAAACAGCACTTTATTGCCTTAATAAAGACAGTTCTACTGTTGTCTATGTCCATGAAGCATCTCTCTGTGTGTGTGTGACAGAAAGAGGGGACTGAGGGTGGGGCAAACAGCACTTTATTGCCTTAATAAAGACAGTTCTACTGTTGTCTATGCCCATGAAGCATCTCTGCTGATTTCCAGAGCAGATGAGGAGAACAGTTAATTAAGCACTGAGTTATTATGGGAAGGGTGCATCCATGTTCCAGTGTTGCATCACAGAAAGAGTTTCATTAACACTCTTAGCCTTCTAGATCTGCTGTTAGGATTATGTAAGTTCTCTTAATTGAGTGCAGATTTTAATATTTAAACAAAGCCAACTATAATTTTTGCTCGGCAAGTGAACCATGAGCTACTACTTCCCCATTTTTCTTTGGAGAAGTCACTTTTGGAGTTTTTGTTTAAGAGCATAGGAAGCAAATCTATGCATTCACTGATAGACCCTTGCCTCAATATTTATATAAAAATAAGCCCTTTGGGAAGTAGTGATGAATGTAAAGCATCCACATCATAATGAATCATTTTTTTTCTCCCACTCCCACACTTCTCTCAGAACAAAGGCTATGGGCTAGACACCTTTATCAGCCCCATTTCACACCAGGCAAGTAAGACTCAGAGGTTAAACAACTTGTGCTAAGTCAGAATTTCCAGAGCAAACCTTTATCTCCTGACTCCACATTCTGTGCCTTTGAAGTCTCCTCTTTGCCTCTCAGTTCTGATTTTGTCCCATTAATATGCATGCTGTGCACCTGCTCTTTGAGAGGCGGGTTTGCCTGCATCAGCTTTTGAAGTTGGTGCTGGAACTTGTTTTTATTAAGAATGGAAAATTCACTGAATAGATGGATAGCCAGGATGGCCTTTCCATTGCTTTGGAGATGAAAAATGCTGGGTAAGTGTAATTACCTATGTGCTGGTAATTTGATCAAAGAAGCAATAACTATGTAGAAATGACCCTAAGAAAATGGGATCTGAGAAAGGGGCAACGGTCATCAACTTTGTGCCAGAAGACCTCAGGCTTATTCAAATTTTGATGTAGGAAGTTTCTGTGGGATGAGAAGAAAAGGTTTGCTTCAGATGTTAATAAATTCTGTAGCTGACCCCAGTGTAGTAGGAGTCTGGCCAAGATGTGTTAATTCAATATCATTAGCAGAGAAGTGAAGATGAAGCCCTAGTGACTTCTAGGAGATTCATACAGGCAAGAAAGAGAGGGATGAAGGAGAACAGCTAATAGTGGGAATTAAAGGCTTGTCAGAATTCTTAGTCTTTTGTATTGTTAGGAGTCTCAGAAGATTTTGGGTTGTAAAGTGAATAAATACATTTAATAATAATAAAAAAGTCTCATCCTTCCAGTCTGGGCCTGGGCCTGGGCACTGAGCAGATCCCCAGGTATCAGCTCTGCCCCCAACCTCACAGAACCCAGAGGAAGTGGGCCTCCCAGGAGCTCTAACCCAGGCAGTATCTTTAGGTAAGGAGACAGCAACATCTTCCCCAAACAGAGAGTAAATGGAACCCACTGGTACCCAGGAATTCACTCCTGGCCCAGAGCACTGGTTCCTACCGATCTAGGCCCAGGCACACAGCAGATCTTGGGCTCCAGTTCTAACCCCAGTAGTAACACCCACTCCACACAGTTCTGGAACAACCAAGATAATAGGAAAGACAGGCTCCAGTCAGAGCCAGTGAGTGCAGGTAGCACTAAGGAGATTCAGATGGCAAAAGGCAAGCATAAGAACATAGGCATCAGCAACCCAGGGTACTTGGCATCATTAGAACCTAGTTCTCCCATACTAGAAAATTCTGAATTCCCCATATCACCAGGAAAGCAAGATTCAGATTTAAAATCACTTTTAATTATGATGATAGAGTACTTTAAGAAGAACATAAGTAACACTCTTAAAGAATTTGAGAACACAGGTAGACCGGTAGAAGCCCTTAAAGAGGAAACAAAAAATTCCTTAAAGAATTACAAGAGAACACAACCAAACAGGTGAAGGAATTGAATAAAACCATCCAGGACATAAAAATGGAAGTAAAAACAATAAAGAAATCTCAAACAGAGACTATGCTGCAGATATGAAACCTAGGAAAAAGATCAGGAGTCATAGATGCAAGCATCACCAACAGAATACAAGAGATAGAAGAGAGAATCTCGGGTGCAGAAGATACCATTGAAAATATTGACACAACTGTAAATGAAAATGCAAAATGCAAAAGGTTCTTAATACAAAACATCCAGGAAATCCAGGACACAATGAGGAGACCAAACCTAAGGATAATAGGTATAGATGAGAGTAAAGATTCTCAACTTAAAGGGTCAATAAATATCTTCAACAAAATTATAGAAGAAAACTTCCCTAATCTAAAGAACGAGATGCCCATAAACATACAAGAAGCCTATAGAATGCCAAATAGACTAGACCAGAAAAGAAATACCTCTTGTCACATAATAATCAAAACACCAAGTGTACAAAACAAAGAAAGAATATTAAATGCAGTAAGGGAAAATGGACAAGTAACATATAAAGGCAGACCTATCAGAATTACACCAGATTCCTCACCAGATATTATAAAAGCTAGAAGATGCTGGACAGATGTCATACAGACCCTAAGAGAACACAAATGCCAGCCCAGGCTACTATACCCAGAAAAACTCTCAATTACTATAGATGGAGAAACCAAGATATTCCATGACAAAACCAAATTTACACAATATCTTTCCACAAACCCAGCAATACAATGGATAATAATAGCAGGAAAGTTCCAATACAAGGGAAATCAAGAAAGAGCAAGAAAGTAATCCTCTTCCAGCAAATCCAAAAGGAGATAGCCACACAAAGATAATTCCACCTTCAATAACAAAAATAACAGAAAGCAACAATCACTGTTCCTTAATATCTCTTAACATCAATAGACTCAATTCCCCAATAAAAAGACATAGCCTAATGAACTGGATATGTAAACAAGACCCAGCATTTTGCTACATACAGGAAACCCACCTCAGTGATAAAGACAGACACTACCTTAGAGTAAAAGGATAGAAAACAAATTTTTCAAGCAAATGGTCCTAAGAAACAAGCTGGAGTAGCCATTATAAAACCTTCAGCCTGAGAACACAAAGGAAGGGACTCATGGCTCCACCCATAGTTGAGGGTAGCCTTGTCAGACATCAGTAGAAGTGGAGGACCTTTGTGTCTGAAAGTTTGGATTCCCTAGTGTTGGGGAATTTGAGATCAGGGAGGCAGGAATGGGAGGATGGTGGGAGCACACCCTCCCAGAATTACATGATTAGACATGACAGAGGCAGGCCACCAGAAGACTAGATTTCAGAATTCAAACAAAAAATTATCTTGATACTAAAATTTGTTTTGAGAATTGTATATTGCAGAATACTCAGCCTTCGTGAATCTACCCATCAAGCAAGCTGAGCAGACCTGTTCAAACCTCTGATGTCCTGGAATTACAGCTGGATGCAGTAAAGACACAGAAATCAAAGGCTTATCAATTTACTCTTTCCCTTGTTCCTCTTCTAATATCTCAACACCTGTAACCAGCTTGAAAAAGTTAATGAAGAGTCAGCACCCCTATTCCCTGGGCTTGGGGACTGAGGCTGTTTTTCTAGGGAAAAGTAGTGGTTTTGTTGGAACAGGGAGGAATAGCTAGGAGTTATTGCATAGCCATAACCTATTGGTAGAAATCTGTATAATTGTTAAGATGAAGTTATAATTTCTTAAATGGTACAAAATTTACTTTGATTTCCAAGATAAGGTATTCACTGGTACGAGTTTTTTATTAATATAAAAGTGAGATTAATATTGCTACTCTCATAGGTATTGTACCTATATAACACATTTTGGTATACAAGGCTTAAACCTAGTCCTTCTTTAACTTTTTAAAACTGATTTGAGATGGTTAGCCTGCGAGTTAAGGACCTATAGCAAATTCATGGCTCTGAGTTTATTGTTAGGGTGTTTTCTATATTTTATTTAGAAATAGCTGAGAGGAGTTAGCAGACAACAGTCCAGAGTGCCTTACATGGATAATTGGTTTTCAAAACATCAGAAGTCCACAGAATTGATGTTACAAACATTTCTGTGTTAATGTTCATTTTGATTAGAGACCTGTCTGCTTCTGACAGCTTCCCTGTCTTTGGATTCTAAGAAGAAACTGAGCATCTTTGGAGTTACTCCAGTTGTGGTGAGACAGCCACTAGGCAAGAATTGCCTCTTCTTATCTAGAGACAAAATACTGTTCACAAAAGGACACACTTGAGGAATAGTCGACTGATTATATCTGTCAAGACAGAGTAATCAGGCCTTAACAATTCTGCATTACTAGATCTGTCAAATGATCCTTGGCCAGAAGGCTGAAGATTGGATGCTTCAAGGTTTTATAGTATAGGGACTATCTAGGTGTTCAGTGGTCTCTATAAACTGGCTAAGTTTTAGAAGCTATGCTTTGTGCTTCCCATAATTTCAGTTAATTCAGTCATTCTTGATTTCTGAATGGGTTGATGACTTATAGTCTCATAGCCAATCCTGGCTATTTACTTTGAGAAAAAATATTTGAGAGGATGATTTTCAGCTGACATTCATTCTAAAACCAAGAAAAACCCAGGTTCAGAACTAAGTCTTCTAGTTAGGAGAGATGACAGAGGTTCTGTTTAGTCAACAAAATGATGGTCTGGGTACTAGGTCTATCTTATACCTTAGTGATACAAATTGGTATAATTATGCTCTAATTGTATTTTGAGAAAAAAGTTTTTTTATTTTAACAGGAAGAGTGATATATATAGAAGGAGCTAAGGTGGGAGGAGTAAGGGGAGGAAGAAGAGGAGTAAGGAGAGGAGGAGCTAGGAGACAAGGGGGGGCATGGAGGCAGATGTTTGCATGTCTCTGCCAGTCAAAGGTAGTTGGTATATCTAGGTTGGGTATTGGGTTACACTTCTGATTGTATGGGCATCTTGTTATTGAGCATTACCAAACTTATAAAACCTTTGATTAACATTTTAAAAAAATAAATGTTCATGTTGGATTTAAAAAGTCTCAAAAAAGTAGGCTAACGATGCTCTTATTTGATGTGGACTGGCCTTGTTCTTCAGTAAGATTCTATAGCAAGCACTTCACATTCAGTCATTATTAGTACTTTCTAAAACTGTGCATCAAACCCAGGGCCAGGCACATACAAGACAAGTGTTTTACCACTGACCCACACCCCAAAAGATTTTTGAATGCTCTGTTTCATTTAGTATTCATAATAATAGCATGGGAGGATTGCTGTCATTAATGTTAACTATTATTTGAAAATTTCTTACACATATGCATTATAGTTTGGTCATATCCACTCTCCCTCTGCAGTTTATCTTGGGCCTCTTAAAATATCTCCTTTTCAACGTTTTTCTTAAAAAGCAAAACAAAACAAAACAGAAACCCACTAAATTTCATTAGGGTGGTCTGCCTGTGCGTGAGTGTACAGCCAGCCACCGTTTTACAGTTAAGTAAGTGTAATTCAAGGATATGAAATAATTTTTGAATGGTCATAGAGCTAGTGTGTGGTACATTATCCAAACGCAGTCTGATACTGGTGTCAAGAGAACTGCAGAGGACAGTATTAGGCAACATACTATGGCATTAACTTCGTAAAATGAGAGACATTTCTCAGAGGGTTTTGTCCGTGTTAGAATTCTCATAGCTGTGGGGTAAGAAATCCCACTCAATCTAACTTATATAATCCAGAGGTTAAAAAATAAGGTATTTTGTGGCTGGTATGCTTTTTAGTTTTTGTCAATCTGACACAAACCTAGATGTATCTTGAAAGAGGGAATGTCTATTGAGAAAGAGCTTATACCTGTTCAGCTTGTGGGCCAGTTTATGGGGCATTTTCTTGATTCATGGTATATGCAGGAGGGCTGAGCTCACTGTAGGAGGTGTCTACCCTGAGTTCCGGGTTGTAAGAAACAGCAAGGCGAGCATGCCATGAAAAGCATGGCTAGTACACAGTGTTCCTTCATGATTTCTGCTTCAGCCTGCCTTAGGTTACTGACTGGAGTTCTTGTCCTGACTTCTTCTGATAAAATAAATCTTTTACTTTCCAACTTGCTTTTGTTCATGGAATAGAAAGTAAAATAAAACACATTAGATTAAAAGATCTTCCTTTTTTTCTGAAATTCTCTTAGCTTTTTCTTTATGTGTGTGTTGTTGTAATTTCCCCTCTGCTTTTTCTTCTGGTGACTTGCTTCCTTTCAAGGTTGATATACTCTTCATTGGTCGTGGGAAGGATGAAGAAGGGGAGCAGAGTAGAAGTAGTAAGTGAAGCAAGGAGACAGAGATACCCAGGATTGATCAGAGTGGAAAGCTGATACCCTAAGCCAGAGTTTGTCAACCTTTTTAATGCTGCAACCCTTTAATACAGTGACCTCATAACCGTAAAATTATTTTGTTGCTACTTCATAACTATAATTTTGTTACCATTATGAATCATAATATAAATATCTGATATGCAGGGTATCTGATATGGAACCACCAAATGGGTCATGATCCACAGGTTGAGAACACTAAGTACTCTGATGGGCCTCATTTAAAAGTCACAGGTAATTTGTTAACAGCTCAAGACTTTAGGTGCTCAGAAGAGCATCAAGTGCTAATTGGTATAGATTAATCAGTATCTGAGGCTGATGCTGGCACTGGAGTTCCTGAAGAATGGGTACTAGATGTACAGCCTCTGGTGTCAGCCATAGTCTACTAAGTGTCTTGAGTTACGTGAATATCCTGCAGGTCCTCAGGGCCATTAGAGGCCCTTGGGCATCATTGCTGTCATTGTGCTTTGCAAGTGGCAATGTGAGATGAGAACAATGAAGGACTCTTGTGTGTATGTATGACTATACACTGTATTTACTTGTAAAATAGTTTCACACACACACACACACATACACAACACATGTATGTATAATATGTATAAATACTTTATATGTTCTGAAAGGAACATGCCAGTCCTTTTGGGAAGCCAAGTTTTTTTTTTTTGTTTTTGTTTTTTGTTTGTTTGTTTGTTCGTTTTTTGTTTGTTTTAGTGTATGAATTCTCAGCTGTTTTATGTGTAAATGAAATTTAAATTCACAACCCAACAACACAATAAAAGTTTTAAGACTTCAGTTTTCTTTTCTTCTTCTATTTTTTGGATACTTTATTTACACTTCAGATGTGATCCCCTTTTCCCATTTCCCCCCACCCACTCAGGAACCCCCATGCCAACCCCTTTCCTTGCTTTTGGCAAGATGGCCATTTTTACTAAATTAATCCTGACAATCCATGAGCATGAGAGATCTTTCCATCTTCTGAGCTCTTCTTCAATTTCTTTCTTTAGAGACTTGAAGTTCTTGTCATACAGATCTTTCACTTGCTTGGTTAGATTCACACCAAGGTATTTTATATTATTTGTGACTATTGTGAAGGGTGTCATTTCCCTAATTTCTTTCTTAGCCTGTTTATCCTTCAAATAGAGGAAAGCTACTGATTTTGTTTGAGTTGATTTTATATCTAGCCACTTTGCTGAAGTTGTTTATCAGGTTTAGGTATTCTCTGGTGAAAGTTTTGGGGTCACTTAAGTATACTATCATATCATCTACAAATAGTGATATTTTGACTTTTTCCTTTCCTATTTGTATCCCTTTGACTTCCTTTTGTTGCCTAATTGCTCTGGCTAGTACTTCCAGTACTATATTGAATAGGTAGGGAGAGAATGGGCAGCCTTGTCTAGTCCCTGGTTTTAGTGGGATTGCTTCAAGTTTCTCTCCATTTAGTTTGATGTTGGCTACTGGTTTTCTCTATATTGCTTTTACTATGTTTATGTATGGGCATGAATTCCTGATCTTTCCAAGACTTTTACCATGAAGGGATGTTGAATTTTGTGAAAGGCTTTCTCAGCATCTAGTGAGATGATCATGTGGTTTTTTTCTTTGAGTTTGTTTATATAGTGGATTACATTGATGGATTTCCAAATATTAAACCATTCCTCCATTCCTGGGATAAAGCCTAGTTGATCATGATGGACGATTATTTTGATGTATTTTTGGATTCGGTTTGCAAGAATGGTGGTGATCTGATAGGATGCAAGGAATTATTTCAATCTTTTTGTATCTGTTGAGGCCTGTTTTGTGACCAGTTATGTTGTCTATTTTTGAGAAGGCACCATGAGGTGCTGAGAAGAAGGCATATTCCTTTGTTTTTAGAATGAAATGCTCTATAGGTATTTGTTAAATTCATTTGGTTCATAACTTCTGTTAATTTCATGGTTCTCTGTTTAGTTTCTGTTTCTATGATCTGTCCATTGCTGAGAGTGGGGTGTTGAAATCCCCCGCTATTATTGTGTGAGGTGCAATTTGTGCATTGGGCTTTAGCAAAGTTTCTTTTATATATGTGGGTGCCCTTGCATTTGGAGCATAGATGTTGAGAATTGATAGTTCATCTTGGTAGATTTTTCCTTTGATAAGTATGAAGTGTCCTTCCTCATGTTTTTTGAATACTTTTTGTTGAAAGTCAATTTTATTTGATATTAGAATGTCTACTCCAGCTTGTTTCTTGGGATCGTTTGCTTGGAAAATTGTTTTCCAGCCTTTTACTCTGAGGTAGTGTTTGTCTTTGTCACTGAGGTGTGTTTCCTGTATGCAGCAAAATTCTGGGTCCTGTTTATGTATCCAGTCTGTTAGTTTACATTTGTTCATTAGGGAATTGAGTCCATTGATGTTAAGAGATATTAAGGAAAAATGATTGTTGCTTCCTGTTATTTTTGTTATTAGAGGTGGAATTATGTTTGTGTAGCTATCTTCTTTTGGGTTTGTTGGAAGATTACTTTCTTGCTTTTTCTAGGTTGTAGCTTTCTTCCTTGTGTTGGAGTTTTCCTTCAATTATCCTTTGAAGTGCTGAATTTGTGGGAAGATATTGTGTCAATTTGGTTTTGTCTTGGAATATGTTGAGTTCTCCATCTATAGTGATTGATAGTTTTGCTGGGTATAGTAGTCTGGGCTGGCATTTGTGTTCTCTTAGGGTCTGTATGATATCAGTCCAGGATCTTCTCGCTTTTATAGTCTCTGGTGAGAAGTCTGGCATAATTCTTATAGGTCTGCCTTTATATGTTACCTGACATTTTCCCATACTGCTTTTAGTATGTTTTCTTTGTCTTGTACATTTGATGTTTTGATTATTATGTGATGGGAGGAATTTCTTTTCTGGTCTAGTCTATTTGGAGTTCTGTAGGCTTCTTGTATGTTCATTGGCACCTCTTTCTTTAGGTTAAGGAAGGTTTTTTTCTATAATTTTGTTGAAGCCCTTTAAGCTGGGAATCTTCACCCTCATCTATAACTATTATCCTTAGGTTTGGTCTTCTCCTTGTGTCCTGGATTTCCTGGATATTTTGGGTTAGGAACATTTTGCATTTTGCATTTTCTTTGACAGGTGTGTCAATATTTTCCACGGTATCTGCTGAACATGAGATTCTCTCTTCTATCTCTTGTATTCTGTTGGTGATGCTTATATCTATGACTTCTGATCTCTTTCCTAGGTTTTCTAACTCCAGGGTAGTCTCTCTTTGAGATTTCTTTATTGTTTATTGTTTATTAATTCTTTATTGTTTCTACTTCCATTTTTAGATCTTGGAGGTTTTGTTTAATTCCTTCACTGGTTTGGTTGTGTTTTCTTGCAATTCTTTAAGGGCTTCTACCTGTTTACATGTGTTCTCCTGTATTTCTTTAAGGGATTTATTTATGTCCTTCTTAAAGTCCTCTATTATCATCATGAGAAGTGATTTTAATTCTGAATCCTGGTTTTCTGGTGTGATGGGATGTCCAGGACTTGCTATGGTGGGAAAACTAGGTTCCGATGATTCCAAATAACTTTGGTTTCTGTTGCTTATGTTCTTGCACTTGCCTTTTGCCATCTGGTTATCTCTAGTGCCCACTGTACTCACTATCTTTGACTGAAGCCTGTCTTTCCAGTTATCTTGTTGTATCAGAACTTCTCAGTGTCCAGATGTCCCAGTGATCCTGTGATCCTAAGCTCCTGGATGGAAGAACTCCTGGGACTCAGGCTGCCTCTGGGATCTTGAAATTCTGTTGCTCTGAGTGCAGTGGTTCCTCTAGGATGGCTCAGGATATAGTGTCTTCACAGGAGCAGACCAACTAGGTGTCTGCCCCAGCCAAAGTGGACTTTCAAGCTTTCTTAATTTTTTTTCTGCAATGATCCTTGAGCCTTAAATACAGGAATTGTGTTGTAGACAGATCGGTAGGAATTGGGCTTCATAATTTTTCATTTTGACTGATTATGGTCTTCTGTAATGTACTCCATCTCTTCTGTTTTCATTTCTTGGACATTTTGTTAGGCTGCTGAGGAGTGAGCCAGTCAATAGAGGAAGGGCTGCATTTAAAGGGAAAGAGAGGAGCTACTTGATGGATTGCAGAGGTACTGAAAAAGCATTCAACCAGGAGCAGAGACTTCACAGTGGATCCAGAGTTTTCAAATGTAGCAATGTACTTCATTAGAGTGTGCCATGTGGTGTCTGCAAATAGCACCCCAGAACATTTAATGGAAGCTTACCTGTGAGCAGGTAACTGGGAGAGGAGAAAGTGGGAACTTGGACAGCCTTCTGGGTAGGAAGGAGTTCAAGTAGAGTAAATATTTCTTTTTTTATGGTGAAAAAAAAAGTGTATATTTAGAATTAGTCATCTGGACTCAGTTTAGATGATCCCAATCTTGTTGGCAACATCTAGAGCATCATAATCAGGGGCCAAGCGAACATATGCCTTCTTCTCTCCATCAGGCCTTATCAGGGTATTGACTTTGGCCACATCAATGTCTTAGAGTTTCTTCATGGCCTGTTTGATCTGGTGCTTGTTGGCCTTGACATCCACAATGAACACAAGCGTGTTGTCCTCTATTTTCTTCATGTCTGACTCAGTGGTCAGTGGGAATTTAATGATAGCATAGTGTTCAAGCTTGTTTCTCCTGGGTGCACTTTTCCTAGGAAATTTTGGCTGCCTCCGGAGCTGCAGTGTCTTGGGACACAGGAAGGTGGATGACATTCGGATCTTCTTTTTGTGGCTGTGGACACCTTTCAGCACTGCCTTCTTAGCTTTCAAGGCCTTTGTTTTGGCTTCGACTTTGGGAGGGGCAGGAGCTTTCTTCTTGGCTTTCGGTGCCATCTGCTAACAAAAGAGGATGGAATTTCTTTGTGGGGAAGATGGTGGAGGTGGGTGGATCTGTGGGAAACAGCAAAAAATTCTTTTGAAGTCTTATAATTGTGTTCAAATTTCATATATATTTCACACTCATCTCCTTAGTGAATTCCTGTATGTTGTACTATAAGATACAACTTTGCTACAAATCTCTAAGTAAAATAAATGGGGCAAGTGGCTACATATGCTCAAACAGTAGTTTAATATAGCTGGGTATCTGGGAAGGCTCCTTTGGCAATTTCTACATGTTAGATAATTTTCTAACTATCACCTACTTTTCTAGGAGTGGGCAATATTTCTACTTTGCGTAAAATTTAATAGTTTTGAAATGGACTACTTTTAAAACTAAATTTACCTTTTACCCTGAGCTCTACCATCTATGAATAATAAATCTCAAGTTATAATATTCAATTTCTTGTATTCACTCAAAACTGACATAAAACAATAAGATTTTTCTTTTTAAGTGACTGTTCCATGCTCTAATTCAGGAATCATAGACACAGAGCAGTGGTTCTCAAGTCTTCACTGTTGTTGTCTGCCAATTATTTTCCTAGAGGGATACAACACACATTTACTAACCAGAGCTAAGGAACTAAAGACAAAACAGAGGTATCACAAAAGAAAGACCAACTTGGTAAACCAATGAGTTTCACTGGAGTGTGTAGGGTAAAAGATCTGATCCCACTGCTGGGTTTAATAACCTACCAAATCTCCCCAATCTCTGAGCTAAAAACTTCACCAGTCCCTGATCTTGTAACCCCACCATTCCTGAGCTTGAAATCTCACCAATTCTTGCTGTGGTAATTTGAATAAAATAACCTCCATAGGTCCACAGGGAGTGGCAGTATTAGGAGGTGTTGCTTTTTTGGAATAAGTGTGGCTTTGTTGGAGGAGGTCTGTCATTGGAGGAAAGCTTGAGACCTCAGAAGCTCAACATGGTCTCCTTCTACTCAGTGCAGTGCAGATCAAGATGTAGAACTCTTAGCTCCTTCTTCAGCATGATGTCTGCAAGCATGTTGCTATGGTTTCTGCCATAAAGAGAATGAACTATACCTCTAAAATGGTAACCCATCCCTAATTAAATGTTTTCCTGTGTAAGAGTCATGGAATCTTTTCACAGCAATAGAAACCCTAACTAAGATACCTGTGCTGGAAATTTTCACCCTGGAATAACCCACTTTCAAGAAACCTTGTATAAGCTAGTCTGCTGCTCAAGTTTTCTGTTGCTTCTCACCTGAGCATAATTAGCTACCCTTCTGGATTTTTCCCTTCCAGTAAGTCTTTTGTGTGAGGTTTGTTGTGTGGTGTGAGTTTGTGATATTCTTTGGCTCCTAACTGCCAGGATACCTTCTTTTTTTTAATTTTTCAAATTATTTACCTGATGGATTAGTTTAATAGTTTAAGAGTATAGATCAAAATTTAATAACTCAAAGCACAATATTTCATTTATTAAAACATTGCATAATGAACTCCAATGTTATACTGGTAAGCATTTTCCCACTAATATTTTGACTAGAACACACAATACAATCTTCCCAGAAACAGAAATACTTCTAAAGAAGTTTTAAAAAACTAAGTGGTTAAACAGTGAAGTGAGTGCAGGTCCAGGCTTCCTTGCCAAGTCAAAGATGGAGAAGTCAGGAGACAGTCTGTCTACCTGACAGTTACACTGTATTCACATTCTTCACTGAGCCCAATCCTCATTTATAGCAAATGAAGATACCAGGGTTGCCTCTCTCTCAACAACAGAAAGTATCAGAGCAGAGGGCAGGAGTCAGCTTTTCAAGGCACTTTATTTGTTATTGTAACATTCTTTTATTTATTTTTTAACCCTCAAGCATAAACACAAACAATGGACTTCTGTGAACACAATGCTCTCTCAGCCCCTGTGAACTGACAGATAAACAGCAGAGATCATTCAGTTTCTGGTGTTCTCTCTCTTACAGCTCTTCTAAGCAGTATGTATCACACACACACCAGAGATAGGAAAGGCTGTATTTAATAAATTATCTTCTTAATTGTAGAGAAGTTCACAAAACTAAACAGACAAAATGATAAACCATGCCTTGGATGAGTCTGAAAGGTCACACACCATCCTCTCTATCTGAAGGACGAATCTCCTGGAGTGTCTAGTCTTTGTCCAGTAACTTGATGGCAAGGTTGTCCAGGAGAGCCTCTGCCACCTCTCATTTGCTGACTCTTTGGACCACCCAGTCGTGCTGGCAGAGAGGGCAGTGATTGTTCTGTTTCACCCACAGGGACATGCAGCAGTTGTGGAAGGAATGGTTACGTTCTTCCCAGACCACAACACAGTCCTCCTGTTTGTTTTTAGCTTGACATCTAAGACCATCACCTGGTCCATCACCTGGACCCTGCAGATGGCGCAGGCGTCTCACTGAATGTCCCAGCTCCACATGGCTACCACGTTCCACTTCTTGAGGGAGAACATCTTTTCGCCTCCCTACTTGGAGTCTACGCTCCCGGAGTGAGAAGAAAGGACACAGGGTTCCTCGCCCTCATCCACGTCTGCCATGGCAGTGGCGCAGAACAGCGACGTGGACTTTGGGCGCGGAACTATGAGATCCAGGATACCTTTTTATTCAGAGCTGTAACATGTGCATTGGGGGAAAACTTTCCCCTCAGAGCTGTAACATTTGCTTTGGAGAAATATTTCCTCTCAGAGCTATAACACTCACTTTGGAGATATCTTTCCTGTCAGAGCTGAAACACATATAGGGTTACTTACAGGAATGTAGGCGAGAAGTTTACTTAACAGGAGCAGAAATGACTCAAAGACAGTTGTATTATCAAAGCTCATACCAGCCTGGGTAACATCACCAAAATTGGAAACCTGTGTGTAGCACACTATACATCCGTGCAGACAGTTCCGCTCATTCAGGAGTGTCATTTCCAGGTGGCTAGTTGTTCCGAGACTTTTCAGTCCACTTGTTTTGTCTTTATTTCTTCTAGGTGGTTTGGCTGGTCTCTAAGCTGGTCTGTTCTCAGAATCTTCTTTTCAGCTTGGTTTGTCCAAGAGACTACTGTGAGACTCCCAGTCGTCTTCACTGCCTGTATACCTTGGGGAGGAAGCGTGATGAATCTGATTAGTTTCATGAACTTTCTGAAGCAATTTAAGTTGTTCATGTCTTAATGAGCTTCTGGAAGATGGAATGGTTTAATCTTAGAAGAAACTGCTAGGCAATCACTTTGTATGGAAATTACTGGTGGAACTTTTCTAAACTGTATGTTTCTGTCCACAGTCTTAGTGTTGGGTGTAGCCGAAGAAGATTTAGGTAGGTTTAGAAATGGGGAAGGATTGTGGGGGAGGGTAATAGGGAGGTGGGCAGTGATTGGGATGTAAAGTGAATAAGTAAAAAAATAAAGTTAAAAAAAAAAAGAAATTGGCTTTTTAAGTTGCTGAAGTGGGAGTATTCTTAGGTTCTGCAGCTTCCTGAAACAAATATCAACTTCAGTGACCAAAAGGGAGACAGCGTTACACCAGCTTTACTTCATGGCTTTCAGCAAGCAGAAACTGCAGGATGTCTCTACCAAAAAGCCAGTCCAGTCCTTCCATTTGGAGGCCTGACCCCTGGATACCATCATTTGCATACCCAGGTCCAGTATGAATGAATTTACTGCTGCCTGTGAAGCAGCAGGAGGATATGCCTGAGAACGGGGAAACAGAGTGGGCAGGCGCCATCTTGGATCCCAATCTGTGGAAAAATTGAGAGCGTTGCTTTTCCAAAGACCCAAGGGACTCACTGGCCATGGCAGGCAGCCATCTACCAGAGGACCAGTGGTGTACATGGTGGTGGTCTGCACAAAGGTATGTGATTCTTGGTCTGCAGTGGTGCCCTCGTGAATGAGCATACTGTGGTTGTAGCTCACTGTGTGACTGAGCTGGGGAAGGTCACCATCAAGACCGCAGACCTCAAGGTAGTCTTGGGAAAATACTACAGGGATGATGGTTGGGATGAGAAAACAATCCAGAATTTAGGAATTTCTGCTATCATTCTGCACCCCAACTATGACCCTATCCTGCTTGACACTGACATTGCTATCCTGAAGCTCCTAGGCAAGGCCTGCATTAGTACCCGTGTCCAACCCATCTGCCTGGCTACCACTAGGGACCTCAGTACCTCCTTTCAGGAATACCACATCACTGTGGCTGGCTGGAACATCCTGGAAGATGTGAGGAGCCCTAGCTTTAAGAATGACACCCTACATTATGAAATGGTCAGGGTGGCAGACTCAATGCTTTGTCAGGAACAACATGAAGACCATGACATTCCAGTTAGTGTCACTGACAACATGTTCTGTGCCAGCAAAGACCCCAGTACTCTTTCTGGCATCTGCACTGCAGAGACAGGGGGCATTGCTTTTTTTGTCCTTCCCAGGCTGAGCATCCCCTGAGTCACATTGGCATTTGGTAGGGCTGGTCAGCTGGAGCTATGACGAGATATGTGGCAATGGCCTATACACAGCCTTCACAAAGGTGTTGCCTTTCAAAGACTGGATTGAGAGAAACATGAAATGAACCAGCCACAAGACCACTGAGAAGCTTTTTTCTAGCATCCATCTGTACATATGGTGTATGGGTATGGAACAGTGCGGCCCTAAAGTGTAATTTTGCCCATGATCTTGGTTACTGAAAGGCTTCTGGTTTCAGGAACTTATCTCAATAGGGGATGAACAGAGTTTACTTTCTGTCAGGGAATTCACTTCCCGAATGCTTGGAAATCATCTAAAAGATGCCAGGTCTTGCTTGACACTACACTGTCACTGGATTTCTTCAAAGAAGACCATGTAAGTAGAATGAGAACAGCTTGCTCCTTCTCCACTCAAAGTGTCAATCAGTCAATCAGTTTGGGTTGAGAAGGTTGACTTTGAAAGGCCTGGGCTGTACCCAGCTTCAGTCAAAGTTCAAAAGAACAAGTTGTATGACAGCCCAGGACAAAGGAGCTTGGGTGTGGCACATGCTTCTGTGAACATTGTCTCAAGATTTTCTAATCCTTTTTCTTTCTGATCTTCTGTAAATATTTCAATAAAACAGGGTCTGGCTACAAAACAAACAAACAAACAAACAAACAAAATTAGCTTTTTACAAGGACACCAAATAATGGTGATGCTGGTGATTCCTGGATGCTAATCATGAGGGAAAAATAGATGGCCTGTTTGAACAGCTTTATTTCCCTCCATACTTTGTGCAGAGCCAGGTAAATATAAAGACTCATTTAGTTGATGATTGAAATTGCTTTTCTTTTTTGAAAGAAAGTAAGCACATGCAACTCATAGAAACACTCTAATTGGGTTCCTTGGTTAGGCCACATGACTTTGTACTCACTGGTAGTCACGTATTAGATATTGCCAGACTTACCAGGCTTATCATCACGTTTAGTTTAAGCTCCATCATTCTATTCCTTACGGCTTATTGGGAAGGCAGATTCAATAAGTCTTGGGCAATGATCAGAGAGCAGATGTTTTCCACTAAGTGAGATTTCTAAGTATATCCTGGTCTGTCAGACCATACTGCCCATTCCAAATGACCCACTCATCTCACCTTTAGCCATGGAAATACAGGATGAAGAAAGTATGGTAATCAACTATAAGCTGTTGAGCTACCTGCCTTTCTTATTGGGAACCTCCTCTTCTCAGCTATCTAATCCATAGAGAAGATTGCCATCTCAGAGATCTCTCCATGTTACTTTGGAATCTGCACTTGAAATCTATGCATTTGGAGAAAGGGATGGGCACAGAGGGAGGGCAGATGATGTCAACTGCTTTCTCCAAGGCCTACTGCATCATGTTTAAACCTTAAGAATTCAAATAGCACTGAGCAGTAACATACTGATGCATGGGCTCTAAAAGTTTGGGGTTGGGCTGGAGAGATGGCTCAGTGGTTAAGAGCACTGACTGATCTTCCAAACGTCCTGAGTTCAATTCCCAGCAACCACATGGTGGCTCACAACCATCTTTAATGGTATCCAATGCCCTCTTCTGGTGTGTCTGAAGAGAGTGACAGTGTTTAAAACATAAAATAAATAAATCTTAGAAGCAGCAGCAGCAGACTTGGCTTGGCATAAGACTGACTTAGCTTGGCATAAGACAGATTAAAAAAAAAAGAATTTGGGGTTGGTAATATCTACCTCTTAATGGATGCTTATGTGACCATTTTTGTTTAACTTGCTGCAATCCTAAGAGAGATTTTATTGTTTGTATTCCTCTCATTCAGAAAAGAAGGAAGACAGTTCATCAAACATTGGGCATGAAATCATACAGTCTGGACATGGTAGATTGGAATCTGCCTCAAAAATTCAATTCTCGCATGCTTTTTCATGCTATTGTGAAAGTCTCTGCCCTGGTAATCTTCCCTCTCTATTTAAACATCAGTATGATTTTAGTGCAGGTCCTTTAAAGTGCCTTGGGCTATCTCTAACACCTTAGGACATGAAAGTACTATTTAACACAATGAAGCAGATATCTTTTTATTCAAATAATTTATTTGTAGCAAAGTTTTCCACTAGGTCTCCCAAAATGAATTGGCTAGCATATTATTTTATGCTAATGAAGTTGTTGGAACTTGACATATTTAGAGCTTATGAAATTTCAGACTCCCATTTAAACCTTTTGTTTGCTAGTAGATTTCAAGTAAAATGTAGCCTAATTAATTCTTCCTCATTTACACTCTTGTTCATTTATATACTTTCATTCATTTTGTACATGAAAGACATTTTGTTGAATTATTTAATGCCTACTGTCTGTCATCGTCTCTTAAGGATGGTGGCGGTTTCCTTTTAGTGGAAGAGGAATGTTTTGACTTTGATCCTGTAGTAGTATATTGTTTAAAGCTGCAGCAGTACCAAGATTGAGTTTGTAGTTAAGATGGTAATGTTGGCATTCTGGCTTAGCATGGTCTTCTAGGTTTGAGTTTCAATGCTATAAACAACGAACAGCAGCAATGTTAGCTTTCTGTCACTGTGACATCTAACTCGAGATATCCAACCTCTAAGGAGGATAGATCTGTTTGGCTCATATTTTTGGACTCTTCCATCCATGGTTGTTTAGCTTAGTTGTCTCTAGGTGTGGAGTGAAGCCGTGTACCACTGCAGATCTAAGTGGCAGAAGAAGCTGCCCTCCTCATAGTGGCCAAAAAGCAAAGAAAGAAACAGAGGTGCTAGGGTACCAATTCAAAGGCACACTCTCTGTAAACTTACTTTCTTTTTCTGGATCCCACTGTTAAAGACTCCACATTGCCTCTCAACAGTGTCAAAAGCTGGTGACCAAACCTGCAGAGCAGCACTGCTCAGCCTGTGGGGCTCGACCTGTTTGGGAGTTGCATATCAGATATCTGGATACCTAATATTTATATAATGATTCTTGACAGTAGCAAAACTACAGATACAAAGGAACAATGAAATATTTTATGGTTGGGAGTCACCAGTGAGGAACTGTATTAAAGGGTCACATCATTAGGAAGGTTGAGAATTGTAATAAACGGTCTTGGGGGCATATGTAAGATCTAAATCAACAACATCTGAGATTAGGCTGTTTATAATGAGTATAAATGTTCATTCTGTGATGGACGATGACAGGCAACAGGTTAAAGGGGAGAAGAAGAGAAAGCCAGAGGATTTTGTTTTTGTTTTTGTTTTTAATAAACAAACCTACTCATAATACCTGACTTACTCCCGTGATACCATTTTGAATCCCCTCTTGTTAGGACCCGCCTCCCAACACTGTTGCACTTGAGAACAACTTTTCAACACTTGAACACTGGGGAATATTTAAGTCACAGCAGAAGCCAGGTGTAAATGAACTTACAGCACAGGCAATCCTGTCTTTAGGGTGAAGTCTTGCGTTTAGAAGCTGAAGTCAGCTTCCAACCTCGGCAAATGCAATCTTTAACCTCTAACACAGTTTCATATTGAAGCAATCCAGAGGGATAACAGGGCTCTAATGGAAATTGTCAACAAAATTGAAAAGAAGAAGAGAAGCCACATTTTAACATCCAGAACTTGAGAGGTCGCTAAGTACAAACAACCCAGGCATAAAACTCCAGAAGGCTTCAAACAGCTTTAATCTGCTGGCGAATCTGTCCTTTGATAGAATGTAAAAATCTAAGCTGAAAAATGTGTGCCATGGGGTTTCAGTACACTAATTCCAGGATTGATTTTGCAACAAAACCTGAGCTGCATTCAAAGCAGGTAACAGCAGGAAAGGAGCGGGAGACGAGAAAGGGAGAGGAGAGGGAGGACATGGGAAGGGAGACTGAAGATGGATGAGGATGGTGGGGGGGGGGGAGATGGAAAGAGGTGGACCTTCTGTTTAGAGACTAAAGACTCAGGGTGAATCCTGGTTTTACTATTAATATTTTATATAGGCTTATGGTGATACCTTAAGCCAATTTGCAATTCTGTTTCCTTATATGGGAGAGGAGATTCCAGACTTCATGCTACAAGATTAACTGAAGAGGTTACTATAAGGGCAATGTAGACATAGATATGATTAACCCTTCTTCTTCTGTTTGCAGTTCTTCCCTGGCTGCTCTGTTCTCTTCTCCTCTTTCCTCATGTTGATACTCTGATCACAGACAAGGTTCCCAAGGACACTCTACTTCAATTTCTCAACCATATCTCCCCTCTACTGGCTCCTACTCTTTATTTATCTATTCAATCTGTTATTTATTTTGACATCCTTTTAAGGACCCTTAAACATCACGTGACCTTCACGTTGTTTCATGAGTAGTATCAACTCTTTTCTTTAAGATTATCATGTTTTTGTTCTTAATTAAAAATGTTTTTGATCCTTTGACAATTTCATATGCATATAATGTAGTTTGCTCACATTTACTCTCTAGTCCTCTCTCTTATTCCCCCATTTTCAGGATTCTTGAATGGTATATCTACACAAGTTGCTTCCACTCCTTTATCTCCAAAACCCTTCTCCATCCATTCAACATGAAATCTAACACACCCACCCAAACTACTCCAGTCCTTTTTTAAGGGAGTCTTAGTTACTGTTCTATTGCTCTGAAGAGACACAGTGATCCAGGAAACTTATAAAATAAGGCAGTTTAACTAGGCCTTGCTTATAGTTTCAGAGGTTTAGAGCCCATTAATATCTTGGTGGGAACTGTTACAGATGCCTTAGTTAATTCTGATTATCCAGCCTTCCTTTTGTCTTAGACGCAGGTTTTTACTTCAATACTATCTCAACAACTCTACTTGAATGTTTTCCAGGCATCTCATCCACATGGTGCTAGTTGTGCGATATGAAAGTTTCAATATAAGGAGATGGTGGCTTACACCAAAATTCTAGAAATCTGAAGCCAGGCCATGTGGGACAGCATTTGATTCCCTGCAATGAGGCCACGAGAAACCATTGCATGAGATATGAAAATGTAACCTATGTTGTAATGGAGACCTCAGGATATGGAAGAGTCCACAACATGTGATGTTCACTGAGGAGTGTGCTTCAGGGATGGAGTGGACCCATCCCAAAAGGGAGACACAAGTAACGGAGATGGAGAGGTAATGCTACACAGGCTATTGGAGTATTGATGATGTTATCAGAAGACCCAGATACTTACATGTTGTTGCAGTGGTTAGTATTTGCCTTGCTGGATTCTGGTCTGCTTTTGGTCTGACCTTTCTTTGCTGGCTTTCCAGTATTCCCCACTGGAATGGAAATGTTTGCTTTGTGATGTTGTGTATTTATTATGTTACAAACTGCCTGAGTCTTATTGTTTTTTGTTTTGAGATTATAATTAAACTATTTCTCTTTTCCCTTTCCATTCCCAATCCTCCCATGGACACACCTAGCTTTCTTTAAAATTCATGGCTTCTTTTTATTTGTTACACATTATTATTATTAAAAATTCTCTCTCTCTCTCTTTCTCTCTTTCTCTCTCTCTCGTGTGTGTGTGTGTGTGTGTGTGTGTGTGTGTGTGTATGTGTGTATGTGCATATGAATCCTGAATATGTAAATAGCACCTGCTCAGTCTATATAATGTTACTTGTATGTATTTGTTTTCTAGGTTGACCATATGGTATTAGATAACAAGTTGGTGTGCTCTTTCCTGGGGAAGACTAGTCTCTTTTCAGTGTTCCTAAGTTGCCTGTAGTTCTTTGTCAAGGATTGCAGCCTCATGAGCTTTTTCCCTGTCCATGTTAACACGCCTATTGATGCTGTCCTTGTTCATGCTCAGACATCCATGTAGGTGAGACTTTATGAGTGTAGCTTTTGACATTTCTAAGAGACACAGTCTCATAGAAAACTTCCTATTCCTCTGTATCTTAGAATCTTTTCATTGTCTCTTCTGTAATGATCTCTGGGCTTAGGTGCAAGAATTGTGTTGGAGAAGTATCAGTTGGGACTGCATTCCACAATCTTACATTTTGATTGCTAGTAGTTTTCTGTAACTATCACTATTTATTTTAAAATGAAGGAGAGGTTTCCTTGATGAGTCACTAGAACTACAGTTATATATGGGTATAAAGACAGATACTTATAATTTAATTAATGATTATGCTGTTTAGTAAGTGATGGTTGTAGGATCTCCTCTAAGATCCTTGACTCCACTAGCCCTGGTGTAACTGGCTATAGTCCTACCCAGCTTTGATGCCTATAAAGCACAGCAACGATGAGCATGGCATGGTATCTCTAAGGTTGTAGCAGCGTATGCATACCTTGGCAGTGATCAAGAGCTCTTTAATTAAATGTAAGGTCTGCTCAACAAGAGGGAAATCATGCCTCATACTGGACTCTCTGGTTTTATAGGGACTCAGGGTTAAGTTTGTGCTGAGTCTCTAAAGAGACTTTAAGCCTTATAATTTTATTTCATTGGAATTGTTAAGACTATGGAGACTTTAAACTTTGGACTTAAGGCATTTTGCATTGTTAAATGGCTATGAGTTGACAGAAGTCAGGGGTAGATTATTACACATCAGATTTAAATCATTCCTTACAATAGCCTATGGGAGGCGAGGCCTCTCTGGAAGAAGTCACTTGTTTGGCAGGCTTTGAGTTTTTTGCTTGTGTCTGCTTCCCACTTTGCCTAGATGTGAGCAAACAGCTTCAAATTTTGCCACTGCAGCTGAGAGTCTTTTTTTTTCTTTTCTTTTTTTTTTGTAGTCATGCATTTCTCACCATGATGGGTTGTTCTGTCAAACCATGAGCTAAAGTGAACCCTCCCCTCTTACTTCATATCAGGTGTCTTGTCACCACAATCAAGAAAGTTTAAAATAGAATGTGACGTTCCCTCTCAGTTGTAACTTTTTTTTTTAACTCAGAAAATGACCAATTGCTCACATGTGAAAGCTCAGGACTCATCCACGACCCACCCTGCCCATAACCATGGCATTACCCTAACATAAATTTATATTAATTCATCTCCTAAAAACACCCAGTCCTACTCACTTGTGTCTTCTGATATCAAGCTTGACCTGGTCACTACGATTTTTCACCCAGAGAATGGTGCTGGTTTCTGGATTTCTTTTTCTCATTTCTCAATCTCTTGCCTTGGCCTCTTCTCCAAATGATTAGTAAAAGTGTTACCTGAAAATGCCAAGCATCATGCCTGTTCCTATCTTAGAATCTTCTGTCTGGACTTCCAATGACACTTAGTATGGGTGTGTTAAACTCTGGTATTGTGAGCACATATCTGACATAAGGAAATTTGAGAGAAGGGTGATGTGTTTTCGCTTCTGATTTTAGCTTGCTCTTGGCTGGCTCTATTGCAAGGAGAGTATGGTGGAGGAGAACAGTGTCACAGTCGAAACGTGTGATAGAAGAGGCTGTTCACCTCATAGAATCCAGGGCAAAAGGGATCAGGAGACAAAATATATCATTTAAAGACCCACTTTAGTAACCTGACCTCACTACCTAGTTTCTATCACCTCCCAATAGTGGCATCAGATTATGACTCCATCAATGGTGTAATGCATTAATTAGATCAAACAACCTCACGATCCAATCACTTCTCAATACTACCAGCCTTGAACCAAGCCTTCACCACAATTCATACCAAAACCATGACAGTATAATAGCTAACATTTCTCTCATAGTCTGTATATAAGTACATGATATGACCAATGCCACTGGTCAGTGACACTTTCAATTACTGTTATTGTTTGTGACATGGAGTTTTGCGGTTTAGTAGTTCTTTTTGCTACCAAGGCCATATTGCTACAGAGAATTCAGAGTTATAATAACAGAAAGACACACATTCTTTGGACTATAGGGATCTGGACTATTGTAGAGAGTATTATTTTATATGAGTCACACAGGAATTTTGGGAGAAATGAACATTTAGCAAATATAGACAAATAAGATTTTCAAGGGCTTTCATTTCTAGGGTAGCAGAGCTGACCTGGAGATTAGATTTTACCTAATTCAGCTTCTTCCTTTGGGGAGCAGGAGACAGTAGAAGGGGAAGTGAAATGACTTCAAGAACTTGCTGGTCTATGTGCGATATAACTAGCTTTCAAAATAGTTTCTAGTGGGTGATCCAAATTCACTTTCCTTATGCTAATGTGGTCTTTTCCTCTGTAAGCTCTTCCCTGCTTTATGATTTTGTTTTTCTTGAGGGGGGAGAGTGTCATTTCTATGTTTATCTTAGTTTAAGAAGATTATTGTAAAAGAAACTCACTGATAGTTTAAATCTCATTCTTTAATGAAAATCATAACATCTTTTATTTCATCAAGAAATGTTAGGTGTAGCAGCAAGCAGATGAAAGTGTCTAGAGACTCTAATTTTTGAACCTGAAAATCCAGTTAAGCAGATGGTATCAAGAGAGAAAGGAAAGGACCAGGGTCAAGGGCACAACTCATCTTTGATTTTATTTTTATTGCACGTATCCTTACTGAATGTAAATACAGAGACCCAGGACAGCTCTTTTTCAAGTCTGTTTCCTCACAAGCACCAGTGATTAGCAAGTCACACATTTGTGAGAAATGAATTTGATGTCTCTAAACATTCAAGAGACACTCACTTACATTTTTGCTTATTTTGTTCTCTTGTCTCCTTGGTCAAAATCTCTGATTTCATTTCTTTACCATATTAGAAGCACCTGAGGGGCATGGACATATGTATATTTACAGAAAACACACACACACACACACACACACACACACACACACACACACACGCATGCACACAGGTATGAAAAGGCACTCACAATCTCAGCTTTGTGCAAGCAAGTAGCATCCTTGCTGTCTTTTATGTGAGACTCCCCCAGACATCATTCCATTCATTTACATTATTTTGAGGGGCACTGATTTAAGTGCTAAGCACTTTTCCGGGATCTGATTGTGTGATAGTTTACTCACTTTTGGTCTGGGGCTTCTGGTGTTTTATTGGGAGAAGAAGGTGAACATACAGCCTTCATTTACTAGCTGTCTGATTTCAGACAAAGCATTCAGACCATCTGTGCCTTATGTTCTTCATCTGTTAAATGGGAGATGTTTTCCTATAGGTTCTCTGACCTGCGGCCCTTGTGAGCTTTCATTCTGAAATGCTTGTGTACCTATGTATGAAAACAGATGTGAGAAATATAGTGTTTTCTACTACTGGGTAGAGCAGCTTCGATATCAGATCAGTATAGCAAATATAACATTTTTGTAAATAAAGGTTGAAAGATCGAAGGTAGTCATAGTAAAAGACGGGTTTTCGGAAGCTTGGGTTTCCCAGTCATAATATTGAGATTCTCTCTGAGGATGTGGGGAAGCAAAGGGACCTGATATGAGCATGAATGGAATTCTTGTTGCCAAGTGTGCCATGGTCAATAGCACCCATGCTTCTGATGCAGGAGCCTAGAATCTTCTGGCAGCACCTATGTGTGGCAAGCTGACTTGTTTTCCAGCAAGCAGGAAAATATGCCAGACCTGTCACAGTTCTTGATGATATTATCATAATATTGTTGGAAGGACTGGAAGGATGGCATTGCACCTGTTAATTTGTCTGGAATTCTTCCTCTCCTCCTGAACCCACCCTATTTATTCATTCACTTACTCTTTATTCACTGTTTCTGGTTTCTTCTCCATCTATCACCTTATAAATGAGGTTCACCTGCACTTCCCTATTAAATAGTAGTTTTCAGGTACACCACTCAGGGCTCTGCCAGAGAAGCAGAAGCAGTACACTTTATGTATGGATATACTGTAAGGAGTATATTATAGAATTGTAGAGACTGGCCAGACAAGTTGGAAACACATTGAGGTTGCTGCGAAGGGCAGGCTGGAGCTCAGAGGCAGAAGGTAGATGCTGTGGTTCACAGGTAGTTTCTTCATCTACAGAGGAGATGTAGCATTCTAGAGGAGTCAGCATTCTAGTAACACCAGGTTAGTGTTTGACTAAATATTAGGGTGCTGTAGCTTTGAGAAGTTGACATACCAAAGGACCAGAACTTCAACATTCTACTTTCTTATTGTTATTTTACCTATTGGCCTCTCATTATTTCTTTTAATTATTATTACAGTTGTCTTTCTCCTCTGATAATCTAGAAACTTCCAGAGGACAGAGAGTTTTAACTGTTCACTGTTATGTAGATGCACACCTGCATTACTGCGTGACTTTAGCTATGTAAACTGAATTACTAAAGTGAGCAGAAAAGCAACCTGATATGCGACAGGAATAAATTAGGTCCTAGCTCTTGTTATAATAAGTATGCATAGAATATCTAGAATGTCAAAATAAAATACTTAGGGATCTCATTACTCTTTTTTCTTGACACTTTTTCAGAGGTGCTGTCTACCTCCTATATATATATCCAGTCTCTGCAGCAAGTCCCCATTTGGCTACCATGACCCCTACATCATCCCTAGCCTTACCTGTAGACTTCGTAATTTATCAGGTGTTTACATTGGGTTGAATGTTCTTTGGGGGTATTCTTCTTGTATGGTTTTCTTTCATGAATTGCTCTCCTAACTGTCTGTGTTCTCACTGGCTTCACCGTATTCTCTTTCTACACCCAGTTCAGGTGTTGACTCCTCCTCAGGGTCCTTTAAGACTGGCTACCTTTCTGTACCTGCACAGTGTTTTGTCTGCTATATCCTAAAGGTTAACAGACTTTTCTACTAACATGACCTATTTCATCCATGTTGTGATGAAACCCATGAGGACAAGATGATGCCATTGATTTCCATGTCTCTAGAATGTGGGTGCTTGTGACTCAGACACATGCTCAGTAAATTTTAGCCCACAGCAAACCATTTGGTGATGACTCCCAAGTGATACAGGATCAGCTGCTTAGCTTAGCATCATTGAAAGGCAGCATCTCTCAGCACTCATCCCAGAGTCCTGTCTGGGGGAAAGTTTTAAAGCAATTACAACTCTGACTCAATTGGTCCAGCATGAGGCTAGAAAGTTAGCATATTTTAAAAGAAGCTCTCCAGTTAATTTGAAGTGCGTTTAGGGCTGAGAGACAACTTCCAGGAGAATTCTGAGATCCTGTGTTGGTTGATAGTAATTGACAGCTTAACGAGATTTAGAATCACCAAAGAGACAGGCTTTGGGCATGTCTTCGAAGGATTATATAGATTAGGTTAACTGACAGAGAAAGACCTTAAATGTGGGTGATACCATTCTTTGTGCTGTGAACCTGGTCTGAATAAAAAAAGAGAGCTGAGCGCCAGCTTCAATCACCTCCTGCTTTCCAAGTGCATATGTAATATGATTCCTGGCCACATTCTTCTCCAGCCATGATTTCCAGAGAAATCATGTTTCCTCATATTTCCATAGAACTAACAGCTGAAATAATTCCTTTCTCCATGAAGCTGCTTTTGTCAGGAATCTTGTCATGGCAACAAAGAGAGTAACAAATAAACTATCCCCAGGGGATCGACATGCTTGAGAGTGGCCTATCTAGGGTGCTTGAAGAAGTAGAAGTTTCATTAATTGTATCTTGTTCATTTGTTTTTATTAAAGGCAATTTATTCTAAGACTTTTACCAACTATTTAAGACAATATTTTAAATTTATTCTTTGAGAATTTCATATATTTATGTACAATTTATTTTGATCATATTGACACCCAGTTTCCCCTCTACCATTCTCTGGATGCTCCTCTAATACATCTCCCTTCCAACTTCATGTCCTTTGCTGCTGTTATGTTATCTTATGTCTTCCTCCTTCCTCCTCCTCCTCTCCCTCCTCCTCCTCCTTTCCTTCTCCTCCTCCTCTTCCTCCTCCTTCTCCTCTTCCTCCTCTCCTTATTCTCTTCCCCCTCCTCCTCCTTTTCCTCTTCCTACTCTTCCCTTTCTTCTCCTACTCTTCTTTCTCTTTTTCCTCTTCCTCCTGCTTCTTTTTTTTTCTTTCTTCTTTCTGAGTCCAATTAGTGCTGCCAATATGCACACGGGCCTGTGATCACTCACTAAATCATGGGCCATGCACCAGGACCCATAACTCCAATGAAAAATTACCATTTTATCCTAACAGCCATGAACTGATATGCTAATAGCTCTTCTGATAGGGTGAGGTCTTTGGAGTCTCTCTCTCATCCATGTTAGAACTGTTGTTGTTACTGGTTTGATTCTATGAGGTCTTGCTCAGATAATCACAGCTGCTGTGAGCTTATGGTGAAGCCATTCTCGTATATTCTAAAGATAGCATTTCATATCATTCCTTTCCACTTTACAGGATTCTTGTTGACAAATTGGACATGCTATTGTTATTTTATAAAATAATTATGCCGCAAACTGTCCTGTAAATAAGTATATATTTATATCAATAGGTCTGTGCTGCTCTCAGACTTGGTCAGAGAAGCTTCTTTTATGCAGTGAACAATGGTTAATACAGATAATCATAACTGTTCAAAGTGTTATGAATAAATGACTGTTAATGCTCACCCCTGAAAAAGTCATCCATATCACCTCCTCTGAATAAACTCTTTACCTCCTGGCAGCCATATTTTTGTTAATATGCCTTTATACACTTGATTAATAAAAGTCCTGGTACCTATTAGGAGGGACTGGAGGAAGATAATTAGAAACCAGAAGGCATCGGACCTGAGGTGGAGGTGTGTAGCAGGAAAGGAGATACAGAGATTAGTCAGAATTTCATCCTGGAGAACATATCAATGGTAACAAAACAGCCAGAGGCTCCACAGGCAGGGCTTTGTAAGACAAACCAGATCAAGGCTGGCTCTGCATTCTGGACTGCTTTGTGCCTGCCCCCCTAGGAGGCAGCAGCAGGCCCTTGTGCATATGTTGTAGCAAGTGGGTAGTAGGGAGCTACTGAGCCAGAATATCCATCCATAAGGATACTTTCTGGATGATTATTTAAAAAAAAAAGGCACAAAAGTTGTCAGAAAAGCAGTCCAGTCCTTGAGAAGAATGACAGGAATCCAGCTTGGGTTCCAAGTGTAACCCTGTTGGGTTTATCAACTAAAAGACTCTCAGAGATAAAACATTCACTGGGCGCCCCCACAGGACTTTAAAGCTCTCTCAGGGGCTCTGAGTCACTCAAGTGCTGATGAAAGATCTACCCACATACATCTTTCACTCACCAATTCCTTTTTATCTTTGCTCTAACTGAGGGAGGATAATCTTCCATTTTCAGTCTCTCCTCATAAAGCTTGTAGCATCTTTTAAGATTTATAGGTTTTTTTTTTCCTTTTTGACAGCTGAGGCCAAGTCCTCAACTTGAGAGAGGAGTACAGATACCTGAAACCAGTTCCTCTTCCTTTTTCTTTTAAAAGGCTAGTTCCTGAAGGACAACACTACACAAGTGTTGTTCAAATATTCTGTTTAGTTCTCCATCTTATTTTGTATCATTCTTAAAATAAAGCTCTCTTCCTGTTGATCAGAATATATGGTAGAGCCAAGATGCATCAGATCAGACACTTGTGTCCTTGCATGCCTTAGCAGAGGATCGGCACAGACTGAACAGCAATGAATTCAAATCCCAGACTTAGCAAAACTGGTATTTATGTGTTAAAAACTGGTATTAGTAGGAGGGATTTCAGTGGACTCCTGGCTCATAAATACATGGCTCTCAAAAGTATTTTCTTATTTGTTATATAATTCAGTCTACATAGGATCAAGGCTTCATGGTTTAGAGACTTGAGTCTGTGAAGTACAGGTATTCCTGAATCCTTGTATATACCCCTCTGAGCATCTTTTAAAGGCCCAGAACTACCTATGATTCTGGGGATCCCATGTGATAGAAAGGCTTTTCTAGCACTGAGCCATGCTAAGGAATTCTGAAATGATCATAAACCCAAGTTTTCTGATGTTTCTGCAGTGAGAGGAGTTTTCATGGCTGTTCAGGGGGAGGTTATGTGATCATGAGTGACTGACCAAGCTTCCTCAGGAGGCAAAAAAATTATTGCACCTATCTCACATAGCTACCGAGATGTAGACACTGCAGTGCTTAATGTCTCATTCATAGTGAGGGCTCCATAAATGTTACTTATTACTTTTTGAGTAGCTATGAAATGTTGAAACTAGGAACAATTTCTTCCTGCTTGGGCAGGCAGAAGGACATGGCCTCAACATTGAAAACAAATTCTCAGTTCTTCGAGAAGTATCTTTTCCTGGGGGTTGAGTAACATCTAAAAACCATTTACATCATATCCTTCATTTTCTACAAGAACATCTCCCAGTGCTGTGAGTCTCAAATCAACATGTTGTAGATTCTAGCAAGAGATTACAGAAGAGATTACAGAAGAGAAGAGACATTGGATCACATGATCCAGAAATCATAGATATGAGATTGAGTTCAGTTTTTCTACAAACTCTCTGTCTTCTTAACAAATCAAGTGAATGAGCGTTTGAAGCCTGGCTCTACCTGGAACTAGTTTTGTGCCCTGAATAAATATAGTAAGTCCTGTGGTCTTTGTTCCTTCTCTTTGAATTGAGACAATCATCTTTGGTGTTATGGAGATAACTAAATAACAAAAGACAGCGGAAACAATTAGGGCCTGAAGAGATGTCTCAACAGTTAACAACACTGGCTGCTCTTCTAGAGGACCTGGGTTCGATTCCCAGCACCCACATGGAAGCAAATAACCATTCATAACTTCAGTTGCAGGGGATCTTGACACCCTCCTCTGACTTTTATGGCCACTGTACACACATGTTGAAAAAAACCTCCTATACACATAAAATTTATGGAAAACATGAAATTAATGCATCAACTAGTTTGCTTTCTCAGCACTCAATGATTCAGTCTATTTTGTTCTATTACAATACCAAAACCCAAGTGTTTTATTAGCAACATATGTTTAGTTGGGCAATGAATCTGCAGGTTATTAGGTATAGGTTTGATGGGTTAGATTTGGTGAGGGTCTTATATCATGAGAGAAGGAGTAATGAGGAAAGAGAACCTACCTACCACACCTAACCTATTCTCCCAATGACTGGATTAACCCATCCTCACCCTCATGCCCTAATCATGTCTTGAAGGTTCTATTTCATGGCACTGCTGTGCTAAAGATTCAGTTCTTCCAACATGACTTTTGGGGACACAATGGTCTATAGTACACTGTAGAGGAGGAGCCCTGTACTCACCCTGGGGCTTGTTCCTTTTCTGAAGGCATAGGAGACTGCAAGCAGCGAGTTCAACCCTGTGAATAACGGGTGACAATTTGTGTTCTTAGACCTGTGCTGTAGATGGCAGGTAGATCAGGAGGAGGCTTCCAGTAATTTTAGTATTCTAGAAATTCTAGTGGCTAACTCATAGTAAGTGAAACGACTGAAAAATGGTGCGTTTGTGAGGTCTTTCCTTGAGTAGAATGCTCAAAGGCTCCCGTTTCCATGGAGTAAAGCCCAGTGTCTTCCCATGACCCTGCACAATTATCTTAGCCCTGCTATCTTTCTACATCATGACCAACTGTTTCACACTTCAGACACTCTGAATGTTCCACGTGTACTCTCATGACTCCTCAATGTTCTAACCTACGGACAGTGCTCCCCTGTGGATATCGCCCACATGGATCATAGCAACCTCCTCCATGTAGCTGATCTCTCATAAGTTTTATGCTGCCCACTCTGTCACAGCATATTTTTCTCACATATACCATCCCTGCATACTTGATGGATACCTTTCTTTATTACAACACGACTTATCATCTAATATGTAATGGAATATCACTTTTTTTTGATAATTTTTGCTTTCATTGTGTTCTCACTAGAATTCATACTCTGCAGAGGCCTGTATTTTCTCTTTAATATTTTGTTTACCTGTGTATCCCAACAGTGCCCAACAAAGCCAGGCACATTACAGGCATCCACCACTGATCAAATGAATGATGCATTTTAGTTGAAATTATGTTAATCCACTCTAACAACACAAAAAACTAACACTGAAAAATTTAAACACAAAATTGGGAAATAAACTCTTTCTTAATCAGTATCTTGATTAATATAAACTGACATATTTTATTACACAAAATTTTATTAGACATATTTTTAAAGTATAAGTGATCAATCTATTTGAGATATTAAATTTCTTAAAATGGGGAATGTGCTGTGTGAAATCTAAAAGAGAAATAATACTGCAGAGAGACCATCTTATTGGCCTTGGCAGACCTAATTGTTCACTTCCTATTAGTAATAGTATTTGCCCCCTTGTTCCATATTTCCTTGTTTTCTTTGCTTCCCTGTATTTACATTACACTCCTATTTCTTTCACAATCATCATCCAATAGACCTGTTCTGCATAGAGAGGTCAAGATGAAACTATTGTCTCATGCAGAGTTAAGCATAGTTAGGACTAGGTGCTGGGAGCGCTTGTACGCATGCACGTGCGCACGCGCGCGCGCGCGCGCGCACACACACACACACACACACACACACTCAGAGAAAGAGAGTAAGAAGGGAAGGTGGGATGAGGAGAGAGAAAGAGAGAGACAGAAAGAGACAGAGACAGAGATAGAGAAGAGATTCAGAGACAGAGAAACAGTGTCTCAGATCTACACATATACTCACATCCATCGTCTCCATCTGTATTCTGCCTCCATATTGGAGAAGTGAATACTCATTTTAGGGCAAATATTTGCGTTATTTCATTGAGTAAAAGAAGCTAAGGAGGAGACACAGAGCTCTATGCCTTGATTATCTCCCTCTACCAACTTGCTCTTTATCTCCACAGGGAGACTGGAGGCAGTAATTAAAGAATTAAACCTCCTTTATTCATTCATGCAGAGCACAGGATCTCTAGCTATTTGCTATTTATTTTCCAGATGAGGGAGTTTAATTTATTTTTCTTTCATCTTTTGAAACCCAGTTGTCTGACCCACAACTGCCTTGTAGTGTGGTTAAAAGGGGCCCCCACTTTCCTTCTTAAATGGGGCTCACTTACCTCAGGCAAGTGAAGAAATGTGACTAGGTGCTATGCAAGACCTAATCACCATTCACCTTGGATAATGTGGGGGGAGCAACTCTCTGTGGTAGAATGTGATCCATTCCCTTCCCTTTCCCTATGTCTCTTATACTGCTGATGACAACAAAGCTGATTCAGGATCTGCATATCTCACTTTGATTCAAATGAGCAAAGTAGACCACATCTTCATTCTCCATAGAATGACTGATGCATAAAGAATAGTTGTCAGGGCTCCCAAACAGCAAACAGGAATCAATTCTAAGAGTACCAGTGGATGCTTAGTTCACAAGATACCTACTATTTTAATGTTGATCCTAGAATCCATACATGGTCATCCTTTCCATGTCTAACCCCCATCCATATGCATTTTAAAAGGAAATTTCAGTTTTAACACACTTTAAAAAATTTATTTACTTACATTCCTGCCTTTGACCCTCTTCCAATCCCTACCTACGGTTCCTCACTCCATTCCCTCTCCCCTTGCCTCCCACAGGGTACTCCCCCTTTCCTCTCCCCTTTTCTGGGCCTCAGGTCTCTCAAGGATTAGGCACATCTTCACCCACTGAGGCCTGACCGGGGTCCTCTGCTATATGTGGCTGGGGGCCGTGTAACAGCATGTATATGCTGCTTGGTTGGTAGCTCAGTCTCTGAGAGGTCCAAGGGGTCCAGGTTAGTTGAGACTGCTGGTCTTTCTATGGGGTTGCTCTCCTCTTTAGTTCCTTCAATTCTTCCCCTAATTCCTCCATAGAGGTCTGAGACTTCAGTCTAATGGTTGGGAATAAATAAGTATCAGCATCTGTTTCAGTCAACTGCTAGTAGGGCTTCCCAGAAGACAATCATGCTAGGCTCCTGTCTGTAAATACAGCATAGCATCAGTAATAGTGTCAGGCTTTGATGTCACCCCATGATCTGAATCCCAAGTTGAGCTGGTCACTGGACAGCCTTTCCATCAGCCTCTTCTCCATTTTTGTCCCTGCAGTTCTTTTAGACAGGCACAATTCTGGGTCAGAAATTTTGACAGTGGGTTGGTAACTCTGTCCCTGTACCTGGGTCCCTGTTGGACTCTTTGAGTTCCCTCTCCCCAGTGTTAAGCATGTTAGCTAAGGGCACTCCCATTGTGTCCTGAGAGTCTCTCACCTTCCAGTTTCCCTCCCACCCCTAGAAGCTGCATATTTCCATTCATTCTACTGGTCCTCTGGGTTATTTCTCTCCTGTCCACCCCCACACCTGATTCTGTCACCCTTTTCCCCATCCCCTTCCATCTCCTACTAAGGCCCTTCCTTCCCTTTACTTCCATGATCATTTTGTTTCCCCTGTAATTAAGACTGAAGCATCCTCACTTGGACTTTCCTGCTTCTTAAAGTTCCTATGATCTGTGGGTTGTATCCTGGGTATTCTGTACTTTTTGGCTAATATCCACTTATCAGTGAGTACTAACCATGCATATCCTTTTGGGTCTAGGTTATTTCACTCAGGATAATATTTTCTAGTTTCATCCATTCACTCTTTCTCACTTGTCATTCCATAAGCATCAATAAAACCCTTTCATGCACAGGGCTAAGCACAGAAATCTAGAAATCACAGACCAGATCTTCATGGCAGAGAAATTTATGGTGAACTATAGAAAACCTACTATGTGCAAAGTAAGATACCAAAGACTTAAAGCTGGGGACAGCAAAGTTCAGCCAATGGGAGTTTCTCTGTATTTACCTATCTGCCTTTTGGAGTTCTCTCTTCATCATTGTCTGTCCTGTTATGTCCTGGGAAAGCTGAACTCCCTTGCCCACACCACTAGGCTCTTGCTCACTGACTTCCAACTGCATCTGTTCTGTATTGGTGGGAACTGAGCAAAAAGGATGGTGTTAGTCTCCACTGGCATGGGGTTGGAACAAGGCAGTTCTGTGACAGCCAGAAGTCCTGATAGAGGTCTTTTCATCACTACTGTCAACAAGTTTGTTCTAACTCACTCTTTCAAGCTTATCATGACAATCAGATTTTATAATTCTCAATCATTTCAGCCTTCCTTGCACCTCACTAAGCCCCGCTCAGCCCTGCTCCCAGCTTTGTAAATGATCTCTTTCCAAATCACTCAAATAGGAGTGTGCCATCTGTTTCTTACTGGAATCTTGCCTAATTCAGTGATCTCCTAGGGCAGGTGTGACAACATTGATAAACAAGGCCTGGAAGGAGGAATCCCTTTGGGTGAGGGAATGAACACAGGTGGCTATCCACTGGGTAAGGAGGAGGTGGGAGAGCCAAAGCCAAATGTTTCAGGTTGTTGGCATTCATTCCAGGTAGTTAGTTGAAGGCATCTGGGAATCCCTGTATAAGAGGCACCAGATTTGGAGGGCGAGAAAAGGTGCCCTTCTGGCTGAAAAATACCTAGAGCATAGGTCAGTGATTCTGACCAGGGCGGGATATTCAGCAAGAAGCTTTCATGAGCATGACCCTCCAATGCAAGTGCTGCTTCTCATTCCATTCTGAGCCCTTGTAGAAAATAGCAGGATAGGTTAGCACCTTTGGGTAATAGAAGAAAAGGTGCCTTCCTCAGAGACATAGTATGTTATGACCAATAAAAAGACCAACTAGAATTCTTCCAAGACACCACAAAGATAAGAAGGTTCTCTAGGCCTGTAAATGTTTACCTGCAGCCTGACAAAGGCAGGGATGCAGAGCTTCCAGTGTGGAGATCTACCTTAGGAAAGAGCTCATAGCAGACTCACAGCACACAATACCATCAGGGACTCCAATCATACTGCCTTCTTATTAATTCTGCCTCTCTAAAAATGCCTTAGAAGTCTGATTTCATTTTCTAAGTTGTTTTTCTGAAAATAAAAAAAAAAGCACATTCATATGTGTGAATGTATATGTGTGTACACATTATATATATATATATATATATATATATATATATATATATATGATTTGTATATATGTTATACACACACACACATATATATATATGTGCATGCATACATATATACATGCATATAAATATATTGACATTTGTTACTGTTACTATTCTTTAGTCTTTTATAAGTGCTTTAGAAGGGACCACACTTCTTCCACTAGTAACATAAACTTAAATCCTACTCTACATGAATTCACACAAAGCCCATGTCAAACACATTTCTTGAGAAGAAGCCATCCATAAATGCCAGTTAGTAGCAGCCCAGGGCAGCCAACTGTCCCCTGAATACATGAAACACCACTGTGGGCTGTCACCCACTATAAACCTGGGTTGTTTAAAAATCCAAAGTGCCAGCTCCCATCTCTGCCAAGACAATGAAATATTTAATTCACCTTCAAGACTTCCTGTTAGTCCATTTTATTCATTTTTAATAGTAATTTTTCATTCCAATTGATAAAAAATATGTATGTTTATCATGTACCACTTAGAATTTCAAACCATGCATACTTGGTGGAATGGCTAAGTTAAGCTAATTACCATTCACTATATCTCAGGTATTTATCATTTTGTAATGAGATTCTTTAATCTGTTTTTCCTCCATAGTCTGACACTGGCCCATTGTCATTCTTGACTGATTCTGCCAGTCACTGTATTTGCTACCTCTGTCAGACTAGAGCAACCTGCAAATCTGATAAGCAGATGTGACCCAAGTGACTGATAAAAATGTTAAATAGGTCACCTTTCAAATCTCAGCTCCGTCCCTTTTCCTCTAAGGCATCAAGCATTAACCCGTGGACACCATGATGACAGATGTGTGTGTAACAGAATGACTTTTGCTTCCATCTCTGAAGTCTTCTCTTCTCTTCCTGCTAACATAGGAAAAGATAAAAAACAAATGTCCTTGTCACAAGATGTCTCATAGTCATGATGCTAAAACAGTCACCTCAGTTTACTCTGCTACTGCAGATCCCTGGGGCTTATGACACATTCTGCTGATACTAAATCATACTGATCCATCTTCCTGTTTTGTTTTGTTTTGGGATTTATGTACACCTTATTTTGCCCAAGTAACTACTTTTTAGAATGTTGAGCTCTCTGAGTATGCTCAAACAATAGACCACACATCTCTTTTGACTTAGCTTTCTTATAACTCTCCGATACCTCCTAAATCCTATTTCTGTTTCTATGTGGTTCAAACAATAGAAACTACCTGTAAGATTTTTGATATCTTCTGTGGATGATGCTTAATGTCTTCAACATGGGAAAAATCATAGATACTTATGAGAATACGTTCAACATTCCCCAAGCCCTCCTGTTCGAGCACTTGTCCGAGCACACGTAAGACAAAGGGCATGGAAAGCCTCTGAGCCCTTTAACAGAATGGTACTACCCCATATTTTCACCTAGAAGTGACACTGGTGATAAGGTCAGTCTGACAGCACAGCAGCCCAAAGGGCAGAGCAGGAATCCCTCTGCTTCACTCAGCCTGTGTTGGAGGAGGCTCATTGCTCCCCTGAATCCATTCTCTTCCTCCGTTAAGAGGAAGCTTTCCCAGGGCATGTACAGTCACCTTTAATCATGGCATTTCCAGCTCCTTTATTCCTAGAAGTGATCAGGAGACACAGTCTGAGCAAGGAGATGTAAGATGCCATGTGTGGGCCAATGAGATGACTTAACGAGCAAAGGGGCTTGCTGCCAAGCCTGATGACCTGAGTTCAATCCGCATATGGTAAAAGTAAAGAATCGACTTTAGTAACTTGTTCTCTGACATCCACCTGAAGGAAAAATGGTAAATTATCTTAATCTTCATCCACTTAATGTGTTACACTCATGGTATGTGAATGTCATGGCTACCTTCCCAGCAGCTATTTAGGGTCATACTGTGAACTTAATGTTAGACATTAGCTTTGAGGATTGTGAAGGAGACGGATAGAAACATAATCTTGGGCTACTATATTAGGTCTCAAACTATCGTTACATAGAGAACAAATAATAAGTCATTTATGAAAGCCACATCCTGGCTTGGTTTCCATATTCTGTGATACTATCTTTCTCCAACAGCTTTAAATTTGAAACATCTTTTGTTTTCTAATGCTGTCTCTTTAACTCAAAAGAGGAACAGACACCATGGTGTATCCCCTTCAGTCACACACCTTTGGTGAGTGCTAGTCACATGTGCATCACTGAGGAGGCAAACAGAGCATGCAGGCAAAGAGAAAGAAAAGAGAAATTCAGTTCTATTTCCTTGGTCACCTTTCACTGATCATTTGCTTTCTCTATTTTTTTTTGAACAGATCTTTACAAGGACCAACAGAAGTGACTATCTAAATGGAGCTAGAATTTCCAGAAGTAGCAATTATAAAATATGACTATTTTTAGTATACATAGGCCCAGCACAATTGAAATTTAACAGAGTGGCTTGTGTTTTATCTGAAAGCCCTACTTTGGCAACCATAGCACATAAACTGCCCAGAAATCATCCTTTGAAAAGACTCCTTGCTAGAGGAAGGAGTGCAGATAGCACACTACTGGAGTCTCTAGCGCATGAGTGGTCTAAAGGAAGCCAAGCAGCTGCAGAGTGACGGAAGAAGTGACAGTAAAGCTTATGGAACGACAAGTGAGTAAGAGTGAAGTGAGAAACAGCAAAGCAGCCATTGCATCCACTGGAGGCAGCCACTCCCATGCCCCACATGGAGACCTTTAGGGCCAGTACTGTAATTACATATCTGCATTATTCTTCTGTACCTTTGGGTGACTCTGAAATGTAGCCTTCGAGTCTTTGCTTCCATGACAGATTATCCAACACACAATGTTTGCTTCTGGTGTAATATTTACTCTCAAAATGTCTCAGTGTTCTACAGACAGGTGTTTGGTGTGAAAGGCTTAGCTTGTGTCCCTTTACCAAGAAGGTTCTGTAGAAAAACTTGTTTACTTCAAGCTGACAAGACTGATTTTTCCCAATTTTGTGTCTGTCTGGACCTTGTGTTGAGTAAACATGTATTTGCTCATCTGTCATATTCTAACCACTGTCAGGGATGTCCAGGTGTGTAAGCAGGACATCTGGGGGCAAAGAGCTGCAGAGACAATAAGGCAAGTAATAATTATTTTTCAATGTGGGAAGTATTTTTTTTTATGGTGACCTGAATGGACCTGAAAGTTCAAAGCAGGCTTTCTGTAAAATTTGAGAGTTGATTTTTAGACTGAGAAAGAGCTAGACAAGGAAAGAAATAAATTCTAAATCTTGTGAAGAGTATGATCAAAATGAAAAAGAAAACTATATTATCCATGATAAAAGTTGAGGCAGGGTGTGTATAAATGCAGATTGGAGGGGTGGACGCGATGACACAAAGACTTGGTTTACTAGATAAGGAGTTGGGGGGATCTTGACTAGAATGAAGCCAAGGAGATATTTATTTATTTATTTATTTATTTAGACATTGAACCTCTTTTTATTTTCTGAGGAAGTTGAAGGTGCCAAGAGTAAGATGGAATATTGCAGGAAAATTTTAGATGCAGCGGATTTCCTCATAAAACTTTTAATGGAATAAGAACTAGAAGTCAATGCTTGTGAAACGAGGACTCATATTTTCCTGATATTTTTAAACATCTGAAGCATTTGTTCTCTTGATTTTTCTAAAGCCTCAATGTGGGGAGGGCTTCTGCTACCATTTGCCTACTGCACCTTTGGTTGGCATCTTTGTGGAAACCTCTTATATTTCGTACGCCTGAAATGTCAGCAGCACATGAGTGCCACCAACTTCTACTGCCAGCTTGAACTGTAACCATGTCTCTTTGAAACAAGGCAGCAGCCTCTGAACACCTATGTGAATATGATCCAGAAAATTCTTCTGTTGGTGTTTTCCTTAACCATAACTAAGTGTGAAAATGGTGCTGATTTGGGCTATCTGGATACTGCTATTTTGACTGTTCTGAGCTTATTAGTTTGCTGATCATCATCTGTGATGTTTCTGAACCAGGTGACAGTGACAAGGTACATATCTTTTATTGATGATAACTGTTTATGCTGTTGAGCTGAACATCATTGAATTAAGTAAAAGAACAAAGTCACAAAGGATTGAAGAAATCCCAAGGCAAGTGATAAAGTATCAGGTGTTCTAACCAGTTTATCTTATTCCAAAGCAATGTCAAAACACAATTCTATAATGGGATCTGTGATCTGTGTATCATAACCTGGAAGTGTTGTATTATTTATATATGGGGATGAGCCATGTCTCAACACATGGGTGTAGGCATTCAGCAAACAACATGAAACTGATCTCAAATTAAAGAACCCATTTTAAATAAAAAAAAGAATCTTGAGTTAATAATAGTATTTGAGTATGTAAGTGGTTAAGAGTTACTATATCACTGCTGTTTCTATTTTATTACATTTACAGGAATGTTTCCACTGAACAGGATAATTTTTGCCTGTGTACTACTGTACTAGGGAGGGAAGCTTTAAAAAGACTTGTGAGCATCACACCTATCATTCTTGTACGTGATTGTCAAAATGTTATAGTTTTTATTTGGTTAGCAAGTATACAAAATAATGAGCTTCTCTGAGAACTGTTTATATAGTTGTCATTATGCCCCTTCAGATTCCCTTGCCTCTGTTCCTCCTCCTTGTCCTACCCCTTCTCTCAAATAGTGTCCATTCGGTAAGTTAAAATTAAGATTTAATTAAGTAAATTTGAGGGTATTTAAGAGCACTTATTAACATACTTGGTGTGTGTGTGTGTGTGTGTGTGTGTGTGTGTGTGTGTGTATGTGCTATGTGTGTTATGTGTTTTAGGGAAAATTTTGTGGGAATAGATCTGTCCAATGTTTTCATAGGTTGAGAGATCAAGCTGAGGTAATTAGGCCTCTGATGCAATCACATTTACTGCCATTGAGCCATTTTACTAGCCCATTTAAGAAAATTTAATTGTTAAATATGATTCAATTTTAATTAATGAAGAAAATTTATGTTTATATTTTGTAAATTTAAAGCCCCATATCAGTAATCATCACTAAAAATAATTACAGTTAAATTCAAATGCTTGAGAAAAAAGGAGGTATTTATCTTAGATGAAAAAAATGTAAAAGAGCCATTCCAACTCAGCAGTCAGAATCAGTCTCTCTCTCTCTCTCTCTCTCTCTCTCTCTCTCTCTCTCTCTCCTCTCTCTCTCTCTTCCTCTCTCTCTCTCTCTCTTTCTCTCTCTCTCTGTATGGTGTGTGTGTGTGTGTGTGTGTGTGTGTATGGTGTGTGTGTGTTTGTGTAGGCACCCATGTGTGTGCTGCTACTGCCAAAATTTGTGCCTACTTGAACTATGTGCAATTTTCTTTAGATCATATATTTTAGATTCCATGTATAAGAAAGATACTATAAAATTTGTTCTTCAGTTGGAATTCTAATCATTAACTTTGTTAACTTATCCATTTTGACCCATGTTATGGGATTCTTCAGCTAACTGGCATAGGTGAATTCTCCAATGTGTGTAAGAATGTGAAAATTAAGTATGTCTGCCTATTGTAAAGTACTCAGCAATATTTACTGTGCACCTCCTTGTTGCCCAGCTCTGTTCCACTGTTAACACTACTCAGGGAATGACACGGACTAAAAGCATCCTCCCCAGGGAGCTCACATTGTTTGCCAGCTTTAGGTGAAACAGATGTCTGGGCTGGCCAACCATCCTGGAAACCCAAATATTTGGTGCATAATCAAAGCAAATTAGAAAAATGAAACATTGCTTGGCCATCATTTTGTAGCTCATCTCGTGACAGCCTCCAAACACTATATTTACCCCACAATTATCAGAGGTGGCCTTCAAGTTATTCTCAGAATAGCCTTAGTACCTGGGTCTATGATTTGGTCTCTGATTTTTTATCTCAAGTGAGGGTGATTTTATATATTAAGATTTATTAGGGGACATTTGCAAACACAAGAAAATCATCAAGGTCACCATCTGTATAGTTATCAAATAATGACTATAGTTCTTATGATTTAATATTTGTTAAATTTGCAACATTTTATTTAGGGGAGGGATTTAGAATTCATCTGTGAAGAGAGGAACCTATGGGATATTTTTTGTCTATAAATGATGCAAAAAATACTTATGTTTGAATGTTAGTGAATAACAACTACAGAGAGTGAATTTGCTTCTTCAATGCCAGAAGTTGTTGTTGTTTTTTTCTGTCCATTGCAAAGGTGCCCATACTCAGGCCCATAAGACAAAATGCTGGCTGTCACTACTGACAAGACCCAAGATTGGTTCCTTTTAAGTAACTACCAGCTTAGAGGGATTAAATGTTCTCCTGAGAGTCACAAGCAAAGTAGAATGTCAGCATCACCTTTTCTCTATGAAGATGGCTCTGTGACATTTTCAGAAAGGAAAGAAAGCCACTTCCTGTTATTGTTGACTGGATAACAGGAGGGTAGATGTGGAGAAGGCTCCTTACCGCCTTGAGATCAGCAGAGTGGCTACACCACACTTTTCAGAAGCAGTTAATGAAAGTCAGAGGACTTTCCTGATACCTGGGAGGCAGCCAGGTGGGAGAGGGTGAGAGCTTTGCCTTTATAAGGTCATGGGTTTGAATCTCACCCTGGTGTGGCTGACCTTGTCATGTTTCATGTAAGCTTTTGATAGAAAAATCTTCCCTTGAAGAAGCATCTGGCAACTGGTGGATGGTAGCTGAGTGGCCCAAACTAGTTCCAGGAAGATCTTTTAAAGCCAATTTTGTTTACCTGTCTTACCTTTTTTTAAGCCTGCATACAGGAACAGTTAGCTAATATCCATGCATTGCAAATGCCAGCTACCCATCAAAAATGAACTATATTGTCTACTTAGTTCAAGAGTATAATCATGACTAAGAAATCCAAGCATGTCAAGCATGCATGTGTGTGCACGTGTGTGTGTGTGTGTGTGTGTGTGTGTGTTTGTGTGTCTGTATGTGTGCTCATGTTTGTGTATGCATCTCTCTCTTTCTCTCTCTTTATATATATAT
>JANHMN010000007.1:43971932-44006269 GCA_030674055.1 Rhabdomys pumilio | reverse complement strand
TGTTATGCCCCTTCTTCATATAATGCAGACACCTTGACTCTACTGATTTCTTGAATCTGGTGACAGGTCACTAAGGCTCAAAGGTCAAATTTCAGTTATTATTATATTTTAGTTAGATTTTTTCATATAATTGAAACATATTCTTTCCCCTCCTCAACTCCTCCCAGGTCCTCCCTACCTTCCTACCCACTAAAAAAAAAATCTCTATTTTGAAATCTCTATTTCTTCCTGTAAAACAGAAAATTAGAACAAACAATAAATGCAAATAAGACAAAAATATAAATCCAAGCATGCACACACACACACACACACACACACACACACACACACACACACACGAGTCCATTTTGCATTGGCCAAATACTTTTGGGTATGGGGCCTGTTCTGAAGTGTGATTGACATACTCAGTGTCACGCCATTGTAGAAAACTGACTTCCCCTTTCCTAACAGCTATTAATTACAAATAACTTCCTGGTTAGAGGCAGGAATTTGTTTGTCTACTTCCCTTTCTCAGGGCTGGAATTTTGTCTAGTTTGAACTTGTGCAAATGTTGTACAATCTGTCATAATCTCTGTAAGTTTTGAATGTTTATCAGCCCTATTGAATCTGGAAGACACTTTTTCTTGGAGCCATTCATCATCTCTGTTGCTTACAATCTTTCTGCTCTCTCTTCTGTGAAGATTGGTTATCATCATGGAGAGGGCCTTGATGAAAGCATCCTATTTAGGGTCAATTGCTCCACTGGCTCCCATTCTCTGCATATTGTCCAGTTGTGGGTCTCTGCATTAATAATCATCTATTGAAAGAATATACTGTTATAAAGAAATAAAGAGAAAACTAGAATAAAAGGCTTAAGCAGGGAGGAGGAATAAGACTATAGGGTAGAGGAGAAATTTGACAAGAACCAACAAACATTAACAGGCAATTGAACAGACATATGGAAACCTACCATACAACTATTCTGAAATATAAGCATATATACAAGGAATTTAAATAGTCACTATATAATGGAGGAGACAGTCCCCATTTAGGCATCTTGTGTCACCAGTAAGCGCCCTGCATCAAGAGTGAGTTATATTTTTTGAGTTCCTTGACATAGATGCCCTATGGATTTGGCCTTCCAAGCATCACAAGCTGTTACCAAAGGCTATTGGTTACCTGATGATAAGGTCCTTTAGTTAAAGACACCATTCATGTCATCAAACTTGGATAAATTAATCCAGCTGATGATTAAGCCATCATTTATATATTCAGTCAAATCCCTGGTTTCGTTTGTTTGATTGCTTGCTTGTTTTGGTTTTTGTTCTGTTTCGAGCCAAGGTCTCACTCTGTAGCACAGAATAGCCTTGAATTCACAGTGAGCTTTCTTTCTTAATAGTCTAGGTGCTGAAATTATTGGTATGAGCCACACATTTACCTCTTAGACTCTTTTTTAAAAACTTTTATTCTTTGACAGTTTCATATCTGTATGTAACAAATTTTGCTTGTTTTAATCTATTACTCTTGCCTATCTTTTACTGACACACCTCTTCTACGTCTCCTTATTTTCATTTCATGCATGTGTGTGTGTGTGTGTGTGTGTGTGTGTGTGTGTGTATCTGTGTGTATCCTACTCAGTTTACTAAGTTTGCTTTTATGGTCATGAGTGGGAGGTTATTTACTTACTGGATCATGGCTAATCAATCAGTGGTTACAGAGGTACTGGGGGGTGGGCGAGCAACATCTGGGGTACAACTAATTAAAGAAGAGGAGGAAGAGGAGGAAGAGGAGGAAGAGGAAGGAGGCCTCTCCCAGCTACCATTAACTGCCAGTAATTCCTCAGGAAAGGGTGGGGCCTCATGAACTCTTCTTGATTCTTTAATGAAAGAGTGATAGGCAGAGCTTCATTAAGTTCCTATGTAACTAACTACAGATGCAATGAGTTTATGAGTGCAACTGTATGTCAAGTTATATTTTACAGCTCACCCATCCTCCAGTGGTTTTCAACTTTCCTAATGCTGTGAGCCTTTAATACAGTTCCTTTTGCTCTGGTAACCCTCAACCATAAAATTATTTTTGTTGCTACTTCATATTGTATTTATTGTTGCTGTTGTGAACTGTAATGTAAACATCTGGAGCAATGTAAGTATTTGACCCATGAAAGAACTGTTCACTCTTTGAAGGGGTTGCAACCCACAGATTGAGAACCCCTACTGTAGTTCTCCCATTCTTCTTGTCTGTGGTACTTTCTGAGCCTTAGGGTGCATGTGTTGTGATAGTGATATATTACTAGACTCGTAGGCCATTGTTTTGAGCTGTCATGAATAGCTCAAACATATATATATATATATATCGATATATGTACATATAGTTGGTTACATATATTTTCTGAAATTGAAAACATACTTCTTTGCTACTCCACAGTTTTTATCCAAAGCAATTACAGGTGATTTGTATCTTTACAAACACTGATAAGGGGTAATAATTCTACATCTTTGCTTATACTTAGAATAGAGCTTACTAAAAAGATTTAAAAGTTTGGTCAATTTTATGAGATCTAGCATTGTGGCACTAGTTTTTGCTTTCCTTATGAATGAGGATGTGGAACACTATTGCATCCATTTGAGACTTTCTTCTGAAAAATGTCCAGATAAGCCCAGTTTGTCTGGATACTTTCATTGTTAATAATTTCAGCATTCTGCTTAAGAAATGTTTATAGTCCCTAAAGAGGTTGTTGTCCTGTATTGCCATCTGTACACTATTAATTTATATATCCTTAATAGATCTCTGATGCATCTGAAATTTTTTCTTGTGTAGAATGTGAAGAAACAGTAGAGGTATGGTTAATTAATTTGATGCCCTTTCATGAAAGGTTTGTGCATTTCATGGACAAATTCTGTGATCAGTCAGAAGTCTGTATGTATATGAATCTGCTTCTGGAGTCTACTTTCCCTTTTTCCTGCATCACATCAGTCCTACAGATAAGGTAGTTGTCTTAAGAGTTGTTATCTGGTAATACCAGTCATCCAGCTTTGGTTCTCAGGGTTATACTCATGTTGGTTATACTCATGTTTTCCATTATCACACTTATTTCCTTCTTTAAAATAAAAATTTAAAAATTATGTGTACATTTATGAGTTTGTTGTTCATGTGTATGAATGCCCAGAGAGTGCAGAAGAGAGCTAGTGTTTCAGGCAGTTGTGAGCTATCTGATTATGTATGTTGGGAGCCAAGCTTGGGTCATATGGAAAAGTAGAACAAGCTCTTAACCAACCACTGTAGTTATCTCTCCAGCAACTACAAATTTATTTTCATAAATATATAGTTATAAATTCAGAAAATGCTACTACTAATTATTATTGTTGTGTATGTGTATACATGATTTGTTCATGGAGGCACAGCTGATATTCTGCTGGTGGTCATGGGGTGTCAGTAGATGGAAAATTGCTTTAAGGACAGAGAAATACTCTGCTAAGCTGAAGGGAGGGAATTCTTGATGTAGGTAAGCTACAGTGAACAGATATTACCTGGTGTGTGAGGTTGTGTTTCATGTATTATAGATTGTCAGAACATGATCAAGGAATGAAATTGTATGAGGAGAATTCTCAGTGCTTGTGAGAAAACTCCAAGAAAACAAGACAAGAGGCTAGTGACCTCAGCTTCTTGAAAACATAGAATTTTTCTTGAAATGTGCTTTTGTGTTCCTCCCGGTTGTAATAGATAGGAGTGAATTTATTTCACATGATGTGTTACAACTGGCTATTGTTATTTGTTTGCATGTTTCTTTGGAAAAACATTTTTGCTATGTGCAGTTTGTCTGCCACATGTGGTTTGTCATTGTGATTGTACACTTTACTTGTGTGTTCTTAACCCTTGGAATATGAGTTGTTTGGTGCTCCAAGTAAAGCTGGATATTGCATGAGACGTTAGTTCCCCTCATTCGTCAGCTCCCTTCTATCAGGGCTCACCACCTGGAGTAGTGAAGAGGAATGGTCAGACATTGATGGTAAACAAAACTGACTCAGAATTCTTGATGTAACCTATCCCCAAGGACAGTGACAAAAGTCCAGGATTGAGCCTGCACAAGCAGAGAGTTCATGGAAACCTAAGAAAAGTCTGATCAAGGAGACAAACCCTCCAATATTATCATTTCTTTTCTAATACCAACAAAACCTTGGTAGTAGAAAGGAAGTACCAGTATTCCGTCTTCCATACAATGATTACTATAGATTTGTTTTAAAGAAAGGGATACTTTTTCAGTATCAGAAAGTTTATTTCTATTTATATCTTTCTAAAGCATTTCTAAAAACCCACAAATGCATAATGACTTTTATCAACTGTGTTCTCTATGCTCATTGAGTTATCCACATAAACTTTTCACACATTTTTTAATGTGGCAAGTTAGAGTGATTAATTTAAAATGTTAACTATTCTTTAATAGCTGGAATAAGCCCTCAAGTGTTATAATGGCACTCTTTATATATCATATACTGGTTTGCTATCATACTGTTTAGTATGCTTGTATGTGTGTCCAATAGAAGGACAGTTCAATATTTTTTATGTACACATGGTTGTATGACACATTATTTAGTCACTAATAGGCTGTGTGTACAATGGTGTTACCATAAGATTGTGCTGTGGGGTGATGTTATATTCCTCTTAATTTAGTATAACCACACACTGTTGTGTTTATAAGATGATGCAATTGTCAAATGGTGCCATTTCTTACATTATATCTTTGTAAAAAAGAGAAGCACAGCACCGGTTCTCTCTCTTTCCTGTGTGTGTGTATGTGTGTGTATGTGTGTGTATGTGGCCTTCTATTTGCTCTGGTGACTGTATTGTTATACTTCTTCCTCCCCATCTCATGCCCTCCTTTTTGTGCTTGAAGAATTCCCTGTTGTGATTATAGTGTTTCTTCATAGGTCTCATGATGACAAGTTCTTTGCCTTTTAATTTTTTTTAAAAACCGTATTAATGTTTGGTTCATTCTCATTTTGAAAGATTATTTTATTAAGCAAAACATTTTAAATTAATCTTTGTTTAATATATAAAATCCTATTATACTGTTTTGGGCTTTTATAATTGCTGCTAAGAACTCAGAACAGATCTGTTTCTACTTCTGCACTTTTGATTTCTCTGAGGTAATTTTTTTTAAAGAATGTTCATTGATGTTATCTTTCTAATTTTTAAATTTTCTTGTATTCATGTTGTTCAGATTCTAGGACAGTCTTGAATGTGTGGCTTGCCTTTCTTAGGCTTGGAAAAATCCTGAGTTAGCTTTCTTAATATTCTGATCAGTATTCTCCTTTGTTCTGTAACATAAGTTATACATACAAAGACAAGTCTTCCATATTCCAGATGCCTCATTTACTTGTTTCTCTCTATTTATTTCCTTACTCGGTAACTAAACATGGATTACATTATTAAAAGATTATTGTTAAAATCTTTTTGTTAAAAGATTATTGTTAAAACATATTGTTAAAACATATTGTTAAAAGCTTATGTTCTTTTTCACTAATTCTTTTAGCTTTCTTTAATTTTCCTTGGTTTCTAATTTCAGTCATAGAATTTTCATCTGGCGTTCTTGTTCTTAAACAAAAAATTTAAAGACAGCCATACTCTCTTGACTGTTATATATTTTGTTGAATTCATCAATCCTAGTTTCTTTAAAGCTCATCTGAATGTACAATTGTGTGATTGTTTTTGACTTTCTTTAATCTACTTTTTATTCTTTTTTTTATTAATTGGGTTTTAACTTGTCATGACGTACATCTTTGCATTAAGTACACCCAAATGTATTTTAAAAAATTTAGAGTTTCTGGACGACATTTCTTAGTTGTTTTCTAAAAGTTGTATAAGCTATTAGAAGAATCTTCTTTATTCCTTTAAGTCTGTATTCCTTGCTATGTTTGCATGCATCTTTTATGCATGTCCTTACTTTTGAGACTAGCCTGTATATGTTTTCAGCTGAAGATCTGGGTTTTCCCCCCAGTCTTTTTCAGACAGTCTTTGTTGAACAATAGATGTCAGTTATAATAATGACCCACAATTGGTCACTATGTGGTGAATTAGGGAATAAGGACTGACCAGTTCTAAATGGGATGTCCATATCACATTCTCTCCTTCTAAGGTTCAGGGATCATCAGGAAAAAGGGAAAAAAACAAAGCTTGTAAGAGTCAGAAGTAGTGGCCATCTACAGTGAAACAGGGTTACCACGGACATAAAATCAGGATGGCTATGATAAAATGCAGAAAACCTTCTCAAAATTGAGCCAGCCAAAATTCTGTTATGGGTTGGGGAGGACCTCATGACATTCCACCTCTGTATAAGGGACTGACTAGTGAGGGAGAGTCAATTTTCGCCAGGATTGTGGCTCGTAAGAGGCTACCCATACTATAGTAGATGGTCCTGCACAGATGCATATACAGGTAGCATCAGATGGACTCTGTAGTTTTAATGGGATAAGGGGCATGATACTGGGAGAAAGAGGGAGTGAAGGAAAGACAAAGAGGGCGAATTTGATAAAAATAAGTTACATGAAAGAATGAGATTCCCAAACAATAAAAAACAAATCCCAAGCTTTCTCTCAGGAGTTTACTTCTCTTCTCTGGTGGGCTCTGGACTGGAGTTTTTAATTCTCTACCGAGTAAAGATTGCCTAAATCTCTGCTAAGCTTTTTTTCTTAGCTGCCTAATGGCTGCTTTCTGCTTGATTTTTCTTCATGGACCTGCATGACTGCACAGTTTAGAAGTCAAAAAGCAATTTTGGGAACAAATCACAAGTGTAATTTTCTTCTGTGACCAGGGTTCTTTCAGTCCTAGCTGCCGTAATCATTAATAATTCTTATTTCCCCTCCCAACCCAGTGAGATTTTGATGACATTTTCTCTTCGTTCCTGTGCTTCTTGCTGCAGATTTGCAAGATCCCAGAGGAAAACAATGGCCTTGACAATGGATTCATCTCAATATTTTTCCTGTCTCTGGGATTTTCCATCCCCTCCTCTCTTTTTTTTTTTTCTTAGCTGCATTCCTAGTCCCCGATGTCTTCAACAAGTGCAGCTCTCCAACCACACTTCTTATATTTTTAGGATATTAGTGCACACACACACACACACACACACACACACACACACACACACCCCAAAATAATGGCAGGTTAAGCTTTATAGAAAAATATACAGAAGTTTCTCATGTTTCTGGAGCTTGCTGGAGAAGAATGGTTATAAGGACTGATGACCCTATGATGCATCACTGAACCAGAAGTCTGTGCTCACATTAGAGCCCCCCACCCCGCCCCCTTGGACTGCACATACCATAGGGTTTGACAAATGTACAAGGACATATATTCACTGTCTGTGATCACATGGAATGGTCTCTCTGACTTTAGAATCCTCTGAGCTCCACCTATCTTTTGCTATTTAACTCATCTATCCTTTACTACGTAACCCTAGCAGCTACATATATCTTCCTGTTATCTCTCCAGTTTTGACTTTTACAGGATATCATGTAGTTGGAATGATGGAGATTCTAGTCCTTTGAAATAGACTCCTTTCACTTGATAATGAGAACTTCTTTTTTTCTGTTGTTTTTATAAATTGATAGCTTATTTATTCTTTAACACTAACTACATTATTCCACTGAACATATCTATATCATACCATATTTTGTTTATCCACTCAGCTACTGTGGGGCATCTTGGTTATTTCTACATTTTGACATTTATGAATAAAGCTGCTATAAACACTGATGTAAAGGGCTTTGTATAGACACACATTTTTTTAACTTCTTAACTCTCTTGATAAATGTCAAGAATTATAAAAACCTATACGTAGAAAATATTTTGTCTGACTTGGGGTTGTACTTAACAGAAGGATTAGTGTGGCACAAACTACTCAAATGGGACTGTTTTTATTGATTTTGAAGACTACATAGAATAACACATCATTCTATATAATCTATTATATGTATTCTACCTATTCTATATAGAATATATCACAATCATTAACTCCTTGTTGAATTTCTGATATTTATACTATCATGAATTATGTTGTATAGAGACTCTTATAACATAATTGTGAAAGTACAGCATAGAATACTGACAGTGGGATGGAATTATTTTATATCAGCTTTGTCCACATTATATTGGTAAGAACTCAGTTCTGTGTCTTTAACCCAATTTCAATGTATTCTACAAGATAAACTTTTGAGTGCCCCAGCCACAGAAAAGTCTGTGGTGAGCATAGTCCTGTGTTTAAGTGATTTCTGACTGGTCTCTCTGGGCTAAATACTTTTTCACAACTTAACTCAAAATATCTCTTATTAAGATGCACCAGAACAGCAGCTATGATGAAATATTGGTATACACAAATGTATTAAGTTACAGTAGCTTAAAATAAAGCAGTTTAGTATTTAAGTCACTTACTTCTTTCTTTACAACATGGAAATATATATATATATATATATATATATATATATATATATATATAGAGAGAGAGAGAGAGAGAGAGAATGAATATTCATATTCTGTGTCTCAGGTTGGAAAGCTAGAAAGCTAAGGACAACTCTTTCATCTCCAGCTTTACTTTGCTTAGAGTCATTCAACTCTGTCTCTGCAAAGGCAGCAGATTCTTGAATGACAAGATTTGAAGTGTTAAGAGGCTCCTTAGCTCCCAGCCAGAAGTTCCAGGTTAGGGCTTCTCAAGTGGATTTCTTGAGAGTTGTTTGTTTTAATCCATTGTGAGAGGGTGGCCTGAGTGGGAATCACATAGCCTGCTGTTTCAACTCTGCTTTTCAGAGGCACACACTCAAGTCCTCATCTGGTTTTGTGTCGATCAATTGTTCATTCACACACTTGGAGTTAAAAAGTCCAGGAACAGAGCCTTAGTGAATATATCACTCCTGTGTGACTTCTAGGAATTAACATCAAGTCAACTATAATAGGAGCCATTGCTGGTATCAAATCTGACAACTGTTTAAAAGTTTATACCAAAAAGCAAGTTGCTCAATTAGGATTCCATTTTTGCTGTTTGTAACTCTGAGGACTGAGAAAAGTTGGTTAAGTTATTGATATATTGGTCTCCATGTTCTTAAATTATAGAAGAATAACAATATTGTCCCTAAATATCTCTTGAGGATTAAATGAGATAATCTATATGAGAAGTGGTTTGAATATTGTCTGGTATGTTTAAGTCCTGTATAAATTTTGATTAGCTTTGTGAAAAATAATTGTTATTTATTCTCTCATTTAATCTATATAATATTCAAGGTATATATTAATCTTTTCAGATATTTTACTTTCAACTTTTACACATGAGAAAATTAAGAAAGAAGGAATGGTGACTCATACTTTTTAACCACATATGTTTGGAATTCAAACCCAGGCATTTTGAATTAGTAGCACCAAATATGAAGAATGTAACACTTTGAGCTAAGCTGAGTTAGATGACATTAATTGGCCATCCCCATACCATATGACTGCTTAACCTTCCAGACTTAGCAAAGTGTGGGTAACTGACAAAACCCACTTAATTTGGGGTATAATGGTACAGGGTATGTATTCAGTCAGTTTTGGACACAAACTCAGATTATAATAATCCACTATTAATTGTTTTGGATTTTGACCAGCTTAAGTTTAAATTCTTGATTTTCAACATCCTTTAATCCTGCATTATTCAGTGTATGAACTGCTTAGCAAAGGCCACGATACATTATAAGCTCTCAAAACTTTGGTTGCTACAGTAGATTTTAAAGTGGTCCCAATCCTTCTTGTGAATCTGACATCTTTAACCATGTAAAGTGATAGTGCCTTGAACTAAGCCATGTAACTGGCTAACAGGAAGTAGGTAAAAAAATGTCAAGATCCCAGTTGCCACTTGGGAATTTGTACCATGTGGAAACTATTTGATCATTCCTCTTCTTGAAAAAGCAGGTGGGAGATTGAGTCTGACTATATATCACAGAGTCGTACACATAAAGTTAATCACCATTAAACTTGGAAGAATGAGGTTTGGTGGACACACTGATGTGAGTTGGTGGTGGAGCACATATCTATTATGCCAGGAGAATGTCTGGATTCCATAAATAGAAGGCTGGGCAATTGTATTCAGGATTCTTGTAGATGTTCTATCGTATAAGAGTAACAGTTTCCTAAGTTCTAGCAAACTCAGGGGTACCATAATAATTGCCTAGATTTGTCGCCAGCTGAGAAGAATTACAGGTGGCCTAGGGAACCCTAGGTTTGGCTGCTGTCTGTTTGGAGAAAAGTTTGTTGGCCATGATGGCTTTAACTATGATGTTTGAGGATTAGTATTTTAGTTGTGCAATAATACTTATATATCTTTGTTAAGTTTGAAGTTTTAAAAAGGTTAAACATCTTTCATCCACCCTCTTCTCAATTTAAGTTTTCTTCCTTTAAAAATAAACCACTCTCATACTTACCCACTGCTCCCCACTTTTTAAAAAATGTGTTTATGTACATAAGAATTCATGGCCAACGCTGCTATTTGGTGTTTGCTTTTCTTTTGACATGAAAAGCAATATATTTTTACATTTATCAGAATTTTGAGTTTTCCTTTTACTCAGAAATGCTTTTTGAACATCAAACATTTATAGTTGCCTCATTAAAAATAGAATAACATCAACAGCAAAACCCTCTTTGCCTATTCTGGCCTCTATTTATGGACATGTAGATTTCTTGCTAATTTTAACCTCTGCTTCAAATTGGGATAAAACAAGCATTAATACTTGTTTTTTAGACTATGCTGGGGAATGTTTCCAGGGAAGGAATCTTTAAACAAATCTGCTTTGTGCCTTTGAAAATTTGACTGACCTTTCAATTATGTTTTGGCCCCATTGAAAGTCATTTATTTAGTGATAGTTTGCTGATTGGAATCAAAGCCCAGGAATTTTTTTCAGTAGATAACCAATAGGAACTATTGGGACAGAGGTCCCTGCCTATCAATTTTTCCAGTAGAGCCAGAAGTTTATTTTTCAACTAGAAGAGAAGATTTATTTCAATTTATTGTAAGTTTAAAGCATGAATATTTTGGAAAATGAACAAGCCTTTTGTGAGTTTTGTTATTTTATAACTTGCGTTAAAATTTGCTTGTGTGTGTGTGTGTGTGTGTGTGTGTGTGTGTGAGAGAGAGAGAGAGAGAGAGAGAACATATAACTGGACTTACATATTCAAGAAGAGGATGACAATTTAAAGACAATGCTCTGTGATCCTGAAGGTCTTCCCTAATTCTTGAAAGTGATAATCATGTGTCCAGACTTCTATAACAAAATCCTGGTGGTGTGGATTAAAGACATTCATTCTAAAGCCAAGAAAAAGCCAGGTTCAAAACTAAGTGTTCCAGTCAAGAGAGACTGCAGAGGTTCTGGCTAGTCAACAAAAGGATGGACTGGGTATTAAGACTATCTTGTACCTCACTGGTACAAATAGGAATAATTGTGCTCTAATTGTATTCTGAGAGAAAAGCTTTATTTTAACAGGAAGGGTGATATGTAGGAGGAGCTAAGGGGGAAGGAGCACAGAGAGGAAAAGATGGAGTAAGGAGAGGAGAAGATGAAGTAGATGAGAAGCTCAGTAATGAGAGAGAAAAAGAGAGAAAGAGAGAGGGGGCATGGAGGCAGAAGTTCACGTGTCTCCACTAGCCAAAGATAGTTTACATAGCTAGTTTGGGTATTAGGTTACACTTCTGATTGAGCATTACCATACTTAAAAGCCCTTGATTAACATTTAAAAAATTGTATAAAAGCCAAATGGAAAAGGGGGGTACGGGATAGGGATTTCCTGGGGAGGGGAAATGGGGAAAGGGATTGGCATCTGAAATGTAAATAAAATATCCAAAAAAAAAGAATGTATATTTACTTATTTTTTGTTTTGAAATTAAAGTATTATTGCATAATTTTCTCCCTTCTTTCATCCTTCCAACTCCTCCCATATTTCTCTACTTTTCCCTCTCAAATTTATTACTTTCTACTTCTTAATTGCTGTTGTTTACACACACAGAGGACACATTTACATATATGTCTTACTCAGTTTATTTAGTGTTAACTTGTGTGTATTTTATTTCTGCCCTGACCACTTGGTATTGAATATCTAATCAGGTGTCTTATCCTTGGAAAAGACCTTTTTCCACTGTCAGCATTCCTTAGTTGACTTTTCTTCTTTTTCTAGGTATGGGACAGCATGAGATTCTCCCTTTCCATGTTAATGGGTCAATGTTGGTGTTATACCTGCTCAGGTCTTACTTAGGAAATCATATTGTTGAAGTATCATGAGTGAAACTTGTCTTTTCTGGGACACACACACTCTCATGGCAGATTTCATAGCCCTCTGGCTCTTAGGATCCCTCTCTTCCTTTCACGATGTTCACCAAATCTTAGGTTTAGGACTTCTGATGTGAATGTATCAGTTGTGAACTAATCAGCTATTATGAATTTTGATCAGCTGTATATTGTGGCTTTCTGTAATGGTCTCTAGGTCTTGTAAAAAGACTTTTTTATTTTTTAAATGAGGGGTGAGAGCTATACTTATCTGTGGTATGAAGATAAGTATTTAGAATTTAGTTAAGAATTATGCTGGTTAATAAAGTTGGGGTAGTAGGTTCTCTTCCAAACTTCATGACCTCACTGGCCCTGAGTATTTGGCCTTATAGATATTCAGTACTAGGTCTCTTACTTGGCAGCCTTTAAGTCCAATTAGACAGTGTTGGTTATTACCAACATGAGTGCCAACCCTGCACCCTTAGGAATATCTCACCAAGCTCATCATTGTTGTGGTTCACAGGCGTCACAGCTGGGTAGGAATTCTGGTTGCTTCTTTCCTTGAAAGCTTACATAGCACTCTGTCTAGTACTATTAACACTAGTCCTCTGTGAGGAGACTTTCAGTTCAGGTACAGTTCTAATCCCCTTAGTTCTTTGTTTGAAATGCCTTGTGTCTTGAGCAATACTGATTTACCTTCAGCCTTTGGGTGGCAACCAAGGGCAACATCAGTAGCCTACATTGTTTTGGGAGACTCTTGAACTATCCTGACTAATGACTCTAAAGAGGGCTTCTTATGCATGGTATTAGAGTTCTGTTAGATTGTCTGTATCTCTTTTGGGATCAAGGCAAACTCATAGTATAAATTTATTTAAACTATATATGTAAATAATATACATACATTTATATGTATTATATGCAATTTTAAGTAAATCAAAAATAATGTAATTCCTTATGGCCTTTTCAAATATTCTTATTGCTATTTTCTCCTCCTTTCCCCTTTTTCTTCTTATTGACCCCCCCACTTACTTCCCCACTTAAAGGCCAGTGTTTCCCCATTTTCCCCATCTCTATTGCTCCCTTCAGATATTTATTCCTGTAGTGTTAAGCCTGAAAAGCCCAAGACCACACTGGCAGCTATTTGGCTCCTGGTGAGGAGAGATCCTCTATCTCTTATACATTCTCTCATAGATACGTGTCTTCCCATTGCATTCTCACATTGTAGAGAGAATGTGCACTACCAGAGTTTTTTCTTCCAAGAGCACTTTTATTATAAGGGAATTAATTCCACCATGAGGCTATATTCTCAGGACTTCATTTAAACCAGATGGTTTTCTAAAAGCTCAGTTTCCAAATACCATATCGTGGGCTAGAACCTCAACATGTGAACAGTGACTACTAACACTAGCTTCAGAATTAGGCACTTAGAGTCACTCCCAGCCCACAGGAGGATAGCTGTAGTATTTTCTTTTGTAACATGTGCTCAAACATTTCCTTCCAGGTGATACACTGGCATGTGGTGATGATTTCTCATCACCAAGTATTTTCTATTCACTCTCCTGTTCTAGGCATAACAAGTATTCTTCCTGTACTATGTGTATGTATAATTTTTATGTGTCTGTGTTCATATGTGTGTGTGTGTGCATGTGTAAGCCCATGCTTAACACTGGGAATATTTCTCAATTGCTCTTTTATGCTACACATTTATACAGTTCTCAATTGATCCCTGAGCTAGCTGACATGGTTAGTCTTTCTAGATGGTTTGCTGTCCTTCATCCCACCATCAGGTTCAAATTCCAGGTGACTCAGCACATCTATAAGGTGTTTCTGTTATTACCAAGAAGTCAAATTCTGGTCTTGTATGTCCAGCTAATACTTGAATCACCAAGTCTCATCTCCAGTTTCTCCTACCAGATTTCCTTCTTAAGTCTCCAAATGATGTCATCCTATAGATAGCTAAACATCATAATTCAATAGCAGGGAATTAGTACTTTTATTGCTAAGATTACAGATAAGAATCATAGGCTTTCATGTCAGGAAAGGTTTTCTTACCTTAGCTTTAGAGTAACCACATGCGGTAATCATGTTTCTACACAGTGCTTCTTCTCAGGCGAGGCTTCTTGTTTTATGGATTTTTATTCTTTATTTTTATTCCTCAATATAATGATATATTTCTTTTAACCATAAGATAGCTCTCTGAAATACACTTCTCTAATCTTATGTGTAAGAAAACAAAAGTTGTACTTAAAAGTCTACAGTCAGTCGAGGGGTTACCATGTAAAGTCTGCAATGTCTTTCAGAAAGAAAACGGGAGCTAAAGCTTGGTTGTCAAAGACTACCCCCATGTTACTTTCTTCCTCTTTATTTTTTGAACCCCTGACCACCTATTTTCATTCTCACTGGCATATTACTCATTTTTTGCACATCTCTCCTCTTTCTTCGTAAACCCATATCACGACTTTCACCTCTGTGAAACTAAGGTAAGATCAATTACCGTGATTTATACTAATAACAACATTTGTAAGTATCCCATAAATTATGGAAACTACATATTTTCATTTAATTCTCACACTGATCCTAATCCTTCAAGGTTAAAATAATCAAGCTCACTTTTCAACAAAATTATTTTACTCAGGGTCACCTACAACTGAAAGAGCCAGGACCATCCTGGCCTTCTTATTGCTCTACCTTAGCTTGAGTCTGCTTAGCACAGTGGATTGAAGTCTGAAGGTCTGTCTCAAACCAGAAAATGAGTTCTGAAATGTGGAATAAGCTTGCTTCATTGTTTTCATCTTCCTGTTCTCTTATTTCTGTGACCTTATAGGTCCTGTTGCCACTACTTCTTCAATAGAGTGTACTTCAGCATTGACCCGATGTCTTCCTGTCCTCTGTGTTTGACTACAAAATCCATGGCCAATCTGCATTTTAAAGTTATCTCAAAGCTATGTTCAAATCTCCAGAGTCCTTGCAGCTTTAAGAGTGCTGGATCTAATTCTGAAATGATTTATCGTGGCAATTTGTGCTAATATCATTATAAATCATCAATTTACATAGACTGGAAGATCTGATTAATTCAAATGTATTCATTTATTTTAGATTAGTATGCACCCACTGGCTAACATCGGTGTTCATTTACACACAGGATTTAAAACAGATTATTATATCCAAACAACTACCTACCACAGACAGTCTGAACAGAATTGCCCATTTCCAGTGACTGCAGAATACTTTGGTAGAAGTTGCCATCTTACAAAGTGGAGGGGAAAAGTGTCAGGGCTGGTGGGTGCATCATTTTAACAACAGGCTTTCAGCATCTGATTTTGCACCATCATGGCTACTCTCATGGCCTCTGGGTACACTGATACTTTCCTGCAATTGGCTCTCAATCTTCAGAGAGATAAAGGATCTCAGAATGCTTATTGTGTGTTTGATCTTGAATAAGGGATGAGGTTCTATAGACACTAAATCATTGTCTTTTAGCATCCCTATGAGGTAGGTACTAATGTTCCTTAACTTATTATTGTTGTCTCATTTTTATCTTTATTTTCATCCAAATACTCTTTGAGAATTTCACACATGTATATAGTGGTGTTATGATTATATCTGCTCCCCTGTTTTCCCTCCTACTCTTCTCTGCCTTCTCAATATATCTTCCCTCAGTGTTATATCTTCCTCCTTTTTAAAAAGCTTCCACTCACTGTGTCCATTGGTGCTGCCTGCATACACCTGAGTGTGGAGCCATGCATTGGGGTATTGGCAACCAGTGGCTATATCCTCAAGTAAAAACAACTACCCATTTGCAGAAGCCATCAGTTTTAATAGCTCCTCAGCTAGGGCTGAAGCTGTGTGTGCTTATTGCTCAGCCATGCTGAAATTTTGACTGACCTGATCTCACACAGGTCTTGAACAAACAGCCATGGTTATAGCAACACCCATGTCATCTTCGAAAGATATTTCACAGTATTTTTTCCAACCCTATATCTCATATATTCTTTCTACTCCCTCTTCTATGATGTTCATGCAACTTCATGGAAGCAGGGTTGATATAGATTTCCCATTAGAAATGAACACTAAAACAGTTATTCTCAGCACTCTGACCAATAATAAGTCTCTGTATTAACCATTGCCCATTACAGGAAGAAGCTTTCTCTGACCAAGTTTGAAAATAACACAAATCTATGAACACACACACACACACACACACACACACACACACACACACACACACATATATGGAGAGAGAGAGAGCTAGACTGGTTATCAACAACCTTTCTGTCTCTGCTTTCTTCCCCCGTGGTGCTAGGTTACAAGCATACAGACACTGGTGACCTTGGCTGGCTTCTGTGTGGGTTTTGGGGATTCGACCTCTGATGCTTGCACAACAAACACCTTTACCTGAAAATTCATTTCCCAGCCCAATTACTTATTTTCAAGAAGAATGAATGCTCAGAGAGACTAAATAACTTACTCATCTTCAAGATCATGATTGTTTCCTGAATCTCTGAGGATTTGAACCATAAAAATCTCTATCTGGGGTCCATTATTATTAATTTTTCTGCCAGACAGCATTAGATCTATCAGAATGAGGCAGGAATGAAAAGGAAATCTGAAAATAAATTTGTAATATTTCTTACACTAATAAGGAAGTGAGATGAGAAACACTTTTGAAATAGTAAGACACTTAGTCCAGCCCGGGTGAGAGTCAGCTGCTCCACCCAAGCAGGTGAAGAGAGCTAGTGACTGTTCTTCCTCCAGTGATGAAACTATTATAACTGAAAAGTCCTTACTTCATGCTCTGTAATTCTGGAATTGTGAAAAATGTGTTTGGTCTCCATTTCATTGACTTCTCTGTCCAGTCACTGTGTGTACGATATCTAGAGAGCCCCTGTTTCCTGCTGAAATGGTAGTCTGACTTCTTTAGACTTAGCCTTTTTCTCTTTAAGAACATCTGCTTGATTCCATGGTGAGGTTCATGGGCGGTCCAGGTCTTCATTAGCCTGGGCTGGAGGAACGAATTTGCCGTTACTTTTCCCCAAGTGCCTTGCTACTGAAGGAGAGTCCAAGAAGCAGGTCACCTGTTTCCAATCTATTAAAAGTTTACAGACAAAGGCATTGAGTTGACTTTGAGCACAAAATATGATTAATGATTTGAAGTACTAATGGAATGTTGGCCCTGCAAAAATGCTTTTCACATATATTTCCTAAAAAACCTTTCAGACCTAAGACCTTGAGTTTTAAATTATATTTCTAGGTCTACTTTTTATATCCTGAACATGTCTGACAGCCACCTATTGTGTGAAAAACATTTGCCTGCTGGGATAGGAATGATATTAACAATAATAAATACATCATGTGCTTGTAGAGCAGAGGTTTTCATGTGCTTCATCATAACTTTGAAAGATCAGCGAAATGCTCCCAAGGATGGAATCAAACTATGCCATGACTGAATGACCTTAGAGGGGTCACTGTTCCTTTTTTTACCACCAATCTTTCTATTTAATTTGAGAGCACAACTGGTTTACCTGAAGTCTAATTTTCTATTGCTACTTTGCCTTAGAGTAGTTATAAACTCTCATGAATAAACTGCCACATACAAGGGACTCAATCAAGACTAGTTTAGATTATAGACCTTGGCTGCTGACACTTCTATCTTGGCTGGACTGTTCACTATTGGGCATGTTCTTTGATTTTTGTTTTGACATCTTCAAAGTAGAATTTTAATGGCACTCATCTCATAGGTCAGGCAAAGAGTAAACCAGCTAATTAACAGAAACTGTTTGAACAATGCCCGTGTTTTCATAGGTGCTCAGCAAACAGTTTCCACTTTTGCTTGGCTAAGAAATTTGGAGCTCAGTCTTCACACAGAATGCAAAACCCCCATGTATGCATATGGCTTTGAGATCCTCACTTCCAATGCTGGAGCCTGAAGTACACGTGAGCAGAAGATGGACCCACTGAGCACATCACTATGTTTAGGAGCCAGAAAAGAACAGTGGGGCTGTGAGCTGTGAGAGGCAGCAGGGCGCCTGGTCGAGCACAGGCCTCTAACCCCACACCCTAATTGAACGGTGGTGTTCCGCTCTGCTCCTCGACCCCTGGTTCCTTTCACTTAGCTTCAGCCCTTCACAGTTCCTTCCACAGAAAGTTCTATGGCCATCAGTCATGTAGGTACAGTGCCTCTGGCTCTTTCACATGTAGATGAGGTATCTCTAAGCTCTCAGACCAAGCCAGTAGGAGTTATCTGCTGCCAGGCCCTGACCCACCATGAAACTGTAAATAAGAGCCCTACTTAGGAGAAGTAAAGGTGTGTGAGAATCATCCTGTTGTCTGAGAGTTTCTGTCACACTTGCAAAGTGATCTGCTCTCCCCAAGCACCTTCAGGACCCTCCCCTCCTTGCTAGCTAGCCAGCTTCTCACTGGCCCAGCCCTGACTGGCTCAGCACAGAGAGACAGGTGCAGCACCTGGGAACAACTGAGCGGCAACGGAGGAGACACTGGAAGAGGCGGCAGCAGAGGCAGCGGAGGCAATTTCCCCTCCCTGCTCGCACTCTATCCCCTTGGCCTGGACCCCTGCACCCGGCCGTGCAGGTGCAGGAGATCTTCATGGAACAGGGACCCACAAAGAACAACTAGATCAGGTTGCAATTTTATCATAGATGTGAGCATTTTTGTAGGGCGGATTTTGGCGCTTGGAAGGCAGGCCTCTGTCTCTTTCTTCACACGTTTCAAGTCTGATGATAACACAAGTTAAACTTATCCATATTAAATTGATCAATTTCTTCCTGTTAAAAAATGTTTATTGGGCTGGAGAGATGACTTACCTGTAGAGAGCATTTGCTGCTGCTGCTGAGGACCAGAACCCAATTCACATAGCTCTACCTCCAGGAATTTCCAACGCCTGTGGCCTCTGCAAGTAGCACATACGCACACATACATACTCGCGAGCGCGCGCGCGCGCGCGCACACACACACACACACACACACACACAGAGACAGAGACAGAGACAGAGAGAGACAGAGAGACAGAGACAGAGACAGAGGCAGAGGCAGAGGCAGAGGCAGAGGCAGAGGCAGAGACAGGGAGAGACAGAGATAGAGACAGATGGACAGATGGACTGACAGAGACAGAGAGCAGAGAGACACACACAGAGAGAGGCACATACAAGGATACATATGTATTCACATTTTAAGAACCATTTCTCTCTCCAATGTCTTGATTTGTTCACTATTTTATTCATTTTTAAGGGTTTTACTGTTATCTCTAACGGCCATTAGCATTGTTATCCCTTCCCTCTAGCAGGAAGTTTCATCATAGCGTATCCAAGTGAACACTGAATCCCATGGCTCCTCCCTTCCCCTAAACACTTCTCTGTTTCCATGTTGTTCTCTTTTTCCACTCCAGGTCAGGGTCACTTTGCCCTGATGGAAACTGGTTCTCTCACCATCTTCTCTGCCTTTGGATGAGAGCCTTTTTTTGAATTCAGTATCTTTATAGTATAATAGACAACTGTGGTAGGTTTCCGGTATAGCTGAGCCTTAAGTTCTTAACTCTCCTTGCTCAGTTTTCAAATTCCTCCAATGTTGACAGTGAGCAATACCTACTTCATAGAAGATAGTTATCTTTGTTAAGTTTTAACACAGGGTCTGAGGTCATCCTCAAATCTCAACACTGAACTATCTGTAGTAATACTACCTCCTGGCGAACATACAACATTATGGAGAGTGGGGTAGGAGTGGGTAGTTTGTAGATGATATTTGTATCGCTCTTTCCAGGATCAGACAGTTGTAGGAGTATCAAGCCATTGCTACTTGAATGTAAAGGCTAACAGCACCTGAAACTCAACAGAAGAAAGATATCAAAGAGAAAAAATGCTGAGTCTGGAGAAGTGGCCTGGCACATGTCCACATGCTTACAAGTCTAGGGAAAGAGAATTGAAAATACTAATAGTAGCTAAAAACGTTTATAGGTACAGAAAGATAAGACTAGCTTTATTGCTACAACTACCACTTTCACCACTGTGGGGCCAAGCACTGTATGAGGTCACGGCTCATCAGTTTTCCCAAGAGCTGAGAAAGCTGAGCCAGCAGAAGGGAATATACCACACTGGATTTCTGTTTACCTTGGTCTTCCCTGCAACTTTCAGTTGTATTATGTTATACCTCACAAAGTCAAACATGGCAGAACTCTTCTCAAACACCATGACCCCTTTCCCTAGACTCATCTGGAGTTTTTTCTGACAATATATCAGATTCTACATTGGAGGAAATAAGCTGCCATAGAGTGTAAGCAGATCCAGTTACAGTTAAATTACTTAAGTAATTAATTTAAGCCCAAATAAAAGTGTGTGTAGCGTTTCAGGCACTAAAGGAGGATAGAAATGGGCTTACCATTATGGCCTAAGGCTGAGAATCCTAGACTTCGTAAGATAATGCCTGTGACCAACACTGTTGAAGTGCTTTGGGTTTGTTTTTATATAATTCTGAACTAAGAGAACTCTTTGAGTCTTAGAAGTTCTATGCCACTCTCGAATAGAACCTTCAGTTGGTGACTTCTTGCCCTGTGATACATTTGATTTGTTAGTAATTATTACCTATAAATCCTCTCAATGAAAATCCAGGGCATTTGACATCCACAAAACTCCACAGAAGGGCATTTTTCTTAGCTAAACTCTGGATTTTCTAACCTCCTGTAAATATTCGCTCACATGAAGCAGTTAATAGTTTTACTCATGCAGAACATTCTTGGCTACAAATGGGGTAAACATCTCTAAAAGATGGATTGCTTTTCCGTGGCTTCATGACAAGTGCTGATGGGAACACTTATGCTGCCACATACTCCCAGTTTATAAATATCAAGCCCCAAAACACCAATTCTCGGGATCATTGAAGAGCGATCTGTGAGTGGCCCCATTTTGTTGTCCTTGAGATCTCAGCTCTGCTAGCTCAGAATTAGAGGCACAGGTGATGTGCTGCAAAGGCTTTCTATGCAATAGAACCTACGATCTTCTCAATAGCTGAATTCAGACTGTATTTCAATGATGCTTGTTACTTCATCTTCCTGTAGGCAACATGACCATTACTCACATAGGTTAGATCCCAGACATCAACAGCACAGCTACTAGCAATTCAACTTTATCTCCAAGGCAACCAAAATTTGAAGTACTCAGTGTTCACACATGCCAAGTGGACCTTCTGGGCAGTGGGTTTTAAAACTCTCATATTATGAACTTCTATTTTGATGGCATTGGCTTTGAAGGGCTTTTAAATATAGATTTGGGGTTTAAACACAAACTCTTCAATAGTCTTGAGCAGTGTGGTGTTTTTGTGAAGAAAGCAGTGTGCTGTTCACATTACATACTTCCCAGCCCTATGTGGCTGATGGATATCAACAGGATGTTCAGGGTGGTTACAAATGCCGACGAACCAAAGCTGAAATAGGTCATCTGCTTCTCCTCAGACGTTACCCCTGTTTGTGCAATGAATATGCATCAGGGTTCAGACCTAGGCATAGTCCATAGTCTCTCCTTTCAGTCCACACTAGTCTACTAGTCTGCTTATTCACATGTCTTGAAAGTGGAGTCCTTCAAAATCACTTCAGCAAGATTGTTCCAGAGAAGCTGCACAGCCCCAGTGGATCTTTTAAAAACTTGCCTCCTTTATTTTGTAAACCACACAGTCACTCTGTGTCCTTAACAATACAGTTCATGAGAATGGTTCTCACCCCCCTCCCACCCCTCTGCTTTTCCTCTTGAGGCAGGAGCCTCAAGCACATGACTTGGCTGGAACCATTTAATACTCCCAATTTCAGAGCAGTCTCCAAACTCCATAAGAAAAGCAGACGGGATATTTAGTGCAGTTACTAGAGCCATAAAAGAGGGGAAAAAATTAACCAGGCTTATTAGGCTTCCTGTTTCTTTCCTCCCATAAAGTGAGCAATTGGTAATAAATGCCATTCTGCTTTTTAACAGATGAATGGCCTACTTGTGATAAATCCACCAGCATTTTCTGGGGGAAATATATTTTACTCTAGACAGATTTAGTATGGGACTATATTTTTCAAATGAGTGTGAAGACATTTTAGTGAGGGTTAAACTTCCCAAACTAGTGTAAGGGCCTGGCTGGGGTGATCAGGTATCCTTGGGGTTGGATTCCAAAGTCAAGAGGAAAAGCCACTTAGTGTTCTGGCACAATCTTTGCTGATACTACCTCCATGCTTTTATTTAGTTTCACATAGCCTACAAGTACCACACACACACACACACACACAGAGATAGATAGATAGATAGATAGATAGATAGATAGATAGATAGATAGATAGAGAGAATGAGAGAGAGAATGCAACTGGTTTGCTCAAGGTCATCCACCCATGGGTTAGGGTTCTAGGTGGCAGCATATTACTTTTCTGTTCATTTTATTGCATTGAACTTTTGCCACACAGAGGTTGAAGAAAGTGCAATGTTCTAGAAATCTGGACTTTACTAAATGACCTGGGCAAGGCCATTGTTTCCCATGCTTTGTTTTACTCTTTATCACATACCAGGTTCTGGCAGGCCTAGGACTGAGTACTGAGTAGCAGCCTATGACAGAATTTTCAGTCCTAAAACCACAAACATCCCATGCAAAGCTGAGAAATATCAGTTAGCTCAGTCTCAGATGTAAGATGTTTTCCCATCTCTGGACGTTCCCTTTCAAAAGCCTCATCTTGTATTCCATTACTTTGAGGCACCACCGTGTTCTAAGACATCCACTCTATTTTCTTCCTAACATGTCTTAGTTCCAGTCTATTTGACAGGGCACACCTCACAAAGATCTATATGTTGGTGTGTCCAGAATGCCTTTATCCCAATTTCTATTATCCATCCTTGTCCTACCTTCTCTGTGTTCTCTGTTACAGGACACCACAAACTTCCCATTGCCCAACTAGCTAGAGATGGATTTCAGTGTTTTTACTTTCTATCTTATCTTATTAGCTTGCAGGTAATAGAAATATTCTCTTCCATCTATTTCTTGAATCTTTCTACATGTCTCCATTCTAATGATATTGTCTTTAGTTCAGGCTCTTATAACCTCTTGTATGGATTGTCTATCACATCCTCAACCTTGTTTATACTGTATGTCCTGCCCTATTTTATCAAATACTTCCATTTCCCCCTCCCCTTGAGTCTTTAAGAAAGGCTGAATGTCTCTAAACCAGTCTCCTGCCCACCCAGAAGTTATATTATGATTATCCTTTGAAACTTTCCTTTACTTTATAGAAAGAAGCTAGTTTTGGTTTTGCCACTGGTACTCAGAACTCTGAATAGGGCTGGGGAGATTGCTTAGTGGGCAAAGAGCTTTCAGTGCAAGTACAGTGACCTGAATTTAGATCTCAGCATTTACACAAAGGCTTATGGCAGTGTTTGTCTGTAAGTCTAGTGTTGATGTGGAAGGCATAAATGAGCTGATTTTGTAGCTCACTGGATAGCTAGCCTAGCTAGTTGGTGAGCTCTAAAACCAGTGGGAGACCCTGTCTACAAAAACAAGATGGAGAATGATTAAGAAGACATGAAATCCTAGTTTCAATATACTCATTCATATATAGGCACATGAATGTACCCTCCCTAAATAAAAGAACTCTAGTGAACACATTATCCAGTAATTATTTGAATGTTTGGTTCAGAAAAGGTTTACAGTAGGACAAAATCTGAGGTGTAAGCTGAGGTGGGATATTGCCATCTGAATGAATATCTCAGGGCCAGTATGAGACATGGATATGGCACAGCAGTGTCCTTCAACTTGTTGGAGCACTTTATTGAATCTGGAAGTGATCAGTAAACACTTCCAGTCACATGGAATATGTTACAGAGTCATGAGAACTTTGTTCTGATCCATGTGTGGCATTTCAAATGAATAGTTCATTGACAAATCAACTAACCCTTCTAACTTTAGTTATTCAACCTGTACATCTTCTGTACATGAGAAGATGATACGTGTGAAGAACCTGTTTTTTTATAGGGTGGAGGTAGAGTTTCTTCACAGAGTCACACTGCAGTCAATTATGCATCCTGAAGAGGCAAGTTGGGTGCAGAATTCACGCTTTATACACATTCAGTGAGCCTTTGATGATGAAGCACAAAGCCCCAGGCTCTGCTTTGGAATGGAATTGTCTTAGGGTTTCTGTTGATGTAAAGAGATCCTATGACCACAGAAACTCTTATAAAGGAAAGCATTCAGTTGGGGCTGGCTTACAGTTCATAGTTTTAGTCCATTGTCATCATGATGGGAAGCATGAAACACTTGGACAAATATAGTGCTGGAGAAGGAGCCTAGAGTTCTATATCTGGATTGGTAGGCAGCAAGAAGAGAGAGTGACACTGATCCTGGCTTGAGCTTCAGAAACTTCAAAGCCCATCCCCCAGTGACACACTTCCCCCAAGAAGACAACACCTCCTAAAAGTGCCATTCCCTATAAGACTATGGGGGACATTTTTATATAAAGCACCATAGGAATGATTGATTTAAAAGATAATAAATTAATAGAACTTGTAAGACTATTTTCTGGTTTCTGAGATACTCAAGTGTAGTGGACCAATGAGTGAGGTGAGGATGATGGTTGGAGCCTGGTTACTGAGACTGGGAAAAAATAACAGGGAAGATCAATTTGAAGACTTCAGGCCTCAGCAACCTGAAGGGCACATTCTCCTGTGCCCTTCAGGAGAATGATGGCCTGGGAGACTTGGTTGATCATCTTTAGAAGCAGCAAAACATATCTGAGAATGTTTCTTTTCTGGTTCAAGCTGCAATGCTTTTCCTGTTCTTGGAGCCTTCAGTAGAATCTGTTTCTTATCTTGACATTGTGTTTGGTTACCCTGAGGACAAAAGAAGAAGGCTCTATTCATTTGTGAGGTGAAGATTGAGAGATGACAAGAACTAACTAGCGTAAACATTTGAAGTGAGAGGTAAAAGAATCCAACCAGGAGACTGCACACACCAGAAATTCTTCCCTACTCAGTGTGTAGTCCTCAGACATAATCAGCAGGCCTTGCCTTTCCTAAAGAGTCATGCACAGCAGGGCTTGAGTTACTTCATTTAAAAATGAGAAACTGAGTTCAAAAGGAGAAATTCAAGTTTCATTTTTGCCAGGTTTACTGACCTGTTTACAAAAGAGTTTCATCGTCAGATACTTGCTATATGTCTCATATCATGGGAGTCCCAGTCTCTCAGGCAAGGCTTAGCTCTGCAATGAACACCTGACAGCAGAACCTCGGGGATCAACTATCTTGGCCTGCTCCTCACAGGCAGGTAGAAGGAAGAGTATAACAAGTGACAAGACTGTTACTTTTCCTGCAACTAAACAAGCTCACTAAACTGCACACCTTGTTACACTGATAGTGAATAAGGTGTGAAGTTTCCGAAAGGCCCCTCAAAAATGCAAAGCTTTGTAGCCATAATTTTATCTTCTGGGCAACCAACCAAGGTAGATGGGAGAATGACAAGGCAACTGTGCTCCTGCCTGGACAAGCTGGCTGCATGGCAATATAGTGGACCCTTCACAACTACAGCTGATTCTAATTTGACCAAGTGCTTCTCAGCTACTTTTGTTGATTGGGGCTTGTCTGGCATGTCCTCACTCACTTGCAATTGAAATGTTTTAGGACTGGAAATTAATGTTCTCTCAATTCATCTCTTCTACCTAGTGTAGACAAAATCTGTCCCCTAAAAAGATATGTTGACCCTGCATTCCTTTTATACAGGAACAATTCTGCATCAAAAATTTTGAAGGTAGGCTGGTGACCCCAGTTCTCAGCTGAGAGCCCTGTCTATCTACTGGAGGTGGTCTCTTCAGTGTCTATCTCCCCACTGCAAAGATTGTAGCAAAGACCATCCAGTGACCAGTCCATCTTAGAATCCATGGTACCATGGGTGGTACCAAACCCTGACACCGTTACTGATGCCATGTTGTACTTGCAGATAGGAGCTTAGCGTGTCTGTTCTCTGAAAGGCTCTACTAGATGCTCACCGAGACAGATGCAGATACTTACACCCAGGCATTGGACTGAGGTTGGGTACCCCTATGGAAGAATTAGGGGAAGGGTTGAAGGAGCTGAAGGGGATGGCAACCCTGTAGGAAGTTTAACAGTGTCAACTAACCTGGACCCGTAGCAGCTCCCAGAGACTAAGCCACCAACCAAAGAGCATGTGTGAGCTGGTCTGTGGCCCTTGCTACATATGTAGCAGAGGACTGCCTTGTCTGGCTTCAGTGGGAATGGATGAGCCTAGTCCTATAGAGACTTGATACCTCAGGGAAGAGGGATACAGGGGTGGGGTGGGGTGGGGGAGCACCCTCTCAGAAGTGAAGGGGAGATGGAATGGGGTGAAGAACTCTTGAAGGAGAGGACTAGGAAAGGGAGCCACATTTGGAATGTAAATAAACAATTTTAAAATAGAATATATGTTGCCATTCTAGTCCTTAGCATTGGTTACTGTGACCCTGTTCATTGTTAATAGTTTTTACAGATATAGTTAGTGACACTGAGATAAGTTCAGAGATGACCCTATTACAGCATGACCATTGTCTTTGTAAGAAGAAGCAGAGATTTTCAGGCACATGGCAACAGAGAAAGAGAATGAAGGGAAGACAGATGCAAGCTTAGGACCATGAAAGATGTCCAGCTACAACAGGGAAGCATTTTGTCCCGAGTCTTCAAAGAAGCATGGTATTACTTACACCTTGCCTTTGGACTTTTGTCCTCCAGATGTCCCAGAAGCTCCAGGAAGTTTCCATGTGCTATGGAGGAATTCAACATCTGCATTCTCACCCACACACTGCAAGGATAGCTCATTCTCAACCTTCCTGTGTATGTGCTGCTGTGCCAGGTGCTTTATGGAGACCCTGGTGAACTCCAATAATGGGTAACAAGAAATGCACATAGCAGTTCTTGAGATGATAATTAGAGTGCATATCTGGGTCAGTCTTCAGTATCAGATATTTTTTGTGGGACACCAAATGGAACAGCCTACCTAGGTACAGCCTCAGCCTTCCTGTACCCTTCTTTCAGGCTCTTTGGAAGGGTTTTGCTTCAGCCCTCTGGTACATTCTACTATTTGCTCTCTTCATGGCTCTCAGATCCAGAAGTGTTTGTATTTATGTTTTTGTTCATTTGGCAAAGACCATCTCATTGTTCACGAGGTTGACATCTAGCTCCAGGGGACTTTGTGTGAGGCTGTTCTGAAATTGTAGAAAGTAAAACAGGATGTTTGGCCTCTACCTACTAGATGCCAGTAGCACTATGCTCCTCACGACAATAAGTTTCTAGGCACTGCTAGATTGTCATTGAAGGAAAAGTCCTACTCTGCGGTGGAGTGCTGATATTAGGGTTGTTTATGAAAGTAGGCATTAATTTGTCTTTTTATTCACTTATCTTTCTAGCTCCTTACATAGTTTTAAATAAACATGAGCTGTCAAGTCAAAGAAGTGGTGCCTTGAAGTTTAGATTACTCTTCTGTTAGAACTTGGAGGACGAATATTTCATCTCTGGTTCAAAAACTTCCAAGGCATGGCAGCAGTATGCGAGTACACTTTTCATCAACTTCCTTTGTCCTAGCCAGACATCAGCACTGGGATGCTGGGCTGTTGGTCAGTTCTAGTAAAGGAGAGGCAGTAGGCTAGTTCATGGGATTTGGGTAAAATACTCCTATGTGGGATGAAGGATAGAAAGAGGAACAACTCAGGGTGGGCACTGAACATGTGATAGAATACCAAAGGCCTAGACTGAGGCTGGGACAAAAGATAAAAGTTTCACTTTAAGATGTCTGATTAGTGAACTTCCCTCTGAAGTCATTACTATGCCTGGTTATTCCCTTGATTTGTGCTTCTTGCAGACAGATTAGAGCTTCATGAAATGCCATTATCCCCATAGCTCATATTTCATTATCGTTACTTTTGCTCAGCAACTATCACGTTTGATAATTTTTACATTAATTGTACATAACACTGCTTTGCTTTAAACATATTATTTTAAAACATTTTGCTTTACAGTTCACTTCCCAGCTAGAAATTCTGTAGACAGTGGCCATAAATCTCTCTTGAAAGAAAACGAAAGTTGTCTGTTTTAATTTCATATCAATTCCCCATAGCTTGGGCAAAGAGATGGAGTACAGAAAAAAAATTCTCAAGCACTTGCAATTATCTGCATTTTTCCCCCTAGTAGTGGATTGCTGTTTTTAAGCTGAATAGATTACTTTCAAAATGCATTCGTTTGAGGTCATGGTTTGAAAATATATTTTGGGACAAGGTGAAAGAGTTTGAATAGAAATAGCAATTGAATTTTGGGACGTGTGTGTGACCAAAAAGATAGGAGCAATGAGATTTATAAAACAGCACAGGGCTCCGACAGATAAATTTTGCTAAAATTCTGCTTTCAGTGCCCTGTAGTTCTACAACCCTGACGACAGGGAAGTGTGGCCAATCCCTCCCAAAGCTCAGTGCCATGAAAGAGAAATAACAATAAGTTATTTTGTTCACAACATTTTTTTTCCATCTTGGGCAAGTATCAATATAGATGACTTGCTTCTGGTTCTCATGGCAACAGATGTAGTGTTGAGCATCTTGGATAAGAACAGATTCATCCTGAGTAAGATGATGCATTCCAATGTGGTACTCTCTCTAGGCAGATGAGTTGGCACTGACTTATCAGTGATCTTAATTAAGTGCCAGCAAGCAAGCAGGTCTCTGAGTGTAGACCTCCCAGTCTGTCCTCAATCATTACATCATTTACATGATGTGACTGCCCTTGGAAGGATAAAAAATAAGAGTCTGCCCAATTCCAATGCAGGAAGTTTGCATCACGATAGATTCAGAACAAGGTCACATGTAAAACATATGAAATGAATGATGCTGTAGTTTTCTACAAAGAATGCAGAGCACAGGCCTCTTTGTAGATTATATGCCAGAACAAATGCAGTAATAGTCAGCAGTAATAATCCCTGATTCTGTGAATAAGGTTTTTGATAATAATTTTATCTTTACTTATATAGTTCAAGATATATTTCTCTCATCCCAAAGACTGTCACTTGTCACATGTGAAAGCTTATGGGTCATCCTGTTACATTTATATATCCAGAAATCATCCCTGACTCAGGCCTGCTTCATTCACAATATAAATCAAATACAACGCAAACTTCCACTCTGTTTGCCTTAAGAGTTCACAAATCTGTGCATATTCCTTTGACTGGCTAGCTATTGACCTAGATTAAACCGTCACGATATTTTGCCTAAAATATTGTCTGTACAAGTCAGCCTTCCCCAAGTCAGCTCCCTACTGTAGCATTCCCCTAGAAGCAAGCCCAGTCATGTATTCACAATTACCAAAAATAAAAACATGCCAAAGGTATCTGAGTCTCATTAGGATCAATCCCCAAATCTATGTGACCCTCAGATTTCCTGTCTTTCAACCTGACCTTGTCAGTACTTACCTCCTCCTTCCTCCCTCTGAGCTTCAGCCACACTGGAATGCCTCTTCTTTCTAAGACTCCTGGACAGAGAAAAACTCAGGGTCTGTTTTACTACAAGGTCTTTTCAGGTACTGGCGTCTCAACTTGGGTGCTATTTCTGTTGACCTCTAGAACTCTACAGTTAAGCAGGTTGCTTCTCTTTATTTCTTGGCATAAGATGGCTTGCACAACGACAATAATATTGTTACAGAGATGCTTATTTCAATTGTTTAGCAATGCCATCAAAGTCTTTCAGAAATGAAGTTCTTTTAAATCTCTCATTATTTGTTCCTTACATTATGTTCAGTCTAAACAGACTCATATTACAATATGGCTACCAACAGCAGTGGAGGCTACATCCTTAGTTTTGTTAGTTTTAATATGTTATACAGATATTTTTTCAGCATGAGCCAATAGTTCATGACCAAAGCACTCTCGATGTCAACATGAGTCAGCTGGAAGATGTCAGGGTGTCTTAGTCAGGGTTTCCATTCCTGCAGAAAACATCATGACCGCGAAGTAAGTTGGGGAGGAAAGGGTTTATTCAGCTTACACTTCCACATTGCTCTTCATCACCAAAGGAAGTCAGGACTGAAACTCAAGCAGGTTAGGAAACAGGAGCTGATGCAGAGGTCATGGAGGGATGTTACTTACTGGCTTGCTTCCCCCAGCTTGCTCAACTTTGTTTCTTATAGAGCCCAGGACTATTATTAGCCCAGAGATGATACCACCCACAATGGGCCCTCCAACCCTTGATCACTCATTGAGAAATTGCCTTACAGCTGAATCTTATGGAGGCATTTCCTCAAGGGAGGCTCCTTTCTCTGTGATAATTCCAGCTTGTGTCAAGTTGACATGCACAACCAGCCTGTACACCAGCGTAATGGATATGGAAGTATTTGTATAGTTGTTGAGGAGGCATTGGCATCTTCTGAGTCTTATAACATCATGGAGAATAAATAAAATAAACAATATAACAAAATCTGGGTTATGTTAGGTAGAGAACAGTGGGGGTCAGATGATGAGAGGGTGCCAGTGGTGATCACGTTGAACACCTATGCCTCATCTTAGTATAAGTTACTGTAAGTTTTAATGTAAAAGTTTAAAAGCTATGATGAAATACATATGAAACATGTTTTGTTTTTTGTGCATATAGTATAATGACACCAACATTTTATGCTCATCCCATCTATCTGAAAATGTATGGCTATCATTACACAGCACTACAATGTATGCCCATCATCCTCACCCATCTAAAGAACTCTGCATCGTACCAAAAAGAATCTATTAATCAGTGACCTGTCTCTCCCCAGCCTCTAGTAAGCATTGTTACCTTATGCCTCTCTGAGCTTCTTTATTCTAAGTCACTCATATGAGTAGAAGCATGCACTGCTCCTCTTTCCATTAGTGGCTTATGCCACTTAACATAGTGTCCTCAAAGATCATCTCTTCACCCATCAGTACACCAAAGATGCTTTCCTTTGTAAGTGTGAACACATCTGCTCAGCCTGTATATAGCACCTTCTCTGTATCTGTCCATCTATGGATGGACACCTTGGTTGCTCCCACCATCTGGCTGATGAAAACAATTCTTCTGTGAGTTTACATTTTAATTAGTTATTCTTGGGTGTCTTTGGCACGTGTGTTGCTTCGCTCAACTCCCTAAGCTGCAGTATCGCGTATAAGCTGCATCTCTTGCTTCTCCTCGGCACTGTCTCTCTATGACCCTGGACGATGACTATCAGGGTACAGGTGTTCAGCCTTTTATATGAAATTATAACAAGTAACTGGCTCTATAGAGAGGAAAAAGAAAGTTGAATTACATGGTAATACCATAACAAGGCAAGATTTACTTGCTTTTGATTGTTCTTTTGGCAACCATGGCACTATAAAATCAAATAGGTTAGGTGTTTGCAATAATATTTGAAGTAGTTTTTAGATGTCAGAGTTTTGTGATGTGAGAGAAGGGTTTCATTTTATTCAAACTTCAGCAGAGGCATTCTCTAGTTCCAATTACAGCTCATGCCCTGACACTAAAACATTGTGAGGAAATCTTAGACATTTTCAAGAAGGAAGTAATCAGCTCATATATTTTGTCTAATTCTATTCATTCTAAGGTTAGTTAATATTTATAAAAGTTATTATGGAACTTTTCAAAATAGTATTATAATAAACTCCTATGGACTTATGATCCAATTGTAACAATTATCAATCCAGGGCTCATATTTTGCCATCTGTTGTTTTGTGCACCATTCCCTTTGCTTAGATTATTTTGGAGTGAATCCCAGACACTATATAATTTAATCCATATGGATATTTCTGTGTATTTAATAAGCACTCTTAACAAAATACAAAAACAATGTTATTTTTTATGATAGTAATTTAAAGTAATTTCTTATGATAATGAGATGTTGAGTTTGTGTTGGGATTTTTGTAATTATTTTATGTTTTTGAGTAGATGATGTTACCTGTTAGTGGCTTGTACTTCCTAACTTGCCTCCAGACCTGGAGAACAGCCCCCACACCCACTCCCTTAGCTACCCTCCCACCAACACTGCAACTTACTTGTCAAATAAAATGGCTTATGTGGCCTGTAACTGTTTCCACATTTGCAGACTGAAGCCCAGTGGCATCACGTAATCCACTCTGCCATTGTTATTTCCTGTAACTTGGTGGTTAGAGTTTGAAACTTGATAAATCTAGGGCAGAGTTTTGGGGAAATAATTCTACAAAATTCAAGATTTTTCATCATGTTTAAAGAGTTCTTTCTTTTCTATTAGAAACCTTTGTGGCCATGTCTAGACAAGTTATTTCATCAGGACTCACAAATGGAGATTTCTAATTTTATCACATTTATTTATTTATTTATTTTTTAGAGTGAATCAAAGTGTTTTGTAAAGCAAAGTTGAGGGTAAGTGCTTAGCTAGTTTTGCTTTCATTTCTACTTTTCAAAACTGTGAACATGGCGATGTAATTTGCCCCCTTCCCTCCCCTTCTCCCCCATCCCTCCATGTCTTCCTTGCCATTTTTACTTTTTATTACCACATTAATGATAACACTGTGTTTATAACAAAACCATCTTTATAACCTGATCATATTTGCTGCTCTCATATGGCTTGTTGCCTTTTAAAGTGTATGTTGATATTAGGAAAAAAAAGGCTTATGGATTCAATTAACACTTTCTTTAAATGTTCTTTGTTAATTGATTGTTTAAAAATCCAGTCTGACTCTGTACTATTCCAGTTAATATACTTAGTAAAAATTTCATTAAATAAAGACTTCTAAGGAAACATATTTTCCCCACAAAAGGAGATAAAATTGGAAGGCTTTCCTGCCTTTTTCTTTTCCTTCCTTCCTGGGATGAAGATGCAGTGACAGGAGGGATTACAGTGACTATGCCACAAAGAGGATGAATACTATGTGCAAACTCCGATCTCAGAATGGGAAGTTTTGAAAACCAGTTCCTGGATGATGCCATTAGCTAGGGACTCTCACTCTGCCTGATTTCTTGTTATATGATGTCAAAACCCCTTTGCTTTTTAATCAATTATTTATGGGCCTGTCTTCATTGATGCACTTTTTTTCCAAAGTCAAAGACCTAACAAGTGTGAGAGCTGGGTTCCACATCAAGATTTGATGATATGTGATGGTTATGTTCTCTTGTTAAATAATGTAGAGAACCCATGGGCAAGAAATACAACTTAATCTCCAATACAGAGATCTCCCTCATTAACTCTCCAATTACTTTTACCATTTCTTTGTGCCTAAAGCGTGTGGTTACTGAATGAACACACCTTTTTAGCTTGTCTTCATCAGGGAAAGAGATACCTCTGGCTCCAGGAGATAGGATGATAAAGCACATAAGTCTTTTCTTGCTTCTTGTCAGATTATAACCAAAATTTCTATACCAAAGATATCTTTTAAAAATTAATTTCTTACAAAATACAGTATTCTTATAAAGGTTTTTCTAAATAAACACCTGATAACAATAGTTGATTCATCCTACTATTTTAATTTAATCAATGTAAACTTGATATCTAATCCACAGGAACAGTGTTCATCTCCTTAACTGGTTCTAACTTCAATAAGAAATAAGCAAACTCAAATTCACCAGTTCATCCTCAAGTTCTATTAGGATTTTAAGACTGATATGATGATTCTGTGATTCCGTAATCAGCTTCCTTGACATTGATATGTCTGGAGAATTTTTTACGATCCAGGTTCACTGTTCTTCCTGTAGAACATGGCGGCAAGTAAACTACCAAGCTGGTTGGGTCTCAGTGGAACCACAAAAGATGTAGAAAAGCTTTCCAGGCAGAAAATGTATGTAACTGTGCTACATGTTCATCTCAATACCACAAACTTCTGAGCTGAGAACACTGTAGTTATCCTTGACCATCCATGGTCTACTGACTATAATTGTTTTTATCTCCCATTTGGAGTCTCAAGCCAAACCTAGTCCCTGAAAACAGAATGATACTGCTTAGGTACCCATTACTCTAAGGGTGTTTTGACATTTTGACAATTCTTCTTCTCCTTCTTCTTCTTCTTCTTCTTCTTCTTCTTCTTCTTCTTCTTCTTCTTCTTCTTCTTCTTCTTCTTCTTCTTCTTCTT